>CM044438.1:89296103-89337958 GCA_024363595.1 Xenopus borealis | reverse complement strand
ATAATAGCGTGGCATTTTGTAAAATTCTTAAAAGGAATTGCAGCCAAAGTTTAAAAAAAATAAAAAAAAAAAGAAATGGTTCTTATGGAACAGAATAGGAGAAACTATCATGGTTTCCCTTCAGTCTGTATAATCATGTATGACTGTGAAAAAAATATATATATATACTGTATGTATATATATATATATATATATGGTCTTGAAAAAGGTCTGAGGAAAGGACCGAAACGTCGACCAATTCCTGTTTTTAAAGATGACCAATAAATTATGAACTTTTATCAACATTACAAACCCCAGGGTGCACCTGAATTCTTTTTGATTTTTGGATAATGAACCGCATTAGGTAGCACCTGGGTATTCATTCAGTAATTGGTGTGCACTGGAAACCTTGGACTGAGTATATATATATATATATATATATATATATATATATATATATATGTGTGTAGAGGAAGAGCCAAACTGAAGGGAAACCATGAACATCTCTCTCTCTCTTTATGTTAAAAACAATTTATAACCACCCCTTAGGTTGGATTTGACTCATTATTTTACTGTGGTAAAACACAACTATAGTTTATATAAACAAGCTGCTGTGTAGCCATGGGGCCAGCCATTCAAGCTGGAAAAAAGGCACAGGATGCACAGCAGATAAAGATAAAACACCATTGTACTCTACAGGGCTTATCTTTTATCTTCCATGTGACCTGTGCCTTTTCTGCAACTTCAATGGCTGCCCTGTGGTTACACAGCAGCTGGTTTACATAAACTATAGTCACGTTTTTGAAGCAAACTCAACTTTTACCCATTCAGGACAACAGTACATTATATCATAATTACTTTGAAGCACTTTTATTTTATGTTGTTACTTTTTCTTTAATAGGTTAAAAGGGCCTCCTATTACCAATCTGCATGACCTCAGAAAACCTCTGAGATTGAAGATTCCTATAATACTTGCATATCCTTTTTAAAACCTGTGCATAGGGCCCAGTTACCACGTGAATCGCTATTTTATAGTGACAAGAGTGCTAAATTTCTATGCCATTTTTCATCCTTTTGATTACAGTGCTACTAGTTTTGATAGATACCATACTGTAAGCACATCAGTGAAGACATGATCATCACCACTACATTCTGGTTATAGAATCCTTATTGAAGTTGTATAACTACAAGCCATGACAATACTGCTTTAAACAATTGTTTATTCAACAAAACATATTTTGGACCATACATGACCCTTTCTCAAAGGTAGTTGCTTGCAGCAGAAGTACTGCAGTGGTTTGTGGTCATTCCACTTCACAGAAGATTATGCCATCTTGCGCATCTTGTGCATGTACCAAGGTTATTATGTTACTACGTTAAAAGAAACATAAATAGAATAAATTAATGTAAAATTTGTCAGAATGTTCTTCCAGAACTTTTTCAAGTTGCATTCATTATTTTTTTCTTGTTTTCAAGTTATTGGTAGTTTTTAAACTGCTTATTTACTGTAATCATTTCAAAACAATAGCGCCAACTGGTGGTCAATTATGCTGACTGGCCGCATAGTGACAACATTTTAGTAGAAGAGAAAAGTCTTTTGATGGTGTTCTGCTAATGAAAGACCAGATAAATGTTAATTTTTTTCATGTGTGTCGGTTTATTTCAGAACCTATAAATTAAATTCAAGTGGTGGGCCAGATTAGGAACCTTTGCTGGTATGAATGTTTCTGCTGCGCTTGTGCATAAAAATTTTGAGCCCAATGCACACAATAAATTGTGGTACCCACAAAGAATTTTGTGTGAGAATAATTTTCGACCTGTGCACAGTGTTTTTTAAAAGTGCACACACAAAAGTGATCTTGACTATTCTCTCATCTTTTGAATCTGTACTGCTTCTTCTGATTGTTATCAACCTGGCTAGGCCTTTGACCACACTCTTTGTTCTTCGTTCCAGTAATAAAGTTCGGTGCGCTTGCCTGCCCAGAACTCTTTCTCTGGTCCTGTCACGTTAAGACCTGATGGCACCCGAGTAGAGGAGGGCTCCTCACAAAGGAAGAGTGAGCCTCGACTGGGACCTTGGAGTTTGTTCTGGGTTTGGGAATCCACTTGTAACAATATGGTTAGAATGATATGTAGAGTAGATATCTTTTATACTTTGAATAACTGAACTAAATACTGAAGGATCTTGGGGGGAATTTCCCCAAAATCAAGTTATGTGTTTTTTTTATTTTAAATGGACTAAATAAAAAGGTTTTTAAATATACAGTAATGGCTTACTTAGTATACACATCCTTTTGGTGAAATGAGGGGTAAGACAGGAGCTGCACACAAATTATTTTTCTTGCCTGAATCACCCCTTTGATAGCGATCGCGAACTCTGACCAAAATATACTGACAAAAATAATATCAGATTTCTACTCTGCGCCAGAATCAAATGAGCCCTCCCCTATGCCACTTCTTCCTCCAATTGATGCATGCTTACAAAAATGAAATAAAAAGCACTCTTTGCTGTCATCAGTGATTACAGCATGAAATGTATTTTCTGACAGGGCTTTGGGAGATTATAAAAGAAAATATGACACATCAGAAGAACAAAGTTCAGAGAAGAAAGCTTAACAGTCAGTGATGAAACATTATAACATAAAATGTATTCATACAACAGTTTAAAAGGTTGCTAATTATATAAAATACTTATTCCATGAGGGGATACATTAGAAAATGTGCAGTATGCTGCCTGGATTTGCATTGGTTATAGAATCCTATCATGTGCTTCTCTCATAAATTAGGCCCTCATAGCACAATTTTACAAATAACCCTAAATCAAAAAGAAGCCTAAATGAAATATTAGGAATTAAATTATGACTGCATAGAGGCAGACGGCACAACCCTTGCTTATTATGAAAGCACTTGCATACTGGGCATTGTTGGACTGGAGTGCTGCCAGATTGTTGTTGATTTGCTTACATTCTTCCATAGTTGGCTAGCTTGTGGCAGGTGAAATGGCCAGGAATAGGGGCCACCAGTGGTCCATGACCACCGCTGCCAACCCTCATGAATACAGTGCTGATGAATGCAAATATAGCTATGTTCATGGGAGGAGAACAAGGGAGCACAAAGACCTGCTGCAATTTTCCATGCTACAGGGCAAGGTGCCCACTTTTCTTGTACACTGCAACCTGGACTGCACTTCTTATGCTTGTATAATGGCAGGGTGAAAATCTACTAAAATAAGTCTAGTTTTAGAACAACACAAGTATAGAGGAGTGAATACATATGTACAAACAAATCAGCATGCTAATTTGTCAGACACATTTTAGCACTTAGATATTGTAAATGGGCACTATGAACTATAGTGCAGTATATATAGACCTACTTACAATTCAATACATATCCACAAGTAAATTCATTTATACAACTAATACAAGTTGCTATAAAAGTAAATGCAATTTTCCCAACTAATAAAGATAAAATTCTTCTCTGCTAAGGAATATACTGATTAGCATCTTTAGCCAGCTGCAGGTCAAATGAATAGGAATGTATCCCATTGTCACAAACCAAGAACAGAAAATTATATCTTCATCCAGCCTGATAAAACACTTGGCAAAATAACATAGAATTGTAAGATTATTTTCTTTTGTACAAGACCGATACCTATTTTATTATGCATATGTCTTTAAATACGTTACATCTGGGCACAGAAAATATCTTCAAAGGGCAAAATTGCTCAGCCTGTAATAAGGAAGTAGATCAAACACACCAAGAAGGCTCAAAATAGGACCAAAGCTTTCATATAAATCCTATAGAAAGCAATAAATGAAAAGACAAACCCGAATATTCATATTTTCAGATGTAAGGAAGGAAATACCAGAGTTCACCCAGCATATAAATATTATTACTTCTTTGTATGTACAAAGCAAGGTTTTACTGACTCAGATTTGGAAATTATTGGATGTAATGAAACACCAGGGTTTAAGATTACTCCAGTTGTAGCAATCAGTCAGAAAGTAGCATTTACTATCTGCTGATGGAAAGCAAGTGTTTAATTGGTTGCTATAGATACCAGCATTCATTTTGGCCGTGTTAACACAGACATTTTTAAATGGTTCGCCCAGTTCTGGTGAAATAAAAAAGTCCCATGACTAGGTCTATATAGTATTATTATAGTTGCTAAATTTAAATATTTGCAAGCATTCTTCTAAATTTCAGGACAATTTGATCACATATTAGAGATAATATATGGCAGTGATCCCCAACCAGTAGCTTGTGAGCAACATGTTGCTCCCCAACCCCTTGGATGTTGCTCTAAGTGGCCTCAGAGCAGGTGCTTATTTTTGAATTTCAGGCTTGCAGGCAAGTTTTGGTTTCATGAAAACCAGATCTACTGCCAAACAAAGGCTCTTGTAGGCTGCCAGTCCACATAGGGAGTCACAAGCCAATAGCCAATCACAACCCTAATTTGGCACCCAGGAAAATTGTTAATGCTTGTGTTGCTCCCCAACTCTTTTTACATCTGAATGTTGTTCACAGGCGAAAAAGGTTGGAGACCCCTGATATATAGTAATAGAGCCAACCCTACAGAACAACTTTAAAATTCAAAAAGGACTCACCAGTACAATAGAGGACTCAGATGTACTACCCTGAGCATGCAGCTTGCAATAGTAGTCACCCACCTGGATTCTAGATTTATAAACTGTTTGCAAGGGAATTTGCTTAAAGACTTACCAAGAAATCAACTTCTTTGAGAGGATGATATATCAAAAGCAGAGTGTGCAAACTCCACAAGTTTGAGAACAACATCAAGTCCTGAGTTATCTCAATGGAGCAGACATCAGCCTGTCTTGTGTATTTAAAGAACCTGTAGGATTTAGAAAAAGGAAAACAAATACCCCCCCTATACCCATATACAGTATATTTGTTGCTCATCAAACAACATCTCATTATATAAATCTGAGACTAATGGCTGGACAAGCATAAAGTGGTCCATAACCAGTAAAAGATCTCAAAGTGTCTTATCAATGCAAGAACATCTGTCTTCCTTCCTTCTCTTTCTTTCATCTAGAAGTGCCAAATTGTCATCTAAGTTTAAACTTACTTTACTTTTTTACTAGAAAGCTTGTCTAATAATTTGATGGCATCTATAATAACATCTAGAGTGCTTAATAGATCATATGATTTAGAAATATTGTCTCTGCTTAAATTTACTGCCTGCGGCTATATCTGCAATTAACATTTATGGGATTCAGTATACTTAATGGGTAGCAAGAAACAGCTAAGAAGATGGAACAAAAAGACAAATAAGAATCGTACACATTTTATTGGGCATATTTATAGATGCATATTGTTAATGGCAATGTGGAAACCAATTATAATAAAGAGGATCACTAAAAGACCTAAAGGCCTAAGAGGAACTGAATATGATCAGTGGTTGTAGGATGGTGAAAAATGCTGTAAGGGCATAAAAGAAAAGGAAAAGCAAACCAGCAAAATAATTTTAAAGGGCCTTTTCTCTATTTGAAAAGTTACAGAGAAGTTATTTTTTTCTTGTCAATAAACAACTCATGTAAGCAATGGAGCAGGAGTGAAGCATTCCATTAAATTAGGAGAATGGTGCTGATGCAACCCAATAGCCATTGCAGCATACCACAAGTAATATGCTGTTTCCCTCAGCTTCTGTTATGCTTATCTCATGTTCATAAACCATACCACATGCTGGGGAAAAGGAGTGGTGATATCTTTACTGATGAAGACCTTAGCTTACAAATCAACTTAATGGTATATATGTTTAATTGTCTGCCACTGTTTAAAAAAAGTCAAAGAAGAAGTAGAATTTGGTTATCCCCATAACACACACACTGAATTCCCTCAATATCAGCATTATAAAAGTCTTATGGCTCCAGCAAGACAATAATTAATCCTCCTTTGACTTTGGTGATTTGAATGCAATGGACAAGTCTTGATAATCTGGTATCATTTTAATACCCTCCACACCCAACTCTTGGTTGCAATTACTTGAATGCCAGCCACACAAAGTATTGTGGACTTTTTTCCTATCACCCTAAAGTACTGGATGTCATAATATGAGATCTGGGTGGTTCTCAGCAAATTACTGAGTAGGAGATGATGGATAAGAATGTAGGGGTCTAGAGCACCTCCTGAAAGTCCTGGACATCTTAAAAGTACTGCTTGATCCCATTTACGGACATGTTTTCACAACACCCATAGTACAGTTAATTTGATCAAATATTAAAACCTTCTACTGCAGAATTACTTCTTATGTCTTGTATTTATTAGATAAGGTAAGGTGAGGGGAGTAAGAGATTACATTAGGGTAAGGACTGTGCACTGTATGAACCAGCCGGAATAGGAAGTATATAATTTTATGGAGTAACCAATAATGCATTATCTAAAAGCTGCTTTCTGTGGCTCTTTGCAATATCATTTGTAAAGCTAACAGGTACAAAGGCACATTTGGGCAAATACCACCATCTGTGAAGAAAATAAAATTAATTGAGCCTACATGTTGTTTTTAGGAGAAAGAATCAGATTATTAACAACATATACAATGGGATGAATAAATCTTGCAGAATATTTAAGTGCTCTGTTTGGTAGAAGAGAATTACAGCCAACAGAATATTGGTTACTTAGCACCAATTAACCTTCAGTCTGGCCTGATCCACACTGCCCTGAATCAGCAAGGGAAAATTATTCATATTAAATTAGTCAATGATTATTAACATGAAACAAAACACCTATAAATAGCAGTCACAGGAATATCATTCATTTCTTATTATGCCTGTGAGATAGCTCAAAGACCCACATCTGATTTGCTGAACTATACACCTGCGTGTTTTTCATTTTTAGCCTGAATTGATTGTTCTGCTTGTCATTGTGTGCAATGCTTCTGCTGCATCCCTCATATACTGTTGAAGGAAAATGTTAAAATAGATTAGACATCACGGCTGATCAATAGAAAGTAATCTGAGCAAACTATTTGAGTCACCCACTAAATCTGTGATTGAACACATTCTGGGAATCGTCATTATTGTATGGTACAGTATACAGAGCAGTCAAATGTAAGTTATATAAAGAGTTATATGAGAAAACCTTATGGATACAGTTATGGGACCTGTTTCTCAGAACTAGGGGTTTTCCAAAAAAAGAGATCTTTCAGTAATATGGATCACCATACATTGTCTGCTAAAAAAATAAATGGAACAATAAGCAAACTCAATAGGATTTTTTGCCACCAATATTCATTATATTTTAGTTGGTATCAAGTAAAAAGGTACTGTTTAATTAAAGCATAGAAGAAAGAAATAACTTTAAAAAATTCTGAATCATTTGATTAAAATGGAGTATATGGGAGGAGGCCATTCTGTAATTCTGAGCCTTCTCAATAATAGATTTCTGGATAAATACTGAGTAGTCACCCCTGACATATCAAATATCTGTTTATAAAGCATTCAGTATTATGATTGAACGTGAAATGGTTGATGAAAAACATAAAAATCAAGCGAAGAATATCAACAGTTTACTAGAATACAAGCTTCTGTAGCAGAAGAAATACATTTACTGTTCATTCTAGACAAAACATCAGAGGGTAGATTGAACAGGGATCCCTATAAACCATGTCCTGTAAGTATATAAATTCCTTTATACAATTCATGGGAGCAAATTGTATAAACCCTAATTGTGTTCACATCCTTGTTACTCATGACCTTGATTCCCACTGCTCATTATTGTAGAATTTTAATTGGTTCAAATGAAGTCAGAAATCAAATTGAATCTTTTTTTTTCCCCAACACTTTTCAACTTTGATAGCAGTTAGCCAACCTTTGAGACTTGTCTGGCAGCACTGTTTAATAACCTATTTAATAGTAACCTTTGCAAGAAAAGCCTTTCTAAAGAAGGCAAAGAGCACACTTTGACTCATGACTATAAGGAATCACAGTCTTAAGCAAGTCATTGATTTCTTTGTTTTGTACTCAGGAGAAATGGCCATTTCAAAGGTCTATGTGCTAATTTTGGTAATATGTAAATATATTCTTACCTAGACACCTTACTCTTAAATTTCAGTGATGCTGCTGAAGGAAGGGTTACCCCCTGTAACAATGGATTGCCTCTACTAGTCAGTACATGACTTGGCTTTAAATAAACATGAGTGCTGTTCCTACTTGTTACTTCCTACTTATTTTATTTAATTGTTATGTTTCAACTGACTATAATGATGCCTGCCATTTTTATTGTTACACCTTTTTCTCTTAAAGGTTGCGGCAATCAAAATGATCAAGTGTCATAGTGTCATAAATGTCACACTGTTATACTTTCCATAATGGCTCTATAGAAAGTCTAAAGTCAGAATAATGACAACCCAGTATGAAAATTAAATGTTGCTGTCTGCCACAGCTTGACAAATGAATTATAGGAAAATGTACATCTGAATGTGAAATCCCAAATTCACAAGCCGAGGCGAGCAGGTCACTGTTTGCCCTGGTTCTTTGATCCACTGATAAGAAGAGAAGCAAATCACAATGGCATTCCCTGAATGAAGCGCTGCAATCTGCTCCCGTGCAATTGTCATCTTATGGAGTAGGAAGCCAATTAAAGCCATGCCCAAATTACACTCTAAACTGAAAGCACTGGCTTTTCTGTTTATAATGAATCTAACTTTTCTTTTAGCATTGGCAAGGCTATGGCCTTAATTATAGCTTGTACATAGCACATGCACAGTGTTCTGCATTGCCTTGTAATTCTCTTTAGAAACAAGGTAGTAAATCTCTCTTGTTAATCACCATTTTCTCAGTCTAATTTGGCACAGTTTTGTAATCATACAGTCATTAAACATTTGATTTGACTGACTAATTAAAAAGAATGACCCTTATTTACTAAATGCTAAGACCTGGAAAGTTGTATGAATGTCAGTTTCTTTGGTTTTTATTAAGTATGAGCAAATAAACATTAAAATGAAGGTCATGTTCACAATTGCGGTTTTACTAGCATGACATGCAGTTTGCTCAGTTATTATTGACCTCCAAGCCAGTGAACAGTGAAAGACTATTTGGAATTAAAAGTAGGGTTATGAGCAGTGCCATAATTAATTGGGGTACGTACGTTTTGCAATTAAGCAGCTGCTCCAGATCACAAGGTGTCCGTCCTATCAATGGTTTATTGCTGCAATTTAGTCCTAGAAAGGCAGGGCAGCTAATTCATCACATATTGACACCTGGTTAACAGAGGGCATGTCAACAGCCAACCCACACACTACTGCTGACTGGGAATAAACTTATAAACTTTGGTATAAACTTTCAAAGTATAATCTATATATCTATCAGTCAATCTCCAGTGCCGGTCTGTGGCAATGGAGACAAGTAGTCCAGGACCTATTTTAGGGATAAAAGAGTGCTGCTGGAGGAACACTCCTTTCAACAATTATTAGAGATTATTTTTGTTGTGATCCAATATGTATTCATAAAGAGCCAGCATATCCCTACATAAATGACAATTATATACAAATTCTGAAACTGTAGCCAATGAGGCTCTACTTTTGAGTTGTTACTTGTCACAGTCCAAAAAGATTTTAACACAATGTATTTCCAATGGTTTCCATTGGAGAATGTAATATTTTATTTAACCATGTTGCAGTTGGTTTCTTTAGTAAAGACAAACCTCCCTAAATATTCATTATTCTTTGCCTATGTTCTTGAGAATTATAAAACTGCAAGTCAAGTTAACTGTGGTAAAAATACACATTGGTTGGTGAAGCACAACAGTGCATAAGTACCAGTGTAGTAATGGAGGTTGGCTCAGGAAACTAATCATTCTTACCTTAGATTTGTTGACTGGTCAGTGGAAGTCCTGCAGTCTTCTTATTTTTAGCATAGTCATCAGGGCCTCCATTAGAAATCACTGGGCCCTGTGCAACAAAATTTTCGGGACTCCCTGGGCCCCGCCAACCCCAATTATCAAGCCCCACCCCAGATCCCGCCCACTCCACACCACAGTAAAAGATCACACAGACATCAGAAAATAAATATTATTATAAAACATTGGGGGCCACCTGCATGTAAAAAAAAATACTGATGGCCTGGGGCCCCCCACCCACAAGTTACTAAATTTACTAAAATCCACTGGTGAACCCTCCTTTAAGTTAAAAAAACTATTTAAATAAAACTGCTTGCCAGGAGGAGAGGGTAAGATCCTACTTCACAAATCCGATCCCTGTACAGCTTTTCTGTGACTTAAACTTAATCGACCAATGAGGATCTTCCCCTCACCTCTTCAACCAATGAGGATACAGAGAAGTGAAAATGAAACTGATCATACACGCACTGGAGCTCCTGTGCTCTTTTCTGAAGATTTCAGCACGATGACAGCAGGGGGGCCTAGCTAATAAAGTAAGTGAAGCACCTGGGGGGTACTTTTTAACTGTTTGAAATGAATACATTTAGTTGATCCATTTGGTATATTTGTCCCTGCTGAGCAGAATCTCTGATATTCCACAAATATTGCTGAGAAATGTATCAATTCATTTAATCAACTAATGGAGCACATTGTAACAATTCAGATGTTTCTGGATCACTGAGCTGGCAGACTGAGACACTAGGGACAGGAAGATTAAACTTAAATTTTGGGAAACGGTTAAAGGGGTGGTTCACCTTCACATTAACTTTTAGTATGTTATAGAATGGCCAATTCTAAGCTACTTTTCACTTGGTTTTCATTACTTATTTTTTATAGTTTTAGAATTATTTGACTTTTACTTCCGACTCTAATATGCTCTTTAAGGCTACAAATGTATTGCTGTTGCTAATTTTTATTACTCATCTTTCCATTCAGGTCCTGTCCTATTCATATTTCAGTCTCTTATTAATATCAATGCATGGTTTCTAGGATAATTAGGACCCTAGAAACCAGATAGCTTAAAATGCAGATTTAAGAGCTGCTGAATAAAAAGCTAAATAAAAAGCTAAATAACTCAAAAACCTTAAATCAGAATATCACTCTCTACCTCATACTAAAAGTTATTTCAAAGGTGAACAACCCCTTTAAAAACAAAAGATGGAAAGTAATTGAAAAAAGTCTTTGTTTGTGGTGAACCATATGAAAACATCTGAACTGAAAAGGATAACAACCCCTTTAAAACTAGGCTATTGAGCAGAAGCTGCCCTGACACATTGTATAGTTTCAGTCCATAGAGTGAAGTCACAAAAATCTCAGACATTTTATTCAGGAATTATTGATTGCATTTTTGTAAATTAAATCAATAATATAAACTGGGGGAAATTAGATATTATAGAGAATTTGTAGCAGTGTCTCAGCTGCAGAAAACAAACTGCTCATGTGAGCATGAAAGATGTGAAATTTGTTTTCACATATATGAAGTTCTGGGTGAATACTGGGTATTTACCTGGTCTATCTTATCAGTAGTGATGGGCTAATTTATTCACTCAGCTCAAATTTGCGGCAAATTCCTGCTATCCAGTGAATAAATTCGCAAAATGCCCGTGAAAATTAGCCAGAGAAAATTCGCTGGTATCAATTTCCGATTTTCACAAATTTTTTGTGAAATCGTTCAAAATTCACACATTTTTCGAGAAAAATCCTTCAAAATTCACTAATTTATAGTGAAATCGCTAGAAATTCATGAATTTATAGTGAAATAGTTTGAAATTAACAAATTTATAGTGAAATCCTTCGAAATTCACTAATTTACAGTGAAAATGTTTGAATTTCATGAATTTAGTGAAATAGTTCAAAATTCACGAATGTATAGTGAAATAGTTAGAAATTCACAAATTTATAGTGAAATAGTTCGAATTTCACAAATTCATAGTGAAATAGTTCGATTTTCACAAATTTTTCAATTTCACCATTTCGCAAATTTCCCCAGAAAAATTCAGTCAAGCGAAATGCCCCAGATTCGCCCATCACTACTCATCAGCCTGTGGAAGTTCACTGGAAAAAGGGCATTCCTCTCTCAGAAGGAAAAACAATCCACTGATGTAAGAACTGTTTTCATGGAGCATCTCAGATTGCTATTTTTATATAGATAACTATTCAGCTGTGTGGCTAATGGGTAGAAACAAATGTGCCTAGATGGCTATTGCCATGAGGTCCAGTAATATTATTAGTCACTGGGCACTACAGATTATGTGATATTAGTGACAAGTGTGATGTTGGTAGCTGAGACAATGTACACTTTGAGGCCATTGTTTAACCCTGGAGTAATGCTCAGTAGTAAAAATACAGTAGTAGCATAACTACCTTGCCATTCAGTCTTGTGAGCACATTCATACTAGAAGAAATCATTTGATCATGCATTTATGGATCCAGTGTGTACTTTTTTGACACAAATATAGTATGTGCATATTTATCAAGAGAAGCATTTGTATCTCTAAACTCTGATCTGTTAATCAATTGTTTGATCAGTATATGCCTATGTATACATAAATATACCCTGTGTATAGGTTTTTTCTAAATCTGATACTGTGAAATATTACATATCAAATACCATCATTATACAGTGAATGTGACATTGCTGTGCTGAATATATTCTATACAGAGAACCTTTTTTTCTATATATAACAGTGCTTTCAGAATGAGTCTATGGCTCCCTCCTGCTGTTGTTCTGTATTTATTCATCTAATTCCAAGTCCTTGTTTTGCATACATAATGTTTGTTAGCTTGATATCATGTCTCTCATTATCTGCCTGTCCTTATGAGTATTATCACTTGTTCTCTGTGTATCTGATTTCAGAGATCCGCCTATAACAACCTGATTGTCAGTGGTGTATGTACTCATCCCTGATCCTGATTTCACACAGATGCTGCTCTTGTGATTAGTTTCGTGTCTAAGCCTTATGGCTGAGAGTGGGGTTTATATCATGGATAAAGTACTAACTATATATATATATATATATATATATATATATATATATATATATATATATATATATATATGTGTATAATGTGTGTGTGTATTGTATATAACCCCATGCAAATGGCCCTGTTATATATATATATATCAGTACTCAGTACCCCATAAGCAACTCAGTAGTGGCTGGATTAACCCTGTAAGTGCCAGAGAGGTGGGGGGAGCGTTACTGTGCATAGTGCAACCTACACCCCCACGCTCCCGGGAGTACAGGGTTAGTAAGAGTGGTGCCAGCAGGTGGGCAGTGGCTGTGGCGAGCGCTTGTACTAGAGGGGCGTGTGATCCCGGCGCAACTTGGCGCGGAGCCGACGGGAGCGCGTCTGTGCAGATTGTCAGAGTGGCAGTTAGAGAGTGGTGGCGGCGGCGGCAGTAGCGGATCCAATGAGGAGGTGGAGATTAGGCAGGAGAGTTGCGCTGAGGGTGTGAGGGAGAACAGTACCTCAAGTGCATGCAGAAAGGAACAGAAAAGAGCGGAGTGTAAAGTGAGCACTGTTTTATGATCGTGGCAATTCCAGTTCCTTATTCTCCTCTCTGCCAGTCATGTTCTCCCTTAGAAGATACATCCCCCAAATCTTTGCTAGTAGAGCCCCCCAGAGCCCCCCGTGTGATGTCACATCCGTTGCCCAGGTCTGAGCACCTCTGCTAGAAGCTCTCCTGACAAACCTCCTGCACCTCTCCTCCAGTCCTTCCACTTCCGCTGGGAGACAAACTTTGGCGGCTGGATCAGCACCAAGGACAGCAGCGCACTATGTGGAGCAGGAAGCATTGCTGCTGACGAGCTGGCCAGACAGGGGAGTAGTACCATGCAGTCTCCTCGCAGCCGCCTCCTCCTCCTCACCCTGCTGTCTCTGCTGGAGCCTTCCAAGGTACAGTAAACTCTCATAGACCTGACTCCATGCTCCTCCTTGCTGGCAGGTGCCCTTTGTGTGACTGTGCTGTGGGGACAGTCTGAGCTTCTGCCATGTAAGCAGATCCTCTTCTGCTATAATATCTGCCAATGCAGAGCCCCACATGGCTCAAATTGGCATTGTTCTCTGTTAGGCAGCAATTTGGGACAGCAGTGTTCTGTGCCTGTGTGTGTAAGAGGCATTAGGGGATGCAGTGTGTGTGAGAGAGAGACCAGTCCCTGTGTATCTGTGTGTAACTGGCCATAGACTGCAGAGAACAACTGGCAGGGAGGGAGGCAGCCAGAGATGCTAGAACTACTTTATTTATAATGTGTTGTTCAGTAGGAGAGCCATACTCTGCACAACCCAAATAATGTCCCACTGAAAGGATAGATAGCAGAGCAAAAGTGCTCCTGACAGCAGCATTACCATTCTCTAATCAGTTTCCTGCTCCAGGCTGGAGACTGGCCAGACCTTGCTGAATTTCACACCAAAGCAGAATGCCAACTAATCCTTCCTCCCTGCTCATTCCTCTTTGGAAAAAAGCATCATGTTTAGTGATGAGGGATGTATAAGAAACTCAATTGATATTATATAGCCCACAAAATCAGATCTGGCCAAAGCACTTTGTATTGTTGTTGATTTAAATGCAATCTGAGTATCTCTTCCTTGTGATATGTAATTCTAATTATCAAGTGTTAGTGTTATAAGATTGGCATTTGGACTCAAGGATTGTCTCCTTAATGTCGAAGCAAATGCGCGTTATTCTGTACACTGTAATCAGCATTATGTGCCTGTTTTATTTAATTGGCAATAGCATTTAGGATAATGATGCAATATTTGGCACACGGCTTAATGCTGACCCCCACCCCAAAGTGTAGAATCTGAATTCACTCCAGATGATGGTTCATAGTCTGATTAGCCTCCTGATTGAAATTTATACAATTCCCAGTGCTGATAGCAGTGTATATATGTGTTTGTGTAATAACACACTTAAAGACAAATACATACAACAATGAGTACATTTATTGATCGTCTGCACTGAACATCATTATGGAGACCATAATTTTAATTGAACCATTAGAGAGAAACCAACATCTACCATTTTATATTCCTTTAGTATGAACAGCTACTGTTCATAGTATGTGAGCCTCAAGGGGTTAAACGTGTTACGGGTTAAAAGAAGTGTGTTGTAATGTTGCGACACAAGCTCAGCGGTTGCATAGTAATGGTAAATGATATGCCCATTTCGGCAAGGTTAATGTTAGCAATCAAACAGATGTTTCAATGTATTAAGACTATTCATGATTTATTCAGAATATATATATATATGTATGTATATATAGATATATATATATATATATATATACTGTATATGTATATAATCATTTAGTTATATATACATGTATCATGCACATGTTTTGGAGTTTGTTTTATTGTGGTAGCTGGTATTTTAGTTGCTTGGTCTAATTTTTTCTTCTGGGAAGTTGCAAGCCTTAAGCAAGGGCTATCCTTTCCTTTAAACAGTGCAACAAACATTGGGGAACACTGTTTTGTTGCATGATACAGTATATATATATATTTATATATATATATATATATATATATACTGTATCATGCAACAAAACAGTGCAATGTATTCATACGCTGTGTATACCTCTTGCAAGAAACAACATGCTGTCAGCTGAATACATTGCAGTTCACAATGGCTGGGAAAAATGCATACAAAATTAACAGAAAGCATTATGGACCAACTGACAGTTGGACAGGAGATGCGGAACCAACTGTATTTTAGACAGCTATAGTGATTATTAATCATCTGAACTACTGGTCTTGGTGTCAATTACATTTGTCATTGTAGATGTAATAAATACCCTGTCTCCAAAGCTGACTGTGGTCATCCAGATAATTTATCAAACCTTGGCAGTCTAGCTCAGAGGTTTTCAACTGACTGTCAACAAAAATAGAATATTTTGCCTGTTGTTCTTATTAGACCTATCATTATATGATGATATCTTATCATGTGATTATCACTCTATTGAGGGGGCATATTTAGTGGAGGTGTCCAAGTACAGTATATCATGGAAAAAACTCAGCAACTGTCTAATGTTCTGTTCAGTCAATATATGTGGCACATAGAGATTGTTCATTTCTAGTTTCATACTGACATGTGGCATTGGGTAGGGTACAATGTGGCACAAATCATTCATGGAACATACATTTCTTAGATTATATTTGCAATAGAAAAGATGATTTGGTATCTGATAATCAAAGACATTTATTTCAAATCAGATATATGATTTTAATGACTAATTTTCTTTTTTTTCAAGCCAGATTGAAATTCTTTTACATGGTTGAATTTTCCAGCATAGTCTCTGAGTCATATCTTTTGCCCCAACTGTTATGCGTGAAGGTCTTGAAAAGTTCTTTCTTTTCTGTCATCAGTGTTGTTCAACTCAACTACATGTGAGGCCAACAGCCATTCAGTGATTTTTACTGAATCACCTATTTGTTAAGTAAGGGTTAACTTAGCACCTGGCCCACAAATGCCCTTGATACTTTTGTCAAACTTTTCTGTACCTATATGTAGATCTATGTGTATGGAAAGTGGAGCATATGTAATACTAGTAAACAAACTATTCTTTACTATTCCTATCATTTTACATAAATAAAGAAGGAAGCTTAAAGCTTTTCAGGAAAAACTGAAGTATGATTCAGTTGTAAAGGAAGCATGTTTTTAATCAGATTTGTCTTTTGTTATAGCTAATAATTTACAGGAGCCAAGCAGGAAGGCTGGCCCCCAGCTAGATCTATCTAAACAAAGTGGGATATTAATAACATGCTCCTAAATAACTATAAATCATGTTTTGTTCACTGCTGAGCATCAAATAATTTTTTGCACATGCTTCTTCAACAAAGGCTCTTTAATTAAGAATATTCAAGCCTCTGGTCATACAATTCTTTACTCCTCTGTATCCACTAATAGAGAAAATTCAGCGACTATGTAAATTAAACACAATTGCTTATCTTTTAGTTACATTGCTGGACTTTTTATAAAAGGTCAAAATATTCTGGGAACTGAAGTGAAACACCATTAAAGGAGAAGGAAAGTCTAAAATTAAGTAAGCTTTATCAGAAAGGTCTATTTAAATATACCAGTAAACCCTCAAAGTAATGCTGCTCTAAGTCCTCTGTCAAAAGAAACACAGCATTTCTTTTCTTCTATTGTGTATAGGTTTTTGTATCAGACTTCCTGTTTTAAGTATACGTTTCCAGGACTAGGGCTTGAGCATGTTCAGTTTGTTCTCCCCTTCCCCTCCCCCCTCCATGTTGTAATTGGAGCCCTGAGCTATGAGTGAGCAGGGAGAGACTCAGGCAGGAAATTATGCCACACCAAGCTAATATGACAGCTGCTATCCTAGACAAAAAGATAACGTCTTAAGCATTATATAGAGTAAATAATGTGTTATAGCTTGCACTATTGTGGCTAATCTATTGCCAATAAATTGCTTCCGTAGCTTTCCTTCTTATTTAAGGATGCATTTCCAAAGGGCAGCTGTTACCCTAACATTTTTCCCCTGACAAAGCTGGTGTGCTCCTTAGAGCACACCATAGTTGGGGATAACAGTAAAACATTGCCCCCCCCCTTCAGTGCTAGGACACCACTTATAAATGGGGGGAAATAGCATCCCCTGCTGGGAACTGAGAGGCTGGGGATACCTTGCCTTGGGCTCCAGTGACCAGTTCCTTTCCTTGAGGTCTTCCAGAGAGGCTGGGCTACTGGTTTACCTCCCCAGTTCTACTTGACCCCTGCACTGATTTCCTGGGCTGATTACTCCTCCTAGGGATTCATGAGAGGCTTATCCCTTGGCAGGAACAGAGGATGCCAAATTCTCTCCCCAAGGCTCCTGGAACTCGGCCCTGTGCTCCTACAGCCAGTCCCCCTGGGGACTTCAGAAGAGGGGCATCCACAGGAGTGATTTGAGAGGCTGGGCTGCTGACTTCTGCTGTTGAGGAATGTAGGGATCCCTGGGGTTAAATTGCCCCTAGTTTAAAGATTTGCATATCCCTTGCTATTGTCCAGGAGGCGAGTGACCACATCCTGCCTCACTTTGGTATAGTGCTGGGAAAGGAGTGGCAGCTTCCTCTTTGCCTGAGGACAGGATGGATGTGTGCTTTGAGCCTGGTCATGGGTCCAGTAAAGTCGGGGACCAGGCAACCCTGTGAATGAGGTTTAGCTATAGTAGGACAGACTTTTAATAGTCTTTCTAGGAGAGAAAGGTACAGTAGATAGTGGAAAGAGAAAGAACAGCTGAATCTCCAACAAGGATTTGCAACATGGAGTAGCTTCCCAGAGGCTTTGTGTGAATGCTTCCTGATCAGTGCACTGGATGGGAATGGCGTAGTGAATTACTGCAAATGGCTAATGGATGTCCTTCCTTGGCTGAAATATGTATTACCTGAAGCTCTGTGTGAGTTATATGTGCCTCTCCATATGTTGTCTCTATCTATGAGCTCTTTGTGAGCCTGCCAGTTCTGTGTGAGCTGTGTAGTGTGTGTCCGGTGCTAGTAACTCATCTACTGCATGAGTAAACCTATGGTCATTGTCTCTGACTAATAAACAATTCTTTGTTATTTCACCCAAGAACCTCCTGGCGCCCAAATTTATATTTTTGTTTACAGTGTTGTAGTTCCACTGTACCTTAAAGGGAGAGCTTCCACCTGGCGAAGGCCCTGACCCTGTGTGTAAGTCGCAGTGTAACCCATTCTTATACCGTTAGCTGGAAATTTTAACGAATTGTGGTCAAGATTGCCCAAATTAGAGTTACAGGAATATGGTGAGAGAAAAGTTGTAGGGGAAAAGGAGCTATTGGTTAAATTTAGCATGTGTGTTTAGGCCCCAATGAAGGAGGTGGCCATTGTTATTCAACAGGGTCCTTGGGCCTCTATTTATATAACCACCTTATAAGGAAGGTACCAATCTTTGTACACCAATTAAGCTTGTCATCATAAAATAATCCACATGTTTCTCTTACAGTTCAATTTTCCCCTAAATTAACCATGTTCAATGCTAAAGGCTGTATACATCTTGGACTTTAATTGGTCAAAATATTATATCTTGGCTAATGAACATTTACACTATTCTTGTAATTTAACATGCATCATGATAGGAGTCATATTCAGGGCTGGTTCTACACACATATTTTCATATATTCAGAATGTAGGGCTGGATGATTACATAGGACAGAAACATAGAAGGTAAAAATAATTTATTCCAAAAATAGGAAAGAAAATGATTATCATAATGCTGTAATGGAACTTCCTGGCACGGGGCCCTGGTGCAGTCCATGCAGCTGGGCCCCCCAAACCCCTCCACAAGTACTGTGGATGGCAGATTAATTCTTGCTCGAACATCCGGCGCGCCCTAAAGAGGTGCTGGCCCTGGTGTAGTTGCAACCCCAGTAGTTCTGCCACTGTCATAATGGGGAATTTATAAAATGCCATGCCCTGCTGAAATACATAAGAATTGTGAGGGTTCTAGTTCAATTTCTGGCATTTCTGACCTAGCAAAGGTTCTCTACTTGGTGTAGTTTCATGTAGAAATCTTTGTACTGCTGCACCACAGGAACATTTAATCTCATCTATTTGTACTGATAGGGAAGTGCAGAGAGTAGAGATCTTGTTATCCTGCAGCTGTCTGTGATATGCTCTGTCCTTCTTATGGATATTTATGCGTCAGCTTGTGAAGTTTTAAGTGTCTTCACTTCATATAACTGCTCAGTCGGTGTACGCTCAGAGCGCTGCCTGTCAGTATCACAGTAATATTAGTCTCACGCCTCCTGATTATTCGGCTTCTTTGCATTCTGAAGCGGTAATAAATTCAGAATATAATCTCAATAAACTCCACTGCTTTTTGCCTGTTGGTACGCAGGCCTGGAATATTGATGACCTGTTATTCATTCGTTTTCAAATCACAGGAAAATTATGTCTGTTAAAAGCATTGTTTTAATGTCTTTTTTTTTTTTGTCCTTAAATTCTGAGAATAAAATTATTTCCTTGCATTAATAAGTCAGATTTTATGTCTGTCTGCTACAGTATAACACATAACACAGATGATGACATGGCTCTTGGCAGACACATTATGATGACTTATGTTTGGCAGTGGGGACTTGGAAGAGGAGAAAGGAATAATTCAGTGTCAGACTGGCTTGCTGGGGTACCGGTAAATTCATGGTGGGCCCTGACCTTAGTGGGTCCTTTGCACTTTCTGGAGCACAGAACATTGACTCTTTTCTACCTTTTCCAGGTTCTACTTGTGTTTTTATTTCCAGCAAGGAGCTAGTTTAGGAGTCTGTGCTGAGGTTAGGGAAATGAATGAAGCCAAAATGATTTCCAAAGATAATCAAGAGCATCCAGGGAGGCTGTAAAAGGAAGAGTAACACCAAAAAAAAATGTGTGTTTAAAGTAATGAAAATATAATGCGCTGTTGTGCTGCACTGGTACAACTGGTGTGTTTGCTTTAGATACTCTTCAACTATTTATATAAACAAGCTGCTCTGTAGTTATGGGGCAGCCATTCAAAACTGAAAAAGGAGAAAAGGCACCGGATATACAACAGAAAAATTATATTGTCATTCCATTAAAACACTTTCATTTTTGTGGTGTTACTGTTCCTTTAATTATATAGAGCTGGAAATATGGAGTTTCTCAGGTGTACACAGTGTAAAAGGGAGTACAAGAGATAATAGATTCCTCAGATCTGTAAACAGCACAGGGATCGAGATGCTCTACCTTTACATTGTCCCTCAGTCTGTGCTATCCTCTGCAGTCTGTCTGAATTGCTTTGTGCTCTTTGAACCACAATAACAAACAGAACATATGTGGGCAGCTGTGCTCCCCTGTAAGATTAGTCCTGTAAAGTGTTCAGGTCTCTCCCTGGTGGGCCCATGATATCAGGTACCCTGGTGGGCCCTTGGTATTCCAGTCCAACACTGGAACAAGAAGCAAAGGGATTTTACCATTGTAATGATATATTATCAGGACTGAAAGCCCAAGCTATGTTACTTTTAATTACAATTAATGTTCCATAGCTCTCCTTATGTATGAGTGGAAATTAGGGTTGCCACCTGATCGGTATTTTACTAGCCTGGCCGGTAAAAATGATGGTTGATCCCAATGTTATTAATAGGGAGAAAAGCTAAATATATAGTAATGCTGGTATTTTTTTTTTCAGAAAAGCTGGCAACCCCAGAGGATATTATGTTATAGAAAGATGTCTTTCCCTTGTGTAGTTGTTAACTAGAAAAACTAAGACAAAATAATCCAATTTTACCGATAAATATTTTCCATTTTAATGCAGGTTTATTTAATTGAGAAGAGTGAAACTTTCTATCATGCACTAATGAAAAACTACAGAGGAAGCAGACCCCACAGCTGCAGGGGGCCCAGACCACAGGACTGATTCCTCTGTAGTTAAGAATATTCCCCTCCTCAGTTGTTCACTTAACTTTTCCAGTGCGAGTGATTGTGGGGTGATGATGCGACTAGGAGGGAGGGAGAAGGAGCAATAAGCCATGCCCCTCTGGTGTTCTGTTAGAGGGGAGCTCAATGTTAATTTGTTACAACACTGCCCTAAAAATAGCTACCTTCTACTGACAAGGAGATGGTTAGCATGTTCTTCCGTGCGCAAGTTACACAGTATAACAGTATATCCAATAGTGCTACACATACACACTCTTACTCTGCAACTCTCTCTCTGCAGGTGCAATCCAAGAAATATCTTTCAGCAGCACTCCGTTTTGGTGAAATATTGTGATTTTATTTGTGCCTCAAAATACAGATACAGAGCAGACATGTATAAATCACATGTGGCAGGAACAAAAAAGGTCACTGGGCCACTGATTAACTTTTTAGATATTTACCATATGAAAGAGCACCGAAACATTGCCTATTTTGAGGCACAAATTAAATAATTTTTCACCAAAATGGAGTGATGCTGAAAGGTATTTCTTGGATTGCAAGTTACACAGTATAAATCACTGTCTAGAACTTTATGACCTACATTTATCTAAACTCCTAAGCCTCTTGCAAAACAAATCAGTAACTTTGCTAGGAAACATTTGCAGACAGATGGCAGCAGTGAGCTGTGAAATGACTGGTTGCCAAAGTGAGTATAATGTAGTCGAGCAAATGCATTTGGTACTAGAACACAGTCTTCTGAAGATGCTTCTGTTTTCAGAGGACTGCATATTTTCACATTTTTCATTTCCAGGTATTTATATAGAACATAAAACAAATCTTTGCCCTACATCACAGTGATAATTATTCTACTTTGTAAACCAAAACTGCAGAGGATGAGGGTAAGAAAGTGATGTCCAAATTGCCACTTACTAATCAAGTGCCAGGTGCCCCCATACACTGCCTCGAGCCTAATGAAGGATGTATTTCAGTAGGTAGTGGCATGAGCATCTATGTAAATACGTTACAGAAATTTATATTTTTCCTTTATATAATAAATAATGGAAAATAAACATATATGCTGCAGCAAAGGAAATGTTCTGGCAAATTCTTCACATGCTTATTTATACAACTCTACCACAGTTACATAGCTAAGTTGGATTGAAAAAAGGCCAAAGTCCATCAAGTTCAACCCCTCCAAATGAAACCCAGCACACATACCTACATTCACTGAAACAGTATATACTGTATACCAATATCTATATTAATTGTAGAATTTAGTATCACTACAGCCTTGGATATTATGTCTGTCCAAGAAAATCATCCAAGCCACTCTTAAAAGCATTAAGAGAATCAGCCATCACAAGATCACCCGGCAGTGCATTCCACAACCTCACTGTCCTCTCTGTGAAGAACTACCTACGCTGCTTCAAATGAAAGTTCTTTTCTTCTAGTCTGAAGGGGTGGCCTCTGGTCCAATGATCCATTTTATGGAAAAATAAATCTCCCTTTAGCGGTCTATAATGCCCTCTAAAGTTGACTCCATCCACAAACAATTTTCCCACGCCTCAGATACCATTACTCTCATTCCCCCTAAAGCTTCTATTCCCAACTTCAACTCTTTTGATCGTGTATCTGAGCCTGAAGTCTCTAAACTTCTCCTGTCCTCTCCATCAACAACTTGCTCACTTGATCCTATCCCATCCCCTCTACTAAAACAGTGTGCCCTTGTCCTCACTCCAGTCCTTGCTCATCTATTCAATTCCTCACTCACTTCTGCTACTTTCCCCTCGTTATTCAAACAGGCCTGTGTCAAGCCCATCCTGAAAAAGGCTACGCTGGACCCATCCTGTTTGTCTAACTACCGTCCTGTCTCTCTCTTACCACTAGCCTCTAAACTTCTGGAACGTGTCGTTTTCTCCCGTATTACTAACTTTCTCTGCACCAATAATCTACTCGAGCCTATGCAGTCTGGCTTTAGACCTGCACACTCCACTGAAACTGCCTTATGTAGAGTTGCAAATGATCTCCAGACTGCTAAGGCCAAAGGTAATTACTCTATTCTCCTGATACTTTTAGCCAGGGGTCCCCAAACTTTTTTGCTTGTGAGCCACAATTAAATTTAAAAAAGAGTTGGAGAGCAACACAAGCATGAAAAAGTCCATGTGGATGTCATATGGACTGGCAGCCTACAGGAGAGAGTGTTTGGCAGGGCATCTGTTTTTTTATGCAACCAAAACTTGTATCTAAGCCAGTAATTCAAAAATAAGCACCTGCTTTGAGGCCACTGGGAGCAACATCCAAGGGGTTGGAGAGCAACATGTTGCTCGCGAGCTAGTGGTTGGGGATCACTGCTGTTAGCCATTCTCTTCTAATGCAAGTTCTCCACTCTATTGGTATCCGTGATCAAGCTGCATCCTGGTTCTCTTCCTACCTCTCTGACTGCTCCTTCTTTGTTACTTCCGCAAACAAATCTTCTCCTCCTGTTCATCTTAATGTGGGGGTACCTCAAGGTTCTGTACTTGGACCTCTGTTGTTCTCTTTATACACTGTCTCTTTAGGAGACCTTATATCTTCTTTTGGCTTTAAATATCACCTATATGCTGATGACATTCAGATATATTTAGACACACCCTCACTAACCACTGACGTTCAAACCAAGATAGCAGACTGCTTAGTAGCTATTTCTTCCTGGATGAACCAACGCAACCTCAAGCTCAACTTGGCCAAAACTGAGCTCATGGTTTTTACACCCAAACCGAGCCCTTCTCCTCCTTTCACCATTACTATTGATGGCATAACCATTAACCCGGTTAACTCAGCACGCTGCTTAGGGGTCATCTTTGACCAGTCCCTCACCTTCTCTAATCACATTAATAATACTGCCAAAACCTGTAATTTCTTCCTCCACAACATAGCCAAGATACACCCATTTCTTTCTCAAACAACAGCCAAAACACTAGTCCATGCCCTTATCTTATCTCGCTTAGAGTACTGCAATCTCCTCCTAACTGGTCTTCCTGACTCCCATCTCTCTCCCCTCCACTCAATCTTAAACTCTGCTACTCTCTCCTAAAAGAGAATCTGCTCAACCCCAACTAAAATCCTTAGCATGGGTGCCTGTCAAGCAAAGGATTCCACTAATTGGTTTCCACTAATTGGTTACCAGGCAGTAACCAATCAGTGACTAGAGGGGGCACATGGGCCATAACTGTTTCTTTTGAATCTGAGCTGAATGCAAAGGATCAAAGTGGAGGAGAGAGGAGGGAAGCGAGAGCAGCAGGGGAGAGAATTTGGGGTAGACAGAAAACTTTTAAACAGGTACCTGCCGTGACACTAACTTTGTAGAAAGCGGGTTTGCACACTCTAAATAAACCAAAACACAGTGGTATGCAAAAAAATCTTTTTACTTTATATAAGAAATTTCAGTCATCATTAACATCAGTATTAAGACTTTGTTCAATATACAAGTATAGAAGCATTACAAATAGCAAATACATACCATACAGTGTGTATATTCAAGTAGAAAAAAGAACCTACAAGCAGCGGATACACTCGCCAAAGGCGACGTTTAGGCGTAAAGCCTTTGTCAAGGAGAATTCTGATACATTACTGGATTTCTCAGATATAAATAACCCACTTAATTAATTAACTTATCACTGTGTTCGCGCGCTTACCCTCAGCGCTTCCGGGTTCTTGACGTCACGTTAATCGGCGTCATTTCCCTGGATAACCAATCCAGAGCCGTGACGCAGATTTCCCACCCATAGCAACACTAGACCAATATCCGGAAGCTATTCAGCATCTCTATAGCCCAGCAACCAGTTAAAACAACAGTGTAAGGAGACTCTGTGCGTCATTGCAAGAACCGCACTACCTTCTCTGTCTCATAGTCTTACGGAATCCAATCCACACTTCAACATGTCACGTTACTACATGCGTATCCCAGCAACTACAAAGTCGCTTCTAAAACCATTCCTATCATCACCAACAGTACCGTTTCTATCTCAAAGAAAACAACACCTATCGCCACTCAATTATCTCTTTTTTTCTACTTGAATATACACACTGTGTGGTATGTATTTGCTATTTGTAACGCTTATATACTTGTATATTTAACAAAGTCTTAATACTGATGTTAATGATGACTGAAATTTCTTACTGTATATAAAGTAAAAAGATTTTTTTGCATACCACTGTGTTTTGGTTTATTTAGAGTGTGCAAACCCGCTTTCTACAAAGTTATTGTTGTTAATGCTATATGGGTAGCATTCTTGGGTTATTTTGCACCTCTGTTTTGCATACAGATATATATACATTTAAAAATTGTTTAAGCCATTGGAGTGCCCTCCATTTAACAATATTGTTGTATGACCTGCCCTGACACTGCCTGGAATTAGACAACGTATCTACAAAAAAAACATATATGCTAAACCCCTAACACACTGCAATTTAGTGTATAACTTGCATTTATTTTATTTATGCCAAAGTGCATAACCTTGCATTTATCAACATTGAACCTCATTTTCTGACCTTTTTTTATCACACACTGATCCTGTCCCTTCTGCCATCACACTTATGTTCCAGGGACAGGCAGAGGTGTAATTAAGGCCCCCTCAGACACTGCTTTGTGAGGGGGGCCTGAATCCTGAAGGACCCCACCACCCGAAGTGCCTCCCCATACCCCCCAAGTGTCCCATTTTGAGCAGGACACTTCCGCTTTTGACAGCTCAACCTGCAGTCCGGCATTTGTACTGAAATGTCCAGACTTTCTGTTTTATCTCCTTCACTGAACAGCCAGAGAAAGATGCAAAGTTTTTATTATAATTGGCTTTTGGCACAGAGCTTGGGATAGCCACCAGATGCACTTAGATACTTTTGTAACAATTTTCAGATAAGAGAATAAGTAATTGAAACAATTAAGGTAAGGTCTCTTGGGAGAACATAGACTGACAGCTTAAAGGGCAAGTCACCTTCATTAGCAAAACTGTATTAACTAAAAAAAAACACAGAAATGTGTTCCGACTTTCATAACCTGACAAATTTTGTAAAACGAACATGGCAATTAGGGAGTGTGGCCACAAAAATGGGCAGGGTCAAAACATATTTTGTCCCTCTTTTTATTTACAAAATGTTGGGAGGGATGCTGCCGTGCTGCCGCTCCCGCCACTTCTGCTGCTGGTGCAGGGCCGTGTGTTCCGCTGTGGAACACACGGTCATCTTATATTTTATTTTAGCAACCTAAGGAGCAGGCAGAGAGAAAGTGTGCCAAGCAACTGTGGGAGAACAATGAAACAAGAAAATGTGCTACTGGTATTCTGCTAGTGTAAGGCAATGTTTTCAATCTATTCACTGAACTATCTGCCGTATCAGGATTTAATGGAGTGCTCATTAGCCATTGATAGCCATAGCCATGATCTTACTGGCATGTGTGGAATTAATGTTTTGGATATTTTACATTTTTCAGTGGTCTTATTGACATGTCTGGGATTAATGGAGCGCTAATTAGCCCTATCTACAGTTATTATACTGGCACAGCTTACCTGGCCCTTCCCCATGTCCCAGGAGATATTAACATGTATTTCTATAGCGCCAACATATTGCGTAGTGCTTACATATTGTTTAGCGCTTACATATTGCGTAGTGCTTACATATTGCGTAGCGCTTCATCTGGGGCCCCTGAAAGTTGCTTTGCAGGGGGGGGCCTCATAAACACAAGTTACGACAAAGTGTATTTTTAATTACAATCGTACATTCCCTTCAAGCAATGTTCCCTCTAAGTTGCACACTTGTGCGCGCACACACACACAAATTTTGTGGCCAGCACACACAAATTGTGGTGCACACAAAGACTTTTGTGTCTAAGCACCAAAAATAATTCTTTAGCACACACACAGAAGAGAAAGAATTAGAGGGAAGATTGCATTCAAGCACCACTAGATAACCTGTATGCTGAGGGCTGACATCTGTGGTCAGAATATACATATATTGTCTTGCTGAATCATTTGCATCAATCACTATATGTACAAAGGAAGTACCTGTTTGTTCAATAAATCATTGTTTCATGGTGAAGAACCACTCCTTTGTTTTACTGTTACAGTGTTTAATTTGTAGTCCAACCACATCACTCTTGCTTCAGACAACAGTGAGGGCTCAGCTGAGAGGGTCATAATGTAAAAATATTTACCCAATGCCTACGTGTCTGATTGCCCTACTGATTTATAATCCTGTACTTTCTATGTTTTTCATTGACTTATGTAACTAAACATTTTTTTTCCAGTTACAGAGGAAACGTCTTAATGTCAGATGCATTGCACATACCAGAGTAACACGTACATTATACATACAATTAATGATGTATGAAGTCCTTCGAACTGTAAAGCATTAACATTTTGATTTTGGGATACCATGTCAGGATGCTGTAAACTCTTTTTATTAAGATGCTTTAATTATTGGTCCACTATTGGTCTGCTATCCTTTGAAAGTTGAGTTAATTATTTAGTTAATATGGGTAATGCACATATAAAAGCTCATGGATCTTACTATCTGATAGTATTTGTCTACACAAATAATGTTTGAATTGCATCTAGAATGGACAGCATACAGAATGAATTACAACTCACA
Organism: Xenopus borealis; assembly: GCA_024363595.1. Lineage (NCBI taxonomy): Eukaryota > Metazoa > Chordata > Amphibia > Anura > Pipidae > Xenopus > Xenopus borealis. The sequence continues at coordinate 89,310,076 of CM044438.1, read as the reverse complement.
GCATCCAGCATTGGACTGGGGGGGCACCGGGGCTGCCAATATCAGGGGCCCCCAGGCCCCTGACCCCCACCACCCCCCAGGGCTCCCTGCTGAATATCCCCTTCTGTCCCCCCTTAGAGAAACAGAATTTAGTCTCATATCAGATGACAAATGATAGCCTTTTTATGTTCTTGACATGAGTATTTTGTGTATAGAAGTGCATTTTGATGCCTGTTTGTTAGATTTCTAGGGGACCACTTTACAGTGACCACCAAGTTGACCTATCTCTTCTACCTGTTTTATGCTGTTCTGTTTTATTTCTTATCTTCTCACTGACAAGCACAATAAGTGGGTCCCCAGGGAATCCATATACTGTAGGTCCTGTGATAATCTGACTTACTGAAGATACCCATTCACAAAACACATCTATCTTTATAATATCAAGTGAATACTAATAACTGGCTGGGTATATATCATTTGCTATATGATAACTTGCATCTTGGGATCTATTCCAGTGTATCTCTCTTTTAACATGTTATCAGTGAAATTTTGGGTTTGTGCTTTTCTAAAATCCTGTGCATTTCATAATTTATAAGACATACCCCTCATATGTATGTCTGGGGAATCAACTAGTCTACACAATCCTGTGTTTTATATCCTTTCATTGATTCTTGTCATTAAACAGTTGCTGTAGCTGTCACATGAATGAAGGAAAACATATACATGTGGAGGGGTGAATGTTTTAAAGAAATATACAGTTACTAAACTAGTATGCATAAGCCATCATTCATCACGCATATCAATCCTGAGTATTTAACAGCTGCAAGATATTCCCTATGCATGTCAATTAAGTTGGATTTTTGGGGGAAGGATATTGTAATAGGCTTCATACATTGACTCCACTAGCCTGAATGACAGAGGTATTGTGATTTAAAAAAAAAACTGTATGCCCTTCCTGTTGTGTGGCATATGCTTAATTTATATTTCTTAGAGGACAGTTGCGACATTGTTTGGCATCCAAGACACCAAAGGTACAGAGTCCAGACCCACAAATCATAGTTTATAGAGCAAGTATATGTGGTACACACTGTGTAGCAGGAACCCTAGGACTGATTAGTAAACGGTGTCTTCGGTTCAGTCCGTTTTAGGTCTTAGGAAATTTCTGCTGCGCACCAACAGGGAGAATATAAACATGGCATAGTTTATGTTTAATCTAAAGGATTAAACAGAATTTGTGGTCAAAGCAGTCAGGGCAGGTCAAGGAACAAGAGCTTATACAAGAACTGTAGTAAACAGAGTTGGCTTGGGCAATTAAAAGGGGCCATGGAAATGCTTTCATTTTCAAATATGGTCCCCAGGTAAATGTACATGCAACATTGTACTTACGTATGTTTGTGTTATTAAAGGAGTATGTTATTAAAGGAGTAGTTCATAATTTAATAAACCTTTTACTATGATGTATATATATATATATATATATATTTATTTATTGATATTCTGAGAGATTTTGTAGTTGGTCTTCATTTTTTTGTTTTTAGTTTCAGCTCTCCATTTGGCATTTTAGCAGCTATCTCCAGCAGACTTCTGCACTGAAATCCATTTCTCAAAAGAGCAAATAGGTTTTTTTATATTCAGTTTTGAAATCTGACATGAGGCTGGACATTTTGTCAATTTCCCAGCTGCGCTTAGTAATGTGACTTGTGCCTGCTTTCTGTCAGGCTGTTGTTTTTCCTTCTCAATGTAACTGAAGGAGTCTCACTGGAACTTGGCTTTTACTATTGAGTGCTGTTCTTAAATCTACCAGGCAGCTGTTATCTTGTGCTAGAGAGCTGTTATCTGGTTACTTTCCTATTGTTCTGTTCATAGGCTGCTGGAGGGGGGGGGGTTGATATCACTCCAACTTTCAGTACAACAGAAAAGAGTGACTGAAGTTTATCAGAGCACAAGTCATGTGGGAAACTGACAATATGTCTAGCCCCATGTCAGATTTCAAAATGAAATATAAAAAAATGTGTTTTGAGAAATGGATTTCAGTGCAGAATTTTGCTGGAGCAGCACTATTAACTGATGTATCCATTTAATTCACGTTGTAGCCAATAACACATATGAAGTATTCCTCGCTCATATTCTGTATAACTATTAACTCTATACATTTATCTGATTCAATTACATCGCATTACAGTAGTTAATTTGTTTTTTTCTGATATCGTTTTGTAATTAAGTGTCATGGGACTCTTCATAGATGCTGCTGCAATCATAACATTAGCCATGTAGGGAAAATATATCCATATCTTTTACTAAAACCACAGACTCCCCATTATAAAACCACAAGACTCTAATCTGTCTGCCTTTAAAGCTTTAGTATATATCTGTGTCAGGGTAAGTTAAATTCCCAAGGCTTTCACATAATCACATAAACTCCTTTTGCACTAACTCCTTCGTAATGCAATCTTTACAGTGACCAAGCAAGAGAAGAGAATTATAAGTACATGCACAAAAAGGAATGATCTGAATAATACTTGATACCAAGATACATTTTATGTAGTTTATAAGAGGGGTGCAATGGTTTGACTATTCCCACAGTCACCTCTTACACACTGAGACTCAAGCATGCACTCATCCAGGATCATGTTAAAAAAATCTTTGCTTTCTTTCTTTATATCAATACATAAAAGCTCTCTGCGTAGGCTCAGTTCAGTAAACACCTACTGATGCATTTCATGCCCCATTTCCTGGCATTTCCTCAGATTATAACACAATATTCATATTTTTACAACTTTATAAGTATCCCTACTTACAAACAATGTGTTAAAGGGATTCCTCCCGCGACTTTGCAAGCATCAGGTATAGGGTATAATGGCACAAGCAATGGTGGTGGGGTGGGAATTTTGCAAGGGATAATCTTTCTGTTCCATCAAGCTAAAATAAAAAACATTCATTGTCCCCAGCATGTATTTATCTAAAACAAAAATTATCCTGAAATGAATATATGAAAGGATTACATATATAAACATAACAGCATGTTTTAGTTCAGTTTATACTGTATTTTTGCCTTTGCTGAATGTGCCTACATAGTGCTCTTAATTCTTTGATTTTTTTAAATTAATATAACATACCATCCAGCTTTTAAATTCAACCGCTGCTGGGAAACCATTCGGAGTATCATCATAATTTGTATTTACCTTGCAAAAGTCCTGACCCTGCCATTATGCAACATTGGAACATTTATCTAACTATTTCCTGGTATTTGTGCAATCCCTTCATGTTATATTAATTACCCAACAATTCTATCTCCTCCTCCATCGGACATACTAAGTTACTGGTTTCTAAAGCTCCCTAGTTGATTCTATTAATGTGTGGGTTGATACTAAAAGTACTCCCCATGCTTAGAGGCTCTGCAGTACAGTGTGTTGAAAGTACACCTGGCAATGAAAGCATCAAACCATGTTCTTCTCCTAATAACAAAGCAGTTATCCCTGGCGTGAATTGAAGAAGCGTATACTTCCTGCTGTACGTTTGTATGATTCAAACCTAATTGCTCCATTTAGTCCATGTATAGTTTCTCTCCTCCCATCTGCTTTTACAAAAAGAGAAAAAAATGGCTGTGGTAAAGTGTATAGTGGAGCAGCAATTCATTCCCAGCAATGATTTCTATGTAGCAAATCTGACTGAGTAGTCTTGTCTAGTGAATAGATGTAGGTGTACTTTGGATAAAGAGTGAGTATTAAGAATATCTATCTAGGCAATTTTTAGTATCCATTGTTGCAAAGAACAGATAATTTCCACCGACAGGCAAAAAATTATTGAGATTCTCCATGAGAGGTATGAGTTATAATGAAGTTGCACATTTCTCACGCTTACTTATAAAGGCTACACTAAAGATATACTGTAAGGACTCACATTCACCCTGGTGGTCTAGTGGACGTTTCCCGAGCACTTAGGAGCGCCCGCCATGCCTCTGGCGGGGATGCTCGCCGCATGCATCTTCCTCTTTCCAGCACCGGTCTCCCTATGGAGCGCACTCCGGCGCACTTCCGGGTTTATGCGCCAGCGTGATGACGTCATGCGCAATGAGTGCGATTTATATGCTCTTTCCTGCCTGACCTACTGTGTATTCCACACAATTATGAAGCGCTCACCTCTGTTTTTCCTCTCCCTAGAGACCAGGTGCTTAGCAGTCCATTACCCACTCTGCCATGGGTTATAAGCATATATCACATCCAAAAGACCGCAGCACTCTGACAGCTTGGGTCTATGAAGTTGTGTATCTTTTATTGGCTCATTTAAATAGAACCCCGAAACGTTGCAATTTTCTACTTTAAATGAGCCAATAAAAGATACACAACTTCACAGAACCAAGCTGCAGTCTTTTGGATGTGACCTACTGTGTATTGACCCTTGCCTTTCCTGACTACTCCATTATTCTCCAATCCTGACCTTGGCCTGTCTGTTTACTCTGATAATCTCCAATCCGGACCTTTGCCTGTCCACTGACTATTCTACGCTCTCTAACCCTGATCCTAGCCTGTCTAACTATTATACTCCGCTTGTGCTGGTCCGGCCCGTCTGTTCCACTTTGATGGTATTCTTCTATCCTGTATCCTTGGTGAGACGATCGTGCCCCTGTGATAGCCAGAACTCTTAGCTTTGCACCTCTCGATAAGTCCAGGTGGCATCTGAGTAAGCTGAGGGCTCCTCCCGCGGGCAAAAGGCGGTCACTTAACTGGTGAAGGCGAGCTGAGTCCAGGGTGCTTAGCAACCATTCTGGTATTGGGTGCCGTTCGTGACATATACAAAATACAATGGAAGCATACAATTCTCTGTTCAAGTTAATTACATAAGGAGGGAATATAACTTTGCATATATCGGCAAAGATAACAGTGACAGTAACAAAAATAAGTACACAGGAAAACAATGACAGTATTTATGTGTGCTTGCTGGGACCAGTTCCCTACATCCCTAAGGCTCACAGAGTACCACAAACAGTGTTTTTGGTTCCATGTTGACGAAATGAACCTGAAGTACTTGTGACTTATTGGATAGTTCATAGTTCCTCTGGAAAGCAGAAGGACTTCAAGACCCAGAAACCATCACTGCAGCCTGCACTGAAGCCCACCATCATTACAGAGCTGTTTATATAGGTTGAAGTGGATGCTCTCTGCCTTCACTTGTCATCTGTTTAGATGGGGAGTGGAAGGCCTGGATGCATGGCATGTACCTGGGCCCAGGAACTGCTTGTTTCATTACTGCTTGTGTGGATGTGTTTTTAGAAAAAGCAACAATTACATCTTGCTTTAATGGTATGGTTCTAGAAGCAATAAGCTGAAATTATTCAATATGGCCAATACTTCAGCAAAGTAAAAATTATGTCAGTTTACATGAACCCAGTGGACAAAATTAAATGAGATAATAAAAAGGGTAATTATGACTCAACTGTATTCTTTTAAGGCTCTGGAAGAATGCTATGATAACACAAACAATTGATAGGTTCCAAGATAAAAGGCCCAAGATATCTCTATCAAGTTGATTTAAAAACTCGCCTTTGCTCACTCCGTTTGGTGCGCCTATAAAGAACTAATTTTCCTTCTTGACCTTGCAGGAGCTGGAAGCTGTTATTTAGTTTTTTTTCTAGCTCTTGTGTTTGTTTATTACTGTGGAAAGAAAAAATAAAATGTGTTGTCTTTACCTCTCTGGAACCGGCATCCAAATTCTCTTCCCTCTGCATAAACAGAATAATCTATCAGAAGCAGAATAAAATAGCCAAATTAATTGCCTCTTTAAAGCCTTTCCAAATTTGTTTCAAGCTTGGCTGACAGTACATTAATGGCAGTTCCTGATGCACCTAGTGCTTTGTACCTATTAAAATAAACAGACTAAATGTATTGTTGTTTGTCTAGTTATTTATAATTGCATTACTCTTTGGAAAATGGAAAGGAAAGGTGGGATGAATATTGCAATATTGCGAATATGTTTCTAGTTATACATGTTGAAGAATGTACAGAAACTGTTGAGTTTTTAGATGCAAGGATTTAATTATACTATCAATAAAGGTGTTATTTTATCAAACATGTTGCTTCAAAAGCTGTCATTTTAGCACAACAACACCAGCTAATTTCTTGCTCCCATTCCTAACATTCAGCCTCACATCTACTTTTCTCATTGCACTGCAGCTATCAATTAAAACTTCTCACTAATATCTAATGTCCCATTTATTTATGGGGTATTTATCTATCTACCTTATCTATTTTTCCTTGTGTGATCTTGATGTTTAATATTTAATCAACAAATCTGTAACTCATAGAAATCAGAACAGTGACTTCCTAGAACACCCTTACTGTTTGATACAATCATAGCAGAGACAGCAAGAGAGAAAGAAATAAAAAATGGCCTTAAAAGTAGTTGCTCCCGAGGTTGAAAAGTAAACATTTTATTTAGCACATAGAAATGTTCCTCTAACTTCCCCTAAAGTAATTCTATCATACAATCTGATATCTTATTATGACCAATATATATTAATATATACAGGAGGCTTTCCATGGGCATTTAAAGGCATGAGAAGCTGACTGCTTTTTATAAATAAGGGGATTTATAAATCAAGTTACTTCTAATAGCCTCATATTTTATAACAAGGGGTACTTTATTTTGAAGAATGTACAAGTTTCAGAAAGTAATATCACACAAATGACATTACTAGGACTGATTAAAAGTGATTTAATTCCTAAGCATTATTTATAACTGTATGTTTTACAGCATATTAGATTTTTGTTCTGTTTATTATATATATATATATATATATATATACACACCGTTAGTGTATGGGATCTGTTATCCATAATAGCTCGGGACCTGGGTTTTTCCGGATAACGGATCTTTTTGTAATTTGGATCCTCATTCCTTAAGTCTACTAGATAATCATTTAAACATTATTATATATATACAATTGTGCTCATAATTTTACATACCCTGGCAGAATGTATGATTTCTTAACCATTTTTCAGAGAAGTTGAATGATAACACAAAAACTTATCTTTCACTCATGGTTAGTGGTTGGCTGAAACCATTTATTGTCAAACAACTGTGTTTACTCTTTTAAATCATAATCACTACACAAACTACCCAAATGACCCTGATCAAAAATTGTCTAGTCTAATTAATGCCATAGACAGGGCAATGGGTGGAGCCGGAGGGTATGGACGGATAGTGAAAGGTGTTTGTTTTTAAGCAATTATATCAAGTTTGGAGTTGAAATGGGATTTCCTAGTAAAAACAGAAATAGACAATACTACACCATGTCGATTCTACATACAATTACAATTCTTATAATCTTTATTTATGCTGTAACATAATAACAATGCAAGCAACATTGGAGTATCTAGCCAATAGATAGTAAAAATGGTCAGAAAGAAGCAACATTCAGATATGTTGCACTAAACCTGAAGCAAACGTTGTATCTATTATTACATTAGTGGCATATTTATTATGCTATATAAAACAAAATTCAAAGAAATAAACAGTCTAAAAGCTGTATAAAATAAATAGCAAATTTATCAAGTTGTGTATATTTTTACACCTTCCGGATGCCAGGTTTGCTGCAGCTATGTTATATTGCTTCCAGCAGACGTGACTCTAAGAAAAATCAATTAAACATTTTGCACCGTTTTTTTTACACTGTGAAGCCTGGTAATGAGTGGTGTATTATCCCACTGTTTTTTTTACACAGCATAACAAATATGCTCTTAACAATTCTAAAGGATTAATTACTACAATGGATCGCTGACCCAGATACTAATGGTTGATGTGCAACCATGATAATTTCTTATTACCCTACCTTATATTGCTGTTTAATTACACATAATAACAGTAATATTTCATGTAAGTACTTTGTTCCATATATAGTTAATCTAATAATGTTCTATAATATTGTCTCATTACAGGATGTACCAACCCAAACAAATTTTTTCCGTCTAATAAAAGAAAACACAATTACAAGCAACTTTCCAATCTGAATTTATAAAAAATTGTTTGTGGTTTAAAAGTTATTTGTACATGTAATTACTACTGAAAGCAACATTTGGTTTAGGGCTCTTACACACAAGCGTTTTTACCTGCGCTCCCCTGGGTTCCGTTTTTCTGCATTCAGCCTCAGGGGAGCACAGGTATAGACGCACTCAATTATTTTCAATGGGGCTGTACTCACACGAACGCATGTAGGTGCCGAACGCAGGTTCAGACGCAACATGCTGCATTTTTCCTGAGTTTGGCGCCTACATGTGTTTGTGTGAGTACAGCCCCATTGAAAAGCATTGAGTGCGTCTATACCTGCGCTCCCCTGCGGCTGAACGCAGCAAACCGGAACGCAGGGGAGCACAGGTAAAAACACTTTTGTGTAAGAGCCCTTACTCCTCGTTGTTACTTTTTAAATAATATTGCAAAACCAGTCTCCTCCAGCAAGATAGATAGTCTGTTAATCCCTTGGTTTATGTTGCATTTTTTCAAAAGCCATCAGGGCAGAGAATAGAAAGGGCCAGACAAACATTGCTTTCAATAGCAATACATATACAAATAAGCGTAGAACCTTAGCAAATGATTCCATTAAACTTCAAGACTCAAATATCCAATCACATTGGTTTCGTTGAACTTCAAATTCAATGGAACCATTGTGATTGGATATTGGTGACTTTACTACCCTCAAGTTTTTAAATGCTGGGGAATTCCCTACCACATCTGAAGAAGCCACTTGGATGAGTGGTGAAACATTTTCAAGAAAAATTCTAAATGTCCCATTGCCTTTGAATTAATTCTACCAGATGCAATTCATATTATATTTATTAATTTTCCAGTCTTTCTTTTGTCCTGCAAAACATTTTATTACATTTTACGTAATATAAGAGAAAAGTAGCTCCTACAGGGCACCGTCAAATATAAATGATCAAGAAGATGAGTGGCTAACTCCCACAAGGCTGCATTCCAAGGGGTTTTTCCCAAAGGAACTTCATAGAGACTTTTGGCATTTCCCCTGTGTACAACAGAAACAAGTAAAACTGTATGTTAAAATAGATGAAAATGAGAAAATAATAAATATATTGCATATACCTTTAATTTTTTTTTATTTTGAAATGTAAAAAATTAAGAGGTTGGTATTAATTTGATAAAGAATAATACCAACTAATCTAACTCATTTTAACAGTACATACAAGTTCCAAATTAGCAGTATAATCAGTGTGAAATGACTACAGATACATTTGAAATTTCCATTTTAAGTAGTTAATGGAATTTTTAATTCTCCTTCAAGCTCTCACAGTAGTGCCCAGGGAACATTTTGCATTCTCATGTTCCAGCAATAGCTTTTAAAGGGCCCTTCTCAAGTAGACTTCTATGGCTTTACATATATTACATAGATTGGTCACAAAATAAGTGCTCTTACCCCTTGTGTAATAAAAGGCACTAAGTTTGCCCAGGTGCAGTAACTCAGTAAGCAACCAATAAGATGTTTGCTTTTAAAGGGATCCTGTCATGGGAAAAAAAATTCAAAATGCATCAGCTAATGGTGTTGTTCCAGAAGAATTCTGCATTGAAATCCATTTCTCAAAAGATTTTTTTATATTTCATTTTGAAATCTGACATGGGGCTAGACATATTATCAATTTCCCAGCTGCCCCAAGTCATGTGACTTGTGCTCTGATTAACTTCAATCACTCTTTACTGCTGTACTGCAAGTTGGAGTGATATCACCCCCTCCCTTACCCCCACCCAGCAGCCTAACAACAGAACAATGGAAAGGTAACCAGATAACATCTCCCTAACACAAGATAACAGCTGCCTAGTAGATCTAAGAACAACACTCAATAGTAAAAACCCATGTCCCACTGCGTACTATTCAGTTACATTGAGAAGGAAAAACAACAGCCTGCCAGAAAGCAGTTCCCTCCTAAAGTGCTGGCACAAGTCACATGACCGGGCAGCTGGGAAATTAACACAATGGCTAGCCCCATGTCAGATTTCAAAACTGAATATAAAAAAAATCTGTTTGTTCTTTTGAGAAATGGATTTCAGTTCAGAAGTCTACTGGAACAGCACTATTAACTGATGTGTTTTTTAAAAAACGTGTTTTCCCATGACAGTTTCCCTTTAAACAGGTGACCAATAAATGCCTCCTGCTAATTGGTTGCTATATGTAACTGCTCCTGGGCAAATTGATTGCTTTTTATTACATAACCACATTAGAGTCTTCTACATTTCTACATTTTACAATATTATAAATATATAACTACATTTAGGTTTTTGTAAGATAATTGTAGTGTTGCTCTGTTACTTCGGTTTAACATATCCACTCAATTTGAATTGTAGTGAATGGATGTGCCAAGTGGTTATGCAAAGTTAGGCTATATGAGGTCCATATATATATATATATATATATATATATATATATATATATATATATATATATATATATATATATATATATATATATATATATATATATATATATAAATATTCCTGATTTTCCACTGATCCCTATTTTTTCCCCATATTTTCTTTCAAACAAGATTATTCCATGATCATAGATAATTGTGCATGTATAACGTTCGCCTCCATAACTGTTGCTGAAATGCAACCTGCTGTCATTAATTTCCTTGGGAAGATTCCCCAGTAGCCATTGACCTGTAATTGACATTAAAAAACCACTCATTCATTAACAGCCATGATGAAAATTCCAAGTGTATCCATATGGGGGGGGGACTGGGTGATAACTATTTATTATATAAATATAATAATATAATACACAAAAGCCATGAATATCTTGTAAATTATATCCTTATAAATGGTGACCAGTGATGTCATCAGTTATAAACGGTGATCAGTGATGTCATTTTTGTCACATGACTCATTAAAATGTTTATTATAAAACTTTTTATTATAATAAATAAAGTACCACTTGGAAAATATGAGGATATTAGAAGTAACCTCGGAGTTCCACGACCTGTTTAAAAGCACGAGGCTGACTGTGACTTATTATATACTTATATTTTACATTTGGGGTACTTTATTCACTATATATATAATATTAGGGCATTCATGACTTCTATGTCCTAAAACAACAATTGCTATGAATGATTAATGTTTTATCTCTCTGTTTTAGAGATAACTGGAAGTGTTCTTTTAGTTTTAGGTGCTCAAAATCTGATTTTATTCCATGGCAGTGAACATGTCCTCAGAGACATAACTCTTAAGCAGTATTTATAACTCTGTGCTCAGACTCAAGATGCCCAAACTACAGCTATAAAGAATATAGTACTGTAATTATTATTTTATTACTCCAAGATTAGCTCCACATTTCTAAAAATTATTTTGAAAATCTAGCTAAATGAGTGAAAAATAGAATGTGTTTTATTTGAGATTATACAGGTAATGTAGTATAATACTGTGTATCCACTGCTGTACATTTTATTGATATCAAAAGTTATGTGATCATACCGTATAAAGGCCTGAAGTTGCAGACTGGCTGTTTTTATACAGGTCACACTAATCTGGGGTTATTTAAACATCCTTTTAATATGCATAAGATGTTCTGTTACTCCTTATAGTACACAATCTTCATAAACTTATTTATTTTAAATCATGTACTTCTTTCCCTCTTTTGACAGTTCAACCTTTCATTTGTACTGGAAAGTCCTGTTTTTCTCTTCACTGAACAGCCAAAAAAAGAAACACAGTTTCTTACTTAATTGGCTTTTGGCCCAGAGCCCAGAACAGCCACAGCAGAAGATAAGATACTTTTGTAACAATTTCTATTGTTACAAATTAGTAATTGTAACAGTATAAGATAACAGGTCCCTTGGGAAAAGTTAGACTCACAGCTTAAAGGCAGTTCACATTTATTGGCAAAACTGTAATAAGTGAAGAAAAGAAAACACAGAAATATGTTCAAATTTTCATAATCTGCTAAATTCTGTAAAATTAACATGGTAATTAGGGGATGTGGCCACAAAAAATCAGTGTGTCCAAAAAAGAGCGAAGAGCGTCAACTTTTTTGTCTCTTTTTTTATTTCTGAAATGTTGGGAGGTATGGTAAAGTAATGTCACATTAATTATGTGAAATATCACTGCTATTGAATTACTAGATTATTTTCTATGGAATATACATAAATTCCACAGTAGACACAAGCAACAGCACATTAAGTTTAAAAGTAACTACAGAAAGCTTTAGTCTCATTGTAACATAGTAAGTTAGGCTGAAAAAAGACTCATGTCCATCAAGTTCAACCTTTTTTTTTTTATTCTCCTTACATTTGTGAAAAAGAAGGCCTGTCTTATTTTACTTCTCTCTCTATCTGTGAGGTGGACTTTGCATCCTTCCATCACAAAACAAAACACACAATATTCATCTCCTGGAACCTACTACTAAGAGGTGTTCCGTATATTTTATATTACCAAAACCTGAATGTCCAGACTAACAGCTCCCCTGTGGTCTCTTTCTCATCAGACCCAGGCTAGACCTCTCCTCAAAACACAGGACCAGAGACCTATCCTCTAAACATAGGGCCTGAGACCTCTTAAACAGGCACGGGGCCACAGAACTTTCCTTCAAACACATGACCTAAGACAAGGCCAGGCTGTACTGAGCTCTCAGTGAAGGTAAAAGTCCTCAAAACATAGGCCTGAAATAGCTCCTCTAATCCAAAAACAGAACCAGGCACCTCTCCTCTAAAGAGAGAGACAGAGAGGTGTGTATCTATACCCCTGTTATGTGAAAAAGCATAAAACACAGCTGCATTCTCAGTAGGCTTAAAGTGAAAGGCCACCCATTAACTGTCAAACATCCACTTTCCACAACACACTGTCTAAGGAGGTTTCTAGAAATATTTTTCTGACCTATGGGAACCTAATGGTACATCCTTATGGGGTGATCTCACTTAAAGTGAAACAGACCAATGTGTCAGTTTAAGAGATGAACATGTAATCAGTGGTACTGTACTTCCATTGACTTCTATAAACCTTGTAATAAGGATGTTTTCATTTCTGATTTTTTTCTTGCCTAATACTATGCTTATCAAGTCCACATATACTGTACTAAACTGCCAACCAAGAAGTAAGTATTTTTTTGAGTTGTGAGACCATTGCCTCAATCTATTATTCCAGTTATTTAGTGCAGCACAACATCTGTTCAGACCCTGAACACAGAATAGAATCACTGGGCAATATCTGACTTTTTAAGCTTATCCCATCTTTGCACTGGTGAAATAAAGGAATCCAGGACCTTCAAAAGATATTGATCTTTTTCATGCATTCATATTGTTTTTATTTGCTGGAAGAGTCAGCAACCATTTTTATGTGATAAAATGTAATCTCTCTTGAAGACTTTCAAGACTGAGTTGGTTGCTGCCTGGTAAAAATTAATTTATATAGATAGTTCTAGTATTTGTGCACTGCTGTGTAGAACAGGTGGTTCATTGCGCTTTCTGTTGGGCCTCTTATACATACACAACACACATACAGAACAGTGGCACCAGCAGAGCTAACATAAGGTCCTCTAGGATTGGAGATTGAGCTGGCGTGACACCAGAACAGGAGAGACTCTGCCAGATTTGTTACTATTTAGTATTCAAGTAACATGTTGTAAAATATCTGCAGCCTGATATCATGTATTAACAGAGATAAGATTTATTTTTCTATGGCTACTTTTAAGTGAATAGTAGATGGCTTCTCTAATTTTGTTCAACACAAAGAACTGAATTTGCTAATGCACATGAAAGTATTTTGAATTACGTCTACAAATAGAGTGCCCCAGAATAATATGTCAGACTATCCCAGACAGATATTTTTTTCAGTCATTTGGAAAGTGTCTTTCCCAGAAGTAAGTTGATTGAGATGGTTCCAGATATCCTAAATTCATTTAAGGATAACTCAGAAGGAAAGGGTTTTCTCATAAGTGTTATAGTTAAGCAGTTGCTTAAAAGCTGGTACGGTGACAATTTATATATATATATATATAT
>CM044438.1:89093723-89288647 GCA_024363595.1 Xenopus borealis | reverse complement strand
GCCCAGGGGGCCCCGAAAATGTTGTTGTACGGGGCCCCGTGATTTCTAATGGCGGCCCTGGGCACAAGGTGTGCATTCTATCTGTATTTTGTATATATAAATATATAGATGTATTATATGTGTATTTTGCCCACACAATTTAACAGAGCGCGTGTGCGATCAAGCCGAGTGTGCGTGTGTGCGCATACGCAGACGAGTGCAAGCATCCAGGAAGTGGGATTGCTGCCACAGGTGGGGAAACGAGGGTCTGAACTAGGGGCATGGCAGAAGAAGAGGTATGGCCTGGTGCCCCTCAACCTTTGGATTTCAGTGCAGAAGTCTACTGGAGAAAAATTAAATGATAACATTAACTGATGTATTTAAAAAAAAAAAAACATGTTTTGCCACGACAGTTTCCCTTTAATAGCAATGGAATGCCTGTCCCTGTTTGAGAGTTCTAAGTAGGAACCATATAATCCTAAACAAAGATTCTTCAGGCAATGTGATTAAGTTGCGTAGCAGTTCTTCAGTGTCTAATTCTAGTTATGCAAACTCTTTAGAGAGTCTTGTTTAAAGATGATTAATCTAAAAATGAATATGCAATGAGCACTCACACATTTTTTTGTAAAGTAGGAAAAAATATCATGAAGATTTCTCCTAGTAATTTGCATCTGGTCATTTTGTGAAGCTGTGTGCACACAATTTCTGTTATAAAAAAAGAACATAATATATGAAAATATATTATCATGCCAGCTGTAATTTCTAAATTATATCAGCATAAAAAGTAGAAGTGCTTTCTCTTATTATTCATCATGAGTGGAATAAGTGCTGCAGATACTTACTTTAGACCCTTTAGGCAAAAGTCATAGCCAATAAGACTTTCGGATTTAGAGTTCTCTGTTGCTTTGACTAAATCAATAAGGCTCCGATGTAACTCGCTCAGAATCTCATATATTCACCATGAAAGGGGGAAGATTTGGAAGTTAATTTCATGGATGGACCTGGCAGGCTCAGCCGGCAGGGCTGTTTATACTTGTAAAGCTGATTACAGAGCTAAATAGCTAACTAACCTACTTATAGGAGAATTACAAGGACTAACACTGCAGGGAACTGACAAACACTTTCAACAATTTCTGGACACCCACGCTCACTTGTACTATGTAGACAGTACATTTTCTAGGTTTCTTATATGATGCTTTTGAAACTCAAAAAAGATAAACTTTTTTAAATACAGGTATGGTCTTTATGCATTCTGCCTATTCTGTAGAATAGTGCACAACTGCACCTTTAGATGCTGAAGAACCACAGAGCTACTTCCACCTGGATCACTTGGCCGAAGCTCCAGAGTTCTTACACCAGAATTGCACCCAGTGAATTGGAAACACACACACCTGCATCTGAATGCATGCTCCTGAGGTCAAGTTGCAGCACTCTAAAACTGTTTGACCAGCTCCCCTTAACTTGCTCCAATGCAAGTAGAGAAGGAGTATAATGCAGTGTTATACCCCTGCATATTCTTACTTGTAAGATTAATGTAGATTAAGTAGTATTTAAAGGAGAAGGAAAGGCTAAAATGATGTAAGCTTTATCAGAAATGTCTCTATATATACACCAGTAAACTCTCAAAATAATGCTGCTCTGAGTCGTCAAAAGAAACACAGCATTTCTTTCCTTCTATTGTGTACACATGGGCTTCTGTATCCAACTTCCTGTTTTCAGCTTAAACCTCCAGGGCTAGGGCTTGAGCATGCTGAGTGTGCTCCCCTTTAACCTCCCCTCTCTGCTGTAATCTGGGCCCAGAGCTATGAGTGAGCAGAACATTATGTCACACCAAGCTAATATGGCTTCTGCTATCCTAAACAAACAGAGATAATTTCTGGAGCTGTTTACTCAGGTATGTTAAAGTATTCTGCAGAATAGATATAGTGTTATAGCTTGTACTGTTGTAGCTAATGTATTGGCAATAATCTGCTTCAGTAGGTTTCCTTCATCTTTAATAATGCTTATTTCAGTCATTTGCAATTAAAGGGGAGTTTTATGTTCCATTATGAAAGCAGTAAAGCCGATCAATGATATGCCGCTGAAGAAATATGAGTTATGAGGAGCAATGACACAAAGTACATTAGTTAATATGTGGGCTACACAAAGCAAAATGAGCAGTCTTATCTAGTGGCTAACTCCAAAATATAACTGGAATAAATTGGTTATGATTGATTATATATTGTGCAGTTATATGGAGCATCTGAAGTAAAAGTAGGTTGGGAAGTCAGTGGGAGAGTGGCGTGTAGATACAGCAGATCTAAGTTGGCCCAAGTTACAAGAAAGAATGTTCAATTCTCTCCCTATAAATAAAGGTTTCTGGTGAATGTCTAATCATTATGTGGTGTGAGTTACTGCATGGCAACCAATAAGGTGTCATTCCAAATAGTAGACCATTCCATGCTAATATGTTTCTGTGGGTTACTACACCACTTTTGTTTATAACATTATGCCCATGGGGCTAATAATGAACCCCTTCCAATCCTATTAGGTAATATAGTGGACTGTGGTTACTGCTGTTCATCCCTAAAGTATTTTGTTGTTCATAGTTTTATGAATTTCCCTATGAAATATTCAATGACTAGCAGATGTTTGAACAAAGAGAACAAAGCTCTCATCGCATGCAGCAGTGCTTGCATCTTCTAAAAGGCATTTCATTTTTATTCAGCATTTGAAATATTATTGTGGGTAATTGCAAATGCTGTCATTTCGCAATGAGATAGTTGGTGTGTTATTCCTACCGGCAATCCTGTATGGTTTAGCTGTCCACCCCTCTGTTTCAACTTTTTCTTTCATGTCATTCATGTCATGCAGAGATAGAAAGGTTTGTTTATAAAGGCAAAAGCAATAGTACAAAATCCTAACTTGTTACACTGCTATGATGGATTGCATATAAAAAGTACCCTATTGATGCAAAAGAGCCATGGAATTAATAAGTGTCTTGAGGGGTTCCTATAACATGTTTTACTACGCACGCAATGGATTTGTATCTAGTGAATGAGACACCAATACTAGTATTGACGACATGAGAACTGGTACCAGACATCCTTTGCACCAAGAAAAACTTGGGTCACAACTTATACATGATTTGTGCCTGCTATTACCTTGTACTGCAAGAGTAAAAATAAATGCGGTTGCCCCCACTGCCCATGCTGCTCTTTCTCTTCAGAATAATGTGGACCTCGGACAACAGGCCAAGACCTGTACTTTTAAAACATTTGGCTATCAGTAGGGTTTTGGCAGTTGCAGTTCAACAACAGCTAGAGATTGGCCATCCCTATGTGCCACATTATTTAATACTTACATGGTATTTGGTGTCCTCAGTTTCCTCCCAGAAATCTATTGCCATTATGCTCTGCCCTAAAGCATGTGTTAATGAGGAGTAAAATGTTTTTGTCCCAGAGCAGTGTCTTCATTAATACCATCCTTTATGTGTTTCAAATTCAGGAGTAGTGAATTTGAGTACTTGAGTAGCATGAATTCGCTGTAAATTTCTGTTCAAAATTGTCAAAATAAGAGTGATGCTCATTTACTTTAATGCGTTTTGCAAATTTGAGAATTTTTCAGCGAAACAGCACAGATTCCCTCATCACTAGTCAGGAGATTATGTTTATTCAGGGCTGATATTTGAACTTAAAAGGTAATAATGTACATTTACTGTGCATATTAAAATAATTAAATGGGTCACTGGACTGCTTCAGAAACTGGGTCAGCAACATCCCTGTGTTTATCCAATGAGCTGCTGAGTAAAGTTAGAAAGCTGCTAATAGAATGAATGTTGGGTTTCATTTTGTTGTTTCTTCTATAAGCTGAAGCACTAAACATTTGTATTTTGGAGCAACATCAGCATGAGAGTTTTTAAAGAGAAATGACAAGTAGTGTATATTCATGTGAGATTAATGGGATGAATGTGTGAGTGTACAGCCTTTCAGGCGCATCCTCTTGTTGGAAGCTGTTTGCTGCTTTCAGCCGTTACTCCTCCCTCTCTCCATCTCTAGTGCTGATTCAGTTACTATGAAATCTCAGTAGCTTTCCTACTATGAGCTCTCCGTTCCTCACACTTGGTGCTGTGCTTTGCACCATGGCAATGATTTCTAATTGGATGTCCCAGACTCTCCCTTCCCTGGTTGGGCTCAATATCACAGGCCTAAACTCAGGTAAAGCTTTGGTAAGTCTAATCACTCCTTGCCTTCCCCACACCTGTACTCCTTTCCGAGTCTAGCATGTACAATTATTAACCCTAACCCAGCAGCTGCATTCCAGGCCTAGATCTAAAACTTTTCAGTCTTTCATTTTCAAAAGTACTTTCTAGAGATAAGCATTTCCATGTATCTTATATTGTCGTATATCATGAGAAACTGATGATACAGAGTCAAGTTATGAGCAACAGTTTATTCACTTTTTTCAAATAATTGTCTTTTCTTATAAAGTGATTACAGAGGTGTGCAATGATGTATATGTACAAAATGTCCTGGTATTGTTTCTAATACAAAAGGCAGGGTTTGCCATTGGAACTACTCGTATTTTTCTTCCCTTGGGAGTTAAGTATCTTTAGAAACCTCCCGTACTTTTTATCCCATCCTGTTTCCTGCAAGCAGAGGGTTAATTGTTCTTCTCATAAGGCAAAAGCTCTGATTTCTCAATGTAAGACTTTAAAGCTGTTTCATTAAGTATTTAACAATTGATGTTTCAGTGGAGGTTATGTTTCAGCCGTTGGGAAAGAACTAGCAGCAAGAATCTTTGCAAATCTTTCTTGTATCTGGGAAATATACATTGAGCTTTAAAAAGCTAGCATTTGTTTCCTAAATGAAACCATACACATCGGCTTAGGTAAAGTCTATGCTTCTTTCTGCTGATGTTCTTTTCTCAAAAGTAGTATCAGTATCATAATCACCTCTAATTTAAATCACAAACAAGTTCACATGCTCACTTCCTTATGCTAGATTGGGGAATTCTCTTGCCATTTTATATAGGTTTTATGCAAAAAGCATAGTTATTTGTGGGAAAAAAATGGAAGTGATTGGAAGCTCCCTGGATCTAGAGGTAGTCCATATGTGCCAGTGTCTCCACTTTGCCAAGAATGTGGTTGCATTTTTTAATGAGAAATTCTGTATAAATGTGGATAAAAC
Organism: Xenopus borealis; assembly: GCA_024363595.1. Lineage (NCBI taxonomy): Eukaryota > Metazoa > Chordata > Amphibia > Anura > Pipidae > Xenopus > Xenopus borealis. Next base: position 89,283,500 of record CM044438.1, on the reverse strand, counting down.
CAGGGGTTTGTCACAGATGGTTATTAAAAAGTTATTTCATTTGAAGGGACAGTTGTTTTCGGTGGACTAAATTATTAGTCTTTGCTTATACTATTCTGTTGCAGCCAATATAAATGTACTGTGCAAACATGTAAACATGTGGTTTTGGTTTGTTGTACTTCAGTTTTTTACTTTTTTTTTCTGCTGTTGTTTTTCCTGGATGCCACAGATACAGATCCACCCTTGTCTAACCTACTGAGAGCTAATTATTTGAAAAGTTATAAAAAGGCTTCCTTTGACTGTAGGATTCTCGGGTGCAGAATACAGATATATATTAGGAAAGCTTTCAAAGTGCTGCGTTGCATAACATTTTTGTACAACAATATGGGATTGCTGTAGTTTTATAAATACTTTAAATGAAGTTCTATATCATGTTGACCAATGCACTTGTGTTAAAGGAGAAGAAAAGTTATTTTTACTTGGGGGTGCCAAAAGTTAGGCACCCCAAAGTGATCGCATGTTAATAATAATATTGAATTAAGTACTTTGTCTTGTTGATCAATGTACTTGTGTGTTAAAGGAGAAGAAGGGGTTGTTTTACTTGGGGGAACGAAAATTGAGGCACCCCCAAGTGATTGCATGTGCTTTGCCTGAAGCCCAGCAGAAAACAGCAATGGCCTGGGATTCGTCCAGGGAGCACCATGGAAAAATGTTATCCAGCTTCTTATGTCTTTAAGATTTCCAGGGCAGATGCATGCGCAGCAGAGCAAAACAGCAAAGTTTTTCATTAAAGTTCGACTTTTCATGCTACTCTGCATGCACAGACATGAGAAAAAAAAGCCGGAAACGATTGCTCTGAAGGTGCACTGCCCCGGGGTTTCAGGTAAATACATGCAATCATTTGGTTAGGGCACCCCCAAGTAAAAAGACCTTTCCTTCTTCTTTAATGAGCAAATGATAACTAATAGGTAGGTGTCTGGAGGCTATAAACAATCCAGCCTTGATGCCTCTTGGTTTTGGGGGTCATAATACTACCTGTTGACCCATGTACTGCCAAGCCAACAGTACCTGCAATTAATCATGGCAATGGTAATCTGACTGAAGGTTCTATATTAGCTGATCAGCACTGTGCATTTTTCTCTAAAGTTCACTAAATTGCATGGCAGAAAGGATCTGACAAGCATCAGGAATCATACAGTTCAATATAAAAATTACCTAATAATCTGAACATGGGGCTGCCATCACACCTAACCCAACATTGAAATCCTATAACAGTTTACTTTTATTTGAATTATCTCTTGGCAAAGCCAAAGGGAATAACAAGAAGGGCAGTATGCTCTTTAAAGAAAGTAAAAGAGTGAAAATTACTTGTAGCTATCCTGTGCAACTTGCATGGTATTGGTGTTATAAAGGGGGATTTTTTAATAGTGTATAAATAAGCATTTTCCTTTCAAAGGGAAAATAAATCTGAGTTCCCCCCCACCCCCCATATGAGTTGAAAACCCGTAAATCCTGCTACTTCTTTGCAGGATGATTTAGAAGTCCATACATGCTTTTAAAATGCTTGACATAGTAAACTGGTGCCATGTGGGATTGCGGTTCACAAGGATATATATATATATATGTAGGGACCCATAAGTACCATGGCCCTTATGGCTTCTTCCCTTGCCCTTTCACTAGCTGCCTTTCTATTGGACTAAAGTCCAGGTGGCTAGATTGTTTCATATTATTGGCTACAGGTTGTGATCCACCCCTGCAGTGCAGTAATAAAGGTGCTTGCAGGGAGTGGCACTTCCTCTTTGGCCTGCAGCAGAGGAGGAGGGCAGTGCTCCATTGAGCCTGGGTGCCAACCGGGCCCCAGAGGCGCTCTACCCTAAAGGGACAGCACACCTTTAGCGGTACTACAAGTATTAAGTCGGGGAACAGGGCCCCGTGAATGAGGAATAGTCAGAGTTAGGATATTCCTGTCATAGCACTCTCTAGGAGAGGTGAGATAGAGAGGGAAGAGAGAAAGGGCAGCTCAAAGCCCCATCAAGGAGGATAGTAGGGAGTAGCTCTCCCCCAGGCTCTACCTTGCCTGAAGTGAAGGGACCTCAGACATAGGGACTGCAGGAAAGTATTTAACCCTGAGTCACCTGAACCTGCTGGTGGGATCCGGACCACATGGGCATTGATAACCTGGTTGGTGCAACTACAACTCCCATCCTTATATCCTACCTGAGGGCATAAGCTACGCTGTACCTGTGCTAAGCATTTCTGCTTTAATACCACTGTCTGTGAGTATATGATACCCTGTGCTGCTATTGTAAATAAACTGTTCTATTTGTTTGCACAAAGAACCCCTGGCGTCCAACAACCTTTATTACACACTATATGCAGTATCGAGCTGTAGTTCAACTACCTCACACGTGATTTTCCACTTAGCGAAAGCCCTACCTGAGAGTGAAAGAGTCGCGTGTAACCAATGCTCTACCTATGCTAGTTGGTTTGGTTAATTATAGCCAAGAAAGGGTTACATATATATATATGTATATAGATACCCAAGGGATTGCAAGTATTTAGTGCCTGTGGTCAGAAGAGGTGGCTGTCAGTGTAATGTATTCTACCAGCCAATTTCCGCAGCCAATGCTTTACTTAAGCCTCATTCCAGGGAGCATTATGAAACGCATAGGAGACACACACTCCTGGGTAAATAACGTCTCTTAAATTATGTAGCAGATGATTGGTTATTAAGTATGATTTCCTCAAGCACTTATTTTACTGTAAGGTCCGTAGCAATTATAAGAGAATGACTGTTAAACCTGTGCCTCCCAGCTGTTGTTTCCTGCAGCCTCATTGATTTAACAGTAAGAAAAAGAATCATCAAGAAAGTATAACAGAGTACAACGTTCAGTTAATGATAAAAACAATACAGAAAGCATGCTCAAAAGATATGTTTGGTAAAACAACCAGTACACATAAGGGCTGATTTTATCATTTGCAATAAGGGTACTGGGTAAAACCAGGTTTAAAAAAAAACACTATTTCTTATCTATGTCATGTTTTGCTTTGCTTTTTTTTTTTCCTTTTGAAAAAGCTAAAATAGAAAGCTCACCAGCTAAAGAGGATGAATAACTTGTTTTATGGGATCCCCTCACTTCAAAATGACTAAATCAGAATCCCCTCCCCCCCATGCCCCATGTAAATTCAGCTGTACCTATAGGTCATGACTAGGCATTTTTCAGTCCCCCTTGTTTCTAGGTCAGGAGGGGGGGTCACAGACTCTCTAAAATCTGATACATTAGTTCATGGGTGCCCAAGAAGTAGATCGGGATCTACCAGTAGACCTTTAGCTGGGGATCAGTAGATCTCAAAACACTGCCAACAAACAGCTTGTCTAAATCACCCTCCTGTTTTATTCTTTTCATTCAGATATTTATTATATTAAGGTTACATAAATAAATATAGCAATATAAATTCTTTCATAAATCAATATAATATTTAAATAATATTTTCCATGGAACAGAATGCTAACAATGCTTTTATGGATGTAGCTCATAATGGAACAACATCACTAAATTTGAATTCAACTCGATTCAACTTTTTAAAAAACAATTTATCATACTCTGGCCCTTTAAGAATTTAAGAATTCAAATTCAACTATTCCCCACCTAAACCTACCGAATTACTGTTTAAGTCAATGGGAGTGGTCTAGGGATCACTTTGGAGATGTTTGAAGCCTTCCTGACATTCTTTTTCATAGAAAAAACTTGAATTGAGTTTTATTGAATTCAAATCAAATTTGATTCAAGTTTTCGGGTCATTTCAATGCATCCGATTTTTTTTTATAAATCTCCGAAATAGAATTTCAGTTGAATTTAAGAGAGTTTAACAAAACTCCCATGAATTTGAACCTTGATAAATGTGTCTCCAAATGTGAATTCAATTGTGTGGTGAACTCCTAAGGTTTCTTTTACCCTTTTATTTAATTTGCCATACAAGCCAATTGTCACAGACACCAATGCTTGAATTTCACACACATACAGTATACAAATACACACACATATGACCATATTCACATACTTACACACATGTACACACATACATACATACATAAACCCGTATATACACACATGCATGCACACACACATACTCTATCAGTCCAACTTTTTAGTTTTTACCACAGTAAAGAGTGGGGAAGGTGTCATCTCTCTAGTAGGGAGTTGTAATATACGTCGCAATGCGAATAGTTAGGCCTTTGCGCAAACAAATTTTGCTTTGTGCGAATGCAATATACCTTTTGTGTACCTGGAAACTGTTTAGCGACTACTTCTGCCAGCGAAAGGCCGTTTGCAAATTTTATACTTTATACAGGACTTTCTGTACAGCTTGAAAGTGAAAGTAAGACTTACTGCTGTTATGTAATGGCTGCATGACCTGCTAATAAAGCACTGTTATACTCTCCTCATCCTCTGCTACCAAACACAACAAATGGCGACGAGGATGTCTTTTCTACCTCTGCAGCAGCCTGCACCTTTTATATCAAACCCTGGTGAGCCTACCATACCTTTTACTGCTTGGATCCGTATGTTTGATAATTACATTATTGCAGCTGACCAAGGGGAGATTTCTGCAGCTAGAAAACGTGCTTTACTTATTCATTGCCTTGGAGCAGAGGGACAGCATATATTCTATACATTACCATTACCTGATGAGACTTATGAAACTGCTCTTACTGCTATAAAGAACTTTTTTGTGCTAAAAGTAAATGTGTTTGCTGAAAGATATAAATTCCGCCAACATGGACAACGTAATGTCGAATCCACAGAACATTTTGTAGCAGCTTTGAGAGAGCTGGTTGTTACCTGTGAGTTTGAGGAAATGTTAAGAGACCAAATAGTGGAAAAAACAAACTCACCATGTATTAGAGAGAGACTGCTCCTAGAGCAAGATTTAACCCTTGCAAAGGCTATTACAGTTGCTAGTCAAATTGAAACAGCTGTGGCAGAGGCCAAAACTTTCAGTCAGGGAACTGCTGGGAATGTACTGACTGTGAATTCAAAACTGTGGCCTAATAATGCACAGTCACAGGCAAAATACAGTGCTAAGGAAAGGGATTCACTGCAAAACCGTGCAGCAAATACAAATAAAAAATACTGCTTTCCCTGTGGTTCAACACAACACCTTGCAAACTATGCTAAATGTCCAGCAAAAGCTATACAGTGCCGCAAATGTTTAAAGGCCGTTTGCAAATTTTATACTTTGCGCTGATGCGCTGTCAATGTAATAATACTTCTTACTGAAAAAGTCATTATGTTTGCTCCAAAAGATTACAACACCTTCAAGCACTTCTTAAGAGTGCGCAATTATAATCCGCAATAACAATAACCATTTAAGGAACAATATTACATTGCGAGATGTGTATTTTAAATCTTATAGGTGCGCAATGTTTTTCTCTTTGCGACTTTAATCATATTCCCCCCTAGATGTCTAAAAACTGTTATATATTGCATTGATTATAGATTGTAGGTGACAAACTGTAAGTCTGACAATGCAAGGGTTAGGTGTAAAGAGAGATGTAAGTGTGGTGTTTATACAAATGGCCTGCAGGTGTCACTGTGTATACACAGGACTTGAAAGTGAAAGTAAGACTTACTGCTGTTATGTAATGGCTGCATAACCTGCTAAAAAGCACTGTTATACTCTCCTCATCCTCGGCTACCAAACACAACAGTAAGGAGTCTGGTTATTAGTGTGTACTGAAATAAATGTGACTTTAGAATTGTGACCTCCAAGTTCCATGATGACTTGTCAGCACCCAGGGCATCAGTAAGATATGACAAAAAATGACTGTCTAGTTCAAGATATGGGATTGCAGGTCAAGCACCATGAAATTGTTCCATACTTTATTTGCACCATTTTAAAAATAGAGAATTTGATAAAATAACTGCTGTCCCTGATGTTGTCAGAAGAGACAGTAATAGATTGGATGCACTCACAGCCAGGAGGTATCAGCACTTTGGATCACAGCAGTGCAACTATCTAAAGGGAACCTGCAGTCTGATTACTTAGAATAGGACATTGGTAGATGCCACTATGGAGATGGACATGAAAAATAGCTTGCTACATAAGGTGAATGTACAAAGGCAAGCTCAGGCTGTGATGAATCCCTTGTTCACTATGTGGTTTACTGTATAGATACTATATCTTTCTTTGCAGCCCTTACCTAGGTGTCTTGGTAGTTTCCACTGCAACTTATTTGTGCTGCACCTGAATGGATGCAAATTAGCATTTGTTTTAGGGAAAAGCACTGCATTGTGGATTATAAACACAGTGATTTGCATCCACATTTTTACATTGCATTGCATAAATGAACCTTTAAACATTGGCATGGTAAATAACTTAAAAACCGCAAATAATAAAACATGAACACCAATTGCAAATTGTATCAGAATATCCCTCTCTGCATCATACTAAAAGTTCATTTAAGTGTGAACAACCCCTTTGAATGAGTGTATTATGCTATGTTAAACTAAATTAGCCCAAGAAAATGGTGTAAAAAGCTGTGTAAAATAAATGGCGAAGGTGTGCATAATTTTATGTCATGCAAACACCAGATATGGTGCTGTTATTTTACAATGCTTCCAGTGGAAGTCAAATAAGGAAAACGTGTAAAAAGTTGACGTGCCACAGAATAATAAATATGGGAGATATGGTTTAACTGCACAGGACCAGAACCTAAACCAGGACCAAAACCAGACTAAGTTAGTGTTGTACATGGCTGAGTGCTAGTATATTTAATGAATTAATGTTATGGTCATTCCAGGGGAAAATGACTTGCAGTGGTATTACCAGTTTATTGTCTGCAATTGCAAAGCATAATTAAAAGGCACTAAGTTTGCCTTATGTGAGTAGGAGGAGTGATAAGTGGCTGTTACTGGTGCATTGCAGATCCATTACACAGGGGGCTATGCCTGGGAAATGCTGATCTCTGAGTACTAATATATTGCTGCTATAATTTTTTGTGCCCCAATAAAGATTTTTTAGTTTTTGTAAGACCTGTGAGTGCGACTTCTACGCATTCTTTCTACTTCTTTATCGAGGACTGTACTGTACAAAGTTTAGAATGTCAGACAGAACAGATCAGCTTCAGGCAGTGCAAAGAAAATAGCATGGTGAGTTTTGTGTTTTGATCGCTGAGGATGAGCAAAGTATAACAGTGCTTTATTAGCAGGTTCATGCAGCCATTATACAACAGTAACATAAAATCTAGCACCTTAAGCAGTATAGACAGTACTGTTTATGCACAGTATAGCTCATGTGCACAGTGACATCTACAGGCCATTTATATAAACACCAAATATTCCCCCTATAGTAGGAAAGCATTTGGGCAAATGTAATAAACAACAACAATGCATCGTAAAGCAATAATAATAATAATACATTTTTTACATGACATAGTCCTTGGTCCATGCAGGTACATTTCTGATTCTGCCAGTAAGCCTTATAGGTTCACTTTCTTCAGGCCTATTGAAGTTGGCATTAGGAGTAAGAAAATGTCCTTCATCAAATGGAGCTTCTCCAAAGTCATATCTAGCAGGCACAAGATGACTTGCGTTCCTTATGGGTCCATCAGACAGGGCAAATGTGTAAGGTCCTCATTGGCATCTTACTTCAAGTGGTGTAGTAAATTTAGATTGTCCTTGTTTCAGTAGTCCTGGTTTCTTAATTCTGACTAAAGTTCCTGGCTGAAAGTGCAGTTCAGTTTTTTCAGTTTTTTGTCAGTATAAGCTTTGAATTTGGCTTGTTGACGTTTGACAATGTCAGCAGTAAAAGATTTTGTAGGCACAGTATTTTGTGGAAGTTCGATGTCTGCAACATGTAACTTAGTGCGCATGTGTCTGCCATGTAATAATTCAGCTGGAGATGCTTGGGTTGTTGCATGGCACCTTGCTCTGTAGTTATGTAGGAAGTGCAAGTTGTGCAAGCTTGTGCAAGTTGTATAAGCTTTTCTTGCAAAGTCTCTGGTACCAGTAAGCACTGAGCTCCACGAACAACATAGCCATCTACTAATAACAGTTCATGTCTAATCCTGTAGTAAGGTTGAAGATCAGGACTGAGTTTCTTCTCAGCATTTGTCCATTTGCATTGTAAGATGTCCTGTACTTTTACTTGGATTGGACATGTGAGGCAAGCTTGCTTAAAATCAGCAACTGTAGATGGTAATATATCAGTCAGTGCTACACCTTCTATGTCCTCATCCAATGTATCAGAAGCTGCAAGTAAAGGTCAATGTGAGAAACAATCAGCAGTAACGTTTTTTAAAGGGCTATGATCTGTGCATAAGATAAATTCTCTACCCCATAGGTCCTCCATTTTTCTATTGCCCAAACACATGCTAGAGCTTCTTTTTCAACAGTTGAATACTTACACTCTGCCTCTAAGTTTTCTGGATGCAAATGCAACAGGTTTCTCTAAATGATCAGAATGGATCTGCGTGAAAAATGCACCAACGCCATAGTCTGAAGCATACTGTATGTAGTAACCATATCCAAACCAGACTTGAAGTTCCATGTAGTAGTGCTCTAATTGGCTCCACAATTAGGCATAGTTGTGAATAAATACCATGAAGTAAGACCTAAAGAAATCTTGTAAAGTCTGGAAAAGTGATGGAGAAGGTGATTGTGTAACAGTGATGACATGTTCAGCGTCAGGCAGTAATCCCTCTTGTGAAATTATATGATCTAGAAATGACAGCTGAGTTTGTCTGAAGTGGCATTTGAAAAGGTTCAATTTCAGTCCTGCAGAATCAATGCATTTCAGAACCTTTTCTAGGCACTTGTCATGAAGATTCATAGGGGCAAATTCACTACGGAAATTCACTAGCGATGCCTTCGCCGCAATTTGCCAGGCAAATTTTCACCAGTCCGCCACTAATTCACTAAAATGCAAATTTGCGCTCAGGGAGGCAAAAAGGAGCAAAGTTTTGCTACCATTACTTCATCAGGCAAAGCGCATTAACGCTAACGATGCCTTTAATACATAAAATAAAGTTGTCCTATTGCCCTAAACATGTGCCCACTGTATAGTTGAGTTGCCATATATTAGGAAATGTAGGGGGGAAGGAGGGTAACCCCCCCAAAAAATTACGCTATTTTTCAGACCATCAAACAAAAAAAAGTAAGCGTTTTTTTGGGACTTAGAAAAAATTTCAAGTTTTTTTTTTTCAAACTCCTATCTATTGTAATGAACTTCGCCAGGTCTAGCGCAAGAGGTAATGTTCAGTAAAATGGGCATCTTAGTGAATTAGCGTAGTTACATCCCTTCGTCTGGCGTAAGGGTGCGAAGTTGCGCTAGTCTACTTTGCTAGTGAATTTTCGCCAGGGACACTGTTAGTAAATCGGCGAAGTTTCAAAATTACTTCACACTGGCGAATTAGTGCTGTAAACAAAAACCAGTGGCACTCTGTTGAAAGTGAAAAAGTGAAGTTGGTTTATTCAGCCCATATACATACAAAAAAGAAGGGCAACGTTTCGGACTCCACTGAGTCCTTTATCATGAGGCTTGATAAAGGACTCAGTGGAGTCCGAAACGTTGCCCTTCTTTTTTGTATGTATATGGGCTGAATAAACCAACTTCACTTTTTCACTTTCAACAGAGTGCCACTGGTTTTTGTTTACTGCATGGAATATTGGGACCTGAAGGGCGGGCAAAGGTCTTCCAGTTTGAGCACCTGTTACCCTAATTTGGGTTTAAGCAAAGGTTTGAGCACTCCAATTTTTGTATAGCATTGGCGAATTAGTGCTAGCATTAGACACTTCACAGTTGGAGTATAGACAATTATATCATCCAAGTAGCATTGTACACCAGGTATGTCATGGAGTATAGAAGACATCAGTCTTTGAAAACAACTTGGTGCTGAAGCCTATCCGTAAGGTATATGCTTGAACCGAAACAAACCATCATGGGTGATAAATGCAGTGAGGTCTCTGCTTTCCTCATGCAGTAATACTTGATGATAAGAATTTTGCACCTCGGAGTTCTGAAAATATTTCCTCTATGTGTGGCAAGGGATGATTATTCATAACAACTGCTTTATTAGCTTCACGGAGATTAACACACAATCGTATACCTCCAATTTTTTTCATTATTACAAGGATTGGTGAAACCCATTTGGAGGATTCTAATTTTTGAATCACATCTTGCTCTACCGGTTTCTTTAGTTCCTATGAGACAGTATAGAGAAGGGCAATCACCTAAATTTCTGCCATACTGGTTTTACATCTGGTCTCAACTTAACTTTGTGCAGCCCAGTGAAGTGTTACTTTGTGGTGACATTTTAGGCTGTCTTGTAGGCACTGGTGCTGTAGTAATGAGACCATTGAATAATTTTAGGTTTAATGCCGCAAAGAGATCCCTTCCAAGTATAGCAGTACCCTTATTCGCAATGTCTCAGGAAGGTACAACAGGCATATCTTTTGCAAAGTATTTCAAGAAAATATCCTTTGGTACTATAGAAACAGCTGAACCTGTATCAATCATCAGGTTAATGGAATGTCCCTTGTCAGCAGAAGTAATATTTCTTTTTTTTTAACTTTTATTTATAAACCAATGCATAGCCATACAGGTCTTGATAAACAGTGGTATAATATTACAGTGATGCATTGACAGTGCATATATACTTGTCTGGAATAAATGTACCAGCTTTATCCACACTTAATACTGTAACATTTTTAGTAGTGACTTCATGAACATCTTTAGCAGATCTTAGCAAAATGACCTACCTTTTAGCATTTGCAGCACTGTACAGCTTTTGCAGGATATGTAGCATAATTTGCAGTATGTTGTGTTGAACAACATCAAAAGCAGTATTTTTTATTTGTATTTGCTGCACAGTTTTGCAGTGAATCCCTTTCCTTAGCACTGTATTTTACCTGTGACTGTGCATTATTAGGCCACAGTACTGGATTCACAATCTGTACATTCCCAGCAGTTCCCTGACTGAAAGTTTTAGCCTCTGCTGCTGCTGTTTCAATTAGGCTAGCAACTGTAAAAGCCTTTGTACGGGTTAAATCCTGCTCTTGGCGTAGTCGCTCTCTAATGCGTGGTGAATTTGTTTTTCTACTATTTGGTCTCTTAGCATTTCATCTGTTAGATTCCCAAACTCACAGGTAAAAACCAGCTCTCTCAAAGCTGCTACAAATTGTTCTGTGGATTCGCCATTACGTTGTCCATGTTGGCAGAATTTATACTGTAGTGAGTAAGATAGCAGCAGCATGCTAAAGCAAAAAATAACCTAACTAAAAATGAGTGCAATAATGCCACCTACTGTACACCTACAGTTGAGGAACAAAATTAATTAGGGTTTTGGTGCCAAGAGATTAAATACCTCCTGAGATCAGTTTTAACGTTTCCCTCATTTTCCTCCCTATCTCTGTATACAGTTACTGATCATTTATGTGTCTCTTACCTTTAGCCATTTTAGAACATGACCTAAAATTCTCTGACAACCGTGTGACTGCAAACCTACTCTTGTAGAATAGATATCATTTAATCAAACATCAAGTGGTCTCAGAGATATTGAGCTGTCTGCTGTGACCATCATTATATGCTGTTAATAATGCCTTCAGCTTGCAGTGTTTGTGAACCTTAATCATATTGTCATTATCTGGTGTTGCACTAAATTCTCACTTCTTCTGCTGTGGTATCCAGTTGTCGTGATCAGCCTGAGAATAAAAATGTATAATACAGAGACATACTACTTCAATGGAACACGTTTTAGACATGATTACCATAACAATGACTGCACCATAAATGTGTTCTGTATAAACTGGCCTTGTGCACATAAATTTCTAGTGAATTGGCCAAGGTCTGAGAGTAATTATAAATATTTTGTTCTCTATACCTGTTATACCACAGGGTTTGGAATATTAATGCTTTTGAAGCAAATATTAAAAGCAATGGTTCTGTGTTTGCTCCACTGTGCAGAGTAATAATTCCAATGCTGTATGAAGAGGTATGGGACCTGTTACACAAATACAAGAGATCCTCAGCACTCCACCCATTATCAATATATTAAGGACATTGAAACATTTTGTGCCTTAAGTTACTAAAACTGCCTTCCCCTTTAAACAAAACAGGGATTGTTTGTCCATATATTGCAATATATTTAAGACAGTTACATCAAAGTCATCCCCGATATGGCCAGTCCTACACTTAACTTTCATCTGATTCATTAAGAATTCAATTTCTTTGTTATTCATTTTACAAGGGGAATATGTTTTACCTGCAACTTATTCGCTGCTTTCAAAGTACAACTCGCATATTCTCTTGCCCTTTTATTAGCCACCTGTGGGATCACAAGATTATAGCTCCTAAATGAACCATAACAAACAAGGGAAAGTTTTGCCCACCAATAATTGTTTTTTAAAAAATACATAATATATATATATGTGTGTGTGTGTATGCTATTTAGATCCCTATGGATGGTATATAAAGTGAGTTATTGCTGGAAATACAAGTGGATAAGATATATAACTGTAACATGTGATAATCATATATAATTTCCACAATTATTCATGGTTAGCTTCCAGCGAATAACTTAGAAATACAGTTTACAATGGAAAGCACTTCTCTAACTGCAAATTGTTATAATGATTCCAAAATCCAGGCAACATAGAAGTACTCTTCACTTAATATCCATGGCTGAATACCATTTATTCACCTCTGTGTCAAATAATATGGTGAGGGTTAAATTAACACTACTGTGTGTACTGAATATTATATAATATCAGAAGGACCTAATTTTTTCATGCTCACTTCTTTTCCTACTTTCAGATGAGCATAGGAAGCAATGTAAAGGAAAATCAAATCATCAAATATTTTACTTGAAAAATAACATCAATAATGGATTTTGAAAGGGCCAGTTATACTACAATGTTGAAAGTCAAATAGATTGAATAGGAATTTTAGAAAAAAAATTTTTGGCATTCTAGGCTGAATACTTCAGTTAAAGGCAAACAAAAGTGGAAATCACTGGGGAGTTGTCAAATAATGCTATTTTGTAAGTGCTGTATATTTTAAAATGATGCTATCAATTATAGGAATCTATGACACTACAAAAAATCTTATCTGGGTATCAGAAACTGAAGACATATTGTGTGAAAAACAAGTATGTCCCAGGGCATTCTATTCTTTTAGATATAGAAGGAAAGTCCTCAAAAGGTAATGGTTCAGGTTGATTCACTGAAAATATTAATTCCGCCCATCTGTTCCACTTCCTGCTGCCTCTTATCCCAGACTGTACAGGGTAGCTGTTGTCACACAACATACTGTACTGTAGGATAATCAGCAATTTGGCTGGAGCCTGTCTATGCTTGGGTAACTGTAGGGCTATGACTGGCTCCTACTGTGCTTCTGGCAGGGAATGTTAGGACATACCCACCCCTCATTTGAAACAGGGAGAGAAACTGTAGCAGATCTAAGGGGAGGACCATTCATTTTTAGCCGAAAGTAAAACCAATATTATTCACTATTGCCTTCAAAAGTATTGATTATTGCCTTATTGTAATTACTTATATTAGATATAACATGACTTGGATGAATGAAAATCTTCATAGTCTTCAAAACTAGGGTTTTTTACTATTCTTCTATGGGAGAAATGAAATAGGATTTGCAAAGAGAAAAACTTAGCAAATAAAAATTTGCCTGTCGCAATGTTATATTCTTCATTAGGCTTTTATTGCATTGCAAGTCTTAATTGCGTATTGCAAGCCTTTAACACCTGCTCTGCAGTTTTGTTAAATATTTTGTCACAAAAATTAGTTTGCGATTGCGAAATGTTATTACATACACTTTGAATACTGACAAACTACACAATTCCCAACCGTTATCTTAGCATGATGCGAGGGGCAACATTTTTCACTTTGCTAACATTTGTTCACATCGCGAATAGTGATGGGCGAATTTATTCGCCTAGGTCGAATTCGCGGCAAATTCCCGCGATTTGCCGCTGGCGAATAAATTCGCGAATCACCAGCGAAATTTCGCTTGGCGAAAATTCGCTGAAAACGTGTCGCGCGTCAGTCGCGCGTCATTTTTGACACGACGCGACGAAAATGACGCGACGCGCGGCGAAAACGACGCGACGCGTCAAAGTTGACGCGACGCGCGACAGACGTGCGACAAAATTGACGCGCCGCGCGACAAAATCGTCCCGCGACTCGTTTCTCGAATTTTTCGCGAAGCGAATCTCGGGAGATTCGCCCATCACTAATCGCGAAAGAATTGTGAAGGATTTTTGCTCTAGTGACCAATATTACATTCCCCCCTATGTTTCCTGTCGGGGGTGTTTATGATACTGGCACCATTATATCTGCTATCACTGATGTGCGTATCTTTAGTAGATGAATGCCACCTTTGCTTCTTTGTACAAAGAGCACATTATAGCGTAGAGGTTGTATAAAGAAGCAACTACATTGAATATTTCATTTATGGAAAACACTGGAGAGTTAGGTTCTGGAGTGCCCTGGCAGATGATGTGATGTTGTGATGACTGATTCTGTTAATGCCTTTAAGAGGGGCTTGGATGATTTCTTGGACAGCCATAATATCAAAGGCTACTGTGATACTAAATTCTATAGTGTATATATATATATATATATTTATATTTAGTTAATGTGATGGTATGGAGGGGTGTGTGTATGGATGCTGGGTATTTGGAGGGGTTGAACTTGATGGACTTTGTGTTTTTTAGATCCAATGTAACTATGTAACTATATATGTATGTAACAGTCCAGATTGGGTTTGTCTAAATTGCAAAAGATGCACCTACTGGTTGGTTATAATATATTTCTTTACACACATAAAATGTTTTCTTCAGTGTGCCTGAAAAGTCCTGTGGACAGATGCAGTTAATAGACTAATAGAAGGGATGAATGTATTATTCTGGTTCAGATTGGTGGAAAAGCTTAAAGTGGACCGTCACCCAGACACAAAAATCTGTATAATAAAAGTCCTTTTCAAATGAAACATTCATAGCTGTTTTAAGCTCATTTAAAAATCTCAGCTGTCAATCAAATATTGTCTGCCACTCCTCTATGCCTTAGGCATAGAGGCGGAGCAGATAATTACTTTCACTTTCCCTTCAGCACTTCCTAGATGCCACAGCTCCCCACACATTCACCAGTTCTCTTAACCATTTAATTGTGTAGCCAGGACATGGGGATGGACATCAGGTCCCCCATTCTGGTGCACAAACAATATTCTGAGATGATGCAAAGCTTGCCTTAAAAACAGTGTCCACAAAATGGCTCCTGCCTGCTTGCTATAATTATGAATTCAGAGACTGAAGAAAACAAGATTAAAATAATGTATATAGTGTAATTAATGTTCATTTTGCTTGACTAATGTGATAAAATAGGATTTTGAATATTTTTTTGGGGTGACGGGTCCACTTTAATAAATATTTGATGAATATACTGTACAAACACATTTATTTACACATAATACAACTGATGTACCCTGATGTAAGCTGCTTTGCATACACCATGCCTAGATAAAAAGAGAGATTTCCATTCAATGATGTTTGAGTGTATTGTTTGCTTATGCTGCTGAATGCTTTTAAAGGAATTGTTCAGTGAAAAAATAAAAACTGGGTAAATAGATAGGCTGTGCAAAATAAAACATGTTTCTATTATAGTAGTTAGCCAAATATATAATGTATAAAGGCTGGAGTGACTGGATGTCTAACATAATAGCCAGAACACAACTTCCTGCTTTGTAGATCTCTTGGTTTCCACTGATTGGTTAGTAACCAGTAACCAAGTAACCAATCAGTGACTTGAGAGGGGCACACTGATCATAACTGTTGTTTTTTAATCTGATCTGAATGCTGAGGATCAATTGCAAACACACTGAACAGTTATGTTCCATGTGGCCTCCCTTCAAGTCGCTGACTGACTCAAAATAAGGGTTGGGGCAGACTCTGGGAGATTTAGTCGCCTGATTGTCGCAGGGTGACAATCTCTCTAAACTGCCTTCTTCCTGCCTCACGAGGAAACTTTGGGCGACTTGGGAAATCGAATCGCTGCAAGTGCATCAGCACAGGTGATTCATCATACAAGCAGACAGAAGGCAAATGGAAAGCAGTTAGAGGACAGGCGATTAGTCGCCAGGCAACTAAATCTCCCTGAATCTGCCTATCTGCCCCAACTCTTAGAGAGCTGAAAAGCAAGTTGGAATCTGCTGGAATTATGTTAGAAATCCAGTCACTCCAGCCCTTATAGATTACATTTTTGGCTAACAAACTATATTATAAACATTTTTTATTTTGCACAGCCTAACTATTTACCCAGTTTTTATTTTTACATTGAACTGTTCCTATAAGATATCGTGGTGTGACATTGTACCAGCAGCTGGTGAAATCGCTCCTGGACATCTAACAATATAAACTATGGTTGTGTATCTGAAGCACACAAAGCTGTTTGCAAATTAAACATGGAACCCACATTTTTTTTTCATTAAAGCATCCATACCTGTTATAATGGTCTTTAAATATCTGAGATGTCAATCAATTACTACCTGCCCCACCTCTATGCATAGAGACGTGGTAGTCAATTACTTTCATTTTCCATTCAACACTTCCTAGATGTCTCTGCACGACTCACATTCACCCTCCCTTCTTACACTTTATAATTGTGTAGGGAACTGTATACGGGCATTAGGTCCCTCATTCTGGTACATACAGAAGATTTTGAGGCGATACACAACTTTTATAACATTATACACAAAATGGTTCCTGCCTGCGTACATTGATTGTGCTATTTTTAAGACTGAAGGAAACAAAATATAAATAATAAATGTAATGCAAGTAAATTTAAATTGTTTCCCAATTAACAGGTCCCCTTTAAAACACTTTCATTTATTGGTGTTACTGTTCCTTTAATTGTCTAAAAGTCATAAAGAACCGTTTTTCTTTTATACATTGCAGTGCTTCTCAGGATTCCAGCATGCAAAGCAACTTAACAGTTTTCTTATGTTGAAGGCATGTTAAGTAAAAAGTTACTTTAAGATAGCAGTACGCCTTGAGGTGGGCAATATTGGGTTGATCTGATTATTGTCTTGTGTTGAAACTATTGGATCACTATGACAGGGACACAGGCTATCAAGGCAGCAAACATTTTCAGAGCTGCCCACTCAACACCTGGCAAGGGAGGCCTGTCAGATGCCCTCAGACACAGACCAATAAGCTGCTAACTTGGTCTGTCATCAGTTTTTATTGAGTCATTTACCTTAATTTCATCTTCTATTGAGTTTCTCTGTAATCCATTTCAACCCTGTAATTTTCTTCCTGCAGACCCAGATTAGCCCTAGGGAGGGTTGGCAGGTGTACAGCTCAGCCCAAGACTCTGATGGACGTTGTATCTGCACTGTGGTGGCACCAGAGCAAAATCTGTGTTCTAGAGATGCCAAAAGCAAACAGTTACGGCAACTGCTGGAAAAGGTTAGTGAGCACAATTTTTCATTCCCTTGATATTAGCTTTTTCTCCCAAAATCACAGGAGAGATGCAAAGTTTTTATCATTTTATAGAAGGTAATAGGTGGCTGCAGTTACATATAGTATTAGGATTGAAGCTAAATATACCTTTGGAACCATTTTGCTGGAACTTGAAACAACCTTGATACTATTGTTGCTAACTGGCATTTCATTTCAAATATGGACATTCCTTTTGGATGTGGTACAGTCTCAGCAGAATATTTAGAATTTCACAACTCGTGACACCTTTGTGCATGACAATAAACAATAAGTAAACCTCCATCCTGCAGGATTCTATCAAACCAGTCTACCGACAGAACAGCTTACAATAGTGCTAAGGGCCAGGTCTACTGAACCAATGCCAGGGGAAAGAAAATGTGCTGAGCATCTATAGTTTAGTGAGTATGCCATCAAAGGTAAACCGAGATGAATGGGATATGTCACCGCACCTCCCACAAAAGATGCTGCACATTTAAATGCTGCACATTTAAATGCACACATTGTCCAACTGGCCCACCAAAATACCAGAAAAACTCTTGGAGGGCCCAGGGATCAGTGGACCCTCTTTCTCTCCAAGAGGTATAATAGAGAGAAGGTTAGATGATAGTATAATGAAGTAGAATGAAGAGACAAGACTAAGAGAATAAAGATAATGAGTAAGAAGAAGAGGAAAACTAATGTGGAGGGTGGGCCTTTGGTCTAAGGTTTTGTGGTGGGCCCCTTGCAACCCCTTGCCTGTCGAACATCAAGGTTATTTAGGATAGCTATTTACATTATTCCTACATGAAAGAAGGTTTATGTTACTAAATAATAGAACTAAACTAAATAATATAACAGAATTGTTGCAGCAGATTCTCTGACACACAGTTTAATTAGTTCTTAAATGTAACATTGATAGCAGAAGTCAATAAAGATGCACAGTCTGAAGTTCTTTGTTTTACCTTTTAAATATACAAAATAACTTACTAGCTGGGTTAAGAAGAGATTTGACCATATATCAAACACACTATTGTAGAATATCTATTTTTTCCTCATTGCTTATGCCTTAACATAGTCTATTCTTGCTGAACAATACATGCAAACCCTGAGGCAGGTTATTGACTCTTTAGTCTTGTCAGAACCAGCAGCCAAAAGAAGATTGTGCCCAAGAGAGCTTCAAATAAAAGCCATTGATTACTATAGGTCCTCCTAGCACTATCACATTGCTTTTCTCCAGACAACATTCCCAGCAGGGGCAATGCTGCCCAGTGCAGACTGTCTCTTTTCACTGAGCAGAAAAGATAAACAGCAAATCTAATGGAAAAAAAAAAAATAACAAGAAGATGTTGCGCTTTCACTGCCAGAGACCTGCCTACCAAATCACTTCTACGCTGTCACTGATCTGTGTGGATTGTGACATATTATAATAAATTAATTGCATGCAGTCCAGTTGGGCTCAGCTGTGGAATGGAAAAAAGGGTGAGTATGTGATGTGATTTAGCTGATGCAAGAAATTAAACAGCAGGTGTTAAATATCTGAAGCTGAATAGAAATGAAATAAATACTGAATGAACAGGATGCACCTGGATGACTAATACATTGTCTCCTTTCCACACATTCATCTGCCATATTGGCACACAGAAAGGCACGCACAAAATCACTGTATGGGTGCCTTGTACAGACGTGCTGTTTTTTCTGTAGAAGTTTTGTAATCTATCTATATAGAACCCAAAGATACATGCCTATCCATTATTTAGGTGCTTTTTTTGCCACAGAGGCAAATGAATTTGTTGCTAGGAAATGGAATAACGTGCTGAAGTATTAATCAATATGATACCTGTATGTCTAATACTAGTGTAAAAACATAAACACCCAAAACTCATCACAATTACCTTTTCAATTTCTGTTTATTCAATTTTATAATTATTAGTTTAAATACATTGACATGGCAATTTCAAAGTATAACTTAAATAATTAATTTTCAAAGCAATGACAATTGGCCAAATAAGGGGACATTTTATTTATGTGGACACAGTTCCTCTAAATGCCTACAAGTGTGCCAGAACCTGTTACGCCGTAGTAATATTAATAGTGTTTGTTGCTTATTGTTTAAAATTAGCACCAGTGATATCCACTTTGGAGGATATCAACTCTTCTTCAAAGTTCAGGCTCCAAGTTCTCAAACTTATATACAGTACATAAAATATTGCAAATGGAGAAAGGGGTTTCTAAATAACTTAAAGTATCAGTTTTCCACTCATTGCAATCTGAGCAAGTACCTTGTCTTTCTGAGCAGGTTTCCAGGTGCTGGTTTGGAAGTGATTGGCAAATTGAGAGTATGTATATGAAGACTTTTATTTATCCAAGTCAAGATATTGAGTATGTAATAGAATTAAGTCAAAGGTAACTGGACATTTAGGGGCAGATTTACTAATGGTCGAATTTCGAAGTGAAAAAACTTCGACAGTCTAATTTTTGGGGGGGGGGCATTTTCGATAGAAAATGGACCAAATAGGTTTGTTTTTGATCTAATTGAAATCATTCAAATCACTGGAATGCATCATTTGAATCGAACAATTTCAACAAAAATCCTTCGATTTCTTGGCACTAGGGAAAAATTACAGGACAGCCCAAAATTACTTAGAAAATTCTCTTCGGCCCTTAGTAAATGTGCCCCTTAGAGTTTTTCTTTTCACCACTCAGCAGAGTGGCTTCTTGAGTTCAACTGAAGTGGTAGGGAATTCCCTGGCATTTAAACCCTTGAGAGTAGTAGTAAAGTCACAGAAATCCAGTCACACTGGTTCCACTGAATTTCAGTAAGGTGTTGGTGGAAACTCACAGATGTGTGAAAGTTTGATCCAGTCACAATAGTACCATGAGTTTCATTGGGGCAGGTGTTCATCTTTAAATGTACATATTTTGTACAGTATTCAACTAGTAAAATGTAGCCATGTAAAGTTTGGCCACTGACCTCCATGTTTTACCAGCTACAAATATTCACCACATGGCTCTTTTCGCTTTGCAACATAGTGTAGTAGTAGATATCATTACTAGTCAACCAGAGGTAATGTCAAAAATCACAGACATATTTTCTATTGAAAAAGCAGTAGCATAGTGGATAGGTCGTCTAACAATGTAGGACACGTGTGTAGCAGTATACTAAGCAAACAATGCATGTGTTTTTCCCAGTTTTTGATAACCCCAAAGCAAAAAGAAGTTGCCATAAAAAAAAAAACATCCATTTGTTTTGCAACAAATATTGCAAATGTTTCACCATTTTGTTAAATGTTTCCAAAGTTTGTACAGATTCAACTGGTAAAATATATTAGGTATTTCCTAAAGCTATCGCAATCTTGCAGAATTATCTACTGTAGCTAGATGATATTGGTATTGAATTATAGAACCTTTGTTCTTATAAATCCAACATTCCCAGTAAGTTTGCCACTTTTTCTGCAGGTCCATAATATGTCCCAGTCCATAGAGGTGCTGAACCTCCGTACAGAGAGAGACTATCAGTATGTCCAGAAGATGGAAACCCAGATGAAAGTGGTTAGAGTTAAATTCAGGCAGATTGAAGAGGATCGCAAGACACTTCTAACTCGCCATTTCCAGGTAAAGTTTATTATTTATTTTATATTGAATTAATACTGAAAAAAGTCTAAGGTATGGAAAAAGAGATATGCACATATTCTACTGATATAAAGAAATTGAGTAGAATCATAGATTTGGGTTTCACATATAAAGGACAGCCCATGGTGTCTATAAATGCAACAGAATTCTTACATTTCCCTAATGATCTCCACCCACTGAAACATGATCATTCCAAACCTGAGTAACAAATAGTACATATTGTTGCAGTTATACAGATATACATACATCTTTAATATGGAGCAAAGATGAATGCAGACACCACCGCATTCTTACCTTAACTGTTTTCTAATCTCACAAAAACAGAATACCTGTAGCATTCTTGTGACCTATATGTTCATTCCTGCAGGATCTGAAGGAAAAAATGGATGAACTGTTGCCGCTGATTCCAGTATTAGAGCAATATAAAACAGATGCTCAACTCATTACCCAGTTTAAAGAAGAGATACGGAATTTAACTGGGATTTTGACCACAATCCAGCAGGAGATTGGAGCATTTGATTATGAAGAGCTGCACCAGAGAGTTCTAGGACTGGAGACAAGACTCAGAGACTGCATGAAAAAACTTAGTAAGCCTTTCATAATTGTATTGAAGAAACAAAGCAATACTGTATATATTTGGTGATGATAGAAATAAACTGTAATAGGGTCATTTTCTTAGAGCACTCCTCTCTGGACATAGATGTGCCCTTCCTCTTAGCCACAATTAAAATCGGATTTGAGGTGCAATGTCAGCAGTTGCAGGTCAACATTATTCTTACTGGGCCCCATTGTGACTGGAGTCCTACATCTGCTATAAATCCCTAACTTTTTTGCCTGAATGATGCATAAATTAGTGGACAGGGAGCAGGTAAGAGGGGGATGACATGGGAGTCCTATATGCCTATCCTTTCTGCCTGCTATATACTTGACCCCTGGCAAGGGTTTCTGGACTGCTCTGCACTCTGTGAGGTGGTTGAAGCACACGCATCTCTATACTTAGACACTTCATAGTTTTTGTTAATATTATAGAGAAAAATGGGGAAGTTATTCTTTTTAAAATTGTGAAATTGGGACTGAATTTACTGAACCTTATAATGTTCCACACACAGTCAGAAAGTAAGTAATGCATAACTGTATGCATATCCACCTACTGGAAATGAATGATCAGAACCCAGTAGTAAGATCACAAATGCATTACAAATGCAGATGCCTATGAAGCCTTAATACATTAGCATGGTAATTGTGTCATGTTTATGGTCAACTGTATGAATTAAAAGTAGTGTGAACATATGTACACTTGCTTGATACAGACATTTATGAATATTTATTGTGCAAGGCAGTGTGTCAAATATTTAAGTGGGAAACATTTTTCCTATTCGTAACACTCTTCTCCTTTAAAATGTTCCATGCAGGTTGAGTTGAAAGCCCTTCAGCTTCACACAATATCTCTACCTTCTTTGCATGGGAATATGTTATTACTAAAAAGATCCTCAACATGAGGTTGCTGCCTGCAAAAGTATGTATTTGACTCAACAGTGAGGCCCTACCTTATATAGGAGAAAGCCCCTTCCCATAAGCAGCAGGTTGAGAGAATGAGCACAGCTCTGAAATTAACCGATTTTGTGAGCTTTTAAATTACATTTAAAATGTCAGATTTAATTATGTCTAACTTCTCAGATCCCAAATTGGTTTCCTGTACAGGCTTAGAGAAGGTGACAATTCCAGTGAGAGATGTTAATTTAAGTCATTGTTAAACCTTAGGCAACATTTTTGGATACATAAGTTAAGCACTAAAGGGCCTGAAGGGATGAATAAGATATAGACATAGAGAAAAAAATCATTATTAAGTGTTCAGAAAAATGTTCATTCTATAGCAGCAGCAAATGTGTTGCAGCTGGGATTCAGCCAGTGGCAACTGTTAATGTGTGTATGCTGGTATTGTATGTGGATTATTATATTCTGATGCTTCTTTTGCTTCCTGTTGTTTTCTAACATTACATTTTTTTGCCCCTTCTTTTTGTAAATTACTATATACTCTTTTACTTATTCAGTCTCTCTGAAGGCGATCAATAGATACTTATTGGCATATGTAATAATATGATGAGAAAATTACGCCATTGCAGATACCCACGTTACATTCATTATTTTATATGCATTAAACAGATCAATGCTTTTTGCTGATTACTTGGATAAATTTACTGGAGCTAATTAGCATTGCATGATTGCATAGGGCCAGGTTTAAACATGCCCATGGGTCAGCCATACACAGGAAGATAAGATGCTGACTTGGTCCTTCCAGGCAGATCAACAGCTTATTGGCCTGTGTGTGTAGCCCAATGAACCTGCTCATTTGACATCTAGTCAAAAATTTTGCAGGTTTGATTTTCCTACTGGGGGGATAACCATATGAGGTCCTCTCCCGATGGCCTCTATTGATACCGATTATGATGTGATCTGAATGACTGGATTCCTCCTTGCTCAAGGTGGACATTTTGGGGGCAGATATGAGCTGTAGGTAAATGTCCACCTTAAGGCAAATGTAAACACTCAAAACAAATTAATGTTAAATTGGTCAGAGTGGTACTTTCATATTTTTTTTTTTTAGTGTTTAAGATATGAGAAGCTTTTAAAGGAGAACTAACCCCCCAATACCCTATCCACTACCCAATATAGCCCCCCCTGCTTCCCCCCCCCCACGTTGGTGATTACCCCTGAAAGTGCCCCTAATTCATTACTCACATAAAGGTGCAGAGTAAGCGCAGTGGAGCCCATGGGCACCATCTTCCGCCTCTTCTGTATTCTGTAGTGAGGGGAGCTGCTGTTTCACATTTATTATTTTAGACACTTCAAAACTGCTAATGTACTGAAAACTAGAAATAATTATGGAAATTGTAAAAGAGCAGAACAGTTTACATTAATTTAGTTTTAGGGTTGACATTATGCACATTATTCCCCCACTGTGGAACTGTGGTAGTGGAAAATAGGAACGCCCAGGTTAAAAATGCTCAGTGGTTGGGTTGAAAACCATGCTTTCCTCCTTCAGGTAAATCTACTCACTTCAAAAAGCTTTTCTAGTGGATGAATAACCAACTGGGAGGAACCAAATAATGTATCTTTACAGATATGGGATCCATTATATGGAAACCTGTTATCCAGATGTTCTGACGTACAGGAAGGACATCTCCTATAAACTCTATTTTAATCAAATAATTCACATTTTTTAAAATGTTATACATTTTTCGCTAGGACAGCAATACATTGTATTTGATCCATACTACAATATAATTCATTCTTTTCTTGAGACAAAACAATCCTATTGGGTTTGGTTCATGTGTAAATTATTTATAAGTAGAATCAACTTATGGAGGTCCAAACTAAAGAAATGTCCCTTATCCGAAAAACCCCATTCTGAGCATCCTAAATAACAGGTTCCATTCCTGTAGTCTTAAACCTGAGCAATACTCTTCCGGTGCTAGTTGGGGCAAAGGAAATAATCCATCCCTTTTCAGAGACAGTATTTTGGCAGCAAATTATTTATGAGTAGCAAGAAGGTAAGATAAAGTCATTAATAAAATGACTTTAAAAAGGACTAGCAGATACTTTGGCTGACCCCACTCTCTCATGTCACATAAATACTATTTTAAGGTGAACAGGTTAAAACCAATGTTTTTCCTCTATGCACGTTGATATTTTTCATCTGCTGTGAACAGTAGGGAGGAAAACTCACAGCCGCTGTAATTTTTATCTCTAGGTTGAACAAGTCAAATTAAATTAGGTCCATCTACCTTACCTAATGAAGAGCTGCTATTTGCTCATTAAGTTCTTGTGTTGATTTGTTTAACTTGCCTGTGTGTTCAGGGAGGAATGTTTGGAGGCCTCTAGAATAAATCAAAAGCACAGCTGAAGACATTAACATCATTTTATACTAATTATTTTCTGGCACCAAAATAAAATGATTTAATGCCGGCAAGATATCTTAAAGCCACAGACAATATTAATAAGGCTTACAATTATAATAAATGACATAAAGGAAAGCAATAAAAATGCTTTGACGTATTATTGTGAGAGAGAATATGACAAAGGGGATCATTTACCATCTGTCCTAGTTCTAAAAAAAAAAGAATCCTCAGTATTTTCCCTCAGTATATGTAAATATATATTATTTCTGAAAAGTAATTTTATATATTATTATATATTCAAATTGTTTATTATTGCCTGCTAAATTCCCCCACACCTGCACCTCTTGCTGTAACACAAACTGTGTTGGATGGATGGGTTTCTGATGAGTTGTCCATAAGCTCAAATTGTTCATAATGATGACGTTCCTGCAAAGATGCAACTGTCTGGGAAATACACCTCTGTGACATGTTCCAATGCCAGAACACTTATTTCATAAGTATTTATTCCATGAAATCACAGTCAGACGCAGTAGGCTAGACTACAAAAATAAATGGACACATACTAAGTGTCCTGTTTGACAATTTACCTGCACTTTATGCTTGAATAACACTATTTATTGTATACATATGCACCTCAAGAGGTTTCTGAAATGCTGACAATAGTCATCCACACAATCATGTGAGATATTCACAACATCTAAAATAATAACTATGGTTATGATCACCACAACGTGAAATGTGCTTAATTTCTGTGTTATTCTAAATTTCTGTGTAGCGCATTAACATTCTGTTATGTACCAGATTTAAAAATAGGTCAGTTGTAGAGTTTTTGGTTGTAGATGAATACACTTGTTTGAATTATCAATGTATTCCTAGTTATTAAGCTGAGAATTATATACTTTTACTTAAAGGAGAACTAAACCCCCTATAGCGAAAAGCCTGCATTTACTTACTTTCTCCACTTGCCCCCCTTCCTGCTTCCTCCCCGCATAGTGTTCAACAAGAATAAGTGCCCCATCCAGCAACTCTGACCTAAATTTGCAGAGTAGTGCAACAGAACTCAGGCCATGTTCAGTCGCTTCAGTATCGGAAAACTCAGAAAAATACAGAGAAGAAAGAAGAGTATACGGAAGTGAGCAACCATGGCACCCCTGAGCTCTGCAGATTTGGGTCAATGTTGCTGAATGAGGCACGTATTCTTGTTGAACACTATGTGGGGAGTAAGCAGGGAGGGGGGCCAGTGGAGAAGGCGAATGTCAGCTAATAATCTATCACAGACCTGTCGAGGTCAGGTTGAAGTTAATAGCAGATGTCCCTTTTTACAACTGGAAGATATCTTGATCAACAATCCAAATAATCTGTGGTTTTCAGGAGATAATGCAAAAACATTTTCGGGCGTCAAATCCAAAATAAATCTGATTTTTTTTCACAATTTTAGCAAGTCTTTTCCAGCACCAGATTTTTCTGAGTTAATTTATTAATAAATAAGATAAAAAGGTGGATGGGAGTCGAAGTGGTTTTACTAAAATAATTCAGATTTTTTTGTAAATAACTCCTTGATTTTTTCCCTTCATTAATTCCAACTATTCAAGGTTTCAGAAAATTCTTGTTCTTTTCTTTGCGTTTTTGAGAAAATAATGCCAACTTGATTTATGAAAAATCAGCCCCTAAAATATCCACATAATCCATAAGCCTCACTTACAATGGGGTACTTCACAGGCCATTTTTTATTTTGTTTTCAAACATATACTGAATTATTCTGTTTGAGAAGTAACCATGTATGTTTGGAAGGGTCTTCCCCCATACTTGAGCAGAACAAATAACTGCTGGTAGCAGCAAGCTTGCAATTGCTTGATGGTGAACAATGTACCCTAAATTACATATTACGGTAAATTAGGGTGTAGTACCAGAAAAGTATTTTATTCCAAATTGTGTTCTATACATGATTCTTCTGGCCTCTGCATGCAGTTTCCTGTTCTTCATACTCTCTAACTAGTTTTCTGTTGCTTCTACTTTCAGCTTGCGGTAAATTAATGAAGATTACTGGACCAGTAACTGTGAAGGCCTCTGGACCAAGATTTGGTGCCTGGATGACTGATCCAACTGCATCTGAGAAAAACAATCGAGTATGTATTGGAAAACAAAATTTGTTTTGCTTGTCTTAAGTAATTCCAGTTTTTAGGCGATGTCTTAAGCCCCTCCCCCCTTCTTTTTGTTTGTATATATATGATTCCCTTCAAACATAAAAGGAAAACAAATATGAAAAGTATGCTGGACTACTTTTCTCTTTAATTAATAGTGTTATATAGTTAATACATTGCTTAGGTATTCACATAACGTTTAAATAAACCAAGTGTATAGACTAATAGATAAGTAGAAGTTTCATATTCAGCGATTGATAATTACATTTAATACCTTCTCCTCTTCTTCAATTGCTCTTGAGCAGCACTGTACAACATGTTTCATGTTATGGGCCTTTTATCTGCTTTTTAATGATTAACAATGATATACATATCTCCTGGAGGAACACATCTGGCTCACAAAAGAGTTCTGATCTCAAGAAAGATATTATACATATCATACTAGATATGTATTCTAGTATATGTACATTTTAATTCATTTATGTAAAAGTGAATAATGATTTAAAGTCTGTCACAAAGGAAGGTTGTTAACATTAATTTCAGCGGAAGTATTTAAACTACTGTTTATATTTACTGCCCTGTATTTTTAGGTCTGGTACATGGATGGATTTACATCCAGGACTGTGCGAGAATATAGGTCAATGGCAGATTTTGTCACAGGGGCAGAGTCTAGGACTTACAACCTTCCATATAAGTGGGCTGGCACTAGCCATTTGGTTTACAATGGATCACTTTTCTTCAACAAGTTCCAAAGCAATATTGTTATCAAGTACAGCTTTGCAACAGGAAGAATACTCAATCAGCGTAGCTTGGATAATGCTGGTTTCAACAATGTCTATCCTTACACATGGGGTGGCCACTCTGACATAGATCTGATGGCTGATGAATTTGGAGTTTGGGCAGTATATGCCACTAATCAGAATGCTGGAAACATTGTCATCAGTCAGCTGCAACAGGATACCTTGGAGGTTATTAAGAGCTGGAGTACAGGATATCCCAAGAGAAGTGCTGGAGAGTCCTTTATGATCTGCGGAACGTTGTACGTCACCAACTCCCATCTTACTGGAGCCAAGGTCTTTTACTCATATTCCACCAAAACCTCTACATATGAGTACACAGATATTCCTTTCCACAACCAATATTTTCACATATCTATGTTGGATTACAACTCACGAGATCGTGCCCTTTATGCCTGGAACAATGGACACCAGGTACTCTTCAATGTCACTCTGTTTCACATCATCAAGACAGATAATGACGCATGATGTGGAACACAAGCCCTTCTCCGACTGGAACTCTTGCTTGCCTCTGAACAGTTTCTTCATTCTCTGTCCATTTTCTTTCTGTCTCAGTATACAACATTCATTTCATTTATTCTTTAGATGTCCGCAGTATAAATTCCCCTGAGGATTTCATAGTTGTGTACTGTATCATACAAGGTCATGGTTTAATAGAGCAGGACATATTTTCTGCCTCCAGCCATCAGTCAGCACTGTCTGTTCTATAGACATGTAGTATCATACCAAGTCTAGCCAGAGATAGAGAAGAAGGGGCCTAGGGCAAAGCAGAAGGCCAAAAACTCCAGCTTCTGAAATTAACTACATAAATCAGAGAAGTTCAAACTTGTTGGACTACAACTACCTTCTTTGAGATAGCTGTAGGATAGACACCTAAGATAATAATATAAAAACATGTATTGTTTAGCACATACGAAAGAAATTTACATCTTGGAAACTGCACTATTTCTTGGTTAATCCCAGTGTAGATCTAAAGCATTATAACCACCTGTGGTTAGAGAGGATTTATATGGAACACTGGCTGTTCCACTGTTCAACTGTTATACTTTATCATAGTGGAAAAAGTAGTTCTCTAAATTGAGACATCAGTGATATGGACTAAAAGCATATCCGTATACAATATAAAGTAAGAGCAGCTAAATCCTGGACTGAGAAAAACAATAGGATATTCTTCCACAAAGGGATGCTGCCTTGGACACTAGAAATCATGTACATATAAAGGTGACTAAATAGTAATGATGATGTTCATAACATGCTATGTGTACAATTAAATAAGTCAATATAATATGAAACCCAAATGAACAGCTTCCTTATATTAATCAAATATAATTAACAGTACCATCGCCTTTATATGTATATAATACACAAAAGCTGTGAATATCTTGTAAATTATATCCTTATAAACGGTGAGTTCTGATATCATCAGTTATAAACGGTGAGTTCTGATGTCATTTCTGTCACATGACTCCCTGAAACTTGTGTATTATAATAAATAAAGTACCCCCAGTTGCAAAATATGAGGATATTAGAAGTTACCTCGGAGTTCCATGACCTGTATAAAAACACTCGGCCTTCGGCCTCGTGTTTTTATATGGTCATGAAACTCCTCGGTAACTTATAATATCCTTATATTTTACAAGAGGGGGTACTTTATTCACTATATATATTCTTTATTGTTCTTGCACTCTAAGAGGCCTCAGTGCCAGATTCAGTTTGATGAAGAAGATATATTTATTTATGGTTTCAAATCCATTATAATGAATCAAGAATTGAATCTGGGGCTAGGTTTATAAAAGTGGATCAAACTTAGTCCTTAAGCTTTTGATACATTGGCTGACCAGATATTGAATATTCTGTTTCCAAATAGATATTAAGTGCCTCTCTATGCAATTCTCATACTAAATATACTCAGATGCTGGCACACGTTAATTAGTAATACAGTTTCACTGATGCATATTTTGTGCCGACGTAGACTACCCCAGCATAACTTTTTGTGCACAATATTATAGTATGAGGATATCATTAAAATCAACATCAAGGTTTAATGTTTAATATCATGACTATACACAGTAATTCAGCAGAGTTGAGACCCAAACTGCACTAAACCTTTGCCCACAGACAACAAAGACTGTAGAGGGCTCATTTACAAGCTATTCTGGGTACAGAGTTCAGTTTGCAAAGTACAATTTTGCCATCCAGCAATTTTTTCGGTAAACCTCAAGGGGTGATGGGTCTGACGCAATTGTGACCATTGTGACAAATTTCTTGCAGTTGTTCGTGCACTACAATGCAAATCAGACACCAAGTGAACGCAACTCTAAGAAAAGCAAGTACATTAATGAATGGGATGTCCAGGCAACTTTATGTGGCAAATTTGTGCAACAGCTATTGCACTTTGCAGTTGCAAATGAGCCCTTTTATGTTGGAATGCAAAATGCCAGGACAGAACCATCTATATTTTTCATCTCCTGCTTTAAAAACACTCTATTCTCATAGTGGCTAATGGTGCCGAAAGATTTCCTGAAAGCTAAAATCACTACAGCTGGAATCACCAGGGATTCTAGTGTCTCACCTACTTCTCGAAAGTGATCCTCTTCTTCAAAAAAACACCCTAACCCAGGGAAACTTTATGCTGAATACCAGGTGAGCCCATGTCAAGTACAAAACTGCACATGTGCTCTTCTAGGAGTAGGGGCTTCTTAAAGGTCATAATAAACTCACTGAAACAAGTTCAGCATGAAATGACCTGGATGAGTTTTTATTGAAGAAAGAAAGCACTGCATAAACAAATGAAGGTAGAAAATTTAGCGGAGCTCACCCTTGTTATGTGAATGTTCCAACACCCGGAACTTGCTTCCATCCAGTTGAATTGCGGCGTAGCGCTGATCAAAGATTCTCAGGATAATAATCACTTTTTCTTGGTGAAAAGGCGGCTTTATTTCAATGCAGCTTGTGAGTACATACAGCACTGCTCTATGTACTCACATGTTGTGTTGAAATAAAGCCGTCTTTTCATCAAGAAAAAGTGATGATTATCCTGGGAATCTTTGGTCAGTGCTACGCCGCAATTCAACTGGATTAAAGAAAGCACTGGCCTAGAGTGGGCGGTGATTGGAATCACTTCTAGGAACAGGGGCTAATTAACAGGTCATAATCAAGTGGCAGTGCCAAGTTCAGCATAAAATGACTTATAGAGTCTATTATTTGCTCAAGCATCTCCCAATACAGAACAGCAGTAAAAATGACTAGGATTCAAGCTTTTGGCTCTGCACAGAAAGTACATGATGGGTCATTCTGTCATAAATAAAATGACAATTTCCTGCTGGAAAAGTGTGTATTCCACATAGTACTTTTAATCAACCTTGCATTAGGTCTTTCTTTGATCTGCCTCTGCTTGAGTCCATGAGTAGATAAGGAGAAGGGAGAGAAGCAAAGAGTTTTCTGAGAGCAGACAACCAGTAGTAATAGAAAGAGCCATATATTTATTCTTAAGCATTTTCTGAAGCTAATCTTTATAGAGCAGGAGTGGCCAATTTTTTGAGCTTTTTCATTTGATCCAATCACAGGTATTGCCCAAGGCCCCAAAGCACAGAAGAGGTTAAACAGGGCTCTAACGTTTTTTCTGAAATTTTATCACTGAATTATCTGGTGGCAAGTTTAATGATCTGTAATTATAAAACCCTGAGGCGGTCTCAGCTAATAAGTCATAACGATGGACAATTATTTGGTCTGTTAATCCAGACAAATCTATTAATGTGACAAAGTGACTGCGTTACGTGTCAGTCTCCCACCTGATAAAACAACACTAGGGTTATTAAAAGAAACATGAAATGATGTGATTGCTAAACATTTTCTTCCTGATCAACTTCTTGCATTTCATCTGAAAATGTGGGGGGGGATCAGTAAACTTTCAGATTTTGTAGAACTAGTCAATGCTTGGCTGATAAGCTCCTGTTAAATTACAATTTCTAGCAACCCGCTACCATCAAACTGGCTGTTTGGGGGGGTGCAACAACTAAAAGGGTACAGGTTAGCATATGCAACTACCCTGGTGTTCACTAATCTGGCTTTTGCCCTAATATATCTCCCATACCTACAGCTGCTGCCCTACCGCAGGCCAAGGGCAGTCACCTCTGTTTACGGCCCCCTAAAGACAACTCTGCTAGAGATGGATAAAATGAAATCCCTCTGTACATTACCCCATTGCCATCCATATAATCTGTGTTTGTTTTGCAGTCACAATGTGTTCATATTTAATATTAATGTACAGTATCCTTGGTATAATATATTATCATCTTTGTTTATTATTGCCTTTGTATGTCTGTAACCATATCTCCTCCTTTCCATTGTCATAATTTATCTTCTGCCATATGCATTCTCCATGTGGTCTAATATTCCCATCTGTATCACTTGGAGAAGAGAAATCTAAGCCCATTAAGGATGGGCCATTGACTGAACTGGATTTATTTGCCTTATCCTCTACTCACATGGGTGGGCCAGAAATATAAAGTATGATCTGCTATAATAAGATGATTAACTTTCCCAATAAGATTTTCTCTTCTGCCGGAGGGGACACCAGTGTTTGTCTTGGTGGATTCAGAGATACTGTAGGTAAAGTTTTAACTGTCTCACTGCTGGAATCTTTGAAACATTTTTATTTTTTGACTGGGCTACATAACATAAATGGGAACAAAGTGCCATACATGGCTTGTATATTCTACAAAGTGGAAAATCATCTCTGCTCTATTTTATATCAAATTAGATACCTAATGATATTCATCTAATTTATCAAGAGTAGGTATAGTTATGTTGTTGTTGTGTGTATACAAGTAGTATATATGCATACGTATGCATTGTGATGGTGTGTACTGTATGTCAGGGATCAGTAGTGTCTGGGGCTTCAGGAAAAAAAGTTTTCTCAATACTCCACTGGCAGAGCCGTCATGGATTTGCTTGACACTGTACTGTAGCAGAACAATAGATAGAGTGCAGTTGCCTATTGTCTTGTGATGTAATATTTTGACTCTAATTAGCAGTGTGTTCAATGCAGCTGCATAGGGGCAGGGTATATACATGAAATATATAAGAATATGAAAGATTTCATAATTACATAAACTGCACTTTGCCCATTTTATAGTACATTGATTTCATTTCCCAAAATAAGGGGGGAGTATCTGTCTTGTCATGACATAAATCCTCCATATTCTATGTCCAGATTTGTACCATGCTACTGTAAATGCCACATTACTTCAGAAATAAAAAGGTTCATTACCAGGTGCAATTGGCAAAAATGGGTGCAATCTTTTTTTAACTCACAATTTGTAGGAATAATGTAGTCTTTCCTCAGACTTGAATTGCACCCACAAAATATTTTCCTGGTGCAGGAAATGCATCCTGTGTTGGGAATGTGTTTTCCTAGAACTCGATAGGTGCAGGTAAAGGGTATTTATGGACAATTCACACAAAGCTGAAGTTATAGAAGAAACGTCTAATTGTGGCAGGTGTTTATTTCAAGGCTACCTAGTGTCCATGCAGCTCCTGCACAGTTTAGCAAAGCAAGCTGAATTAAGACAAAGAGTAAGCATGGATCAAGTATAGAGGAGCATCTATTGACCCAATTACCAAAGTGAACAGCTTTTAGATGAATCAGTTTTATTTCCATATATGCACTTGCATTGTCCCTTGAAGTAGTAAAAAAGAGTTTTAAAAAATAGAGAATCAAATTTATTTACATAAATAGCCTAGTGCAACAGCTTACAACAATTTATCTGACCTTTGCTGTACATTAGACCAATCAAAGCTAACTGCTGTTTCAGAACTTTTTTTAGATCCTCTGGTCCCAATAATGCTTATTGCACACCCATAAGCATATCTTATTTAATATCAGAAAAAATGAATATACAGCAAACATGCTTCATTTGACTCTCTGCTATTGGCTGCTTGAATATACAACAATGTCTCAGCCAAATGAACAATAGGATGAGGTGTTTACACCTAACAAACTGCTCCTGATAAATGAAACATGTAACGCCTTCACTTCTGCTTCACTAATGAGAAAAGCATCATTAGTATAATAACTCAGTTATTATGACACACAAGGGAGCTGATTCTACCAAAAAATACTCTGTCACTTGTGTACCTATTCTTCACATTTGTGCCCAGACGTTGTGTTCTTCTTGATTCATAAACTGATGTCTGCCATTAACCAAGCATAATGCTTTGTTTTAGTTCATTCTCTTTTATGCTATGATGGACAGAAAACATGAAATAATTCACAAGAATTCGAATGCAACTTGTTGAACCAAGAGAGACATACAGATTCCATTTATATCTGACAAAGTCCAAAAACGCTCATTATACTCAGTATGGAGGAATTGCAGGCTTTCAGCAAAATAATCGCCACAACATGATGGAAATGGACTATTTTTAGAAGCGAGATCACAAGGATTAGAAGTGGGTATTAATTCTGTTGTTTTAATCCACAGTCATAGTATCTGGGACAGCGCAGTTTTTAATCTGAATTTTCATGACAATGACAAAAAGTCCTCTCTTTCAAGATGTTCTGTGTCTGATTGGCATTACTTGCAACCAGAGAGTGGTTAATTGGGTTTTTCCATTTGAAACAGTTAAAAGGTGCTGATACCTTAACAGTGCTTATCTGGATTTCATTCAAGAAGAAAAAATTCTGGCCACTTATTGCCCCCAAACCCCCAGTTTGTATGGTATTCCATGTCACTTTCAATTTACCTTTGCTTGTTTAATCTGCTGTCCATCCTTGATTCTGTTTCCTCTAGTCTATGGGATTCTCATATGAAATGTGTTACATTTTTGCCTTAACTCCTGGGCCTGGTGCTTCTATAGCACATTTTTATCTCTTGCAAACATATGGGGCGGGAGGGCACTATGTACTTTTTTCTTGAAATTTAAATTGTGTAATTGTATCTCTTCACTTCTGTCAATGTCAGTGGCGCTATTTTTTATAAAAGCAATACATTATACAGTCAGTCGTGTCTAAATGAAAAATGTTATGCATTTGACAATACTGGTCTCGTTTTGTGTTTATTTACACTAAACTTTAAATATGGTAATATCTGGCCACCTGACAACTACAATAGTCCAATCACAGAAATGTCAGAAATGGTGGCAAAACAATCATGTTGGAATTGAATATAGTCAAAAAAATATAATCAACCCCACCACTGTTGCTTGCCACTAGAAGGCCTCAGAATTGAAATAATTAATGTTTTGCAATTAGAACCCAATCAACCCCTCTTCAACTACCAATGCTTTTGAGTTATGGGGTTATAAGCATCAGACTATTGTGTGGGTGCTAAAAGGGCCTTATAAGTGCTCAAGTTATCTTCTCTAGGTCAGGAGGTATAAAGGTATAAAAATAAAAATCAAACTTAATTCCTACATGTAACATTGGGTTGCAGGGTCCTTCCTGTGACTGTTAGGAATTAAGGAGCTACTAAACTATAAAAATACACTTTTATTAAAAAAATATTTATGCTTAATTGAAACTTACCTGTTCAGAATGCCACCTACTGTAAATAGGGTAGTTTGTATTGGGGTTTTTTAATGTTTAAAGAAAACAATGCCCCATGTGTACAGTAATTATACATAATGCACCACAGTCTCGCTGACTTTGCAGGGCTCTTAGGCTCAGTTTAATAAATATATAATATTACATTTCAACTGGAAACAACAACTGAGCTGGAATGATTGATTGTGTGTACAAAGGAATAATAATGCCTGCCAATAGAAATAGAAGTGCAAATATTACAGTGAAGACAACAATTGGTTTCCAAAAAAAATACTAGTGTTTGGGAAGAGCTTTTACATGACCTGAACAAAGAGTTAATGGTAAAATCATTGTTTTCTGATTATTATTATATCATTCATTTCAGTACATAAAATAACAATGAGAACAATGCAAAGAAATATTCTAATAACGGTGAATAAGTTCCACATAGATTTTTGTCATTCTTATTGTAAAAAATATTTGTATATGAAGCTTAATGAGGGAATATCGCAAAAATAAACATTTAATATGAGTTTCATCATACTAAAATAAGAAACTTTTTAAATACAATAAATTAAAAATGATGTATTGTTTCTGAAATAATCAAGTTTATATTTGCCACCATCCTCTCTGTATCTGTTTCTATTAAAGGGAAACTGTCATGGGAAATCATGTTTTTTTCAAAACACATCAGTTAATAGTGCTGCTCCAGTAGACTTCTGCACTGATATCCATTTCTCAAAAGAGCAAACAGATTTTTTTATATTCAGTTTTGAAATCTGACATGGGGCTAGCCATTTTGTCAATTTCCCAGCTGCCCCAGTCATGTGACTTGTGCCAGCACTTTAGGAGGGAACTGCTTTCTGGCAGACTGTTGTTTTTCCTTCTCAATGTAACTGAATAGTATGCAGTGGGACATGGGTTTTTACTATTGAGTGCTGTTGTTAGATCTACCAGGCAGCTGTTATCTTGTGTTAGGGAGATGTTATCTGGTTACCTTCCCATTGTTCTTTTGTTAGGCTGCTGGGTGGGGGAAAGGGAGGGTTGATTTCACTCCAACTTGCAGTACAGCAGTAAAGAGTGATTGAAGTTTATCAGAGCACAAGTCACATGACTTGGGGCAGCTGGGAAATTGACAAAATGTCTAGCCCCATGTCAGATTTCAAAATGAAATATAAAAAAATGTGTTTGCTCTTTTGAGACATGGATTTCAGTGCATAATTCTTCTGGAACAGCACTATCAACTAATGCATTTTGGAAAAAAAGTTTTTCCCATGACAGGATCCCTTTAAAGCAGTGATCCTCAAACTTGGCCCTCCAGCTGTTAAGGAACTACAAGTCCCACAATGCAATGAAGGAGTCTGACAGCCACAGTCAGGCAAATGCATTGTGGGACTTGTAGTTCCTTAACAGCTGGAGGGCCAAGTTTGAGGATCACTGCTTTAAAGGAACAGTTCAGTGTAAAAATAAAAATTGGGTAAATAGATAGGCTGTGCAAAATAAAAAATGTTTCTAATATAGTTAGTCAAACTTGTAATGTATAAAGGCTGGAGTGACTGGATGTCTAACACAATAGCCAGAAAGATACTTTCTGCTTTTCAGCTTTCTTGGTTTCGGCTGATTGGTTACCAGGCAGTAAACAATCAATGACTTGAGGGGGGCACATGGATCATAACTGTTACTTTTGAATCTGAGCTGAATGCTGATGGTCAATTGCAAACTCACTGAACAGTTATGTCCCGTGTGGCCCCCTTCAAGTCACTGACTATTAACGGGGCCTATCGGCTCCCAGAGGGAGTTAGTCAGGACCAAGGAGGAAGCTAAAGGGTTAAAGTCCAGATATTAGGTACAGGCATGGTTCAGGCTATATTCAAGGTAAAGTCCAGAAAAAAGTTCAAAGGCAGGCAGCAAACAGCAAGGTCAATTCAGGCAAAGGTCAAAAGTCCAGGAATCAATAATAGGATAATTATGGAACACCCAGGAATGTATATAACAAATCCTATACTCTGGCATTGAACCTGGGTCTCCGGCGTGTTTTTATATTTGAATTTGGTGCCATTAGGCGCAGCTACCCATGTGACGGCTATGGACGCCGCCATTTTGGGAGCGACGCCGGGAGGAGAGGATGTGCCACCCGGAGCTCCCGTAAAGGCTCTGGGCAGCGTTCATGACACTGACTAACAGAGTTAGAGAGCTGAAAAAGCAGGAAGTAGTGTTCTGTTATTTTA
The DNA here is from genome assembly GCA_024363595.1 of Xenopus borealis. NCBI lineage: Eukaryota > Metazoa > Chordata > Amphibia > Anura > Pipidae > Xenopus > Xenopus borealis. The sequence goes on along the minus strand of CM044438.1, from coordinate 89,245,807 downwards.
GACATCCAGTCACTCCAGCCTTTATAAAATACATTTTGCGCTAACTAACTATATTAGAAACATTTTTTATTTTGCACAGTCTATCTATTTACCCAGTTTTTATTTTTACACTGAACTGTTCACCTTAAATTAACTTTTAGTATGATGTTGAAAGTGCTATTCTGAGACAATGTGCAATAGGTTTTGAGTTTTTATAATTTGTGGTTTCTGATTTATTCAGCTCTTTTTTCAACATCTCTCCAGTTTGCAGTTTCATTAACCTAGTTTCGGGGGTCCAATTTATCCTAGTAACCATGCATTGATTTGAATAAGAGACTGGAAAATAAATAAGAGATGGCCCCAATAGAAATATATGTAAGTAGTAATAACAATATATTTGTGGCCTTATAGAGCATTTGTTTTAGATGGGATCAGTGACCTCCATTTGAAAACTTGAAAGGGTCAGAAGAAAGCAAAAAAATCTAATTATATAAAAAGAAATCATTATGGTCAGTTGTGTAGAATTGTCCATTCTATAACATACTACAATTTTATGTAAAGTTGAACCACCACTTTAATTCTGTCTTCTTGCAGTAGCTAGGTGTCAGTTAACAGTGACAGTTAAATCCAACCTACCTTTTAGAGGAGGCTCCTTGTTCTATAGGATTTATTAGAGGTAACTCAATAACTGACTCCAACATTAACACATTCTGTACGTAGAGAATGAGAATGTCTTGTGAATTCTAATACATCTGTTAGGCAAAAAGGCTGCATTGAACCCAACTGTCATTCAAAATCAAACTCCCAAATGATTTATGCAGTGTAGTTATCATCAAGTCAAAAATACTTATGAGCAAAAAATATATATAAATTCCATGCTTAAATGGCATTCTGATATTTCTGAGCTTTTGGGATAATGAGTTTCCAGATTCCATACTCATTAAACATTCATTACAGTTAGTAGTTTATTTTTTTTTATTATAATGACAATGTCAATTTAAATAATTGAATCTGTGAATACCATGCTACAAAATAGGACAAAAACATTGTAAGTTACTGGACATCAAGCTGGCTTTCAATTCTCTGTACTGTACCAATGCAATACAGTACTAACACCACCAGTTACAGTGAAGCCTTTTTTTATTTTTACAGTTTTGTTTGGCAGAAATATTTGAAGGTTTTTCAGGTTGGCCCAGAAGAGCTAATTATGTGTAATGCACATGAAAATCATTGCAGTGAGATATAAACATGGTTTATAAAGTCTTCCAGTAGAAGGCAAACGGGAAAACATATTGCAATTCATATTAGGTATGCATAAAATACCAGGATGTTTGTAAAGTATTGTTCAGCAGAAACTAATCTAAGCTCTTAAACTCAAGTGACGAAGAAGGCATATTATAATCCCCCATTATTCATCTAAATCACTTGTGAAGGATTTGTTATTTGGCCAAACCATAAAACAATGGATTCTTTCCATACCTAAAAAAATATGAAGACCTTTGGGACATTAAAATTATCAAGTATTTATGTATTAGTTGTACTAAATACCATAAAATGTGTTCTACATAAATAAAGCCGTGCAATACAGGGTCCTGCCCTCACTTTTCAAAATATGCCCACCAGTGTGTTATTCACAGGTAGGTACAACCCGTTCCCCATGCCCCTTACATTATTATGTGAAAATAAGAGAGACATTGGAACATCCAACTTGCCCCATCCCCCTTCAACAAGACCACCTACAACATAGGAAGAAAAATATCAGCTTCAGGTAAGGACTTTAATCTTGGTTTTCCGACAGTCTTTCCTTGAGTAAAATAATCCTGTTGTGAGGGTGCTTATATTTGATGGCATTATTAACACTAATGCAAACACTGTTTGATAGATGATTATATTTTATAGCACAAAGATATTTTATGTTCAGTTCCTAACCATGGGCTCGTAGTTATAATTCATAAGGGGTGCAATGGTACTTGTTTCAAGGATATGCACATTAAATTAAAAACAGCTCAATCAGTCATTTTGTCACATTGATTGGCGCCTGTTCCGAGATAATCAGCACCTGCATGACTTTATGATTATATCTTTTTTTTTTTAGTTTAGAAGTTTCCTCCCCCTTTTCATTAGCTTGGTTGTATCCACATACATTAAGCTCACTTTGCAGACCTGTAAATGTTTTATTGGCATTACCCATTTACATGAGTTTTTGTGGATAAAATGCTCTCACATATTCATTTCTGGCTGCTTTCCTCTTTATTTATTTGTTCCTTCTCACGTGGATTTCTCTGCAGTGAAAATGTCAAATATTTTTCAAAGTCAATTACGCTCTTTTTATATTACTTGATGGGGCCATTTAAACATGGAAATAAAATTGCACGGCAAATAAGTACTGATAATAGAATCCAGAAAGTAATTACTGTATGTTGACTCCAGAGTTCTGTCAGGTTTGGCACTGTGTACTGTGAATGGAATGGTTTATTCTTTTAAGTGTAGCCCACTACAGAGTATAGCTTTAAAGGCATATAACACCTAAAAATGAACTTTGAGTATGATGTAGAGCAGTGGTCCCCAACCTTTTTTTACCCATGGGCTACAGTCAAATGTAAAAAGAGTTTGGGAGCAACACAACCAAGAAAAAAATCCATGGGGATGCCAAACAAGGGCTGTGATTGGCAATTTGGTTGCCTCTATGTAGACTGGCATCCTTCAGCTGGCTCTACCTGGCAGTACATCTGGTTTTAGGACGTTAAAGTGATACTGACACTAAAAAATTAATTTTAACATATGAATGTAAATTAAATGTTACCTATAGGTCATGTTTTTGTATATAATTGTTAGCTGAAGTTCCTAAACCTGACTCTCTGACACTCTGACTTTGCAAACCTGAATGTCCCATTTTAGCCTGTTAGTTACAGTTTCTAATGCTAACGGACTCCTGCTGCACAAATATGGCAGCCCCCTCATACAGGAACATGGGGGATCAATGTAAAAGCATCATGCAAGTACTTTATGGCAAAGTTAGAAGTAGCTTTCAAAGCCAATATTATTATAGATGTAAAGAGTTTAATTTCAGGTGTCAGGATCTTTTTAAAAACTCCAAGCTTGGAATTCAAAAATAATAATCTACTTTGAGGCCACTTAGAGCTACATCAAGATGCTGGTGAGCAACATGTTGCTTGCGAGCCACTGTTTGGGGATCACTGATGTAGACAATGGGATTCTAAGGAAACCTGCAATTGGTCTTCATTTTTATATTGTTTTGCAGCCGACAACTATTATCTATTTGCTAGGCATTGAATATGCTAGCAGCAGTCAGGATGTCAGAAGGAAGAATGAATAGTAGAATATACTGCAAAGTCTCAAATTCAGTCTGTTTTGATTGCCATTGACCCTAACAAATAATGTTTTCAGTTGAATGCCAGAAACAGGTAGTATAAAAATAAAAAAATTAAGAACAATTGAAAAGTTGCTTCAACTTCATCCATCTATAGCATACTATAAGTTTATTAAAAGGTTGACTCTCCTTTTAAGCATCAACGTGTGCCAGTGAGGGAATATATTTCAGCAAGGTCACGCATATGAATCCTGTGAATGAGAGCTTGTCTGTATAAATACAAGCTGGTCATTACTAAATATGACTTATAATCTACATTCCATTCACTGCAGAAATTTAGGAATAGGTATGTGTATACTGAATATTGTAAGCTTGTGGGATACACAATATAAACTTGCTTCAGTAAAAAATATGTACATATTTGTGGCAGGGTAAAAAAAGAGATATTTTCCCATACCCTGTAGCAGCAATAAGAGCATTTCTGCACTGATAAATAAATAACTACAATAAATATGAACAGGAGTAATCATAATAATGGGAATTTCAATTACCTACTTGTTGGATATTCCTTTTCCTCCATGCAAATAATCTAGCATGGGACTCGAGGGTGATATAATAGAAAGCAGGGAGGCCCACCAAAACCATGAAGAGAAAGCAAAAAGAAAGAATAGGAGTTAAATCATAGCTTGAAAAATGAAAACCCTTAATCTAATACAAGTAACTCAAAACAACTGGACTTGCTGAAAAATTTTCATATACCATGATATACCATGCCCTGGATGAATGAGAATCTTCATAGTCATAAAACCCTTAATATGAATTGCTCATGGAGCCAAAGCCAAACAAAGTAGATCTATACGTTTATCTAAGAAATACTTAGATACTAGATAATAGGCTTAATAACACATTCACGTGGAATCCAATCTACATCACTAATTTGTTTTAATACTGAGGACTGAAAGTAAAAGTAAAACAGACTACACATATCCTGAGAGGGGACAGAAAACCACTCACATTCTAGATCTCAGCAACCTGATTGACCCAGTAATTCAGTAACCTGGTCAATCATACTGATATAGCACTGAACTGTAAACTATTAAACGTAGTGTTGCCAATAGCGCTCTTCTCCTTCTCACCCACCGTGTGCCCTGCAGAACAGTAAAAAAAGAGAATTCTGTCGCCTCAAGAAGCAGGCAGTGGAGAAAACAAGGGAGGCTCAAGAACTGACAGTTTTCAGTTCAAGTTTTATGTAAGTTCTCCAAGAAGTGGTCTTTAAATTTAGTTCTGAAGACCAGGATTCTCTCAGCAGAAACTTGGAAATGGCATTTCAAATATAAGGAACAGGAAGACAGAAAAAGGCTTGATGTAGGAAACAGCATTAGCAGTGGGGGTTCAACCCAGGGGTTGCTTTGAGAGGAGAGGAAGATTTGGCCAGGAGCATAAAGAGAGACAAGTGATGAGATGTAATCAGGTGTAGAAGAGTGAAGAGCTTTAAATTTTATGAGGAGCAGTTTGTAACCATGCTAAGGACTTCAGAAGGGGAGGGACCTATGCCCTTTTAGTTAAGAGGAGGAGAGTCTGGCAGCATTATTTAATACAGACTGGATCTGGCAGCAGTATTTAATACATACTGTATAGGGAAAAGATAGGAGTTAGGAAGGCCAGTTAGTAGAAGGGTATGTAATCTAGTCAGGATAAGATGCAAGTGTGCATAAGCGTCTTGACTTGGGCAGGTGAAAGAAGGGGACGGGTTTTGGCAAGACTTAATATGTTAAAATGATCAAAGAAAGCAAAGGCAGAGTCAAAGACTGCCCCTGGACTGCGTGCTGAGTTGGCTGGTTAGTAAGTGGGGGAGTAGGACCAGCCTTAGGTGTACAGACACTGGTTTATCCAGTTGGAGATTGATAGGAGACAGTTAAAGATTTGAGCCTTGTGTGGATAAATATATTTGGGTATAATCAGTATACAGATAATAATTAAAGCCAAATAAGCAGTGAGATGTCCCAAAGACAGAGTGTACAACGGACGTAATACAGTGCCTTGTGTCACCCCTTCATTAGGTGGAACTGGAGATGATGTTTTGTTAGCATAAGAAACAGTGAATGAATGGTTAGAAGAGACACAAGATGCAGCTTAGTTACGGATACCAAGAAAATACTGAATTTGAATCAAGAGAGCGTGGTCAGACATATGAAATGCAGATGACAGGTCAAGAAGGATAAGTAGAAGTGACCTTTGGCTTTAGCAACCTGAAGATCATTTGTAACTCTGCACAAGGCAGTCTCATTAGAGTGACCAGGCTGGAAACCAGATTGCAGATGGTCCAACAGATCATGGGTGTTTAGAAAGTTAGTAATACGGAAGAACACAATACGTCTAGGAGTTTAGAGACAAGTGGCAGAAGTGAGACAGGACAGTTATTTGACAGACAGGATGGGTCAAGCATGGTCTTTTTAAGAATATTCTTTACACAGGCTTGTTTGAAGAGAGAGGGAACAACAACAACAAACAACATTTGTGAAGCTAACTAAGATATAATTAATCCATGCTGGATGCCATATAATCCTAATATGTATATTTGATGTAGAATTTGTGGAGATCCAAATTACAGAAAGATCCCAAGAAAACTCCAGATCCCAAGCATTTTGGATAACAGGTCTCATATCTGTTTTTGTAAATAACCCTTAAAGTCTTCCCTTTTTTCTATATACTGAATTTATTAATTTTAATGAACCAAAACCTTTTTTTATGGTTATTATTTTATAGGTGAAAATCCATAGCACAAAAGCTAATGTTGAAATACCACAAATCATGGCAATTTGCTATGCCCAAATGAACCCATGAATATTTTTGAGACTGTTTGGAGTCAGTTTTCATCTCTTCCTACCTTGAGTTGACCCAGATCCTACAATCAAACTGAGCTAAATTGAGTTATAGATCAAATCACATCCACTCATTTATCCCTGCTCTCATCCTAAAGAGGCACTGTACTATAAATGCAGAAGTCACACAATTTCTTTAAAATGTCATCAATTCGAATGCTGAGTGAAATGGAGAACCTGATAAGCACTGAAAATACAAACAAATGAACCAGAGTATGAATTACAAAAAATATATCTGCTCAGAAAATTAATTTTTCTAATAAAAAGTAACATATAACCCAAAGCCAACCGTGGGGAACAGTATCTGAAAAATGTTTTAATACACGTTTTAAAGAACCAAGGCCAGGTCAACATCAGATTTCTTAGATGGCAGTTCAATAATAATAATTACATTTAGTGAGGATCGGTTTCTTATTTATAGTCTGGCAAAAAATCCACACAATGGGGAACTGTAAGTACCACATTATGGCAATGGTAATATATCTAAATCATAACCTTTCAGTAAAGATAAAAGGGGTAAATACATTAAGGGAATGCAATGCTACCCAAGACAGATACAGAGCTAATATAACTGCCTGCCTGTTATTGCACAGAGTTCATCCATCAAGCAGTGAGATTTTTTTATTTTCCTTTTCTGAGCATCGATAACGTATAAAATAATAAAATCAGCCAGTGACTTGTTCCTGGAGTTGCAATGATTTAAGGCCTAGTGTTTCATATCTTGAAATAACTCCAAGATATGCTAAATGGTTAACATTACAGAAGGAGTTAATCTAATCCTGACACTTCGGAGCTCCTCTTCTATTATGCCACTTGCTGCAGTTCTTGGAATATAATGTACATCATTTGTCCTTTAAGATAGTGACATTAGCAGATTCAGGGTCCATGCAAGAGAATTTATCGTCCATTTAATATTATAATGATGATTGCTGTCATTTCACAGGCGAGTGTGATCTAGGACATAAAAAATAATGAGTCCACCCTTTAAATCAGAACTCATTGTTCTATGTGAAAGCAGAAGGAGTATCAGACATAGTAGTGAGAAAAATGTGCACACTTCCATCTGCCTGCTCATGATTTTTTGGCTATATGTAATAAGTGATAGTCATAGACATGGTCATTCCTTCCATTCTGTTTGATAAAGGATAAACATACCTTAGGCACCCTACGCTGCCTCTGTTATGAACTCCTACACCCCACCTCGCTGAGCCACTTTGATGGCCCTAAACCCCACTTACACCAGTCGTGTCGTATATTACTTATTAACAGGGAAAACACACACTATTCACCCATAAATAGTAAGATTCTTGCTTTTTACATATATTTTAATATATATAATGTTTTTATAGCTCTGATGTAACTATAGATACACCAGGCCCCTGCCCCAAAACACCCATGGGACCCCATGCCACTGACATCCATTGGGTCTACCCTTCCAAAATAATGTAAGCGAGTCTCTAACAATGGCTCTCAGGCCATGAGCTAGGAGTGTAATATAAACTTAGTTTCTCTGCACCAGTGGTGTAACTAGAGTGCGTCTGCCCCCTTGCAAAAAAATCTTCAGAGGGACCTGGCACACTCCATTGCCTATTCTCCAGCCCACTTTCCAATCCTGCCTCTGCCCTGCCCACGTCCCACCTTTGCCCCATCAACATCCCACTGAGACACTGCCCACTCCTGCCCAAAATACCCCCTTCTTTGCCACAGTAAGGGAATGGCTGGGGATGAGGGTTTTTTTATTAGCTCTAGATGGAGTGCGGGCCCCCCATGTGACTGCTGGGTATGCTTCTTCTTTAGTTAAGCCACTGCTCTGCATTCTATCTAGCTCATAGTTTAGAGTGGAGCCTTAACATTCAGCGCATAGATCTGGGTTGGTCTCATTACAGCAGATGTGAAGTTAGGGTAAGTCTGTGGCAGGCCAACTGGGGGTATGATAATTGTATAAATCAAGCAATATTTTGTGAAGGTCATCAACTATTGTATTTTATTTTATGTGAAAACTACTACATAACATCTCTTCTGTGTGTTTCATCTATGCTAATAAATAATTCCCTAATTGCCTGACCAGGGGCAATGTCTTCTCTGTACTATCTTAAAGCTATCATTGATAACCAATCAAAGCTTTCACTATAATCAACTCACTGTCCTTTAATAGGTGATTAATACAAGTGCTATGCCTATATTGTTTTGCATTGAAGCAGAACTCAGGATGAATATCCCACACAAATAAAAGAAGAAAATTGAGTTGTACAACATACATTCCATTATACATTTTTTTAGTCCAGTCATTTTAATGTTATGGTAAAACAGTTCATGCTTCGTGTAAATAAACCATTGTCATAATAATGTTCTTTTTTAGTAGAATGTGCCACTGAGTAATCATAAACCCAATGGCACATTTAAAAAATAAGAGCCGCCCCCCTGGGATCGTATGATGCACGGTGCACACAAACATACCAAACAACCTATACTTGTTAGGTCACATGAGCCAATTAACAGAGTTGTGTCTTTTGCTTCCACACGTCTTCCTGTTACAGTTAGAGTTGAAATATTTCTGGTCAGGTGATCTCTGAGGCAGCACGAAATGGTGGTTCAAGGCACGAGATGTAAAAGGGCAATATTTACTTAAATATGCATTGCAGTTTGATAAGATTCTTTAATATGCCACATAATTTGATATATATATAACTATCTATTTTTGGGGGTATAGTTTTCCTTTAATAGACATAAAAAAGGAGAAAGAATGAAGTATGCAAGGTAATATCTGAAATATGAATCCAAATAGTGATGAAGGAAAACCAGCACTCAGCAGCAAGAGGTCAGACAAACCAGGAACAAGAAGTAATTCCAATATAGTGCAGTATTTTTCAATTATATTGGTACACCACTTGGTGAATTTACAATTAAGATAGGTGCTGTTATACGTTACTCCAAACCATGCAGTGTGGCAACTTCTATAGTGGGATACTTACAAATGTTTAAGACATAATGTGCACTAAGAAAAGATGTTCAAAAGAAGACTGTCCATGTAACTCCAACCTCCACAGCTCTATACGAATGTGCTGACATAGTGTAAAACTGTAAATATTTTAATCACCAATAAAATTACATTTCACTCACAGGTGTACCAATATAATTGAAAAATACTGCACTACATTGGAATTACTTTTCATGTTCCTTGCTTGTCTGACCTCGTGCTGCTGAGCGCTGGTTTTCCTTCAACACTATTTGGATTCACTGCAAGTCTGAGATAGAACAGGCATTTCTAAACCAGCAGAGGAAGCGGACTACTAGAACTTTTAATATCCTTTTTGTTGAATATGGGAAATGTTGTCTTGATTAGAGAAGAACTGACTCTTGGTTCATTTATTTTGGATGGGACATATATTCAGGACCAAGCAGGGAATACCACTCTCAATATCAAATAACTTTAAAATAATAGGGGGGAATATATTTAAACTCGCAAAGAGAAAAACATTGCGCACCAATAAGTTAAAGAGTTAAAATCCACATCTCGCAATGTAATATTGTTCCTTAAACGGTTATTGCATTGCGAGTCATTATTGCGCATTGCAGATTATAATTGCACACTCTTAAGAAGTGCTGGAATGTGTCGTAATCTTTTGGAGCAAACATTTGGACTTTTTCAGTAAGAAGTTTTATTACAGCTCATTAGCGCAAAGTATAAAATTCGCAAATGGCCTTCCGCTGGCAGAAGTGGTCGCTATACGACACGAGCTTGCAGGACCAGACTAAATGAACATAAAAGTGTGATTAGAACTTTTAAACCAGAAACAAAACAGTCTGATCAGAAAACAGACAAGAAAGAGAAGTCAAAAAAGGAAACTTTATTAGCACAACACTTCTACATACAAAAACATACAGTGTCACAATTAAGATGGCAAATACTTGGAAAGATTGAAGTTCAAAATAAAAATGAAATAAAAGTGGCTTTACTTAAAGGAGAAGCATTCTGGATGTGGAAACTTGAAACTGTACAACCTAAGGGTTTGAATGAGAATTTTAGCTTGATGTTTTTTTTATAATAACTTTTAAATTGTTTTTGACACTTCACTTTTTATTCACAGATTTCTGAGCCAGTGGGAATGACAGTTAAAGCTAGAGGTAAAACTCCCGCTGGTATATGTAATATTATTATTATATTTATATCTTAAGGCAAAGGAATATGAACTTATGCTTATGAACCACGTGTCGAATATTTTGTGGACTGGACAATGTTGGCCCAATATGAACTTGGTTTTTTACAATACGGATTCTGTGTGTCAAGCCTCACTTTGGATCACCCTGGTGGACTATGGGAACTAAATGGGCAGGACTCTGTGCAGCCCCATGCTTTAAATTTGTTTGTAGCACTTAGTTATGTATCCTGACGAAGGGAGCGTTAATCCCCCCTAAACTTTGATGCACAGGTGGTCACAATAAACAGGGGTTCTCCCCACCTGCAAAGTAATCGGTGTGTGCGATTCTCATCAGTTTTCTAGAAGTGGTCGCTAAACAGTTTCCAGTTTCGCAAAAGGTATATTGCATTCGCGCAAAGGCTTAACTTTTCACATTGCAAATAGTTTTTGCATTACTTCCCCTATTAATGTTTTAAATGAATCAGTATTGAAAATTGAGAGTGACATTTTCTACATTTTAATTGACTGGAGTTCCTCTTTAATCATTACTGTAGTTGAAATCAGCATCAAAAGTGCAGGAGCTGGCACAGGGATCTGAGGCATCAGGGCACTCTGAGCATTTCATTGTTTAAATAAGAGTGAATATGAGAGGATTCTCTTTTTAATTGAGGGTAGCTGTGGGTTATGCTGTAGGTGGAGGGGAACCTGCTGGAGCTAAAAGCCAATGCATCTTATATTTGCAATGATTGCTGAAGTATTGTGAGGAATTTTAAATAATTGGTGGCTGTTTAGATCTGGATTTATACAGTGAGGTGTGATAGAAGAGCAGAGATATTGAATCATTCATTGCAATCAGTCAAACAAAATATGGACAAATGTTATCTCCAGGTGGAAGGCGATCCTTTTTTGCTAACAGAACAGCAAATAACTCATGGCAAGAATAAGTGATTTTACTGACTGCAGCAACCACAGAAATATATCAGCCTTAATGCAAATAAATCCACAGAGAGGATATTAAATACAGGTGCCATCCAGCTGACGTTACGAAGAAAACAACTTACAATACATGATTGCTGAAGTAAATGCAATGTCTTTTTCTGTCACAATAAGGGTTTCTGCGCATAAATATCCATTCTGTTCCACGGCACAAAAACATTCTTCTGACACAAAAGGAATCTTGCTTTACCAATGTCTGTGTTGTATAAAACAGATAATCCATTATATAAAATCAATTTTTGCTGCTTTTGTCTCACAGAATCAGTCATGCTACACAGCAGATACGGCGCATCAAACTGGATTCTCTATTATTTTTGTGGAACAAATCAGTTTGGTATCAGAGAAAGGGATTACTAAAACCAGGTCCTTTATCATGTATAGAAAATAGAAACAGTTTAATGCCACAAAATCATTCTTTAGTTTTGAATCAAAATGTTTCTAATAGACAGATGATATATTTTGAACATTTTCTGCATCAAAAGAGATAATTAACATTTCTGTTACATGAACATTATATTATAGGACATTCTATTTATAAATTATATCTATTTATATTAAACAGAAAAAGTTTCTACACTGTTATACATAAACCATATTGCTTAAACGGGTCAGGGAGTTTTTCCTGATGTTTTATAGGTTTATACATATAAAAACATATTGTACTGCTTTATAAAGTGCTCATGTTGCGCAAGTTCAAATAAGCATCCATTCTCACCGAACCAACTGGAGGGGGTTGGCGCAAGCTACAAGTGGGTAGGGGAGTCTGTGCATGAGGGTGCACCAGTCTATGATTATGTATCTGGAGATATAAAATGCATCAGGCGCTCACTGATTTTAACAATGTGGAATAAACATTTGGTATATTTTCAATGATGACCCTTTTGGGAGTGCTGGCCTTTCCACAGCTGCTCAGAGTCTCACTCACCCTTAGCTGGGAGACAGGGCGATGCACCTGGGCCATAGGAAAAAGCCAGCGAGTGGATTGTTTCTCCAGCAATTTGCTTTGGGGAAGGTTTAACAGCTGATTGACCCATGCAGTGACCTGGGGTGTTTACACCTGGGTCTGGAGTTTTTACATGGTCATCATCCCATAACTTCTTTGGCAAAGAAACATTTTTTCTTTAGAGCACCAGCCCAATAGGGCCCAATATTATGTGCATAGGATAAATGTTGGACTGGGGGATCCAAGTCCACTGGGCTGCCGCAGAAGGGGCCCACATGTACCCACTCGGGGCCAACCACCCCGCAACCAACTTCAGGGTCCCCCTTCAGCAGCCAGCCACAACCTGTCTTCCACCCTGCCCTGACTACTGTGTACCTCAATCTCTACATTGTGAGCCAGGTTCTAAAATAATTTTGTGGGGGTGGAATTTGTTTTTTTTTTTTTTTGGATAATTCATACGAAGACTGTATCAGCAATTCTGTTTGGTCAAATTGTTCATTTAACTATTTTACAACCTATAGGTGAAGCAGTTGGATGACTAAGACTGCCCTTTACAACCAAGTGTTGACTGGTCTGTCCCGCTCTTCAAGATTAGAATACCAGCTCCCATCAGGGACAAAGAAATGCAGCCTGAAATGTGAATGTTGCTGCCCTGGATACTTTTGCTACTATTCCATCATGGAATGCCTAAATGTTGAACCAGAAAGGAAGATCTGAACCCAAGAGTCTGTTAGAGTCTGATATTATCTATATAACATAGGAGTGCTAGTGCTCAGTAATGCTCTTTCTCAAAGAAGTTTTCCTATTTTTTTCTGTTTGATACAACTGGTTATCAGTGTGCTTCCCCAATCAAATATACTACAACCTTTCAGCCATACTATGTGTCAGTTGTGCATTGGGAATTGCTGACTCGCGCTGGAATCAACCAATTAGAACACGGCAAATTAATCAGCTACTCACAACATGAGTGTGGTGCTTTTAGTTGAATAAAAATGTTAGGTTGAGGAATGCCCATAAAAATTGTTAGATTTCAAGAACTGTAAAAGAAAAAACAAAGAATACTGCCTGGAACACAGATTTATTCAATATCCAGTACAGCTTAGTGATATTTTTTATTATAAAAATAGTTCCTCTATAAATATAGCCTAGTCACTGCAAAATATAGGGATGTTTGTGCTCCTGTGGCTGTCACTGATTACCTGACTTTGCTGAATATAAAATACAAGCACTGATGGGCCGTTTATTCTGCCCCATTACCTCTCTGTCTTTATTCACATTATCCTCTAGGTATGAGCGGCCCCTCAGCATGCCCTCACTAGCTAATTCTGATTCTTAGAGTAATACAAAGATTGAAATTGTTTGATTTGTTTTCTGCTATATGATGTACATTTTCATCTTCCCTTAAGTATATCTGTTCCTCAGATAATTGAATCTCTACTGCACATTTCCCCGGAGTTGCATGGACATCTCATTGCAATCTGTTATGTTGACAGTTATAGACAGAAAATATGAGTCTGGCTAGTCAATTGAGTCAGTTACTACCTACAAAATGTGTATCCTTGACAGTGTTATTAAAATTATATTTCTGACGACTTGCTAACTGACTTGAAGTCTTCTGTCCAAACTACAGCGGTGTAGGAGAGGTCATGATAGACATGAGCAGGCAAAAGTCTAAATCCTGAATAATTTTAGGAGGCACAGGAAAGTCAGTATTTTAAACCCAAATTATGATTCATACATCCAAACTGCAACAGAACAGTATATATAGGATATATATGCATATATATATATGCTATGAAATAAAATGATTATAGAAATAACACAACGTATACGTACGTGGAACTTGGAGGTGACTTATGTTATCCTTATTTTTGACATGTTATTATTCTGTATACAGTATAGTTCTGTTTGCTGTTCATTAAACAATGAAACAACTAAATGCTGTTTTGGCCTGGCGCTAGCTATAATCACTGCTCAGGGTGACCTAGGCAACACATTCGGTCTTTTTGCCTCCTATGTGAATGACAGCATGCATGATGAGGACACTGCAATGGGGTGGAGGTAAATGATCAGTGGGCAGTGGGGGGGACAAGGCCAGGACTATGGGTAGATGACAGGGAAGATGTGTGACTTCTATTCATTGCACCCTAGGCACATGATAATTACTATTTATTTTCTATTACTATAAAACTGCACTGATCCTGGAAGAGCTCACAGATGCTCCTGCCATGACACAAGATGAGAGCCTTTCCTCAGGCAACAGCAACTAGCCAGTTACCAGGGGTGGCAAAAAGTCACCTCTGGTGACTTCAAGAGCAGATTTTTTTTTTTTAAACTTAAAATTCAGCCCCCTTGACCCACTCCAGCTTTAAAGCTATATGTGCAAAATTGGAGGCAGCACCACCTACGACAACAGCCCCAAAAAATGACCCTGTCATCACTGTATTTTGGTATCGTTTTCCATTAGATACCGGATCTCAGTGTGCCCCATTAGCACATGCGCATTATTAAGGTTACATAATGCACAAGTGCGGAGGTGACATATTTACATAATCACTTCCATCTGCACATGGGCAAACAGGTACCCCCTACCACCCAAGCAACCTGGAGCCATACAGAAAAGGATCTTTGCATGGTGCTCATACAGAAGCCCTGGGCTGGTGCAGTTTTCTGCTAACAATAATGTATTATTTTAGCTATTGTAGTAATGTACATAGGAGTACTTAGGAGTAGGGTGTAGCTCACTAAAGTACAAAAAAACCCTATACTTTACAAATACCGCTGATTTATAATAAGTTGAAGGTTCCCATTAGAAACCGTATCCATACTTTTCTTACATTTCCAAAATCACACACAATTGCGGGAATGTAGGCGAATATCCATCAGAGCTTGGCCCGGAGTTACTGCCACCTTGTGTCCTGCTCCCTGTGCTCTCTTCTCTCCACCACTACCATAAGAGCCCACTAACCACCAGTGGACAGCGCCTGACTGCCAGAGCTGAGTGATTCATATGGAAAATGGGGGGAGAATGCTGCCACCTCTAGTGCACCACATATTCCTTTTCTGCACACCCTTAGTTCCAGCCTGATATCTATTCTCCACTTCTAGGGTGTCCATAATTATATCAGTGCAAATCACATTAAATTCATAAACAGAAATTCACCTCTCTCCTTTAAATGGAAGGCATTCCCCTTTAAACATTGTCAGACTTTGTACTAATGTATCATACGTATCAGTGAATGAGTATACAAGTCAGTGTTTGTTTGAGACTAATGTTTGCACGTTGTTTAAACACATTCTGGGGATTTAGAGCAACAAAACAGCAGGTTCTGAAACCGTTACATAGAGTCACTTGTAAGGTCATTAATTAAACTGTTGAAATTTCCTGAAAGGTGCCACATGCCAACCTCTGGAACATATTCTCTACAGACAAATATTTTGCTGATGCTTCCAAGTGACTTTCTGCCAAAGTGGAGGGTTAAACAGAATGATTTTGCAGATTTACAGATGCCTGTATTGCTGCCAAGTGTTAATGGGTTGTTGTGTTCCCAGGAACATGTCTATTATGTGCCAGTCCATTGCTGCTTCATGCCATTAGGCCTTCTTGCAAGTCTTGTGCTGGAAGCTGGTTGGAGTTTTATGTTGTTATGCTGAAAAATAATTTTTAATGCATCCAGTCCCAATTAATTCAAAATGCTGCATATACTTTACTGCTTAAATGTTTCATTCTGTGTAGATAAGCTTGCACCATGCTTTTAGAGAACAGTTTATATTAGCAACTCCTTATATCTACATGTCTTTTGCCTTTTGTCATTTGGTACGTTCAAAAGGTTGCGTAGGTGTTTGGAGAAATTATTATATAATGGTGATTATGAAGATTTTCATTCATCCAGGTCATGGTATATCTAGTATCAGTAATTCTAAAACAAATACTTGCTGAGTAATCATTGAAGACTTTTCACTACTCATCTGAGAAGCTTTAGTTCAACTGACTGGTATGAAAAGTCCTAGGCATATGGGGGAATGTAATTAAAGCCCCAAAGAGCAAAACAATGTGCACCAATAAGATTAAAAATCCACATCTCGCAATGTAATATTGTTCCTTAGACAGGTTATTGCATTGCAAATCATTATTGCGCATTGCTAATTGTAATTGCACACTCTTAAGAAGTGCTTGAATGTGTCATAATCTTTTGGAGCAAACATAGTGACTTTTTCAGTAAGAAGTTTTATTACATTGACAGCGCATTAGAGCAAACTAGAAAATTCGCAAACGGCCTTCTGCTGGCGGAAGTGGTCGCTAAACAGTTTCCAGGTTCGCAAAAGAAAAATTTGTTCGCGCAAAGGCTTAACTGTTCGCATTGCGAATAATTTTTGTGTTACCGACTTACATTACATTCCCCTAATAGACTCTTCCACTAATCCGATCACTATGGTAATTGTAACTCTTCAGAGAGGTGACATCTGAATGGATGAATAGTGGAACTTCTTCAATGATTACTCAGCAAGTCCAGCTGTTTTAGAATTACTTATACTAGATATTATATAGTGGTGTTTGGGGCA
Organism: Xenopus borealis; assembly: GCA_024363595.1. Classification (NCBI taxonomy): domain Eukaryota; kingdom Metazoa; phylum Chordata; class Amphibia; order Anura; family Pipidae; genus Xenopus; species Xenopus borealis. The sequence goes on along the minus strand of CM044438.1, from coordinate 89,228,974 downwards.
GTTTCCTCGCAGTGAGTTGTGTGTAAAACCCATAGGACCATAACATCCATAAGTGATCAATGTGTAATTTTGAGCAAAATTTTGAGCCTTGGTATTTTTGCATCATATTATCAAAGAATCCCAATTGCAAGAGGGTAATATCTTTGACTCAGTTGTGCTGCAACTGGGCAATTGAGTCTAATTTGGCAAACTTAACAGAACTGAATGTGCATCTTCTTGTAAATTGGATGCAATTGTGCAGAAGTCTTCCTGGCATCATGTTTGGCGTGCAAATACGCGTGTACACCCCATCATTTAAGACCCAGTGATCCCCAACCAGTAACTCATGAGCAACATGTTGCTCTCCAACCCCTTGGATGTTGCTCCCAGAAGCCTCAAAGCAGGTGCTTATTTTTGAATTACTGGCTTAGAGGCAAGTTTTGGTTGTATAAAAAACAGATGTCCTGCCAAACATTCTCTCCTGTAGGCTGCCAGTCCATATAGGGGTTACCAAAAAGCCAATAAGAGCTCTTATTTGACATCCACATGGACTTTTTCATGCTTGTGGTTTTTAAATTTAAATGTGGCTCACGAGCAAAAAAAGGTTGGGGACCCCTGATTTAAGCTATTGATGCAGGGTACAAAGGCAACCCTGGAGATACCACCTAGTCAGTAGTTAGCAGTGGCTCCTCCTTCATCAATAGGGGCAGCAGTGTTCAATTCAGAATGGAAGGCAGGAAGGCCTGAGTGGAAATGCAAGGAGCACATCAAGACAAAAATAATAAAGTGCTTCTACACATAACTGGTTGGAGAAATTACTTGTACCGCAACTGCAGTTGCAGAAATAATCTTTCTTGTACTGTTTGCACTTCCCTATAGTGCAGTGATCCCCAACCAGTAGCTCGTGAGCACCATGTTGCTCCCCAACCCCTTGGCTGTTGCTCTCAGTGGCCTCAAAGCAGGTGCGTACTTTTGACTTCCAGACTTGAAAGTAAATTTTGGCTGCATAAAAATCAGGTGTACTGCCAAAAAGAAACTACTGCAATGTTCCAGCTCATATAGGTGCTGCCAGATCAATCAATCAAAGCCTTTAACTGGCTCCCCCAGGAACTTTTTTCATGTTGTGTTGCTCCCCAACACTTTTTAGATTTGAATGTGGCTCACGGGTACAAAAGGTTGGGGAACCCTGCTATAGTGGCTCTCATTTACACAATGCCCCCTTGTGACAGCAACAATTTTGAAATTCTGAGAAAAACACTGCATTATGGTAAAGAAAACATGGCTATTGCATTGAAAATTGACATAAATGAGCCCTAACAGGTGGAGGGAAAATGCTGCAATGTTGGAGAAAATTGTAGTGATTTGCATAGGAAAATTGAACCATGTTCTGAGTGCATAATGAGCCATTTAGTCTGAACAGGTAAAAATCCTTCAATTCTTAGTGTAATTAAAAATACACATAGTTTTAATTTGTCTGACAGGTGATTATATTCTAAAACTTTATGGGCTGTTGAGGATGATAGCAACAGTAATGGCAACTGATTCACTAGTCGGTGAGCATGGAAGCTTCTTTCTAACTAAGGAACACAGTAAATGCATGGTTTTATAATGGTATAGCAATTAAACAACATCCTGGATAAAATATCAACAGAATTCTATGACATTTTAACAGTAAAGCAGAAAATGAGAATTCTGTATCAAGTTACAGCAATCGACATGGGAACACCATTTCATACAAGTTTAAACACTACTAGTAATGGGCCTGTCTTCTTTTCTGGAAACACCATCTGCTCACGTACTCTCTAACGCCAAGCACTGTTCTGTTCCTTGCATATAAAGTCAAAGGATCTGGCAAAAGAAAAGTTTTGCAATTACCTAAAATATAAATAATGTACAAAAAAATCTGATGCAATTTTCCCTTCTAACAATATCCATTTAAACAGAGCTGGTGGCTTTTTTTATCATTAGATGAGGTAATGGGAACACATCTGAGTTGGCCGTTTCAGCTTTTGGAAATGCCCACAGTGAATTAGCCCCTCGATAGCATCTCAGCCAAAGGCAGAGAACTAGAAATTGTCCTGTCAGAGTGAAATATGTGAACTCTCACCGGCGGAAAGGAGAAGATTTAAAAAGGAAGGTGAAATAAAGGAAGGGGACTGTGTCATAATTGTTGCAATAAGAGGTGACAAATTTTGGGAACTTTCAGTCACTGCTCATAATAGAAAATGTTTGCATCTCAGGTAAAAGATAGATGGTGACAGCAATGACTCGTGTACAATGCACATTTATGGCATGATAGATTGTTTGCCCAGCACATTTATACTTTAGTCTCTGTGCATCGCATTGACCTTGAAATGTCACTGTGAAGATAAGAGGTTTGGAAAAGGATAAGACTGGCTTTCTTCCTGATATAAGTGTTCATGAATTCAAATATGAAAGCTTAGATGTTCCAGCGATGCAGATCTCTCAAAGCCGTCTTAAGCTGCATGTAGACCAGAGTTAGAGATAAGGCCATATCAGCAAGCAGGCCACTTTCTGCTTTGTTTCTCTGAGACATGACAGACAATGAAGAAGCTGATTGGGAATTCTCTTGGAGACAAGTGGTTTATCTTGGGTGATGATAGTAAGAGAATCTTAACCTTCGCTGGTTTCTATTTCATTCACCTGAATTGTATGTTTTCTCCTGAACTGCCATTCTAAAAAGTGAGAGAACAAAACTGGAAAGAAGTCATATTCAATAAAACAGATATGAAGCTCTTTTGCCATAAATATGACAAATATTTAATTCCTTTAATAAACAAATCACCCTCTTTAAATATATATATATATTTGAGAGTAGGACTGGCTAGATATGGGATGACTTTGACGTAGTTGGTCAGCTTAATATATATATATATATATATATATATATACATAGGTATGGTACCTGATATCCAGAATGCACTGGACCTGGGGTTTTCCAGATAATGGGGTCTTTCCATAATTCCTTTCGTATTTTGGATCTTTGTATCCAGCTGTTGTCAGCCTGTGTATTTTTGCAGTAGGGTTGCCACCTGGCCGGTATTTTACCGGCCTTGCCGGTATTTTTGATGGTCGATTCTAATGTTATTAATCGGAAAAAAAGATTAATATATAGGAAGGCCGGTATTTTTTTCAAGAAAAGGTAGCATCCCTAGCTGAGAGATCTGCTCCTTGTCCCTGCTGTGAAGCTGAAGCTGAGGTCAACCCGGAGGTGCCTCCTTTTGCATATTTGGGCTGAGCTCATGAGCACACACAGGCTGATCAGATTCAAATTATTGGTGGAGGGGTACTGAGCAGATCTGCTTTCTCAGCCTGCAAAATTACACAGGGCAACAACAACCAGAGCCTTCAGTCTGTGTGCCTCCAATAAAGATTAATTTTAGTTAGGATCATGTACAAGGTATTGTTTTATTGCTACAGATTAAATAAATTATTGTATTAAAGTGGAGCTTATGGGAAATGGAAGAAGACCTTCCCATAACTGGAGCTGCCTAGATGATGGGTTCTGAATGATGGATCTCACACCTGTATTTATAGATAGATGATAGATAGATAGATAGATAGATAGATAGATAGATAGATAGATAAAAAATAGTGATATCATGTGCTATCAGTGTTGGAATGGGCCGGCCCGGCCCGGCACTGGGAACGGTTGGGTCGGCCTGGCTTTCATGGGCCCCCGCTAGGGTTGCCACCCTTTAAAAATATTTTTACCGGCGGTGGTGGGGGCAGTAAGAAAGGGGGCACTATGATCATTGCTTTAGGTGTTTTGGGTGGTGTTGTCAAAAGGAAGACAGTCAAATACAATTCACATGCACCAATGGAACTTACTATCTAATGCTTTGTCTTTTTTAGATTTAAAAAAACAAATGAGGTTATGGGGAGTGGTGCTTTGGGTAGGAAATGGTGTCCTAGAGCCTTGAAGCCAAGACACATTTGTATACAAAATTAAAATGTGAAAAGAAGACCAATACATGAAATAGAGAGACACACACCTGGTTTTATACACAGTAGTATACAATATTAAAATATTGGTGAAAAAATACATAAGAGTGAGAAACACAGTGTAAGAAATACACACCTTATGGTCAGAACCCATGGAGATGAGAATGAATAATTTGTAAAGTATAGGGAAAGATGAGACAGACAAAACAAAATCTTAGTAAATAAAAACTGCATGAGACGTATTCCACTGTGTGTTCATGAATCTGCTGCTAAATTCTTGATCTTGTTATTAATATAGAATTATGGAATTACTGAATCTGCATGAACTCTTTGCTAGAAGGCTTCTTTCCTCCTCTTCCCAAACACAGTTATCCTCTTGTACTTACCTTCACTCTGCTGCATAAAATAATTCATACCAATCACAGGTTGAATGATGCTGCCTACACTATACTAATGCTTGAATTTAGTTTTTTTACAGAATGAGGCAAAGTTTGCTATGGAGTTTCCTTCCCCCCTAGGATGATCTAAAGCAGTGAAAGAGGAGGCTCACCCTTTGACCACTTTGATATTCCTGGGGACCATAAAGGCGAGACTTATATGTTCTTTGTGGTATATAAAGCACACATGGAGGCTTGTTTAAAGGAAAACTATACCCCTCACACAATGTAGGGCTCTATAAAAAAATATTGCATAAAACAGCTCAAATGTAAAACCCTGCTTCATGTAAGTAAACCCTTTTCATAATAATATACGTTTTAGTAGTATGTGCCATTGGGTAATCAGAAATAGAAAATGCCATTTTAAAAAATAAGGGCCACCCCCTGGGATGATTCACGGTGCACACAAACAAACCATACATGTTAGGTCATATGAGCCAATTAACAGACAGAGATCTGTATTTTGCTTCCACACTTCCTGTTACAGTTAGAGCTGCAGTATTTCTGGTCAGGTGATCTCTGAGGCAGCACACAGACCATAATGAAATAGTGGTTCAAGGCAAGAGATTTAAAAGGACAATATTTTCTTAAAAATATATATATATATACCAGTTTGAATCTTTAATATGCCACTTAATTTGATATAAACTATCTGTTGCTCAAGTATTCATTTTACATACAAAGACAATATAAATATTTTAGCCCTACTGAAGACAGCCCAGATAACAACAGGACATTTAGTAAAGCTGGAGGAAAGGAATTTTGAAACAGAATTATCGCAGCAAATACAAGGACAGATTGGAAATAGACAGATGTTATGATCAGAATAGGAAGAGCTTAATTAATTTAAGGGCTGTCACCTCATGGAATTCTTTTATAGCTAAATGAATGCTAAAGATAAGCGCTTACTGGAGGGGCTAAATATGACAAATGTCTTTCGAGAAAGAAAAAAAAACATTCACAATGATGTGAAGATGTTAAATGAATTATTCATTCCAGGGATCCTAAATTAGGTAGGACTATCCATATGCAAAATTAAACTGGCCACCTGAAGGCAGGTAATATCTTCAGCATATAGCAATTTGACCAGTAATTAAACTTCATAGTAATGTGTCATTAGATCAGACCAATTTATATGATATAATGTGGTGGGAAATAGCAACGCTCTCGATGGGGGAGTTTATTTGCATTCCATCTTGACCAACACCTCTAATCTGATAATCCACCTCACTAGGACCAAATGTGGAGTAGCTTCAAGGGGGTATAACGCCTATTAATACTGTGGATCCTGACTTTTAAAAATAAGTTAATGTTCAATTGCTAAACGGAAACCATGTATGAAAAATATAATTTCTAAGTCATAGCTATGGAAATTGAGCCATACATCAAGCATAATAGATAATTCTTCAGATATGTGACTTCCCAATTCTTACAATAGCAAATTTATTTTTCAACAACAAAAAAAAACCTCACAAAAAGAATTCCTTTTTTGCATTATTCCTTTCTGTCTGATAGTGTTGGGAAAGTGGGACCAGATGTTTTACAATTCATATAGCACAGTCCTTGAGTTCGTTATTGCCTATATTTGCAATTGCTAGCGACCTCAACAAAATTTGCAGAATCTAATTTACAATCCATTTTTTTTGCAATGCAACTTTGAATTCTTACCTTGTTTGCTCTGTATTTTCTAAGGTCTCAAGTTAATGCGTCTTGGCTATACAGCAAAATATCGATTACAAGCACCCAAGTGAAAAAATATATCATTTTAAATTATGCATAGAAAACAATATAATTTTGAAGGCAGGGATTTCTTTCGCAGAAAGTTGTTTTTGGCAAAAAAAAAAAAAAACCTTTGGGTCTTACAAAATAAACAGCTCTTTCAGTTAATGAGACAAAATAAAAGAATAAAAAGGATTCCTTACCACTGATTACATTATGTTTGGCTCCAGAAGTAATGCCGTTTCCCCCAAACACAGCTGTATTCTGTACATTTAAAATCTGCAGCAGCAGTGAAAAGCCATAAGTAGAAGCTATAGAATTGCTTTTGTGAGTTTAAGATGAGACACAATGGCAATAAAAGTTCTGGTGCTAAACTCTCAACATAATGCAATGTTAATCCTTTATACTGCTGCAAAATTCAGAATTCACTTTCATAGTAAAGCATAGGAAAGACTACAAGAGCTGTAGCTGCAGCTAAAAGCGTTGCACAGGGCAGATACAGTATAAACCAGGGAATTTATCACAGTAATACTCTGCTGCAATCACATCGGAAACAAAGACCAGTTATGGATTTAGAACTCAATATGTGCTTCCGGGGACTTTTTGTGATTAGTGATATATGATACTGGCATCCCCAGTCCTTCATTAACCACACATTTTCCAACCATTTTTATTTAAAATGTGGCCATCAGAGGTAAGTTTCTTAGCATATTTGAGGGGGGGGCATGCCCAAACTACCAGTCAATCTCTTTCAGGTGACAGATAAATCATGATGTTGGAGGGGAAACATTATCCTGCATTAATACAGAATTTATATTATCACTTACAAAGCACTAGGTGTAAGTGTAGGAGTGCTATGGACTACACATGTGGGGCCTTTAGAACCCCCTGCACTAATCAGTTGTACCAAGCCCTTTCCCTGCAACTACTGCACCCTGAACTGGATTTAAAATGGGACCTGTGATACCTGTATGCTCTCCCTATACTAGCCACATAACTATCTTCTAAAGCCAATTCTTTGTCATTTCTAGAGAACGGATGGGCTTGTAGTATATTCTCAGTATCTCTAGTCTGTGATGAATACGTCTCAATGTAATATTTTCCTTCTGTTAAAAAAAATATTTAAAAAATGGAGACGGTCCAGTAGTTTTGTTGCTTAGAAGGTGAATAGAGGTTGATTTGAATTAAACGTTGTTTAAATAGCTCTCGCTCAGCTTGGTCAAACTTTATTAAATAAAACATTCCACCTTAAAATCTCATTTTATTATCTTGCAGCGTTAAATTAACTTTGCTAGAATAACATGTTTGAAAATGGCATAAAATGTAAAAATCACAAGAACATTTAGATATTCTCTATGCTGCAGACTGGCATCAAGATTAAGGATGATTATTAGACAGAGACTGTGCTACCCATAGACTAATCAGTTGGGCATAGAGCAAATATATGTCATGATTTGATATGGTTGTTTGGATATCTGACTTCTGGGTGTTCAAGTTGCTCCCATGGAAGAATTTGTAAAACCAAATCTGACATTTTCAGGGCCCCTTCAGTGGCCCATTTTAGGTGGCATACGGCAAGTCATTTGGGCACATTTCTCTTTAGTCTGTCTGTAAACACAATAAAATAATATGTACCCAGGTTTATTAGGCCCCAATATCTTGGACCATAGTGCCACCAAACTTGCTGAACTGGACATAGGCCACTCTTGGGAGGGCTGCCAATTCGGTAACCCTAAAGATCACAGGCGTCACAAGCCTGATCAAAGACTCATGAGAGAAACTATAAGCCTCTCTTACAAGTCCCACTTGTACCAGCACCTGAGGTTGAGAAGACGTCTGGGTTCAGTGGAGCAATGGCAGAAGGACTGAGAACAGGAACTTACAGAAACATGGTCAGATTCTGGAAGAGGTCTAGGTGGAAGTCAATCAGGAACAGGCAGAGAATGTAGCTCTGAGTCTTTACCAAAAAAGTCTCAGATCTCTTTGCAAACGACTGAAGGCCTTGGCATCTATTTAAAGGCAAAACATGCTGAACTGGACATAGGCCACTCTACTGACAGCTTCCAATTTGGCAACCCTAAAGATCACAGGTGTCACAAGCCTGATCAAGGACTCGTGAGAGAAACAATAAGCCTCTCCTACAAGTCCCACTTGCACCAGCACCTGAGGTTCAGAACAGGTCTGGGTTCAGTGGAGAAATTGCAGAAGGGCTGAGAACAGGAACTTCCAGAAACATGGTCAGATTCCGGCAAAGGTCTAGGCGGAAGTCAATCAGGAACAGGCAGAGAACGTAGTCCTGAGTCTTTATCAGAAAAGGTTCAGATCACTTTGCAAAGGACTGAAGGCCTTGGTGTCTATTTAAAAGTCATCCTTTAGCTGCAGAACACGTGATTGCAGATTTTGATATGATCCAACACAAGACACAAGAGCACTCTAAGACACTACTAACAAAAGGACAGATAAACCTCCACCTACAGTTGCATAAAAACTCATATGGCATTTCTCCAAACAAATGTATTATTAAACTCAAGTTTGAAACCATAATGTTTTCTGTGGATCTTATTGCTGAGAGAAACAACAGCAGTGCCTGTCTCAGAGATGTTAGTACAAATGTTATTACTTGTGTAAATCAAGCCTTCTGCCATTTTACTTTATAGTCTGTCCATTAGTGGTGCTGTCTGTGGATGAAACAAAGTTTAAAGGACAAGTAAAGGCATAACATAAAATCCCATTTTTACTTTTTGAATGAAAAAGAAACCTATCTGCAATATACTCTAATTAAAAAATGTGTACAGTTTTTAAAAGAAATCTGACTGTATGCAGTGAAGTGGTCCCTTCATTCACTTCTGTGGATAGGAATTGTCAGATGGTCCCTAACTACTGTGCAGGGAAACAATCATACTTATGAACAGCAGGGGTAGCCCCACCTTACTTACAATACAAAAACTATAAAATCCACATTAGATTACATGGCAACAAAGGACCCAGTGCAGTCTGTATATTCTGATTATTAATCAGTCTTGCTGTATCAGCTTCTGGCAGATATTATTTGACTTGTCTGTTTTGATAATTTATGATGATCCCTAAGCCTAGCCCAGACCGCACTGAGCATGTGCACAGTCTTGGTATTGCAAAGATGTTTTACACAGTTACAAGATGACAGCCCCCTGGGCCCAACTTTGAAAGCATAAATAATTTGTTTTATTAGGCTCGTGGTGCAGTAAGTTCATGTTTACCATATGTTTAGTATACAAAATACAGCATTTCTAGCTTATTCTATTTTAGAATTTCCTTGTCCTTTATTCTTGTCACAAAAATAGTAGGGCAGTTTCAGGATATATAATTCAACACAACTATGCCAAGGAATTGGACACTATAAGAATCATAATCAGCTGAACATTAACACAACAATAAATTGACAACAAACACAGTTAAAAACAAGGTATATTTTCCAGAATTCAAAAATGTAGAATAGTACCTTGAGCCATTGCTCAAGGATTACTGGCCCAGGGTCTGAGATGTGATTCAAATAACTGAGGTTGATATTTTTGTACTCCCACCTCACAATTACCACTTTCCTAATCTATTAAAAGTGCACCCTGCCATAGGGAGAATTTAGAAGTGGTCTTGTTAGAAGTTATTATAGCAATGGACTATATAAAGCAATAAACTGGAAATTCAGCTCTTCTGGTCTAGAGAGTGCAAATGGACCCCCCTGCACATCTTCCCTCTGTTGCCCCAAAAATACTTACTTTAGGCAATTGGGCAGTTATTGGGTGAACAACAAAAAAATAAGAAACAACACACACCTATGAAGATCGTTTTGAACAGAAACTGCAGGTATTTTTATAACTCTCTGAAGCTCAAGGCTTTGTGGTTTAGTCAACTGGAGAGAACCCAGATAAGGGAAAATTCATGAAAGGGCAAGGAAGAGTTTCCTACATCGAATGAGAGACACAAAGAATGCCTCCTGCAGACAGAAAGAGGCACGAGTGAAGCCTCCTGCAGCTGAAAGGGGAATCATAAGAATAATTTTTAACTAATTACAGCTCTATAAATGATGAAAAACCTTACTTAATTATCATATTACTGTCCACAGTGCTAAATAATAAAAATCCAAAATTATAGATATACTACAGTTTTGTGTATGACAATAGAACTACACTGGACCATTTTACACCTAATGGAACCAATCTTTGTACAGGTCAATAGGCATTTTAATGCGACCATTGACATAGCAAATACTGTCCGCTCCATCTGTTCAACAATTCCTTCAAAATTATGAGACATATTATAGGTTGATAAGCCATATCATGTCATTGTATTTCCTTTATTATATCTACAGTATAATCTAACCCTATGGTGTCTGTTATCCTTGAATATTTGTTGTTAGTTCATTCCTTTTTTTCCTTATATGTCACCAACAACAGCTTTACGTTCTCCCTCTTTTCCCATTTATCTATTTTCATATTTAGCAAAGCTCTTACCCTTCTTCCCTCTGCTCTCATAATACTCTCCTTCTCTATTAGCAATGAGAACAAAGAAGTGATGAAATGGAAGTGGACATGACATGAGAACTGTGCATAACCCCAGTCTGCCTTGTTATTAGGTACTAACATAGAAAACTCATTAGTTTTCAGCTGGTTTTGTTGCCGGAGGAGCATTTGCTTGTAATGTCCAAATGTGTTCCGTAAGTGGTGTAGCTTCTTAGGCTGCAGGGGGAGGCTTGTAAAATGTAAAACAATTAAGTGTCTCCATGGGCAGGACAGGAAAAGTTAGAGAGAAAGAGAAAGCTTCAGGAGGAACATGACTTTGATTTATTAACCTTGGAGGAAATTCTGAACTCTTGAAACCAGTTAGGAATTTCCAAGCCCTTAGTGCATATGTAACCTGTGTTTCCATGGAGTCTGTGAAGCAGACAAGCCTTTCTAGAGTTTGATAGCTCCAGTATAGATACAGAATTACACAGTGAGAAAGAAGGTAAGGATGACAGCAAGAAAAAAATAAAAACAAGAAAATAGTCATTTGAAAAGAAGAACCCTGTGATTCAAATTATTTTTATTATTCTCTATTTTATGTACAAGATGTACAACACTGTTGGACATTCTTTCTCATACCATTACAATGTTATACAGAAAATCAGATTTCCTACATCCAAGACTCAACACAATCTACGCAGAGAGGTTTGCTGCCATCATCTTTGTCACATCCTATCTGAGACTAAATATCAGGGACCATCTACCACAAACATTCACAATGAAAACCAGGACTTTTGATGCACCTTCTCCTGCTTGGCGATCAGCACCCTGGAGCCTCAGACAGGATGTAACATGCCCATCAACCCTGCTGTAGTGAATATTTAGGGGGTACCTGTTGGGAGTCTGGGTTTAGGTTCAGGCATGGCAATTGCAAGCAGACCATGTTAAAAAAAACTTGGCAGCTTCCAACACTGTTTGGGAGCAGGCCCAGATTTGTTGGAGAGGCGACCTAGGCCCGGGCCTCGGTAGGCAGGATTTTAGGGGGCGGCATGCTGCCCAACAACACCCACATTGATACAGAAATGTAATTCCCATTGTTTTGTCCCAATGATGAAAATTTGAGCAAATAAAAGGGGGGGAATGGGGCGAAACAAACAAACAACAGCGGGCCTAGGGGCGCCCACTATGTAATTCCGGCCCTGTCTGGGAGTCTAGGTTATGTGATTGGGGAAGGAGCAGTTGTGGCCTCTGAAGGGACATCATGTATATAAAGATTTTAGAAGTCTGCCTGGCATAATATCTGTGAGTAACAGGACTGGGTCAAGGAATGTTGGCACCCAAGGCAAAGGCTTCAATCAGTGCCTCCCCCACCCAGTCCTACATTACCCTTTCCCTCCTTAATATTCATATTGCCCCTTGTACCTGTGCCAGCACCTATCATATTGCCCCATTTGTACCTGTGCCAATGGCAGTCAATCCCTCAGCCCCCAATCTGTACCTGTGCCAGCATAAGACAAAATATACATATTGTCACTCCCAATCTTTACCTGAACCCAATCTGAAAAACTATTAAAGGCCAAGAAAAGAAATTCCCCTTAAATGTATGCCCCCCCCCCCCCAAGATTGCACCCTTGGCGGGCGTCTAGTCTGGTCGCTCCATTCAATTGGACACAAATATCTTTAATGAAAGGGATTTTAGACGCAATTCACTGTGGGGAAAACCAGCTCTGAACACTGTCCAAGGATGAAAATGGGCCCTAAAGTCTTTTAATTAGTAATACAAGTGACATACCCCACACTGGATAATCTGAAAAAGGAATTAAATCTCATAAGCAGACAGTATATTAAAGGCCTCAACATTACAAATTTTAAGAATATGTGACGTAAACCTCTGGAGTAGCCATGTCTTCCTGAGCAAAGAAAATCATGCAAAACATCTGCTGCTACTTTGCAACTAGTCATCTTGTGAGTAAACATAATTCTCGACGGTCTTACATACTCCTTCGCTTCAGTAAAAAGTGCTTGGCATTCACTTTATTTCTCTATAAATATTCAGTGCAATATATCAGCATTGGTTATTCTGCACTAGGAGTCATATTTACTTGCACATGTGAGTTTCGTTAGTGAAAGCTATAATACAGTACAGCACAATTGTAATCTCATCTATGGACTCTAACAATGCAGTGCCCTGAAGTAAACTAATTATCTTGAGAATGATAAAATAGCTTGTTTGGCTACATGGAACAGTCATTATTATTATGATTGTTATTATTAACAAAGAGAGCTGGAGACTTCTGTGATTTGGTCATTTAATTAGCAGCTTATTCATTGTACAACCAGTTGCTCATTCAGCATTTAGACATTACATACTGCCAGTAAAAATCGTACGACACAATATCAATCGTTCTCTACTAAGAGCAAAGAATTGTTTTTGATAACCCCTTCTGATTTTTACCAACTCTCATCCTGACATTCTCCCAATTATTGCGCAGTGTTTAACCAACTCCTGTTTGTAACTCAGGGCTGTCAATTCTTACTGGCTATGGTGTCAACATGAACGTCTAGGTTTTCTTATACAGTAATGGTCTATCTAGGTAAAAAATAAACCAATATCCAGCAATACTGTAGGTATTTGTGTTCCCTAGGTGACCCCAACTGAACTTTTCCCACTGCATAACAACTTGAAAAGGAAACAGGAGAGAGGGAGGTTGAAATAGTCACATCTACATATCTCATTGGAGAAACATGCCTTGAATATCTTTAATTTTAGGTCTAAAATAACACTCAGAAGAATATGTTTAGAACACAGGAGGAAATCTTGTGTTGGGTATCCTTTAGCCAAGCATGGAAGAAAAAAACAGGTCTGTGGGATTTATCCAAATAACTGAACAGAATCCAGGATCAGGCAGATGTATAGACATCCAGAATGTAGCACCGTAGCAACAGTAGGAAATGAAAAACACAGCAACTACAATATGTAAACGCTGTATTTAACATCTACAGAGCCTAAAGACCAGCATGCTTTCTGTTTACAACTATGCTTTGCAAGTAAAATATGGGATGCATACTACAATTTGGCAAAGCTAGCGCAAAACATCCATTATTTTAATGTGTCTTTGCTTTGCCATCCTAGAAGCAAACAGCTTGTAAATATATATATATATATTGTTTTGGATAGTGATGTACTTCAGAGAAGAGAATTGTCTTCACAGTGATAAAACATACCCGATTAAATCCCGTTGTCTATATCTTTTTAAACTTCTGATACCTCTAAAAATCAGTTGCAGTCAGGAAGGAAGAAGTCATTAGTGTTCCACTGTTTGAATGTCATTGTGCTTATGACAGCTAATTACTTGAAGCAGATATCAATGCACGGCCAAGCATCATCCATCTTTAGCTTTGTACTGTGGGAGGGAAGGGAAAAAAACAGGCTGGTATCATTAGAAACCCATTATGGGACATACACACGTGCTGTGCTGACCAAGAACTGCAGCTAAAAGAATACTCTATAGGAGGGATCCCTTACATATGTTAGTGACTTTATTTTAGCTATTGTTTTTCATTTAACTGCTACATCTAAGAGTGTCAAACTGTGCCCCTGTCTGCATGCACCAGAGAAGAGCTTTAGTCAAAGAGTCTCTTTAATTTGGTATGGCACAAACATATGGCAGCAGCACATGCATCTGTGCTACTCAACAAATTGGGTCACCATTTGGTCATTGTCCGTCTATCTTTTAATGGGTAATCTTAGAATGTCTCTTTATGTTTACAATGGATCATAGTAAATTATAAGGGGGTGTTTATCTCCAATGTATAGAGTGTATAGTGCTCTGAACTTGGCTTTCATCATAATTTTGCCAGCATCTAAAGTTGTACATTATTTGGGTGTCTGTCAACCACTAATGTGATGAAAAGTATAGCAGGAAATATTAATTTATTGACAGGCTAGTTATCAGTAAAGGATATTTATGGGTTGATTTTTCCATCCATTGGCATTAGGCAAATGCCTGTTGGGCCAATGCCTGATGGGCCGCTTGCTTTAAAATGTAAATGGGCTGCTCACCTAAAAATGTATATTTGGTCTGTCTTTAATATGTTAATGAGCCAATCACTTTAGAAATGTAAATGAGCTGTCCATAATAGCCAGCCACAGCTAAGCCGATGCCTGCATTTGTTAGTGCATATGTCAATACTGGTATATGGGTTGGCCAGCTTAAATATATTGCAATATATGGACAAACAATCCCTGTTTTGTTTAAAGGGTAAGGCAATTTTTAGTAGCTGTATGCACAAAATGTCTCAATATCTTAAATTTATTGATAATGGGTTGAGTGCAGAGGACCTTTTGTATTTGTCTATATGTACTGACATATGGGAGGAACCAGGAATTCTGACCAACTTCAGTTAGTAATATTAGAGTTGCCTGCTATCTACCCAATACCTCATGTTTATAATGAGTATTTTGGCAACAGGATGATCCATGCTCAGAACAATCACTTCAGCCTGTATATGGAACACTGTGATATGTAGCATTAAAGGAGAACGAGCGCCACACAACGGATCGTCGTCCTATTGCCATTTAAGAAAAGGAGCGTATGCAGATAATCGGTAAGTCATTTCTTATTAAAAAAAATTAGCGATTTTAAAGATGTATCTCTCATTTCGTTTATTTTTTGTTAAAAAAGAAACATTTAAAAAAAAAATGATATTACTATTTCTGTTCCTTTAATTGCATGATACAGCCTAGTCTCTTCAAGTATGACACACTTTGACCCTATCACACACATGGTAATTAAAGTCCTCTTATCTGCCAGGGTACATGATCTTGCTGGGGGCACACAAAGGAAAAATTAGAATATACTGTAAGTATAGGGTCACTAAAAGCACTTTGTTCAGAATAACTGTGGCTTGTCTAAATGAGCTTTTGCATTCAACAAGCGACTCTGTTTGTAGTGAAAGTGAAGAAAGGGCTTCCCTCTCATCACCCTGCCATACTGATGTTCTTTGTGCAAATTGCGCTGAATGATGTACAGATACACCATGTCAGGCAATATGTTCTTGCAGGTCTATATCTGTACAAAAATTAGCAATAACTAACCCTTCAGCTGTTATAGAACAAGAATTTACAAATTACAGAAACCAAAAGTAGTTGTGTTTCCTCATTCTTGCTGGTTTTATATATACCTTGGTTTAGCAAATGCCCCCACAAACTACCATACCCCCCCACCCAACTTGGTTTGCCTCCTATATCTACCAGCAGCACAGGGACAGGATCAGAAAGGCAGCAGAGATATATTATGTTATGAAACTGATAGTAATGTCAGCGAGTAGTAGGGTAGTAGGTACTGTCTGCTCAACCCCTAAATAGCATAAAAATGCTCCATCCCACAAAAGAAAAGGACGAGCATCACTTGCATTTGTTTTACAGCAGAAGCCTCCTCTTGAAGACAGGACTCTGCATCATATGATGAAGCCACAGGATTTACCCGGAGAAAATGAAAAGGTTTTATTGGGATCATGGAGGCGTCACCTTCTAAATCTGACTTGAAATTACAACTTATTGGGCCGTGAAGGATCAGTTTTCATATGCTCAGATGCATTTGTACACCCGGCACATCTGCGTCATTTATTTCCAAATCAAACACGCTCCTTCGCTTTAGTTCTACTGATAGAGATTATTGTTCATGCCAGAGATTTGACTTTGACGGACACTTGCTCTACTGCTGCCCTCTGCTGGTCAAACCTACATACAGCATACAGGATGCTACAGAGGTGAGCTAACCCTGCATGGGATACTGCACTGGTTCCAATGCACTTAAAGGAACAGTAACATCAAAAAAACTAATGTGATTCAAAGTAATACAAATATAATGCAGTGTTGCCCTGCACTGGTAAAACTGATGTGTTTGCTTCATAAACACTACTATTGATTATATAAATAAGCTGCTGTGTAGCAATGGGTAGCAGTCATTCAAATGAGAAAAGGTTTAAGTAACAGAGCAGATAAGCTCCGTAGAGCATAATGGTGGTATCTGTTATCCACTATTTAACCTGTACCAGGTTTCAATTTCAGCAATTGCTACACAGCAGCTTGTTCATATTAACTATAGTAATGTTTTTGAAGCAAACAAATCAATTTTAACAGTGTAGAGTATCATTATTTTCATTACTTTAATCCACTTTTTTTGGTGTTACTTTTACTAGAAAATACACTGCACTGACTGTAAATTGACTTAAATAAAAATCAGTTGTATTCAGGTATTCCCATACAGTAAATGGATGGGTCTGTTGGCAAATACTGTTTCAGTGTCCATACACATATATATATATATGACCATGTTTCACATGAACATTCAGAATAGCACTGACTGACAGAGTTGAGGCCCTTTCCTTTTAATCAACTGACAGAGTTTTAAGCCAGGATAGATAATCAATAATCCACCAGGATCAGACTATTATCTGTCCAAACCACCCCACAATACATGTCAAGATGATTGGACAATGCAGATGAAAGAGGCCAAACTGCCTGAGCAAATGTTGACATGTATAGTCAGCTTTCAAGTGATCCTGTAACAATATCCAATATTAACTGTTCTTAGGGTCGACCTTAAAGTGGGTACACACCAAAAGATCTGCTTGTTTTGGCTCCATTATCTGGAAACCCATTATCCAGAAAGTTCATAAATATGGGAAGGCCATCTCCCATAGATTTTAATCAAATAATTAAAATGTATTTAGTTTTTTTTATTTAAAACAATACAGCACCTTCTACTTGATCCTAGCGTATATATACACTTAAGGCCCCCATACACGGGCCAATTAAAGCTGCCGACAGACCGAGTCGGTGGCAGCTTATTGGCCCATGTGTGGGGCCATCCCATAAATTGGGGGTAGGGAGACTTTTCAGGATAGAAGCACATCAGCAGTGGTCAGTCCTCTGTAAGAATGTAAAATCATCTTAGGGAAGGATTTTACATGAATATTGGGGACAGCCAGAAAACAAGAAATGTGTAGGCTTTAAATACTGTACCTGCATTATATGAGGTTTTAGAGAAATGGATAATTTGGGTTGTTAAAACATCCTTCCAAACTGTCACTTCCCATGTACCTTGATAACATAGGTAACCCTATTTTGGCTTCAAAGGCGAATACCAACTAGTAGAGTAGAGCATGGGTTACATCATACCCTCTTTCATCAGTATGGGTCTTTGCTATGTGGAAGAAAACATGTGGGGATGTTAAACTATACCTCAAAACTGCAAAAAAAAATTAAAAATATTAGAAAAGAGGACAACAGGGGTTCTTTGCAAACAAAATAACTCAAGGCTTTATTCAATATAAGGTGGCACCATTGAAGGAATAGTTGTGGGAGTTGACAGCATTCACCTTCCATGTTATCAGTACCTCGCGTGGTATGCAAAATAAGTACATATGGTTACAAGTTAAGGGTTTTTACCCAGAAACAAGGGACAATTACACACTGGTAGGGAAATGAAGTCTGGCGTGCCATTACCATATTCACAAATATTGTGTTTCCCCAGATTCTGAATGGAACTTACTATTAGTGGTTGAGGGCACAAATAGGCAGAGATCACTAGCCCAGTGGAGAGTATATTTTTGGAGGAAACTCACACAAACACAGGGTTAACTTCTTGCAGATAGTGCCCAAGCCTGAATCAAACTCCTAACCCTATAGCTGCAAGGCAGACATGCAACCCACTGAGCCACCATGTTGCTCGTATTCTAATTCCAACCTTTTGAACCCAAGAGCAACATTCAGAAGTAAAAGGAGTTGGAGAGTAACACTAGCATGAAAAAATGTTCTTTGGGTGCCAAATAAGTGCTTTGATTGGCTATTTGGTAGCTCCTTTGTGGATTGTCAACCTACAGTACATTGAAGCTCTGTTTGGCAGTACACCTGGTTTTATGCAATTAAACCTGTCTCCAAGCCTGGAATTAAAAAATAAGCACCTGCTTTGAGGCCACTGGCAGCAACAACCATGGGGTTAGAAAGGAACAAGTTGCTCACAAGCTACTGGTTGGGGATCACTGTTTTAATACCTGCATAATGACCCAGGCCCAAATAAATACATAGTCAACATAATGTATACTGCCCCCAGACAATGTGTAAAATACAATACCAACTATAAATACAGTACCACTTTTCGGAAATTACTATAGGTTAGCTTAATTTAGCTGCAATTTTGCAAACATTTCCTATTCCCACACTTGGACGTGATTATAATCTGAGAGCACTGCTCAAGCAGAAATATAAGAGGTAATTAATTTGTAACTATACATTTGCAAGATGTATTGCCAGCGTAATATTTAGCCTGTTTTAAGACAATTAAATTTTTTTTTCCATTTTTGTAAACTTAAATATAGAACATTGAAAACAAAGAAATAAATCAAAGCCCCCACACGAGAAGCAAATGTGCAATAGTGAACATTATATTTACAATTAAAAAACAAATAAACAGGCAAAGCTGCAAATTACTGCAGTGCGTTGGCATTATAAATCTGCTTGGCGGCTTTATCGAAGAAAAAACTGTGCAATAAATGACGCCTGATGCTTTTGCATATTGTTACAATTTTGTGAGCAGCTATTCTAATAAAAGGAAGCCAATGTGTGACTTTCATCCAAATAAAACCAAGAAAAGATCCACTAACAAGTTGTTCTCACTAGCAATTTCTCAACATTCTGTTCCTTAAACGCATGATAAAGGCCATACGGCATGCGCAGTATCATTACTTTGCTACATATTCATGATTTCCTGACTTTTTTTAATACAAATATATTTTTTTTTTTTTTACCAGCAAAGCAAAACATATTTGTACTATGGTTCAGAAGTATTAAATAGTTTCTATGTGTCATATATATAATTTTAACTATATAAGTCATTGGTAACCCTAAGTCAAAAATGTCACTGAAATAAATTACATTGCAAATTAAACACTGATTATAGTACCACTACTGTATATGTACAAAGTTGCCACTTACAGAAAAATAATATATTATCCATTGGTGCCTTAGTATATTGTTATATAAAGTTTTAATCCCTAGGCCTATATCCTTTCCATGCAAAACCTACACCCGGCCTGTAGTACCCAACTTATGCAACTATAGTGTGAAGAATATATATAACAATGCCATAAGATAGAGGTTAGCCAATTTACCCCAAAGTGAATACCCTCCCTTGTGGGACCCTGTAGAGCAGTGATCCTCAACGATTGTCTCACAGGCAATATGTGTTGCTCATTGGCTCCCATTGGTCTCAAAGCAAGTGATTATTTTTGAATTACTGGCTTGGAGGCAAGTTTTAGTTGCATAAAACCAGGGGTACTGCCCAGCAGACATAGGTGTCCACATAAGGAGTTTTGCCCCCCTCACCAGCTGCCCTACTGGACAGCTGACAGGTCTATTCCTTTGATCTTGAGGGGCCCTTGCAGCTAGGTTTACAATATATACCAAGCCAATTGCAGACATTGCTTGGAAAGAGGAGGAAGCTCTCTTTTAAATAGTCTCCTCATTCTGTAAGTGAGCAGATAATTACTACACAATCCCTAGTGTGAAAAGGCACATTAAAAAAACCCACAGCTCCTCTCCACAATTTGTTGTTTTTTTTTGTTTGTTTTTTTAATAGAATCCTTTAGTTTGAGCTGCAGTGGAGTTACAAGGACTGGCAACCACGATGTTGCTGTTGTTGTTTACTGCCGGAAGTGTCACAGTTTCTTTAGGGGGGGAAAGGATGAGGGACTCTTCATGTGTCTTTATGTATGCAAGGAAAATGCGCAAACTACAAAACTGGGTTGTGTCAAGGGGATCGAAGAGAGAAGTAGAAAATGCTGCAATTTTTTCACATTAAACACTGAACTGCATAAGCAATGATTTGATTCTGAGTTGGTGCTGCTGCATGTTCTGGGTAGGGTTGCCACCTTTTCTCAAAAAAAATACCGGACTTCCTATATATTTAGCTTTTTTTCCTATTAGTAACATTGGGATCAACCATCAAAAATACCGGTCAGGCCAGTAAAAAACCAGCCAGGTGGCAACCCTAGTTGTGGGGCATGTGTATTTGGGCATTTGTATACTCATGTGTTATGCAGGGATTAAATGTGAGTGGAGTTTACGTCTCATTTTGTATGTGGACGTCGGTTTTTGGAGGCCGGCGTCCATTTTCAGACACCGGCGCACATTGCCAGCGTCAAAGAAACGGACGCCGGCATGAAACGCCGGTGGATTTTCCCCAGGCTAAATTTTCCTGGTGTTTTGTGAATTTATTTGCCTGTGGCGAATCATGGGAATTTGCCGTGAATTTGCCCCCAGGTGAATAAATTCACCCATCACTATACATCACTCCCATCAGTTACTGCCCAAGTGTGCTTATTATCTAATCTTTATCACATGTACACACTAGGAGGAACCCCATACAGACACAGGGAGAACATTCAAACTCCTTGCAGATAGAACCCAAGCCAGAATTGAATTTAGGAGTCAAGGCCCAAAACAGGCATGTTTACCATTTAGCTACTGTGATGCCTATAGTTGTTTTATGTTATATATGCCAATAATTTTGTTCCCTACAGGCATTACCTGTACTCCTATTTCAATTTTTTTGATTGATGTGTTTGCCCCTTCCCCCTCCCCCTGGAATATTTTCTGTGGATGCCCATGCAAACAGAGTCTCTTTTAGATGGCCTAGCCACATAGGGGCTACAAAATAGCTAATAACAACCCTTATGTGGCACTCCCTAGAATTTTTTTTAATGCTTGTGTTGCTCCCCAACACTATTTACAATTGAACGTGGTTATTGGGTAAAAAAAAGGTTGGGGATCCCTGCCGTAGAGGAATAGTGGAAGTTTCAGTGCAATAGTAGCTGGAGGGCTATAGATTGGATATCCCTGTTGTGGACACATAAAATTAAGAGGAACCAAATATCAAAAGATCATCTTTTTTTGAGAAGATAATGCTATAGTGTAACCCAGCCTTGTTAATTGTAGGTCTTAGCACGGTGCTTAGTGGAAGTTCCCTCAGCCAAGGCTGAAATGAGGCATGCCATCCCCATCACAAATGACCACGCTCTCTGGTGTTTCAGAAAAGGGACCATTGCTTCAGCATAATAAAATGGCTTTTTTCAAGAACAGGCTAATTATGTAGAAAGAGACTTGTTCCTTCCAAACAAGCACAGAGAAAGAAAATAACAGTGTTTTTTTTCAGTGTATTAGGCGAAATAGCAGCTTTTCACAAAGGAACAAATGACTTCAATGCTCAGATGATTTGTTGCATGGTATGTCTCATCTGAGAGCGGAACACAGAATAGAAAGTCTGCTGCCATAAAAGCATAATGAGGGGGCAATGCTGTTTGTAAGGCGGCTCTGGTATTATCCCTTTCCATCCTTCTGCATTCAGTTCTCCTGTTGGAATACGTTATTTAATTTCACATAAAGCTTTCTCTGCCAAACACTCGTATGGCGCAGAGGGATTAAACTTTTGTTCACTGATTTCACTGATCCCAATGCATATTGCGTTTCGAATAATTAGTCAGTTTGGAGCTTCATCCCTCGTAGTTACCATCCGTCATCAGGTTCCCTGACCTTTACCAGGTTGCTATAGCATCTCCTGCTGTTCTGGGAGTCAGATCTGAGCTGCTTTCTCTGCTAGTGTCAATTACACAGGCTACACCTTATGAACCAGTGCTTGGTGTTAAAGGCTGCCCTGCTGCAGCATAAATATTTCATTGCTAAGGCTTCTCAGGCTGTAACCCTTCCAAGGAGACTCTGTTTTTCATTTAGCATGTTATTAGCCTAGGGCAACTTGCAGTGGCATTACTACCATACAGCAGATATTGAGGGGGCCCAGGGAACAAATTGGCCCAGATTTCAGGGTCTATGCCATGGTTGCCCCCCTCCCCCTCCAGCTGACTGCTTCAACTTGACTGCCTGGCCACTCACTTGTATGCTGCAGACAGAAGGGCAATACAACATGGACACCTGTTTTAAATGTAAGATATACATGCAGGGCATTTCTTGACATATTCACACAATTGCCATGAACTAAAACACACTTTATTGATGAACAAACAGGGAGACAGCGTTTTAAGACTGGGGCTCTGGTTGCCAACAAAGGATGATCCTTGTACAATACTCATTAGTTCTGCAAATTCTTCCCCTCTTTCTCTTCATACTTCTCTCTCAAACACATACACAACTGGAGTGTACATCAAAGCCCCTCTACGTTCCTCGGCCAAAGGAGAAAGAGCCTCAGAAGGTACTGCCTTATATAGGCTCCTGCTAGAACTCCTGTGCATAGCGCTGCCTACAGGCACAAACACCCCCTGCATTTATATTAGTCAATGCCAATGACTTCTTTTTGAAGTAAGAATAACATATACAGATTATATGGGAAAAGTAAAAGATAAAGGAAAAACAAATTTAACAACGGCTAAAGAATGTGATCATTCATTTTAACAATGGCGTAGGACCTCACACACCCTAATTAGTGGTAATGAAGAGCTGCCTGGTGCACATAGGTGGAGGCTCGGCCACCTACTGATAGTAGTCCAAAAAAAGAATCCAGAGGCACACAGGACTGTAGTAACACATTAATGGGGTCATGTAATTAAAGGCACTAAGTTTGCCCAGGGGCAGTAACCCATAGCAACCAATCAGCAGGTAGCATTTACTAGTCACCTGTTTAAATGCAAGCATTTTATTGGAGGTCATGGGTTACTGCTCCTAGGCAAACTTAGTGCCTTATATTACATATGGGGGTAAGTGTTTATTGTGGCAGAGTGCAATGCAACATTTGGGGGAACAGGACATCCTGTCTGTACCCTGAAACGCACTCCGTCTCAATAAATACTTAATGTGTTACTGCAGTCCTGTGTGCCACTGGATTCTTTTATTGATCATTCATTTTAATCCAGTTCTAAAGAAACAAGAAAATATACATGATAATAAAGGAATTAGTCTATTGCCTGTTGGGACTCCATGCTAATAGTACCTGAGCTCTCAAAATACACTCCTTAATGCAACCTATGCTCTGTTCTGACTTTCACCTCTTGTCTCCTCTCATCATTTCTTCCCATTTCCAACTTCAATAACATCTCTTAAGTTTCTGCCATGAGCCATCAGCCACTCATCTTTCTTTTGAACATTCACATACTCCTTATAGACCCACATGTACAGAGAAGCATATTTATAGGAGAATTTAATCCTTACTTTAAAAAAAAACCCACCTACCCTACATAAACCCCCTCCCTCCTCCCCTCCAGCCTAGCTGTTACCCCAGGCTAATGCCCCTAAGTCTTTACTTACCCCTCGGTGTAGATTCAGGTATCAGAGTTCATGGGCGCCAACTTCTGGCTGTTCAGAAATCTTCAGGTCTTCTTCCTTGCCTTCGGCAACTCAGTGATTTTTGACGCATGCCCAGTTGTCATGAACAAGAAGATTGCTCCAGCTGTGCATGCACCAATAGGCTGCTCACTTCCCTAAGATTTTCAAAGGGAAGAATATAGCACCTGTGAACTCCAATGCCTGCATCTGCAGAGAGGGGTAAATAAAATGTTAGGGGCATTTGCCTGGGGTAGCAGCTAGGCTGGGGTGGAGGAGGGAAGGGGGTCTATGTAGGAGAGGGGGGTTGAGGGTTTTTAAAGTAAGGGTTGAATTCTCCTTTAATGCCCCCAATTGATGAGAAATCAACTTATTATATAGACTCGCCAGTTTGTTCTTATCATCCTTATGAAATGTTCCTTGAGATTGTAAGCACTTGTGAGCAGGGCTGTCTGATCCTGTTTTTATTCTTATATTATTATGAATCTCCTATTTGCTGTAAATGTAAAGCAATGTGTAACTTGCTGGAGCTATAAATAAATGATGCAGATGATGATGTATATCTATAAGTCAAATAAACTGGACTTGAGTTATTTTTTCTTGAAGACGTTTCACCAGTCATCCAACTGGCTTTCTCAGTTCAGAATAACTTGTAAATACAATCTTTCTGGATCTAATCAGCAAGAATGTCATGAAGTTAGGTGTTGATTGTATTTGTATTGCATGATTGGAGTTTAGAGGTGTTATTAAAGCTTCCAGGGAGAGGTGCCTAAACAGCATTGTATGTGGCAGACAATAGATGTTTTACACTACTTACATTACTGGAAATAATCCCCTGACTCCTGCTAAGTAGAGTGTGGTTGATGTGCGACAGTTTGGGGCTTCTAATAGCCATACCCAAAAGACTTGTGCTCCTGAGGTGCTGGGTCTGTGACATGTGGTGTCACCCAAATATTAGATTTTATTTAAATTTAAAAAATGTCTTTCAGTTATAATATATTTTTAGTATAATACATTTTTGGAGCAACTAAACTTTAGCCATCTAAAATTGAGGAGAGATTAGCAGTCCTTATCTAAATAACGAATTGTTGGTTTAAAAGCCTGCACCCTGGGGAGATAAGAAAAGCAAAACTTAACCTATCATCACTAACCTATAATCTAGTGCAATTATTGGTAACTGGTAATGTGTAACTTTCCAGATTTAATTAAAGGTTCTGTGGACTGCTGGCTGCTTGGTTTAGGCTGGGGACAGACAGGGAGAATGAAATTCGGGGAGATTGTCGCCAGGCGACAAAATCTCCCCAAATCTCCCTGTCTGTCCCTACCCTTAAAGTGCAGCCTCACGGCAGAGCAACAGTAAGAGTAGGCTTGCTTCTTACTACGTCCCCTGCCATGTACAAGTTGCATGATAAATAATACCCTTCCACCATTGGCCGTCTCCACAGATTTCATTTGGAAAGATAGCCTAAGTTATCATTGGAGTGCTGGAAGATCCCCTATTGTAGAAATTGCATTACAAACCACACCAAATACTCAGACATTTTCTTACATTATTCTTATTACTCTAGACCACTGGTTGTCAATTTTCAGTTAAAGCCTTTTGTTCCTCTTAGCTTATGAAATAAGTACAGATATAGGAAAATAGTAGTAAATTACCATAGTATCAAGAATATCTAGGACAACAAATATATATATAGAAAATATATTCACATCAAACCAAGCCTAATTGGCCTACAAGCTGGGCTTTCAGTTCTATCAGTCATTCAGTAAGAGACTGAAGAATATCTAGGGCAGCAAATACATATTCCCCTCAAATCCCAGGCTAACAGGCCTTAAAGCAGGGCTTCCAGTTGTCATTCAGTCATAGTTTCAAGAAAATTTAGAGTAGCAAATACATATTCATACCAATATTCACCATAAGCATCTAAGTTGCTGCCACTACACCCCACAGAGGACAGCCACGCAGTTTAGAAACCTCTGCTCTAGACCAATCAATGCCTACAATGTGAAACGCAAAAGGCTCGAAGGTATAGAAGAACCAACCCCTCAATATCAAAATCTTGCTCATTTGTTAACAAATGGGACAAGCTAAAGTTAAAACATATTCACGCAATTTTTATTAAGACCACATTTTCCTTTTCCAAAACAGAAAATAGTTTTCTGAAAATAAATTTTCTTTTACCTAATAAAATAATGGCAGTTTCCTCCAGTGCGGTAACTAAAATAAACCATATTTCATTGGCTAGCACCGTTAGAATAATGACATCAGATTTTGATTGGTTACTGCACGTATACGAATTGCTCTTTTTTATTTACAAACGAAATGTACATTGCTTGATATTCTATATACTGTGCGTTTCACTTGACATGGCCAAAAGTACTACATGTGAAACTTTCTGATTTGCTGATTTTGTTGCTGTTTTTGCACCTGCTGTTAACGTCAATATCCTGCTGCAGAAACAATGCTTTGAGAACTGCTGACATCTTCACCTGATTTCCCACTGGGTGTGCAGGGTAAAACATTGAGTTGTAAGGAGCTCTGGAAAGCTCACCAGTCTCCAGTGAATCATTCACAAAAGTGCAGGGGCCTTTGGAGCAAATCCTTTACTCTGCAGCTGCCATAATGGATCATTTCATACAGGAATTTGGAAATTAGAAGAAATTGCTAAACTCACACAAAGTATATGGGTTTGAGCTTTATTTCTGCAGCCGCCACTTTTGATGTGTGTCCCATTTAGGTGTATGGTAATGGACAATATGTACAATTTATTTATATTTTGACAAACAAAATAAACAGTGGAAAGGCAGCTATGTCATTTTAAGTTCAATGGCACGCCTGGGAGAACTTTAGCAAGAAAACAAGAAATTGCACTTGTACAGTAAGTACGAAAGCTTGAAATATTAAATAAAAGCAGAATGAAAATGACTGCTGCAATAATATATCATCCTTCTCTGCCAATGCACTTACTATATATAAAACAGGTAGCGGGAAACTGCCTGTTCCACTACTTTCTGAGGGACATACTTGTATTCTGTGACTTCTATAAAAAGTCTGTGGCTGTGAGTAAGGATGGGGCTCATTTTTACTGCCCCCCAAAAGCATAAGGTCAGTGGATGCCTATTTGAGATAGTCACACATATAGACATTTATTTGTTTGGCTTTAAAGGAATTGTTCAGTATAAAAGTAAAAACTGTATAAATAGACAGGCTGTGCAAAATAAATAATGTTTTCAATATAGTTAGTTAGGCAAAAATGTAATGTATAAAGGCTGAAGTGACTGCAAGTCTAACCTAACAGAAGAGAATACTACTTCTTGCTTTTCAGCTCTCTTTTGTTTACACTGACTGGTTACCCTGGTTACCAGGCAGTAACCAATCAGTGAATTGAGGGAGGGCCACATGGGACATAACTGTTGCTTTTGAATCTGAGCTGAATGCGGAGGATCAATTGCAAACTCACTGAACAATTATGTCCCATGTGGCCCCCCCTCAAGTCGCTGACTTACTCAGATTTAGAGAGCTGAAAAACAGGATGTTGTGTTGTAGTCTGTTATATGAGACATCCAGTCACTCCAGCTTTTATACATTACATTTTTGGCTAACTAACTATATTAGAAACATTTTTTATTTTGCACAGCCTATCTATTTACCCAGTTTTTATTTTTACCCTGAACTGTTCCTTTAATACTCTCTAAATCAGATAGGGTGGTTAGATCCCCAGGCAAAGAAGGGTGTTTGCAGTCCCAATGTTATCATTGTATTGCTCTTTGTTTTTTCCATTTCTCTTTGCTCAATGGTGAGTCATATGGAGCCAGATGGTTAACATTAGACCCTGGTGGGAGAGTTTTTATTTGTGTTTTTCTTACATAGTGCTATATTTGAAATATACCACAAATGGCAATAAGCAGCAGCCGCAGCAATTATTAAACTGTCTATTTCAGGGGTCCCTGTAATTAGTGGAAAGAAAAAGCATTTTTCTGGTTGTTAACTGGAGGAATTACCGCCATTGTCACTCCTTGCTGTATTCAAGTACTGATAAAGCGACCTGACCCTTTATTGATAAGAGCTTGTGGAACACAGTCTTAAGGCCCCCATACAGGGGCTGATAAAAGCTGCCGACAGACCGAGTCGGCAGTTTATTGGCCCATGTGTGCGCTTCCCCAATCGATATCTTTCCAAAAGTCGGCCAGATCTCGATCGAGCAAGTTAAAAACCTAGTCGGATCGTGGACGCATCTGTGCGTGTATGCGGTCCCGTGATCCAACCGTCCGTATCACCAACATTATAATCCGATCGTTGGGCACTAGGGCCCACGATCAGATCATCCCGATATCGCCCCCTTCAATGTGGGTATATCGGGGAGAAATCCGCTCGTTTGGCGAAATCAGATCTCACTGTCTATGGCCACCTTTATACAGGTTCTGCCCCAATTACTGCCTAAAATATTAGGCAACCCAATGGATTTTTATAACCTTGAACCTGTCTGAGACCTGTGCAGGATTCTTGTATTAAGATGATATTGTTTTAGAGGAGTGGTTCACCTTTAAAGGACAACCAAACCTTTGCTAATAAATACCCCTACCCCCCACCCTACACACACCCCCTCTCTGCCCCCCCCCCCCCCCCCCCCAGCCTAGGTGGTACCTGTGGTAAAAGCTCCTACCTCTTTACTTAGCCCTTGGTGCTGATTCAGGGCATCAGATTTCAGAGGTGCCATCTTCTTTTCTTCTGTAATCTTCTTTTCTTCTTCTGGTACTCCAGAAATTGCCGTGACTTTCAGTGCATACGCAGTCTTTGCGAAACAGAAGATTGCTCCAACTGCACATTCGCGGATACTCCGCTCTATTCCCAAAGATTACTGAAGAGAAGAAGATGGCACCTGTGAACTTGGATGCCCTGAATCTGCACCAAGGAAAGTAAAAAGTTAGGGACTTTTACCAAAGGTACCACACAGGCTGGGTGGAGTAGGGAGGGGGTTGTATGTAGGGTAGGGGTTTTTATTAGCAAGGGTTTGGTTCTCCTTTAAGTGAACTTTCAGTATTTTATAGAATGTACATTCCTAAGCAACTTTCACTTGGTCTTCATGATTTGTTTTTTTTATATTTTAATTATTCACATTCTTCTTCTGACTCCTACTTTAAAATGGGCTTCACTGACTCAAATAATAAACAAATGCTCTTTAAAGATACACATTTATTGTTACTGCTACTTATTATTCTTCTTTCTATTCAGGACCTCTCCTATTCATATTCCAGTGTCTAAAAAGCTAACCACGAATACTAAAAAATGAATACCAACAGCAAATTGTCTCAGAACATCGCTCTATTTCTACATCACACTAAAACATGAACTCAAAGGTGAACAACTCCTTTAATAAACTGATATTCTTTACTTGTGTAGTGCTAACTTCTTTATAGAGATTGTACATCATTCACATCAGTCCCTGTCCCAGTGGAGCTTAGTCTAAGGTCCCTATCACATTTATCACTTATAGGCAATGTTATTCCAGAACAATGAGAATTTTGTCCTTATTTTTTTTATTCTTTGGAATTTTCAATTATCATGCTTTTTGTTCTTTGATTCCCCAGGTTTGAATTAAAACCATTATCCTGTTGCTAGGGAGTTTGAATGGCAGCCTAGCAGATAAACTGGAAAGGGAGAGAACCAGACGGGGAGCTAAATAATAAAGTTAATAATTATAATATAAATCTTGGCTTAGACTAATGTGCTGACCCTGCTAAGCATACAACAATTTCATTTTCAACTAAGAAGAAGGAGAAAAGGGCAAATAAAAACTATAATATATAAAATAATGAAAAAATGTTGTATTAAGCTCAGACTGATATAGTCTACATCATGCAAAAAGTAGAATGGAACGCATGCACAGCTTTATAAAATAGTTTTGCCATATGTTCATTGCCAGTAGTCTGCCATATGTTTATTATATTGGGGACAGACAGGGAGAAGGGAGTTCGGGCGACAGAATTTCCCTGAATCTCCCTGTCTGTCCCCAGCCTAAATGTTCACATTCCCAAAATGAGTCTCCTTGTTACAGGAAATGTAAAAAAATGGAGCCTGTCATTCTCAAGAACTGGAAAGCTGCATCCATGCTAAATGGTGACAGTGATTCTTTGCACAGCTGGCACAGGACATGTAACTGTAATCAATTAGATTACGGTGTAATTGAAGTTACAACAAAGGAAGAAAAACAGCTTTTCTTAAGGCAAGCGTCATCATGCCAAAATC
Organism: Xenopus borealis; assembly: GCA_024363595.1. Lineage (NCBI taxonomy): Eukaryota > Metazoa > Chordata > Amphibia > Anura > Pipidae > Xenopus > Xenopus borealis. The sequence goes on along the minus strand of CM044438.1, from coordinate 89,198,815 downwards.
TGGGGACTGAACAGATACTCCCATGTACTGGCTACACAATTAAATGGTGAGGAGGAAGGGGGAATGTTGGGAACAGTGACATATAGAAAATGCTGAATGGAAAGGGAAAGTTATTGCTGTGCCTAAGACAAAGAGGAGGGGCAGGCAATATATGATTGACAGCTGAGACTTTTTAACAGGTATAGGTGTTTGGATCAAAATGTGGGTTTCATTTTTTATTTGAAATTACTTTTATTATACAGCTTTGAATGTCTGGGTGACAATTACCCTTTAAATATATATTATCTCTATATATTATAGTTAGTCTATATTACCTAAGTACTTACTTAAACATTTTTTGAACAAACATGTATAAACCAATCAACCCCACAAAGTATAATGTTTGCATACACAAACAAAAAGTAGATGCAACATTAAAAGGCTCAAATGGAACCATGCGTTTTGCACGGGGTTGCTCACGTATTGATACTAAAATGAATTTTACTGATGCCACAAACTAGAGTGCTGCACAGAACCAATTTATGAGGCCTTACCAAAATCTGCAAGCCACATCCCACGACCCAAGCCCCAAGCCACATATTTACCCTGTTTGGATCTGCTACCCAACCTTATCTGCAACCTGCTGATAGCCATTAAACAAAAGGTGCTGTTGCTGCAAACCAAAAATTATGTCATCAGAAGTGGGGGGGGGAAAGAAAAAAAGTTTTGTAAAGTTATAAAAGGAGTAAAATATAGACAATACAACATAATACAAATATATGATAAATAATATATATAAATTTCTGCAGTAATACTGATACAGAGCTGACTTCTTTAGGGTTCCCATACGCAAACATGGCAGCAAATCATTTAGACAGGGATAAAACCAGACAAGGTCATTCTAGTTGAAGATAAAACAGTTGGAATCAGTCTTGATTTTGGGAATGAGGCAGGCAATGTACTGTTGGTATGCAGGCTGAGGTCATGGCAATTAGGAGACAAAGCAGAGTCATTATCCAAACAAGAACAGCAGTAATTAGAGTTTCCCAAGGGCTTCAGGATATTCTGCTTGGGCAGTTTATTCAAGACATACTACTAGCGCCTGTATGAAAAGCTGTTTTAAAAATAAGATCAATCTGTATCTTTTTGAGACAGGTACTGGTGCTACTGCTATAAGTTATATTCCTTCCAGCCATAACCGCCAATATAGTACCTGTCATACAGCACCAAATTCACTGCTCATCTAGACAGTTATCAAACACCAATATCTCTCCATTATCCGCTGTGCTGAAAGGCTCAACACAAACCTTGTCTCAGTGTATTTATCTTTCATGCAGGTAACAGATACAGTCATAAACCTGTAACAGCAAGGGAATAAGAAGAGTTCCATCCAGCCTCTTGCATGCTTGTCATTTGATAACTGATAACATAAATACCATTTGAAGCAAACAAATCACAATAATGCCTTGTCGTTAGGTGGGAAGTATGAGACGATAACTAGCCTACAGAAAAATTATTTTTTAAATACAACACAAGAGGATCAACCTAATTTTTGCTAGGGGATTTGAATAGTGAAAAAAAAATTGTGTTTATTTCAACGTTTCGGCACCATCACTCCTCAGGAAGAAGGCCCGAGTGATGGTGTCAGGTCGGAACCAGGTCGGACTGGATATATATATATGTATATATGGCTGTATTATATAAACCAAACAAAGTTGTATTTGGATTTCTTAAACTCTACTGCCCTCTGGTGTTAAAGTGTAAATATTCAAACAAAAATAACAACTAACACCAGCAGTAAACTGTCTCATAATAATATGTAATTTTGATGAAGAATTTCTCCTTTACATGAAAATGCTGGCATATATATACATGGGGCAGCATGTTTATTGCATTCATTCATTGCATTCTACATGTAAATAATAATAATTCTCAGATATGAGGAAGTGGCGAGATGCCACGAAACGCGTCAAGCATGGGGCTTGTTACACTCACGATTGCTGCTTTTTAACATGATCCAATAAATATGAAATTTTAACCTCAAGTATAACGATGGAGTGCTCCGCTGATTATTCCTATCAGATATGACTGTGCCTTTTTAATGAACCCATGGAATGAGTGCTGTTCTAAATACAGATCTAATTGACCTTTATCACCCTCTAGCTGTAGACACTGATAACTGCAAGATTCAATTCAGGAAACAGTAGAAGTCGTCGTTTTTCCCAAAAGGGCCGCAATCACTCAGACAAAATATGAGTAAATATAATCCACATGCTGCCATGTGAACTTCTGCAATAAATCTTTTTAATGTGATTTTTATACTATTTCACAGCCACCAGGCCTTGCTTTAATCCTTTCTGGGGTTCCAGGATTGTGTTAACACCTAGGCAATCTACAACCAAAACATCATTTGATGAGGATTTCTTCAAGGTGCTTCTCTCAGCATACAATGTACATTTATTTCATATTTTCACAGTTCTAGGATATTTGCAGTTTTAGTCTGCTAATAGCTCAACTGCGAGTCTGCAATCTGAGGGTTTACGGATTACAGGAAGTGCATAAAAGAGACATAGACGCTAACACTCTGGGTCTTCAAAAAGCTGTTTGATGGAAACCGTGGTATGATCAATTAAAAACAGTATAAAACTGCTAATCTCACAAAACACTAAAAACAGAAAATTCATTAATATGTTTTGGGGGATGTATCCCCATTAAGGAATGGAGCCATTTTCTTCCAGCACACTTCTCTAAACAACCCTTTTATGTTGTGAGCACAATCAAAAGTATAAACCATTAAAAACATGTGGACTTTTATTCATGCTTCCCTGGTGTTTTGTACAGAAGAGATAAAGGTTTCACGAGAAGCAGATTCTAATCTTGATTTACATGTAGAATGGATCCCCTGGAAAAAAAGTGAACAACCCATGAATTCTCATTCTTCTAGGATCCCAAGCAACTTCTTAAAGAGATACTGACATCAGAAAATAACCTTTTTTTTTACTATATATCATAACATTGTCTTTGAGTGCTATTTATAATTTTGCCATGAAAGTATTTACCTGATGCTTTCACATTATTTTTTTTACCCCCACGCTCCTCTATGAGGGGGCTGCCATATTTGAGCTAACTGACAGGTTAAGAAGGGACAGTCAGGCTGGCAAAACAGTCAGGTTTAGGAACTTCAAGTGATAATTACTTACAAAAGCAGAACTATCAGTGATAGGTAACTTTAAAAGTAATAGATAACTATTTTGAAAAGAAAATTCTTAGTGTCAGTATCAATTTAATGAAGGTAACTCTAGATGGCGCTAAGAGATCTCTTTTTTTCCCTTAGCCAGGCTGCACAATACATTCTTTAGGAGATGACAGACTGAAATGAAATTAAATGAAATACCTCAAGACAAATGAGAAACATGAAAACAAACTCACAAAAAGAATATCAGCCGTGCTGAGCCTGTTCAGCCAGTCTGTACTCACTACAAATGTCACTGAACTTTCCATTGAAAGACAAGGACAAGCTCATTAGACACGATGCTGCGTAAGTAAAGCATTTATGTTCAGCATATTCTTCTGGTTTATTACAGTTTACAGTTATTACAGTTTTTCATGGAAAAAAAAAACATTAGGACCCAAATGGTCACAAAACAGTTTTTTTTTGGCACAGATTATCAGAGTGTTTCCAACAAACAGATGTTAAGTGTAAGTTCTATTATAGTTGCAATGAAACGATAAATGCAATATTGTTGACCCTTTGAGAGTTTTGGCCAAAAGGTACATTGAGAACAAAAGAGTTCATCAGTACATGTCGGTCTTTGGCACCTCAGCTAGGAAAATCTAATTCTTAGGCATATGCCGGTTTAATAACATTATTCTGTCAACGTTCTGCTAAGAATTTGCTTAGAAATTGCAATGGGAAAAGTTCATGAAAAACTACTTGGGTTATTACACAGACATGCCCCCAAAGATAATATATATCAAACCAACTTATTATACTGCCCTTCTAAATCTGTTATCTGATCAGTGCTCTTTTAGATATTCTATGAAGAGGTTGGAATATACAGTGAGTTGAGGACTACAATAGTGAATCAATGCAGTCTATGGTCAGTAGCATTGCACTTGCCCAATCATGTGATCAGTCAATGTCAATATAATAAATAAGCAGTCTCGAAATTCTCAAAAGAGTTTTATGGTACAGGTAGCCATCCCCTGTGTCTGGATGTTACTATTCAAAGTAGAACTCATGTATCACCCGGAGAGTACATCCAACATGTTTCGGCACATTTGCCTTCATCAGGTGCATACAAAATAATGCCATAGCAAGCTAGCATTTGAACCCTTCCCCACATCAACAAGATGTTCCAGCTCCATAGTCTGGTCAGGTAAGTACAAAATCTTTAAATCAATAGAGTACTGCCCTCTTGTGGTCTACTCATAGAACACACCGTATCTCATATAATTCATATTGTAACAGGTAGTATTTACTTTCTAACAGTTAAAGGGATACTGTCATGGAAAAAATGTTTTTTTTTTCAAAATGCATCAGTTAAAGGGGTTGTTCACCTTCAAACAACTAGTTGTTTTCAGATAGATCACCAGAAATAACAACTTTTTCCAAATACTGTCTATTTTCTATTTGTAACCATTTTTCTAATATTGAATTGTAAAGTGTCATTTTTCACCTTCTAAAGCAGCTCTGGGAGGGGGTGTCGCCGACCCCCCAACTGTTCTAAACTGATACATTTAATGGATACATTTCTTATCTTTGTCCCTGCTGAGCAGAATCTCAGGGTTTCATTACAGGCAGCTGTTAGAATTGATACAATAGTTGCTAATACTCTAGAGATGTTGCTGTGAAATGTATGAATTAAAAGTTGCAAAATTGTATCAGATTAGAGTCTGCACCGGAATTACTGAGCTGCCAGACTCAAACACCAGAGACACCAACATTCAACATTAAACTTAGATTTTCGAAAAACAGTAAAAGATAAATAATGGAAAGTAATTGAAAAAAGTCTTTATTTCTGGGGAAAAATTAGAAAACAACTGAACAGAAAAGTGTTTGGAAGGTGAACAACCCCTTTAATAGTGCTGCCCCAGCAGAATTTTGCATTCAAATAAATTTCTCAAAAGAGCAAACAGATTTTTTATATTTCATTTTGAAATCTGACATGGGGCTAGACATTTTGTCAATTTCCCAGCTGCCCCAAGTCATGTGACTTGTGCTCTTATAAACTTCAATCACTCTTTACTGCTGTACTGCAAGTTTTCCCACCCAGCAGCCTTACAAAAGAACAATGGGAAGGTAACCAGATAACAGCTCCCTAACACAAGATAACAGCTGCCTGGTAGATCTAAGAACAGCAGTCAATAGTAAAAACTCATGTCCCACTGCATACTATTCAGTTACATTGAGAAGGAAAAACAACAGCCTGCCAGAAAGCAGTTCCCTCCTAAAGTGCTGGCACAAGTCACATGACCAGGGGCAGCTGAGAAATTGACAAAAGGGCCCCATGTCAGATTTCAAAAATTAAATATAAAAAAATCTGTTTGCTCTTTTGAGAAATGGATTTCAGTTTAGAAGTCTGCTGGAGCAGCACTATTAACTGATGTATTTTGAAATGACAGTATCCCTTTAAGCAGTGTATATCAATTGTTTTATCTTACTGCGTTAGTATTCAGTCTATATAGAGTTTCTGTATTATCCTCATGAATATCATACGGTATCTGTAAGAAAGAGTTTTGTGTTATAAAAAAACAGCCAGAAGACATTGCTTCATTCATACCATTCAACTGTATCCATATTATGTATCCTCCAGGCTTCCCTTTGTAAGAGAAGGAGCTTTTTATCCCAGCCTGTCTGTTTGTGGCAGAATTGTGTTTATTTGCCAACAAGTGTATGTGTTGTTTTTTTTCTGGGTCATATGTGGAAATAGAGTATTTGTGTTCTCTAATCCTGATCTTAACCTGTCTCGAGGTTTGTCCCACATACATCATTCCACAGGGGCACTTCATTGCGTATCCCACAGATTCTGAACCACATGTGTAGTAACCCCTGATTGGTATTTTGCAACCTTTTCGTGGATGTGTGATGTTATCTCCCTTTATAACAGAACTACAACTCCCACAACTCATAGAGGGGAAAGTCCCAAATTTAGGAGCACCAAGAAACCGAGTTTTGCAGGCAGTATCTTGTATATCTGTCTTTAACAGTGTGTCCTCCAGGTTTTTATCCTCTTTTATATGAAAAAAGTGGTGGCCGTTTGCAATGTTTCCCTACTACAGGGTCTTTTTGTAAAATGGACCAATGGTGTGTGATTATCCTTTCAAGTTTTTTACTTAAGGCTAGTGACAGACGAGCAGATTCAGGGAGATTTCCTTCCTTTCTGCCTTACTTGCGCTTCTATGAGGAATCGCCTGCACAAATACATTTGTGGTGCTTCGATTTCCTCATGAGGCAACTTTGGGTGACTTCAGAAATCGAAGCGCCGTGAGTTCATTAGTAAGGTGATTCCTCATACAGGCACACGGAAAGGCAGTTTGGGGAGATTGTCACCAGGCTGAAGAGGCAATTAGTTGCCTGGTGACTAAATGTCCCCGAATCTGCTCGTCTGTTACTAGCCTAAAGGGCCATATTGGCTGACAAAAGGGATACTTTTCTCCCCTTGCTTCTTTGTGCCCTTCCATGTGAGCAGATTATCCCTTTTTATCTGTAGTACTTCATCCCTTATCCCACACAGGGTTTCAGGGTTGTATCCTTTCTCAACAAATTCTCGTATCAGTAAATTGACACAAGTTTTACTTTGATCAGCCAATGTCATAAGTGCAGAGCAATCAGAGTGGACCACTTTGACCCCCTCTTGGACCATATTTGGCAACAATGCACTATGATATTCCTGCCAAGAAGTGGTTCTGGTCGAATATTGCAGACATAGAAGGAAGGATCCTTTTTTTCTAACCATTCCAAGTCTGGCCACCATACAGCAAATTTAAATTACTATAACATGTTGTTTGACTGGTTTGCAAGATATTTCCTTGGTATATTTTCACAAGTCACAGGCATTTGATGATGTATATTTTCTCTTTTCTTTAAACTAAACATCTCATGTATCAGCCTCCTCATGCCTGGATACTCACTAGCAGAGACACAGTAAACAGTCTATTACGGGCATTATTCTGTAGCAGCCATCCAATGCGTAAGGGTAAATTGCTTAAGGGTAAATCCAATCCTCACAGGCTGATAATATACAAAAATAAACATCATATTGTGTAACATTTACCTTCCGATGACATAAAATTCATGGAGGCACAAGGAGGGGGATTTCGAAGGAACAGGCCAATTCATGTACTGTCTTACAGGCATCTCTGCAATAACATGGAAACCCTATTGCGTGGAATATAATTAGCCACAAACACTGTGATAGTCCATATTGTGGTGACCCCATTGTATGGGCCAGTTGAATCCTCACCCAAGATCCGTGGCCAGATATTGGTCAGGGAGGCTGATGTTTTAACACCTGCATATCGCCTCAGTCTGGAGTGTTTAAGCTGGTAATCTTGACCCCTGTTTAGGCAGCAATACTGCCCTTCCAGAAAATTTGTATGCATGTATTCAAGATATTCAACTAAGTTACAGGGTCATTTTCACTTGGTTAATGTACCTTATTGGCTTTTATGCAAGTACATGAAGGCATAATGGAACTGGTGTTGCTTTTATGGGGTTTTCGATACTGATTAATACATGGTGCCTGCTGTTATATTGCGGCATGTCTATGTGGCGCCTGCTGTTATATGGTGCTTTGTCTAGGTAGGTCCATGGTATTTGTTTGAAAATGGGGGGTATCTTGTACAGTGGGTATGACTGGCATGCTCAGACCTTTTAGGCTGGGGACAGACAGTTTATTTATTGTTTAGAGATATATTACTACAAATCCAGAGGCCTCAGTAAGGCTGGGGACAGACAGAGAGATTCGGGGAGATTCTGTCGCCTGGCGTTTAATAGCAGGCGACAATCTCCCCGAATTTCCTTCTCCCTGTCTGCCGCTGGTATAAATGACAAAGTGCCAGCGCCTGTGCACACGCGGCGCGGTGATTTCCGGAATCGCCCGAAGTTTCCTCACTAAGTATCTTCGGGCGATTCCGGAAATCGCCGCACTGTGTGTGCACAGGCGCTGGCGCTTTGTCATTAATACTAGCGGCAGACAGGGAGAAGGAAATTCGGGGAGATTGTCGCCTGCTATTAAACGCCAGGCGACAGAATCTCCCCGAATCTCCCTGTCTGTCCCCAGCCTTACTGAGGCCTCTGGATTTGTAGTAATATATCTCTAAACAATAAATAAACAGTTACTGGATGACAATCATGTCGGCTTTGTAAACACTCAGCTCTTGTGATTATTGCTGGAGTCAGTTAACATGTTTTTCTACCACTGACCACCTAAATAACACGATGTCTGTGACAACATAGGACATGTCATGTTAGACCTGCTATTAGAAATAATGTAAACAAAATGTTTTGAGGGAGGTAAATATGTCTATAGAACATTGGCCAGTGAAAGAACCACTGTAACTAATGGCTTTAGAGTCAAGTGAGTGGCCCTTAAAGGGGCTGTTCACCTTTGAGTTAACTTTTAGTATAATGTAGAGAGTGATATTCTGAGAAAATTTGCAATTGGTTTTCATTTTTTTTTATCTGTAGTTTTATAGTTATTTAGCTTTTTATTCAGCAGCTGTCTAGTTTGCAGTGTCAGCAATTTGGTTTCTAGGGTACAAATTATCCTAGCAACACTGCATTGATTTGAATAAGAGACTGGAATATGAATAGGAGACGGACTGAATAGAATGATAAGTAATAAAAAGTGGCAATAACAATACATTTATAGCCTTACAGAGCATTTGTTTTTAGATGTTGTCAGTGACCCCCATTTGAAAGCTGCAAAGAAACAGAAGAAAATTGCAAATCGTTAAAAAAACTATGAAAAATAAATAATGAAGACCAATTGAAAAGTTTCTTAGAATTGGCTCTTCTACAATATACTAAAAGTTAACTTGAAGGTGAACCACCCCTTTAATGCTCTTCGGCTGCAAACCTTACATATTTTTCAGTCCCGGCAGTTTGGCAACTTCAAATCATTGTTTCAGGTGGGACTGAGCCCCACGAAAACCACCATAAACAAATTAACAGAAATATTCCTTGCTTTCTTTCTGTCTAGTAAAAACACCTATTTAAACAAATGCAAAGTATAAGTATAAGTATTGTGATTCGGAGTGTAATATATATGTATCATTTGTTTTATCACTTTTATGTAATTAAAAGAATAAAGCTTTTCTTTATCAGTTTATCAGAGTATTTCCCTTGCTAAAAGGTTATATTTGGAGGTTGGTTGAAGTGAATTTAGGATTGTTTGCATGATTCACTAGAAACTCGTTTATACGGAACAATTGTTTTTGTTACATTCTATAAATGCCAGATCTAGAAACTGGGTTTCCCCTTTTTTTTGGATTTGCCGTCAGGGTGGGAACAACGTCGCAGGAAATATCTGGCATTGCAAGAAGATGAGGACTTGACCAGTGACTGGGGGGAGATAGGCAGCTCCCACGTCACTGATTGTCTGGGAGTGATGGGATGAAGTCACCTCTTCCTGAGGATTTCAAGTTGTTCTCCAACATCCTTTTCACTTGCAGACCTTTGTCTTACAGAAATATTTGGAATTTCCTATAGGAAACCTGCAGTCTTGACCTTTTAGAATTGTGCTGATACTGTATTCCCATCCAAAAAAAAAAAAGACGTCACATTTTGGGAGAAGATTTATGATGGTCACAAATACAGAAAAGAAATACCTGAACGGAGCCTCGAAATGAAGTTTTAATATAGGAAGAGCTCTATTGTTTAGAATTGTGTACTTTCGAAACAAGCAATACAGCACAAAGGCGACATATTTCTAATGTGACATCAGAGAGGCTTTGGTAACTAAATGAAACAGCTCATTCTGCAGGCTGGTGCCAAATGATCCCGCTGTAGTAGTGTAACTGTCCAACACAAACAGAAGGGTCATCTTCATTCCTTTTCTCTGACAAAGCCGATTCCAGTAAAGAGCTCTGCATGGATCTGTTCCAAGGTTACTGTCTGTATGTTGACCTCCTCTATCAATGATAAGTCATCGGAATCTTTTGTCTTTGGCATTTGCTTAATGAACACAGGCTTTAGCTCATTGCATTAGACCACAATGTTTATGGATACTGGCAGGGCCGGTCATACCAAGTGCGGGGCCCAATTGGAACCATTTTGGCTGGGCCCCCTAAAAGGAACTTTGTCTGTCACAGGGTCATAGAGCTGGATGGGCAAATAGTGGCTGCTTTCCCCTCTGTCCAAGTGATGGCTGCCAGTTGGGGATGGGGGCAGGCTGGGCAACTGGCAGAAAATGTTGCCTCACTTTTCTATACGCGCTAAAAAAAGTGCAAATTTTGGTTACCACTGTAAACTGTGTTTGTGCAGCACCATGGATTTTATATATATATATATATATATATATACAGTATATATATATATATATATATTTATATAGATGATATATATATATATATATATATATATATATAGATAGATATATATATATACACACATATATATATATACAACATTAATGCATTTCACTTGTTATTTGGGTCAGTTGGGTTTGGGGCAGGCTGGTAGAATTGGGTTTCTGGGTGGGTTAGGCCAATCAGGTTCAGCTGTGGCCTAGGCCAATCAGGTCTGAGCGAGCTGGGCCAATCTGGATTAGGGGTAGTCTGGGCTACTGGGGGATTAAGGGAATAGGAATCAGAGCGGGGCCCCCATAAGAGTGGGGCCCAATTGGGCCAAATTGGTCCAATGTGCTTAAGACCGGCACTGGATACTGGGGATGAATTTAGAAAGTTTCAACTCTATTTTATTTTAGAGGTTTCTACATTTTATGGCAGATTGTGTTCCTTTTCACACCCTTAAATAGGGAGCTGTGTGTGAAAGATTGGGTAGCACTAGAAAATGTTAGATACTGACTTTTGTTCTCATTCTTGTTTCTTGTCATTACCTGCTTTGCCCTCTGTTCTCTTGTTCAGTTTCTTCTTGTTAATTTCAGATGTCATCTCTTTTGAGAGTTACAATTAGTGATGGGCGAATTTATTCGCCAGGGGCGAATTCGCGGCGAATTCCCGCGATTCGCCGCTGGCGAATAAATTAGCGAAACTGCCAAAAAAATTCGCCCAAAAAAATTCGCGAATTTTTCAGCGAAGCGAAACGCGCCCATTTCGCCCATCACTAGTTACAATGTGCCATTGTGATTGGATTAGTGGAACTTCCCATACCAGTCAGTTTGAATTGAAGAAGCTTCTCGGATAAGAAGTGAAACGTCTTCAATGATTACTCAGCAAGTCCAGTTGTTTTAGAATTACTAATATTGGATATACCATGACCTGGATGAATGAAAATCTTCATAGTCATACTCTTGTTCTGTTGTTCCTCTGGTCTCATCTTCCTCCTTTTAGAATTCCTTTCTCAACTTCAAATCCTTCTCATTTCAGTTTCCTTCCTATAGGCATACAAGATACTGTGGGGCAAATTCACTAAAGCGGGAAGCATCTAACGCTAGCGCTAATTCGCCAGCGTGACCTCTATTCGTAACTTCGCAAATTCATTAACACCAACTCTGGCGAATTTTCGCTAGCGAAGTAGATAGACTAACGCAACTTCGCACCCTAATGCCAGGCAAAACTGCACACTGACGAAGGATCGTATTTACGCAAATTCACTAAGATAACCATTTTACTGAACGTTACCACTTACGCTAGACGTTACTTCGCCAGGTCAGACCAGGCGAAGTTCAATACAATAGATAGGAGGTTGTCCCAAAAAAACGCTTGCAAGTTTTACCTCAGGGCTCGGTATTGGGTCCACTTTTATCTAACTTGTTCATTAATGACTTAGGGGAGGGTGTTGTAAGTAATGTATCAGTGTTTGCAGATGACACAAAACTATCCAGCCCAATTAATTCCATCCAGGATGTGGAATCCTAGCAACAGGATCTTGACAAACTGGCAATCTGGACAGCTAAGTGGCAAATGAGATTCAATGTCGATAAATGTAAAGTCATGCACCTGGGATGTAAAAATATTCCCTAAATGGGACTGCACTAGGCAAATCCCTTATGGAAAAGGACCTTGGAGTCCTTGTAGATGATAAACTTGGCTGTAGCAAGCAATGCCAGTCAGCAGCATCAAGGGAAAATAAGTTCTTGAGCTGTATTAAAAGGGGCATAGAGTCACGGGAGGAGGGGGTCATTCTTCCCCTTTATAGAGCACTTGTAAGGCCACATTTAGAATATGCCGTACAGTTTTGCTCTCCCTCACTCAAACAGGACATTATTGTATTAGAGAGGGTACAGAGAAGGGCAACTAAGCTGGTAAAAGGTATGGAAAACTTTAGCTATGAGGAAAGACTGGCCAAATTGGGGATGTTCACGCTGGAGAAGAGGCGCTTAAGGGGTGATATGATAACTATGTATAAATATATAAGGGGATCATATAATAATCTCTCTAATGCTTTATTCACCAGTAGGTCTTTCCAGCTGACACGAATTTGCGTAGGGCTGGCGAAAATTCGCCTGGTGAAGTGCGGCGAACGTTAGAGAAGGCAACGCTAGCGCATTTTCGCCGCTTACAAAATTTGCCCCAATGATTGCATGGATTCAAGATCTCAGTGATACCAGGGGACCATCAAGACTTTTTCTGGTTCGTTTGGTGACCAGTCCAGCCATGGTACAAAGTGTGCTGAAACCTCTGTAGCCAAGTATTAAGTGTATTTCATTAGTCTCCCTCCTTAACACTCTGTATCCATTGTGAGTTTTTATTGCATTTCTAATGTGGTGCACTTTTATGTATTCCAAATTCTGTTCTGCTCAGGCCCTCTCCTATATTGCTTAAAATGCAAACTAAAGAGTTGCTGAATAAAAAAGCTGTCACTCTTTACACATCGTCTCAAAGGTGAACGATCTCTTTCACTTGTATAATTTTAAAGAGGTATGGTGGATGCTGTGTGTTACCCTTGGGTAAAAGTTGCACAGTGCCAAAATTATATATATATATATATGTGTGTGTGTGTGTGTGTGTGTACAATATGTTTCTTTTTTTATAGTTTGACCCTTTCCAGCTTTCAAATGGGGGGTACAATAAAATCCTCTGTAAGGCTGGGGACAGACAGGGAGATTCGGGGAGATTCTGTCGCCTGGCGTTTAATAGCAGGCGACAATCTCCCCTAACGTCCTTCTCCCTGTCAGTCGCTAGTTGAAATGACAAAGCGCCAGCGCTGTGCACAAGCGGCGCGGCGATTTCCGGAATCGCCCGAAGTTTCCTCACAAAGTAACTTCGGGCGATTCCGGAAATCGCCGCGCTGCGTGTGCACAGCGCTGGCGCTTTGTCATTTCAACTAGCGACGGACAGGGAGAAGGACGTTCGGGGAGATTGCCGCCTGCTATTAAACGCCAGGCGACAGAATATCCCCGAATCTCCCTGTCTGTCCCTAGCCTAAGGCTACAAATGTATTGTTATTGCTACTTTTTATTACTTATCTTTCTAGTCAGGACCTCTCCTATGTATATTCGAGTCTTTTATTCAAATCAGTTCATGGTTGATTGGGTAATTTGGGCCCTAGCAAGCAGAAAAAACTGCAACATGGAGAGCTGATGAATGAAAATCTAAATTACTCAAAACCCGCAAATAATAAAAACTATTGCAGATTGTCTCAGGATATCACTCTCTACATCCAGGGCTGGGCCAATGGGTAGGCAGAGTAGGCATGTGTCTAGGGTGCAAAGCTGAGGGGGTACCAAGCACGTACCTGCTCTGCCGCCTACCCCTGGTCCAGTCCCCTCTCTCCCCGATTGTGCCTGTTCAGTACACATGAGAACCAGCGTCAATGCACTCAGAAGCGCCAGCATCAATGTGCACAAGCGCACCAACTTCAATGCGAACAGAAGCGCCAACTAGAGCTTGCACTCACTCAGCACTGTTCGGCACCAAATTTTTATTTATTAGTCTGAATCAGGAGAGGGGGGGGTCTGGTCCAGCATGGGCCCATAAGGGGTGTTTTTTCCCAGTGTCCCGCCGTGCCATACACCTCAACATCCGCTTGTTTGGTGAGGTCAGCTAATGAGTAGATCTTTGCTCGAGGGCCAATCAGAGCATAACACAGTGCCTGTCAGACAAGGAGCACTTCAGCAAACTGATGTGGTCCTCAAGCAATGAGATTTTCTTAGCTGTCTAATGGATATCTGGCTGATTTTTGATCAGATATTGTGTGTAGGTCATCAGGAGGCCCCAATACCTGACTCGATCGAGTTGGCAATTTATATTGACACATGTATGATAATTATGGTTCCATAGTTTCCTATGGGCAAAGTCATCCGGCCTACTAATATCCATAATATAAAGCTCTCCCTCACCCCCGGAAATATGAATGATATTGAAATACAACTTTAGTTGTATGCTGCCCTAAGCTGCCCTCACAGCAGTGGTGTCTGCAGCAATCATCTAAATCATGTGCTTATTAACATACACATACTGATAAAATATGTTTAGCAGGATTTTTGCTTTGTGTATGCTTTCTTAAAGGGTTAATTATGCTGAGACAATTAGCTATTGGATTTCATGTTTTATTATTTGTGGTCTTTCAGTTATTTGGCTTTTAATTCAGCAGCTCTCCAGTTTGCAATTTCAGCAATTTGGTTGCTAGAATCCAAATTACCCTAGCAACCATGCACTGATTAGAATAAGAGAATATGAATAGGAGAGGCCTGAATAGAAATATGAGTAATAAAAAGTGGCAATAACAATACATTTGTAGCCTTACAGAGCATTTGTTTTTAGATGGGGCTAATAGTGGTGTGACCCGCCCTCCCTCCACCTGCGCCCTCCCAAGCCCGACTTCCATTTATAGACCCCTGCCCATGATGCAAAAAAAGGGGTAGGGCGATCAAGCGCATGTCTAGAAAAACCTGAGTCAGAAGCCTGGTAAACCTGTGGGTCTCACAATTATCAGGCCTGCCCACACATCACTAGGGGCCAGTAAACCCTACTTGAAAGATGGAAAGCACAAGAAGAAAAAGGCAAATAATTAAACAATGAAGACCATTTGAAAGTTGCTTAGAATTAGCCAAAGATAACTTAAAGGTGAACCACCCCTTTATTATAGCTTGTATGTGGGTTATGATTAATCCACCTACATTTTTAAATACGAGAATACCAGGCACATATGAAGTTTTCATTCATGTACATTCCCAGACTGTGCTGCTTACCATGCAGCTGTTGCAGTTTGGCTTTAAATCAATATCTACATGTGCCCAGTATAAAACAACCCCAACTTGGGACCACTAAAAACTAGGGATGCAACGAATTCGGGATTCGGACTTTTTCAGCAGGATTCGTATTCGGCCGAATCCTTCTGCCCAGCTGAATCGAATCTGAACCCTAATTCGATTCGGTTCGGTATTCGGCTGGATCTTTCTCAAAGGATTCTTAAGTGGATTTGGTGCATCCCTACTAAAAACACAGAAGTGGGATATGAGTTCCATCTACCAGATGTGGAAGGTGAAGGAGTAAATTCAGTGCAAGACTAGTTTTCTTGTGGGATTTCCCGTCGACTACTTCTTGCACAGATGGAATTTCCTGGATCCGTACAATATCCTGATTCCCTCGTTCCAAGCTGCAGTTGTGTGGAGTGTTTCTCCATAAACAGAAGTCTCCTGGGGGACATCTCCCTACCAGACTGTGGGACACACACACACACAGATTTATACAAAAAAAAAAAAAAAATCAGTTTTATTATAAGCTTAAAATACTGCTCTGTGCAAATTCAACAAAGAGAAGTCAGAGACATTTAAATACTACCAATGACAAATAAAAAAACATACAACTGTTTAATTGCACTGATACGAGTTCTATTAAAGGCATCAAACAAGAAACGTGTGTTTTATGTAAACGGCCTATTTGATACCATGGTTTTGCGTTTATAACAACACAGATTTGTAACCTCAGAGAATTTCTCTGCTTGTAAGTAATACTACCCATTACATTCACACACACAGCTTCAAGTTGCAGTCATTTCAATATACACTTCCATGACTAATGCAGAGCACAGAGCCACACTGGAAGCCTATGCAGCTCTGCAGTTGGTCAGCGGATAAAGGGAATTAGTCGGTAACTATTAATACATGCCAAGCGATAGTGCCATATAGATATCTGTGCCAGGATGCAGAAAGTGATAAAGCAGAGGAACAGTTCATTTGTGGATGTACCAGCTGTTGCAGAACTACAGTCCTCTACTTGCATATTACAGAGAAAACAAAGAAATTGTAGGTCTGCAGCTGTTGGAATGCTGCACTTTTCCTAGTGCTGTGTAAAAGGGAGCTATATAGCTATCTCAAATATAGTAAACACTGTACATATATGAATTAATAAGGAAAATATTATAGTGGCAGTTTAACAATATACTCTGTTTCCTATAAAGATAGAGTACACAAGCAATTTCTATCAATGTACGTATCTCCAGTCTCTAACGTTGCATCAGTGTATCCCCCAATCTCTAACATTTTATCAGTATTCTATAACGTTGTATCAACGTATCCCCAATCTCTAAATTGTATCAGTGTATCCACAATCTCTAACATTATATCAGTGTATCTGCAATCTCTAACATTATATCAGTGTATCTGCAATCTCTAACATTATATCAGTGTATCCCTAATCTTTAACATTGTATCAACTGGTTTTCCAGGTAAGTGAAACTGGGAAAATACCCATTGAAAATCCAGGACTGCAGAACCAGTACATAAATAAGTGCCGAGACAAGTGCCTGCTAAAAGAGTGACCAACAGTGTGTGCTAACTATTGGGCAGCGAGTGTAACTTCAGAAATACATTTTCCATTGATACAAGGATGGAATAACTGAATCAATTTCACCTTTAAAAGAGAAGTTGCCCCCTTTTCTGGGGAAAAATACCAGCCTTCCTATATATCTATCCCTTTTCCCTATTAATGGCATTGGGCTCAAGCATCATTTTTACCAGCCAGGCCAGTAAAATACCAGCCAGGTGGCAACCCTAGCTGCAAAGCTCAAATATGGATTTCGGTTTCCTGCACGGCTGCAAGTCTTATATTGTATTAGACCTGGCTGCTTCATCCTTATTTATTTGAAAGATGGAAGTGACTTCTATAAGGGCAGTCAGTTTCATTTACACCGGCACAGCTGAATTTAAGTTGCAGCACATCCTCAACTCAGAACAAATTGGAATCCACACAAAGGTGTGAGTGGAAATGAGTTCCCTTGTAAGCAGTAATTCCAACAGAACACAGATCTGCACAAGCGTTAATGTCTATGGGAAAAATCCAAAACCCCAAATAATCTGGGCAATGCAGCTTTCAAAATATACGCATATGATGCATTTTTCATTAATAGCTGTCAACGGAGTGAAACATTTTTCAGGACAGAAGATTTTGTTTTTACTTAAAATATATAATTCAAACAGACTACCTAAACCTTTTTTTGTAGTGATGGGCAAATCGGCGGTGTTTCGATTTCAAGAGAAATTTGCGAAACGTTACAAAATTTGCGAAATGCAGAGTCTCATTTTTGACGTGGGCGTCTGTTTTTTCCGCTGGCAGCATTGCCAGCATCCAAAAAATGGACGCCAGCATTCGTTCTTTTGACGCCGTTTTGTGGATTTATTCGCCTGTGACAAAATGCAGGAATTTGCCGCAAATTCGTCGTAGGCGAATAAATTCGCCCATAACAACTTGTTTGCTAAAGGAATTCTGGGGGTTATAGTTAAGCTACAGCTGGGGGACCAAAGGTACAAATCACAGCATGGTTTAAACCTATTGCCTAGCTTTGTGTGTCTGATACTTTGCTGGCTTGCTGTCTCCTACGCTCATTCATGAATCTTGTTAGCCAGCCTTTATTAAATGAAGGATGACTGCTGGTATCGCTAAATACACACGGTGCTATGCTAATAACATCTGCAATAGAAATACAAAAATTCAATAGATTTATAGTGAGTTCTAATTGCCTGGTAAGTGATGTTAATCATACCATATATTAAATACATCTCGTGTTTTCAGTTTAAAGGATCCGCTTTCAACTCCTCAGTCGGTCTAATGTAAAACAGTACTATGTATATCCTCCTTTGCCTGCTTCCCCCAAAATGCACATTATCTGTTCCAGATGGATCAGTTTAGGGGGTGTCTAGTACGAAGGCCTCTGCACTTCAGTTTTCCTTATAATCAGTCCAAGTGCTTTGCATCTCCACTCAGAACTAATGCTATGCTGTTGGGGGTTATCCTTGGCATCGTCTGGACCATAAGGAGATGTGTGGTTCTAGTGCTCTTGCACAAGTGCAACAGAAAGTATCCCATCTCAAGCATCTCTCATTTTCTACGATGACAATGTTACATTCCCAGTGGACATTAGTGTCACGGGACATTCAGCCTCATCTTTCTGCGGGTGCGAGGAATTGTCTGATTTACTCCTGCTGAACTCCATTCCTGTGATGATTGGCCTTTTGACTTTTGAGCCGGAACCAAAAATGGAGCAATGAGTGCAACAAGCCATTTTAAGGAATGCTCTTCTCATTTCCCGGTTAGTTAGAGTGTAAATGATGGGATTGGTGGCTGAGTTAAGGACAGCAAGTGATAAGAAATATTCCGCTTTAAACAGGACAGGGCAAGTCTTGACTTTACAGCCAAAATCTAACAGCAGGAAGACGAAGAGAGGAGACCAGCACAAAATGAAGACGCTAAGGACAATAATAACTGTTTTGAGCAATGCCATGGACTTCTCTGAGTTTCTGCTGGGTCTTGCAAGGTTTCTCTTAAAGGTTAGGCTCCTGCTACGAGTCCTTACCAAGAAATAAATCAGTGCATAAAGGATAACAATAGCCATCAACAGGGCGCAGAATATAGTGGTGCAGAATAGAATATAATGTTTGTGGTATAAAGGCAGAACAGTTGAACAGGCAGACAACTGTAGAATACAGTTCCAGCCCATGATGGGGAGACCTCCAAGAAAAAGAGACAGAAACCAACACCCACTGATCAAGAGAAATGACCTGGAGCTTTTGCTACCATTGTGCAACTTCATCTTGAGCATGGTGATGTAGCGTTCAATGGCAATGGCCACGAGGCTAAAGACAGACGCAGAAAGAGCAACAAACATACTCCCTTCCCTTATCAGCCATTCCGCTGGCGTCAGTTTGTAAGTGTGAGGTCCAGACAGCAAGATGTTGGCAGTGTAGGCGGCTCCTGCCAACAAATCCGAGAGCGCCAAGTTGCCTATAAAATAGTACATGGGGCGGTGAAATTTCTTGGTTCTCCAGATGGTAAGAAGCACGAGGATGTTCTCCAACACAATGAAGCAGCAAATTATAATGAAGATAATAGATGTTAGCTTGATATCAGTACTTGGGTTGTCTTTATATTTTCCAGTGTAGTTGTAATGTTTAATGATGATGTCTTGATTGTAGTACATGTTCTTTCTCTGGGTAGAGCTGGTGGGAACAACGCTGCTGTTGTTCTCCCAGACAGGCACTAGATGGCAGCCTTGGAGTTGTAACGTGTCAAGCAAACCACTCAAAATTGGTCCTAAAAGGAGAAAACATGATTAGTTATGAGTTTATTTAAAATAGTTTAATTTTAAAATCTTTCTCCAATGGCCCCTTCGGAATATTCCGTTAAGGCGATATGCAGTTAAATAATAGCAAATACTGATTTTAGGGTGCGCAGGAACTCATAGCAGTGTGTGCCCCGATATTCCACTGAGATACATCACTAACTTAAATAATGATTTCATTTTAGCAAAGGACTATAGGACTTCAGCTCCTCAAAAGAAACTCTACTCTAATGCCTTGGGCTGATCAGGAAGCTGCCTATGTATGGGGCAAGGGAGCTCTGTTGCAAGGAATGCAGCATTGTAGCAACAGTCCGAAAAAAAGAAACTCTAACTGGAAGAAAGACCAGCACAGTTGCAGCACAGGAAGAAATTAAAACTCAATAATGTCTCTGCTTCCTCTCTCACGATATTTTGCATGACCAATATTTCTGCAGCCCTATCCTCTAGAGTCTACTATACAGCCCAACCCAGTGCATTACTGTTCTCTCTGTGATACAGCACTTATCTACAATGTTAATGTTGCTGATTGTCTACATCAGAGATCCCCAACCAGTAGCTCATGAGCAACATGTTGCTCTCCAACCCCTTGGATGTTGCTCCCAGTGGCCTCAAAGCAGGTGATTATTTTTGAATTCCAGGCTTGGAGGCAAGTTTTGGTTGTATAAAAACCAGGTGCCCTGCCAAACAGCCTCAATGTAGGTTGACAAACCACATAGGAGCTAACAAATGACCAATTGCAGCACTTATTTGGCACCCCAAGAACATTTTTCATGCTTGTGTTGCTCCCCAACTCCTTTTACTTCTGAATGTTGCTCACGGGTTGAAAAGGTTGGGGATCCCTGGACTACATCATATGCAGCTACACCCTTGCACCCTGCACTCTGCACCCTGTAGGCTCATACTTTACTAATGTGAAGTTTACTTTTCGTGATGTTGTCCCATTAGGCTCTACATCCATAAAAGCATTGCTATCATTCTGCTACATGGAAAATATTATTTATATATTGATTTCTGAGAAAATGTCTATTGCTTTATGTAAACATCTATTTCTTATGTAACATTAACATAATAAATATATGAATGAAAAGCATGAACTAGGAGGGTGATTTAGACAAGCTGTTTGTTGGTAGTGTCTTGAGATTTATTGATCTATTTATAAGTCTATCTAACTATCCCCTATCTATCTAATCTATATATCTATCCATCCATTTATCATCATCTATTTATCCATCTATCATCTATCCATATTCCTATCTATCTATTCTATCTATCTATCTGTCTGTCTGTCTGTCTATCCAATCTATATATCCGTCTTCTATCTATCCATCTATCTATCAATTTATCATCATCTATCCATCTTTCTATCTATCTAATATCTATTATCTATCATTTATCTATCCACACATCATCTATCTATCTATCTATCTATCTATCTATCTATCTATTTTATCTAATCTAATCTATCTAATCTAATCTATCCTCTATCTATCTGCATTTCTGTCCATCCTGAGTGAATGTGTGTGATGTGTTGCTGAATACAAGGCATATCCCCAGCAGTAGCAGTAAGGGGAGTTTTTATGGCTTAGTGTTGGGAACAGAAGGCTGTAAAGAAGTGCATCTGGGCGCAAACTGGACTGATACAAGCCTACAACAGGCAGTGTAGTAAAGTCTGAAACAAGACAGCTAAATGGACCCTGCGATGTTTCTAGCGTTAGGAACCCCAGTAGTAGAAAAGGAATACCGGCCCAGGTGACTACATGCAGCTGTGCGTTACCTTTGGAAGCAGAAGAATCGCAGTGCTCAGATAAAGTCGCCGGTTCCCAGTAGCATCAGTCTCTGCCAGTCACCTATAAAGGCTCCGCTTTCCCACGCGCAGATGAGCCGGTTCATCCCAGACTGTTTGCACCATGTTTGCGCCAGTGATAGAGTCGCTCCCAGCCCTTGTTCATGTGGCACTCGCTGCGCGACAATAAAAAGGAGCGATGTGAGCGATGCTTCTGCTGCTGCTGCTGCTGGGCTGGGACAGAAGTTGCTTTTAGGTACAACCTAGAAATCACTGCGCACTCCCCCCTCCTCCTCCTTCTCTTCACAACTCCGCTCCCTGCCGGACTCTCGCTTCTCTCAATGATACTGAGGGGGGGATCCCTGCGTCACTCCCTGCATGGAACTCACACTGAGGGGATCCCCGCGTCTCCTGTCACATAATAATGACAAGTGTGAGGGGCTTTAACTCTCTCTATAGAGTAACCGCTGCACCACCCAGTGTGTTCTATCTGTGGCCTCACATGGTGTAGAGACCGGCCTGTGCTCATTAGGCCTAGTCAGTGTCGGACTGGGACACCAGGGGCCCACCCAAAAACCTTAGACCAGGGGCCCACCCAAAAACCTTAGACCAGGGGCCCACCCAAAAACCTTAGACCAGGGGCCCACTCTCAGTACTAATATTTTTCATCTCCTCAATCAAACTATTCTCCTAGTTTGTTTTCTTTACATACAGTGGTGTGAAAAACTATTTGCCCCCTTCCTGATTTCTTATTCTTTTGCATGTTTGTCACACTTAAATGTTTCTGCTCATCAAAAACCGTTAACTATTAGTCAAAGATAACATAATTGAACACAAAATGCAGTTTTTAAATGAAGGTTTAGGTTATTAACGGAGAAAAAAAAACTCCAAATCTACATGGGCCTGTGTGAAAAAGTGATTGCCCCCCTCGTTAAAAATAACTAAGAACAAAAGTAATTGAGATCTATCAGTCTGGTAAAGGTTATAAAGCCATTTCTAAAGCTTTGGGACTCCAGCGAACCACAGTGAGAGCCATTATCCACAAATGGCAAAAACATGGAACAGTGGTGAACCTTCCCAGGAGTGGCCGGCCGACCAAAATTACCCCAAGAGCGCAGAGACAACTCATCCGAGAGGCCACAAAAGACCCCAGGACAACATCTAAAGAACTGCAGGCCTCACTTGCCTCAATTAAGGTCAGTGTTCACGACTCCACCATAAGAAAGAGACTGGGCAAAAACGGCCTGCATGGCAGATTTCCAAGGCGCAAACCACTTTTAAGCAAAAAGAACATTAAGGCTCGTCTCAAAGTTGCTAAAAAACATCTCAATGATTGCCAAGACTTTTGGGAAAATACCTTGTGGACCGACGAGACAAAAGTTGAACTTGTTGGAAGGTGCGCGTCCCATTACATCTGGCGTAAAAGTAACACAGCATTTCAGAAAAAGAACATCATACCAACAGTAAAATATGGTGGTGGTAGTGTGATGGTCTGGGGTTGTTTTGCTGCTTCAGGACCTGGAAGGCTTGCTGTGATAGATGGAACCATGAATTCTACTGTCTACCAAAAAATCCGGAAGGAGAATGTCCGGCCATCTGTTCGTCAACTCAAGCTGAAGCGATCTTGGGTGCTGCAACAGGACAATGACCCAAAACACACCAGCAAATCCACCTCTGAATGGCTGAAGAAAAACAAAATGAAGACTTTGGAGTGGCCTAGTCAAAGTCCTGACCTGAATCCTATTGAGATGTTGTGGCATGACCTTAAAAAGGCGGTTCATGCTAGAAAACCCTCAAATAAAGCTGAATTACAACAATTCTGCAAAGATGAGTGGGCCAAAATTCCTCCAGAGCGCTGTAAAAGACTCGTTGCAAGTTATCGCAAACGCTTGATTGCAGTTATTGCTGTTAAGGGTGGCCCAACAAGTTATTAGATTCAGGGGGCAATTACTTTTTCACACAGGTTTGGATTTCTTTTCTCCCTAAATAATAAAAACCCTCATTTAAAAACTGCATTTTGTGTTTACTTGTGTTATCTTTGACTAATCGTTAAATGTGTTTGATGATCAGAAACATTTTGTGTGACAAACATGCAAAAGAATAAGAAATCAGGAAGGGGGCAAATAGTTTTTCACACCACTGTACTATAATCAATGATTCCATCTATTTAGCCTATTTGTTCTCATAGAAATACAGAAAGGCCATGAAATAGGCCAAAAGTTTAGCAGCATGAGGGCCCACTGACACCTTGGCCCACCGGGAGTTTTCCTGGTATTCTGGTGGGCCAGTCCGACACTGGGCCCAGTCTAGGGGGCAGCTAAGGGAAGGAATACAGACTTTATTCTCCCATCACTACAGGCTACTACACTATGGGGGTGCCTGAAAGGTTCCACAGAACATTTTGTAGCAGCTTTGAGAGAGCTGGTTGTCACCTGTGAGTTTGGGAATCTAACAGATGAAATGCTAAGAGACCAAATAGTGGAAAAAACAAACTCACCACGTATTCAAGAGAGAGACTGCTCCTAGAGCAAGATTTAACCCTTGAAAAGGCTATTACAGTTGCTAGTCAAATTGAAACAGCAGTGGCGGAGGCTAAAACTCTGTCAAGGAACTGCTGGGAATGTACAGACTGAATTAAAAAATGTGGCCTAATAATGCGCAGTCACAGGCAAAATACAGTGCTAAGGAAAGGGATTCACTGCAAAACCATGCAGGAAATAGAAATAAAAAATACTGCTTTCGCTGTGGTTCAACACAACACCTTGCTAACTATACTAAATGCAATGCCAAAGCTATACAGTGCCGCAAATGTTTGAAACCAGGTCACTTTTCTGGGGTCTGCCATAGTTCTGTTCATGAACTTACTACTACAAATGTTACAGTATTAAAGTTGGTACATTTCTTCCAGACAAGTTTATATGTCAATGTCAGTACTGCTTCTGCTGACAAGGGACACTCCATTAACCTGATGCTTGATACAGGTTCAGCTGTTTCTATACTATCAAAGGATATTTTCTTGAAATACTTTGCAAAAGATAAACTTGTTGCACCTGCCCTGAGACTGGTCAGTTACTTAAAGGATCCAATCCCTGTGCTTGGTTGCTTGTCAGTTACTGTACAATTTGAATCAAATACGGCAAAATGTGACTTTTACATTTTGAATAAAGGTACTGCTATACTTGGAAGGGATCTCTTTGCTGCATTAAACCTACAATTAGTGGATGGTCTCATTACTACAGCACCAGTGCCTGCCACACAGCCTGTGTCTAAAATGTCTCCACAAAACAACACATCACTGGGTTGTGCAAAGAACTTTGTACATAAAGTTAAGTTGAGATCAGATGTAAAATCACTACATAACTACAGAGCAACATGCCATGCAACAACCCTATCATCTCCAGCTGAATTATTACATGGCAGAGAGATACGCACTAGGTTACATGTTGCAGACGTCAAACTTCCACCAAAGACTATTCCTACAAAATCATCTACTGCTGACATTGTGAAACATCAACAAGCCAAATGCAAGGCTTATACGGATAGAAAACGTGGAGCAAGAGAAGTGCACTTTCAGCCTGGATCTTTAGTCAGAATTAAGAAACCAGGAATACTGAAACAAGGACAATCTAAATTTACTACACCACTTGAAGTGAGACTCCAGCGAGGACCATACACATATGAACTATCTGATGGACGCATATGGAATGCAAGTCGTCTTGCTCCTGCTAGATATGACTTTGGAGATGTTCAATTTGATGAAGGACATTTCCCTACTCCTAATGCCAACTGCAATAGGGCAGAAGAAAGTGAGCCTATAAGGCATACTGAGAGAATCAGGAAACTACCTGCATGGACTAAGGACTATGTCATGAAGAATGTATATATTGCTTTAAGATACATACGGTTTAATTGTTACTGTTTATATATTTGTCCAAATGCTTTCCTACTATAGGGGGAATATGTGATGTTTATACAAATGGCCTGCAGGTGGCACTGTGCATACACAGGACTTTCTGTACAGCTTAAAAGTGAAAGTAAGACTTACTGCTGTTATGTAAGGGCTGCATGAACCTGCTAATAAAGCACTGTATACTCTCATCATCCTCGGCTACCAAACAACACTTCTCTCTTTCTATTAATGCTGCTAAGGGAAGGCATATATTCTCTCATCGCTTTATGACACTATAGAAGATCTGATAATTTATAATTATAAGATTATTTTAATTATTATATTATATATTATAATATAATATTATAATATATAATGTTGATATGGAGGCAGCACTATTGGTCATCCTTGTTTTTTTTTTTTTTACCTTCAATAAGTTGTACTGAATCCCATCAGCCGGTACCTTGAACTGTTTGAAATAAGAATATGAATTGGTTATTACCTGGTTATTGGTTATAAACAGTACACTGAGACTTGTCAAGATAATGAGAAAAAGAAGTGATTGCAAAGAAAAACACCTGCAGCTTTAAGGGTAATGGCTTTCTTTTTTTTAAAAGAGAACTAAGCTTAACTAAAGAAGTAGCTAGAAATGTTGTACATTATGTTTTGTGCTTCTGTACCAGCCCAAGGCAACCACATCCCTTCAGCAGTAAAGATCTTTGTCTCCAAATATGCCCCAGTAGCTCCTCATCATCTTTTCTGCTGATTCACTGATTCACATGCTCTGTGCTGCTGTCACTTACTGAGCTTAGGGATTGACTCAAAACACATAGTACACATAGAATAAAAATGTCATAGGTTAAGGACAATTAGTCATTAATACCAGGGCCGCTCCGGCCATAAGGCAAGGTGAGCATTTTGCCTCAGGCGGCACGGAGCGGCCAGTTACCACGGGTGTCAAAAAACCGCCTCTGGTAACTTTAATAGCCAAATTTCCGTTTTATACAATGGAAATTCAGCTCTTCTAGGGCAGCGAGCGCAATTGTGCTCACAGCACTAGCGATGCAGCCCCTCCTCCACCCACTCAGACACTAGAAGTGCGGAGCGGGAGGGGGGGCGGCATCGGTGCTGCTACCTCAGGCGGCAGCGGCCCCTGAAACGCCCCTGATTAATACAGATAATTACTACAT
Organism: Xenopus borealis; assembly: GCA_024363595.1. Taxonomy (NCBI): domain Eukaryota; kingdom Metazoa; phylum Chordata; class Amphibia; order Anura; family Pipidae; genus Xenopus; species Xenopus borealis. The sequence goes on along the minus strand of CM044438.1, from coordinate 89,172,287 downwards.
GGCAGCACAGAAACCAGTGCAACTAGGATTAGAATTAAATACTCAGCCCTGTAGCATCAGCTTATATTATAGACAAACCTCATTTTCTGCTGGATAATTAGTGACGACCCCTAAGCTCAACAGCTGCTCAGAGCCCACTGAGCATGTGAGTATCACAGACACTTTCCAAGATGGTGACCAGGACTGGACTGAGTATTAAAATAGGACCTGCCATTTCAGGTATACAGAGGCCCAATCAGCCCACACAGAAGCCCAAACAGCCCCCACCAGCCCACTAGTGTTGCCACCCAGCCGGTATTTTAGTGGCCTAGCCAGTAAAACACCAGCCAAGGCCGGGGCCAATATTACAAATTTACAGGAAATGTAGCTGCCGGTATATTTGTAATATCCTTAGAAAGACCCCTAAGCCTGCTCCCCAATCACATGTAAGCTTAGCTTTCGTCACTCATCCTGAAATCTCAGTACCTTGGTCCTGCCCCCTTTATGTCATGACCCGCCCATTTTGGCATCCCAATCCGCCCCTTTTTGTAACCCCCTCTGTAATATAGCTAAGATATGCCTGTTTCTTTCACAAACATAAGTCAAAACACGAATCCATGCCTTTATCTTATCCCGTTTAGAATATTGCAGTCTCCTGCTAACTGGTGTTCCTGACTCCCATCTCTCTCTCCCCTCCAATCAATCTTAAGCTCTGCTACCAGGATTCTTCTGCTCTCTCCTAAAAGGGAACATGCTCAACCCCAACTAAAATCTTTAGCATAGCTGCCTGTTAAGCAAAGGATAGCATATAAAATCCTTCTACTAACATTCAAAGCCCTTCACTCCTCTGCTCCTCACTACATTTTTTCTCGTCTCGCTATACGTTCCTGGTCTTCTTCTCCACTCTTCTCAAAGCCTCTTTCTCTTCACATCATCCTCATCTGAAAACTTTCTATCTTGCTGCTGCTTACCTCTGGAATTCCATCCCTAAATTCCTCCATAAGGAATACTCTCTCAATCTCCACAATAAAAACGGTGTCTACCCTGTGGAGCACTAGAACATTAGCCTAGTCCTGTACCTACTGACTATGCCTTACCTTGTGCACTTTTTCATCTCCAGTATGTGCCTGTATGTTAGCCTCCCATCCACTTAGACTGTAAGCTCTACGGGACAGGGACCTCATTCCCACTGTCTGTTACCACATAGCATTTACGCTCTTTGTCCGGATATGAATTCTGTGTATATTTATTGTGCGATTTGTCTTCCAAGTGTATACTTTTATATATATATATATATATATATATATATATATTGTACTTTTATGCACTGTCCAACACTGCGGCTCCTTAATTGATGCACCGAATCCAGGATTTGGTTCGGGATTCGGCTTTTTTCAGCAGGATTCGGCCAAATCCTTCTGCCCAGCCGAACCAAATCTGAACCCTAATATGCATATGCAAATTAGGGGCGGGGAGGGAAATTGCATGACTTTTTGTCACAAAACAAGGAAGTAAAAAATATTTTCCCCTTCCCACCCCTAATTTGCATATGCATATTAGGGTTCAGATTTGGTTCGGTATTCGGACAAATCTTTCTTGAAGGCTTTGGGTGTTCGGCCGAATCCGAAATAGTGGATTCAGTACATCCCTACTTAACAGCACTTTACAAATAAAGTTATACATATATACAAAAGATGGTCAGTGAAGAATGAATATTTATTTCATTACATTGTTATTTCAGTGTCACCTGTAACAATATGAGTAAAATATTTGTAATAGCATGATTAAAAGGAACAGTTAAGGAACAGGCAGAATTGTATAATATAGACTCTTCAAAAATACAAACTTTGAAATATAATATAATAAATGCTTATTTCAGATTGTTTTCAGTCATTCCAGTTAATTTTAGCAAGTAGTAGTTTTTGGCACATTTGCAGTTTAAGTACCTAGCAATTCAGAGTAGGCTAATCACTAATAAAAGGGCACTGATGACATTAGAAGCAACACTCCATGCTCAGCTTTATTTGGAGAAAGAAGCAAGTCTGCTGGTATTCTGTCCACCCTTTTGTATCTAGGTGGGACCGTAATGCATTGTTACCCAGTACTTTGCTGACCCATCAGGCAGCCGACAGTTGAAATGTGCAGCAAGTGCAGGGCTTAGTCCCACGCTTGTTTTCATTCAGCCTCTCCACAGCGGGTAGGTCAAATGGATGAGTTTTCGGTTACTGTTTAGGGAAGATATACAATCCATGTCCTCCTGCTCCAAATGGAAGTTAAAAACCTGCACATACAGAAAACGAAGTTTTAGAATAACACAATTGTTAGATTTAACACAGATAATTCCCAAAAACCCAAGCACCCAAGAGCAACAACATATCTGGCATGGAACCGGTTATCAACAGTGCTTGGGACAAGGAGTCTTTCTGTAATTTGGATCTTTTGACTTAAAGGAGAACTAAACCCTCCCCCCCCAGCCTACTTGCCATCCCAGGCCCCTAACTTTTAACTCACCCCTCAGGCAGATTCAGGTGTCGGAGTTCACGGCAGCCATTTTCTTCGGTAATCTTCGTGTCTTCTTTTGACTCTTCACGATTCCCGTGAGTTTCGGCGCATGTCTGGGTATTTGCTCCAACTGCGCATGCGCCAAAACACCGTCTATACACGAAGATTACCAAAGAAGAAGGATGGCGTGAACGCCGAAGCCTGAAATGTAAAAAGTAGGCTGGGGGGAAGTGGGCGTCTATGGGGGGGGGGGGTTTAAAGTATGGGGTTGATTCTCCTTTAAAAAATTTTTTAAACAATAACTAAACCCACTAATAAGGATTGATTACATCTTAGTTAGGAACAAGTACAAGGCACAAGGTATTAGTTTGATTAAAATGGAGTCTATGAGAGATGGCCTTCCCATAATTTTGTACTTTCTGGATAACAGGTTTCCAGATTATGGATTCCATACCTGTAATAGCAACAGGCTAGATGCAGATATTCTGTTTACTATTTGCTACTGAGTATAATGCCTTGTCCACATCTTCTGGTTCTGTGATTGGTGCCATTACCTCCATGCAAGCAGGAGCAATCTCAGCGTGTCCTCTGCCATGGTACATTTAAATCCCCTACATCTTTTTTGTATGGTCCAGAAACCTTTTTTCTTTCCCTAGACTGATTGTCTGCAGTCAGTGCATCTAACAGTTAGTAGTGTTCTTTTCTAATGTAATTGCCTGAAAGGGGTTCTCTCCTTGAAATTTCTCTTTTCATTTATGCTGCAAGAAAAGTCACAGAAAAGCATCAATTTTGTGGATAAAAGCCCAGTGCCAGTGGAGGAGCTGTAAGGCTGCGCACACAAGAACAGGCAATTCATCTTCTTGAACTGGCTTACTATGCTGCAATGCAAGGCACAATGTAGGGATAATATATGTAGGGTTTCCTGCACTTCACATTCAGCCAGCCCTATTGTGTGCTACACTGTATTCAAGTGTGGATTCAATCTGCACATTTCCTGTCTCATGACAAAGACTGTGAATGTGACCACCTTACCGAACAAGGTGACATGAATTAAACCCTATCTTTGCCTGAACAGGGAGCTTTAAATTCTATTTACAACTTCAGATATGATAGTGCTATCCAAAAAAAAAGGATGACAAATTTACTGAAAAATCTCCAATACTAATTTTCAACACCTAGTTGGTTGGATTAGCTTGTTATGCCTTGAACGTCATAGGCAGATGTGTCCAATCACTAGAAAAGGTATTGAAGGTGGCCGATTGCAAGTTTTTTTTTTTCACTCTCCTCTGAAGAGTAACAGCATGGGATCTTCAAAGCAACTGTCAAAAGATCCAAAAACCGAGGAAGGCTACAAAAGGTATCTCGGCACTCTCAGTTTCAACTGTAAGGAATGAAATCAGGAAATAGAAGGCCACAGGCACAGTTGCTGTAAAACCCAGGTCTGACAGGCCAAGAAAAATACAGTAGCAGCATATGCGGAGGATTGTGAGAATGGTTACAGACAACCCAAAGATACTTCCAAAGACCTGCAAGAACAGCTTGCTGCAATTTTGTATCTACATTGTTCTACAATTCAGCGCAATTTGCACAAAGAACATCAGTATGGCAGAGTGATGAGAAAGAAGCCCTTTCTGCACTTACACCACAAACAGAGTCGCTTGTTGTATGCAAAAGCTCATTTAGACAAGACACTGTTGGACCAAAGTGCTTTGGACTGATGAGCCAAACATTGAGTTATTTGATCATAACAATGAGTGCTTTGCATGATGGAAGAAGAAAACAGCATTCCAAGAAAAACACCTGCTATCTACTGTCAAATTTGGTGGAGGTTCCATCATGCTGTGGGACTGTGACGCTAGTTCAGGGACTGGAGCCCTTGTTAAAGTCAAGGGTCAGATGAATTTAACCCAATTTCAACAAATTCTTCAGGATAATGTTCAAGCATCAGTCGCAAAGTTGAAGTTACAACAAGACAGTGACCCTAAACACACTTCGAAATCTACAAAGGCATTTATGCAGAGGGAGAAGTACAATATTCTGGAATGGCCGTCATCGAAAGTCTACAGGATTATTTGAAGCAGACTGTCTATGCTCAGCAGCCTTATAATTTAACTGAATGGTCAAAAATACCACGATCCAGAATGCATCAAAGGCTATAGAAGGCGTCTAGAGGCTGGTACATTTGCAAAAGTTGGCTCAATTAAGTATTGATGTAATATCTCTGTTGGGGTTCCCAAATTTATGCACCCGTCTAATTTTGTTATGATACATATTGCATATTTTCTGTTAATCCAAAAAACTTTATGTCACTGCTGAAATACTACTGTTTCCATATGATAAAGTAAACTCCAAAGAATTAAGAGGGGATGCCAAACTTTTTGATATGACTATACACACAGCAGGCTGGCTTTGCATCCAATAAGGATGAATTATATCTTCATTTGGATCAAGTACAAGGCACTGTATTATTACTACAGAGAAAAAGAAAACCATGTTTTAAAATTTCAATTATTTACATAAAATCAAGTGTACAGGTGATGGCATTGCACTAATTCTAAGACTTCTGTATAGGTAAATAAAATATCAAAATAAGGATTTAAAAACTCCTGCTCGTGAATCTATTTCACAATGGGCCTCTTGTGGGCTTTCCAGGAAAACAATTCTATACGGCCTAATTTTTTTCTTTAAGGACATGTCAACCCAAAAAGTTACTTTTTGCCTAATAAAAGAAAACACAATTATAAGCAACTTTCAAATATTAATGTATTAAAAATTGTTGCAGTTATTTGTAAATGTAATTTCTATTGAAAGCAGCATTTGCATAATTCCTGGTTGTTACATTTTAAACAATGTTGCTAAAGCCAGTCTCCTCCAGCAAGACAGGTCTCTTAATCGGTTGGCTTATGTTACATTGTTTCAAAAGCCAGAGCCACCAGTACAGAGAATAGAAAGGGACAGACAAACACTGCTTTCAATAGCAATACATGTACAAATAACTTAAAAACCATATAACATTTGTAATGAATGTATACTGCAAAGTTGCTTAGAATCAGGTTTTTTTTTATTAGCCAAAAAAAAATATTTTTGGGGTTGACATGTCCTTTAAATAAACCTTTTTGGTTCAATGGAGAACCAACATCACAGTGATACTTGCACAATGTCATTTATTTGGTACTTTGGTGACAATACCTTGACACCCTTGGATACCACATATTCCGTCTATAATATAATATGGAACTGGAACATACAATGAGTTTTGAGTGTTACACGTGTAATAGAACTAGACATCAGATGCTGCACACAAGAGAGCTTATGTTGGATTTATGTATTGTTGATGAAGATTAAACAGGAAGGTAAGAAATTGTTTGCATTTCCTCTCATTTAATTGTCTCAAGAACACCTGCACGTGTACTTTAGCAAAGGCCAAGTGCTGAATAGAAAGCAGAAAGTCTTTATCTGATGTGTACACAAATCAGCGAGATCAGAACAAATATAAATAGACCAACCTTTGCATAAGTAATTCTGATTTCAAAATGATCCTGGGACTATAGGGGCCATTGTTGCCAAATTGCACAAGTGCAGCTGCTAGCATAAATAAAACCCGTAATTAGCTTTGAACAGGTAACACAATTTGTAAAAAGAAAGCAAAAGTCTGATTATTCGCTGTGAGTTATTGCACTGGTGTGATGTAGCACATAGAAATACATTACTGTCCAAAGTGGTTTATGGAAATGAGATATAATGGGCAAAAAAAGTGCATTCATGACATAAAATATTTAAAAGAGAATGGTAAAACAAAAGTTATGGAAATAGGATGAACAAGATTTATTCATCAAATAATTATGTGATTCAAGCTGAGTTAGCTAATGTACAGATGTACAAATGTGTTTATTGTAATGAAGTCATTGTTTTACTAGTGATTCCATCAGAGATCTGAGCATCCACATCAAGACCGAAACTGAGCTCAGAGAAATTCAGTCTTATCATTGTCCATAGACCACAAGCTCCATTTGAACTAAAACCACAAAGCATGAAAAGTATGCAGAGTGTACAGTTGAAAACATCCAGTTAAACTTCCCAGCTAAAGCACACAACTTTATTTGTGTTCTGCAGCTGGGCTCCTTTATTATTGTTAGCTAGTGGTAAAACTGTTGGCGTCTGCCCTTTGTGATGTCATCTCTGATATCAGCTAAGGGGGTGAGATGGACTTGTGTTGGGTTTGGGAAGGAAATTCTTTTATTAACCTCAGGCTTCTCAGGTTGGGAAGGTGTGGGTGTGGGTTTGAACATTTCCAACCCACACAACATAATTTGGAAGGTGATAAGGATGTTAAACTCTGGCAATTACTTGCTGGAGGCAGTAAACCATAGCAACCGATAAAACAGGTGACCAGTAAAAACTACCTGCTGACTGGTCGTACAAGACCTGCAGCAAATTTCACACTTTTTATTATAGAAGCCCATTGCTCAGGACCAAAACATGGGCCCCAATACTATTAAGGTTGGGTCTCCATTTATAATATGAAATTTGTATCTGCAATAGCACACTGTAAAGAAAACAAGGCTGACTCTGCAAATTATTCTGGAACCCAAAGTCAGTCTTTTTTTCAGTATCAGTGGAGTGGGGAGTATTTTTATTGACTGATCAATAAGGTAAAAGGAGTAGTAGCATGTAAAACAGTTTTATGTTTTGAATTTGTGCTACTATACAACCATGGATTAGTGAGCTGTTATATTTAGGTACAGTGCTGTATTTTGCATTTACCAGTGATGCATAAATGCTTTCACTTGTTACATCTATTACTTGAATGAACTTCCTCCTTTGTCTGAACAAGGACACGCTGTTGGGTTCCACTGTGGGCACTGATAAAGGCAAAGGGTTCAGAATAGCAAGTAACTTTGTATTGTTGTTATTCTTTTGTATGGTGTACAGGGCCAGGTAAAACAGAGCACAGGCAAAATGAATCAAGATAAGAAGGTGCAGAATTTTCTTTGTAAGAAAAGGCACAGGGTGGGAAAAAAGTGTACACACAACTTGCAGGTAAAGAAATTGCCAGAATTGAGACATTTAGACTGAGGACAGGAAAAAGCTGCAAAACCTAATGGATAGCTAGTTATGCATGAGATATATATAGACCAGAAGGAACAGAAAAACACAATATATGCATGTCTCTGAAAACAAGAGTCAGACAAAGACATATACAAATTACAAAAAAGACTCAGTTAGGTCATGAGCCTTTTACATAAAAACAACCCAGCAATAAAGTGATCAGAACACTCAGTAAAGACCACAGACAAATTGCCACGTAATGGTATAAGCCAAGGTTGCCAAACTGAGAACTTGATACAAAACATAATATAATTGCATGACTTGCACTGCGCACATGAACACTTGAATCCAGGATAATGGCTACTACATTCTGCAACACAGCACATACCTGTCAGGTGCAAAGCAACAACTGCCTCAGGCAGGAGCTGTAATGTTTATATGTCAGAGAGCAGCTTCTCCAGCAAAAAACGGGTTAATGTGTTGAGTTTGCAGACAGGAAGCAGTGCCCTTGTCACTCCTAGTGTCCCCTCCCTTCCACTCTTTGTTTATTTTTTCAGTTTTCCTGGCACATTGTTTTTTGTGAAGAGTTTCTGTTAAGATAATGTACCCCTCATATGTGCATTTTTCCATAATAACAATATTCCGAGTACCAATACATCACATACTGGTGAGGCTTTCCTAAAGGCAATATGTTGAACTCATCACGTTTCCTAAAACCCCCAAATCCTTTCCTAGAATATCAGCAACACAATATATGTTTGGGTTTTTTTTTTTAAATAAATCAGATTGTAGGGCTGAGGTTACTAAGGCTCCATCTGAACAAGAAAAGTAACCCCTTAGAGCTGCTGTTTCGGGGCTCCGACTTGAGTGTGACGACCAGGCCCAGACTGGCAATCTGTGGGTTTTGGCAAATGCCAGAGGGGCTGCTATAAGGTGCCATAGAAAGTCAGTATTTAGTGGGCTGGTGCGGGCTGGTTGTGCCTCTGTGTACCTGAAATGTCAGAGCCTATTTTAATTCTCAGTCTGGACCTGGTGACGACCATAACAAATGAAGCCACTGGAACCCCCTCTAAAGTTGATTCCATTCAGTTGTCCCCCCTTGACATTCCACAACCACTAAATTAGTATTGCCATACAGGTCTCACTTCCTTTTTTTTTTTATCTCAGATGGATTTTTTCCTCACATACCATCACAAAGACAGCCGCCAAATAACTTGAGCACATGCACCAAATTTTTTCTTCTCGATGGCTTAGATAAGGTGCCATCTGCAAATTCACAAATCTGCGCAGAATCCCAGTCTTGGACTGCTGCATTATGGGAACTTTTGATTGTGCACGCAATGGATACTTTAACATGGATGGCTGAGTTACAGTGATATTGTACAGGATTAAGAATACTCAGCAGCGCTGCAGACAGTGCAAGTAGGCTAATACTTTGACGATTTATCTTTATTGGGGTTGCTTTGTCTTTTAAGGAGAATCCTAATATTATGCCATAAAAAGTTTATTATTTCTTTCTAGTCATTAAATGGTTTATCTTTTAGTATATAATAGAATGGATAGAATGGCTAATTCTAAGCAACTTTTCAATTGGTCTTAATTTTTTTCTTTTGTATGGTCTTTTAATTATTTGCCTTCTTATTCTGACTTTTCCAGCTTTCAAATGGGGTCTGTGGCCCATCTAAAAAAACAAAACAAATGCTCTGCAAGGCTACAAAATCCAGGCCATTTTCTCACTCTCTCACTCAAATGAGCACATGGTTGCTAGGGCAATTTGGACTCCTGATTGCTAAGATTGCAAACCGGCTTCAGAATAAAAATTATTTAAAAAAAAAAAAACCAAAAACACCTATAATAAAAAATTTAAACCAATTATTTAGAAATATCACACTCTACATCATATTAAAGTTCAGTTAAAAGTAAACAACCCCTTTAAAATACTGCTTTGTCCTAGTGCATGATGGGCTACATACACAAGCTACATGACTTAGCAGATAAAAAGAATGGCAATTAATATTACACAGAAGATGGGACTGTAATTTGGAAATTTTACCATCGGAATATTTATGCAGGTGCATTAAATTGTGTGTCCTTTTATAACATAAATTATACAAAGACCTGCACAAAAAAGGGCACATTTATTAGAATGAAAAACAACTTGTTAACTTGTTAAATAAAGGTTCTTTCTGTAAATAATAATTTGCTTAAAGGGAAACTGTCACGGAGAACATCTTTTTTTTCAAAACACATCAGTTAATAGTGCTACTCCAGCATAATTCTGCGTTGAAATCCATTTCTCAAAATAGCAAACAGATGTTTTTTATATTTAATTTTGAAATCTGACATGGGGCTAGACATATTGTCAATTTCCCAGCTGCCCCCAGTCATGTGACTTGTGCTCTGATAAACTTAAGTCACTCTTTACTGTTGTACTGCAAGTTAGAGTGATATCAACCCCTCCCTTTCTCCCCCAGCAGCCTAACAACAGAACAATGGGAAGGTAACCACAAGATAATAGCATCCTGGTAGATCTAAAACAGCATTCAGTTGTAAAATCCAGGTCCCACTGTGACACATTCAGTTACATTGAGCAGTAGAAACAACAGCTTGCCAGAAAGCAGTTCCATCCTAAAGTGCTGGCTCTTTCTGAAAGCACATGACCAGGCAAAATGACCTGAGATGGCTGCCTACACAGCAATATTATAAATAAAAATAAATGCACTTGCTGGTTCAGTAATTAGATTTTATATGGTAGAGTGAATTATTTGCAGTGTAAACAGTGTAATTAAGAAATAAGAACTACACCATAAAAATCATGACATAATCCCTTTAAAATGTAGTCTATGGGTGATAGCCTTCCCTTAATTTGGAACTTCTGGATAACAGGTGTCAATACCTGTAATCAGTTGATGTTCTTTTTCTCTATTGGCAGGATCAGGTAAGAAATTCATAATTCGCCAATACTAGTGGTGTAACTGAGCAATAGCCTCCCAGTATATCACTCAGGGAACAATATGTTATGCATAGATAAAAAAGCAGGATAATATGAGAAGTGTGTGCTATAGAGAAGAGGTCACTTTGGAATTTTTTCATTTTCCAGTTTGCGTGTGTCGCTTTTGGCATGGCCACTGAGGGTTTTCCCAGAGTATGGCTCAGTGATGAGAAATTAATTAATGAGGGGACAAGATACCATTCCTGACATTTCATTAATCCTTTGAGTGCCAAGGGGGTTGCCACCTCTTGCAAAGAAGAGAATTAATGTGGGATAACGTTGCATAGCTCTCTGTACCTTTTCATATGGAACACTTCACAGAAGCAGAAAATGATTTAGAGCTTGTACAGGCTCATACTGAAAGGGTTGCAGAAATTCTTAGCGGCCAGCTATATTTCAGCTTCATGAACCCATAGCATATAAAGGAAAAATGGAAGACAGGGTGGTACAATATGTTCCGTCCCGCTAAATCAGCACTTTCCAAGACCCACGCTCAATACCTTATTAAAATAAATGACAATAAAGGGGTGGTTCAGCTTTAAGATAACTTTTAGCATGTTGTAGCATGGACTATTCAAAGCAACTTTTCAATTGGCCTTAATTTTTCCTTTTTAAAGGACAAGGAAAGGCTGGATACACTTGGAGGTGCCAAACGTTAGGCACCCCAAGTGATTATAACGATGTACCTCAAACCCAGGGCCGGTGCTCCAATCAGGAGAAATCTGCACAGGCCCTGGGTTATAGAAGCGAGCACCACAGAGAGATCTTACTTCCGTCTTCACGCTGCTGCGCATTTCCTCGTACTGAAGCATGCACATTAGAATAAAAAAGCCGATTTTAAAGTTAAAGTTCGGCTTTTCATTCTAATGCGCAGCTGCGCAAATATAGAAGTAAGATCTCTCTGTGGTGCTCGCATCTATAACCTGCGGTCGGTGCAGATTTCTCCTGATTGGAGCACTGGCCCAGTGTATCCATCCTTTCCTTCTCCTTTAATAGGTTTTGAATTATTTGCTTTCGTCTACTGACTTTTCCCAGTTATCAAATGGGGGTCAACGACCCCTTCTTAAAAACAAATGCTCTGTAAGGCTACAAATGTATTGTTATTGCTCTTTTTTGTTCCTCATCTTTCTATTCAGGCCTCTGGTATTCATCTTCCTTCCTTTAATTCAAATTAATGCATAGTTGCTAGGGTAATTTTGACACTAGCAACAGGCTGCTGAAATTGCAAACTGGAACAATGCTGAATAAAAAGCTAAATAACTCAAAAACAATACATAATAAAAAAAAATTAAAACACATTGCAAATTGTCTCAGACTATTACACTTTGCATCATACCAAAAGTTAATTGAAAGATGAACAACCCCTTTAAAATCATTATAAGCACCAAACCTAAATTAAGTATGTGAACTACAACTAAAAATCATTCAAAACTGCCCATAAAAAGGTATTACAGGTACAGACCTATTATCCAGAATGCTCGGGACCTGGGGCTTTGAGGATAATGGGTCTTCGCGTAATTTGGATCTTCGCACCTTAAGTCTACTAAAAAATCATGTAAACATTAAATATACCCAATAGGCTGGTTTTGCTTCCAATAATGATTAATTATATATTAGTTTGGATCAAGTACAAGCTACTGTTTTATTATTACAGAGAAAAAGGATATTTTAAAAAATACGGATTATTTAATTATAATGGAGTCTATGGGAGACTCAGAACTTTCTGGATAACGGGTTTCCAAATAACGGATCCCATGCCTGTACTTACATACTAAAGATAAGACCAGATAATGTATAATAAGGAAAATATACTTTGATATCAACACATATCTGTGAAGTTTGTCTTTTTCTAAAGTTACATAATGTCTTCTTACTTGCTTAATTTCATATACGTTAAATATCTACTACCATGTATGGGATCCTTTATCTGGAAACCCGTTATCTAGAAAGCTCCGAGGTTACGGAATGGCTGTCTTCCATAGACTCTATTTTATACAAATAATCCAAATAAAAAAAAAATTATTTCCTTACTCTCTTTAATAATAATAATAATAATAATAATATAGTAGCTTTTCCTTGGTCCAAACGACCAAGGAAATGTTTATATGATTTTCTTGTAGACTTGATGTATGAAGATGTTATCCGGAAAGCCCCAGGTCCTGAGCATTCTGTATAAGAGGTCCAATATTGTTTACAGTATATGAAGGGCTCTCTTTTACAAACTGCTTTTCTAGTGTGAACAAGTAAAGAGCCCAAAGGACATCCCAGCTAACAATGTGGCAAAGCTGGGAGCTAGTGGCTGCTGTTAGATAATTCACACAAGTCAATCATTAGTGGTAATATCTGCCTTATCGACCAGAACACATAATGCAGAGAAAAATATTTATATATTCCCTGTTAATGGTGATCCTCTATCGGAAGTTCAAATAATGATCATTACTTTGTGGCATAAATTGGTGCCGTTGTTCCCTGCTTCTAATGTTTCAAAAGGATCAAAAATGATTTCCTTTTTCTCTGTAATAATAAAACAGTAGCTTGTACTTGATCCCAACTAAGATATAATTAATCCTTAGTGGAGGCAAAACCAGCCTATTGGGTTTATTCAATGTTTACATGATTTCTAGTAGTCTTAAGGTATGAAGATCCAAATTACGCAAAGATCCGTTATCAGAAATACCCCAGCTCCCAAGCATTCTAGATAATAGGTCCCACACTTGTAGTACATTTTGATGATCAGTTGTAAATTACAGTAGGACAAGAGAGTAGTAGAGGAGAGAGTAAATCCTTGAAAGCAGAAGTATTACCGTGCCTTGGTGAGGCTGATGGTAAGTTGTTTCATCCCCATGCAGCTGCTACATGTAAGAAAATTCAGGGGCACAGACACACTGCAGGTAGGTTGACTGAGCTTTACACAATGTCTGCACAGAGTTCTCATAGAAAAAGGAAATCGCTTATTAAAAAATATTCACAAGTTTTAGGAAAAGCATATTTATTTTTATGTTTATAGCCTCTTTAAAGGAATTGTTCAGTATAAAAATAAAAACTGGGTAAATAGGCTGTGCAAAATAAAAAATGTTTTCAATATCGTTAGTTCGGCAAAATGTAATGTATAAAGGCTGGAGTGACTAAGTTTAACAAAACCAGTTTGTTTCAAAAACAAATTCATGTCTGAAAAGCCAATGGAAAAAAGAAATCTCACTCTTTTGAGCAAAGCTGTGTTTTTTTTCTCTGGTGAAAGCAAAAGTGTTAATGCAGGTGTAGATTTCTCTGTGTTACTGGTGCTACAAGTCACACCTTTTCCTACACCTCTGCCATTTTATTTCATTACCTACCCTTTGTGTTCCACCAGTTTTACTGTGGTTGCTAAACTGTGAAAACTGGAGGTTTCTCTCATTATCACCCTGCAGTGTAAGGTGAGAAACCATACACAAAATTGTTTTTCAGCTTCTCAAAGGAGAAATTTACTATTTTTCAAAAATGTTTAATACAATCATGCTTTTAAAATTCTAGCCACACAAACAGAACCATGGCTAATTTAATAATTGGTCATTCCCATTACTATGCCATACATTTAGCACTTATGGCTAGAGAAATTGCTCAAGGCAGGCATAAACTATTCTAGATTCACGTTATACCAACAGGCACTTCTACATTTGTGCCCAACTCCCACCAATGTTCTGCCCCTTTCATGGCAGGGGTACCTTAGCCCACTATTCACAGCCAGGCACAAACCACTTTTAATTAGAAAAAATTTTGCAACCACCTAATCAGCTCATAGGGGAGAATGTAATTAAAGTCGCAAAGAGAAAAACATTGCGCACCAATAAGTTAAAATCCACATCTCGCAATGTAATATTGTTCCTTAAAAGGTTATTGCTTTGCGAATAGTTATTGCAGTATAAAATTTGCAAACGGCCTCCCGCTGGCGGAAGTGGTCGCTAAACAGTTTCAGGGTTCACAAAAGGTATATTGCATTCGCGCAAAGCAAAATTTGTTCGCGCAAAGGCTTAACTTTTTGCTTTGCGAATAGTTTTTGCGTTACCGACTTATATTACATTCCCCTAACAGTGTTTTATAAGGCCCCAAAGGAAGGGTCATTTAGTGCAAAACATATGCCTGCAATACAATATAAGGATTACCTACAGACCAATTTCCCAATTTATCTAGTGTGCAATTTGCCCTGTTTGCCATAGTTTTCATATATGTTCATGATAAAAGTTATCTTTTACTCTGCACTATGCAGTCATGTGTGCCCAGATACTACTAGCTGGGGGAAAGGAGACCTGGGAAACTAGAATGGGCTTTAAAGGGGTGGTTACATTTTAGTATGCTAATGCTTAATTCTAAGAAAATTTTCAATTAGCCTTAATTTTTTTTAATAGTTTTTTAATCATTTGCAGTCTTTTTCTGACTCTTACAAATGCTTACAAAGCAAATGCTCTGTAAGGCTACAAATGAATTGTAGTTCATACTTGTTATTAGTCATGTTTATCTTCAGGCACTCTCCTTTTCATATTCCAGTCTCGTATTTAAAGGGGATGTAAAGGCAAAAAAATGTAATCTAATTTTTACTTTCGTTTATGAAAAATACATCTATTTCCAATATAGCGCTACGCAACAAGTTAGTGCTATAGAAATACATGTTAATAATATACTTTCATTAAAAAATATGTACCGTTTTTATAAGAAACCTTACTGTATGCAGTGAAATTTCCCCGTTGTTTTACTTGCATTGACAGCTGCAGATAGGAAACTTCAGAAGGTTCCTAACTGCTCTGCAGGGAAATGATCATACTTTCAAAGGGCAGGGGGGAGCCCCCATCTTACTTCCCTGACCTTGAGCAGCTTTGTTTGCTTCCCTGTAAAGCAGCCAGTGACTGTGCAGAGATTCGTATTTGCAGACCCAGTGCAGTCTGCGTATTATTATTATTAATTAGTCTTGTGGTTGCAGCTTCTATTATTATGCTGTTTTTATCATTTATGACGACCCCTGGTTTTTATTCAACCAAAACTTCCAATTCCAAGACAGAAATTCAAAAATAAGCACCTGCTTTGAGGCCACTGGGAGCAACATCCAAGGGGTTAGAGAGCAACATGTTGCTCACGAGCTACTGGTTGGGGATCACTGCGAATGACCCACTATTAATTTACATACTAAGGTTTAAGGGGTAAAATTGCAAGTAAAATAACAAATTACCCAGAAATCAACAGTAGAATGTTTAATTAAAAAATGCCTCATTTATAATGAAAGTCATAGTATTTGTTGGTCTAAATTAATTTTGCATCCATCTATCACAAAACCTCCAAACAAACAACAGTGAATGTATATGCAGCTATCTATAATGCACACTGTTTGTGCTCTGCCTGATATTCCCTAGATTACGCAAGCAGTAAATCTCTACTGTTCACTGTGAACAGTGAGTGCATTGTTGGTAGCCTGGGAGAATCCTGCTCTCAGAGCCCAATAACAATATGGCTGGAGTTGAATATCCCTGCCTGATAATAGACGGTTATCCTGTGAAACACCAACACAGAAGGCAAGTTCAGGAAGTCAGAACACACTAAAATAAAAAGGCTTCCCAAAATAAATCTATAACATGGCGAGACATTTGTTTACAACAACTTGTTCCCATATGCCCATTTTTAAATTAATTTTCCAAGAAAAAAAAAGCCCTTGTCCATACATGCAAACAGTACATTTATATTTGGCTGGTTATTATTTTTTTCACTCCTGGGCTACGAATTCAGTAGTGTAACTGTCCAGGGCTGTTTGTATGCGGGTGCATTTTTTTTTTAGAAAATCAGAGTGCCAGTATAGAATACTAAATAAGACATTGTCTTCATTTTCCTTGTCCTTTAAAGACACAACCTAAATTAGTACAGTAAGGAATAAAAGTGGCCATACTTCAACTTTGACAGACTATACAAAAACTGATTCAGGAAGATGCTGCTGTAATGTATTCATACAGGCCAGCCACTTTGTTCTTATTTAGAACTTGGGTAGTGTTTCTCAAGAGTGTTGCTTACATAGTTACATAGTTAAATTGGGTTGAAAAAAGTCCATCAAGTTCAACCCCTCCAAATTAAAAACCCAGCATACACACACACACACACACATCTCCACTCTTTCACACAAACCATTTATGTCCATAGCTATACTGTCCAAAAAATAATCCAAGCCCCTCTTAAAAGCATCAACAGAATCAGCCATCACAACATCACCCGGCAGTGCATTCCACAACCTCACTGTCCTGACTGTGAAGAACCACCTACGCTGCTTCAAATGAAAGTCCTTTTCTTCTAGTCTGAAGGGGTGGCCTCTGGTGCAGTGATCCTCTTTATGAGTAAAAAGGTCCCATGATTTTTGTCTATAATGTCCTCGAATATATTTGTAAAGTGTAATCATGTCCCCTCGCAAGCGCCTTTTTTCCAGACAAAACAACCCCAACCTGGACAGTCTCCCCTCATAATTTGTCTTCCATCCCTCTAACCAGTTTAGTTGCACGTCTCTGCACTCTCTCTTACATCCCTCCTAAGGACTGGAGTCCAAAACTGCACTGCATACTCCAGATGAGGCCTTACTATGGATCTATAAAGAGGTATAATTATGTTTTCATCCCTTGAGTTTATGCCCTTTTTTATGCAAGACAGAACTTTATTTTCTTTAGTAGCTACAGAATGACACTGCCCAGAATTAGACAACTATACAAACCCCAAGATCCTTCTCACTTAAGGAAACTCCCAACACACTGTCATTTAGTGCATAACTTGCATTTATATTATTTTTGCCAAAGTGCATAACCTTGCATTTATCAACATTGAACCTAATTTTCCAGATTGATGCCCAGTTTCCCAACTTAGACAAATCACTCTGCAAAGTGGCAGCATCCTGCACGGAACCTACAGCCCTGCGGTACCCCACTAACAACACTGGTCCAATTAGAAAATGTTCCATTTACCACCACTCTTTGAAGTCTATCTTTTAGCCAGTTCTCTATCCAGGTACAAATACTATGTTCCAGGCCAACGTTCCGTAATTTAACTGGTAACCTTCTGTGTGGCACTGTATCAAATGCTTTAGCAAAGTCTAAGTAAATCACATCCACTGCCATCCCAGAATCGAGGTCCCTGCTTACCTTGTCATAAAAAGAAATTAAGTTAGTCTGGCAAGATCTATTACGCATAAAACCATGCTGGCACAAACTCATAGTATTGTTATTTGCTATAAAGTCCAGTATCCTATCCTTTATTAATCCTTCAAAAAGCTTTCCTACCACTGACGTCAGACTAACTGGCCTATAGTTTTGAGGGTGAGAATGGGATCCCATTTTGAATAGCGGCACCACATTAGCAATTCGCCAGTCTCTCGGCACCATGCCAGACCTCAATGAATCCTGAAAAATTAAGTATAGAGGTTTGGCAATCACAGAGCTAAGTTCGCTAAGTTTTCCGTAGGTTCTCTTACTTCTACGGAAAGAAATTCTATATACGGAAAGACCCAGGGAGAGCTGTGTCGGTGCCGCGATCTCGAAGGAGAAACCGCACATAGAGGCAAGCTACAGAGGAGCGCACACGCTAAAAACCCCGGAGAATACCGGACTGACACCAGCGATCTCGGAGGCCTGAATTGCACGCAAAGCAATACAAGGATTCTAACTTGGGGAAAGGACGTTCCCATTTTTAAAGCGATTTTAAGAGAAAGTCTTGTAATATTATTTATTTAAATTACCTTTTAAAATCATTCCGCACATGCCGCTCTTATTACTTACCCAGATTGGAAACCTGATGGAATCAATTGGACTATAGATAAATGCCATACCATATACGAACGTCTGTGAGTATAATCTGAATTGGACCGATACCAGTGGGTACCGTTCAAATCCTATAAAAAAAACCTTTTCTCTATACACAAACACTGTTTGATGGTGGGAGAAGGTCACCTTTAATTTAACTATTCACGTAAAAGAAACCACTTATGAGAAATTTGGTTGATGCACTGATAGTGTAATTAGTTCACACTGCCGGGTGAATATATTTCTTTAGATACTACACTATATTTTTGTTTCTATTTTTTCCTGTTTTTGTCTCCTTTTCACTTTGAGGCACAGTCAGCAACGTTCCTTTTGGAAAACGTTTAACTTCACTTTTGAGGGAAGGAGAGAACCTTGTTTGCGATTGCTTTTGGAGGACAAATATTACATTTTTGGTTTGAACCTTTTTTTCTGTACTTATATATTATCTATCATACAGGAGACAGAAGTTGTGTATCATAGAAATATTCACTAGTGTGGCATTTCATACAGGACTGAATTGTAAAGCTCTGAATCAGTCAGTCAAATCTGTCACAATACTTCACATGGTGTGACAATCAATAACAGAGGTTGTTTTTGCTGCACTGCTTCTGCATACTTTCTATTCACTTTTCTTCTCTTTTGTCTCACTCAGATCCAGTGCATATCCCAATTTACCCTTTAAACACCATTCTGCCATTCATGCACTGAGCCACATCTAATAATTTGTGGGTCTACTGGAAAAGCACAACTTGCCAGATTGGTTGAAAGTGGCAGGTTCTATGCAAATTTCTGCAACGTGACTCTTCAGTAAATGAGTCATAAGAAGCTGAACGCACTTAATGGCCCTCAAATCCAATCATCATCCTTAGAAATATGGGCAGAAACAAAAACAACTTCAATGACAATAAGGTTGCTGTGTCATCTGGCAGCATGCAAGCCATTTATTTCCTTAATGCCCTGCAGAAATCTCAAAGCAACACCAGGTCCAGCATGCCCACAACAAACATGTACCAAAAATATCCTGTCCAGTTGCAATATATTTTAATTTGTGCCCTTAAAAGACAACAAATGAGCAAACATGTTACAGTTAGTTGAATAAATATTGTCTAGCTCAGGGTTCCCCAATCACCAGGCCCTGGCCCAGAAGCGGGCAGTGGACAGTCCTGAACTGGGCCACGGGGTCATGCCAAATTGAACATTGACCCCCTCCCGACCCCCCCCCCGGACTCCATCTCAACCCCCCCAACCCCACCCCTTGCGAAAATGTTTGCCTCAACACCAGTCCCCGGGCTAAAAAAGGTTGGGGATGCCTGGTCTAGCTTACAAAGTCTTCACTGCATATTAAACAGGTAACATTTCTTTCTGACTACAAATTATAGTCTGACCAGTCCTTGGGCAACACTGATAGAAGTAGCCATGAAATATCTCATTTGATAAAAAGGTGTCAAACCATTGTTCTCTATGTTTAAATACTGCACAGCACAATATATATTAGAGTAATATAAAAATCTGACAAACAGGCTGCAACTACTGTAAAGCAACAAAAATTTCTAAAGTATGATCATTATCCTCCTGCCAAAACAGAAAGGCCAGCTGACTGGTGTTTGCTTTCAGCATTTGTATAGGCACATCGCCAACCCAGAACAGCATGGGGCTATGTAAAATTATCAAGTACTGTAAACTTTTACAAATATAGTTCACACAATCTACATTATTTAAAAAAAATATTCCAATATTGCTCCTAAATCTGATGGATTATGTAATATAAAAAAGGGGTTACCAGGCTTGCACAATATTGCCCTGTTAGTTTTTAAAACAAATGTTTTATTGTAACCACACTACTGTCAGAAATTAATCAGTAGGCTAACGTGAGTGTTTAAGAGGAACACTGATAGAAAATCTTGAGTAGATAAAGTAAGACTCATTCAAGAACACAATGTAGCATGCAAAATACATACTCAGTCCAGGCTCCAGGAATCTCTTATATCCATGTGTACTATTGCATGGAGTTCTTCAGAGCAAGCTAAGCAGGAGCAGGAGCTTATTCGCCACTAGTAGCTAAGGACTATTTATTGATGCAAGCACCTTTCTGAATTGCATCAATATGAATTCAGTTTTGTAGCCATTTATGCTCTTGCATTCCAAAAGACTGGTCATAGGACCAGGTCATATTATTTGGGTGCATAAAAATAAATGGAAATTGTATGAATTGAAGTGCCATGGAAAAAGTGCTTACTGTATGTCTAGTCTATATTTCATCTAACAGCAACGTCTTATGGAACCCTGCATTTTACACCTGCCATTGCAGGCTACGGTACTAGCTTTATGTGCAACATTCCATGCAACTGATTTCCTGGCACCCATAATGATGCATCTTTCAAGTTTTGTTCCTGCATCCTAGCAACACTGCCTTCTAGCAGTGGGTCAATGAGGTGGGAATCCTAAAAAAAATGCAGCGTGATGGGAAAACAACACTGCTATGAAACTGGAATCCTGTTAATTGAGGCCCACAAACTGTGTTACAGAGAAATTCCCAACATCCTCGGCCTGCCTCACGATGTGAGGTGTAGGCATACACGATGTAAAGAAATAAGTTTGACATCTGTGTTGCTGTCCCAAGTCCATTAAGCCTCAGGAGGAAAGGGATACACTTGTCAGACATCACCTCATCAAAATCAAGGATGTCCAAGAAGTTTACTGTTTCTCTGTGCTAGAAACTAAATAGCCAGTAGAAAAGCAATTGGGACATATATTTATGATACGGAGGAGTGAGAAAGAAAGGAAGCGGGAGGAAGGCAGATGCCTGTTAAGAAGGAAAGACATATGTAATAAAAATAAATAAGAATGTAAGGAAGGAAGAATGTGAGACGTGGCCCTGGTTTCTATAATTGCTATCAAATGTACAAAGATTTTTAATGTGTTCCTTTATCAGTCTTCTTCCTTAGTAATTATCACGATTATAAGGAATTCTGAGTAAAAGAATAGTATTTTAGGAAATATAATGTCACAGTTAAAATGCTGTAAATAAAAAGTTAATTCTTCTATTCGTAAAAAGATTATTAATCACATGTGCTTTATTAATCTGGAGGATGTGAACTTTACCTTTATGTGACCATATAAAAGGGAATGATTTGTCTAAATATAATGTTGGGTCAGGCAAGGACACTACATCGTCCTTAATGTGAACTTCCAGTGTTATCTCCCTTAGAGCAGAGACCAGCAGGGCTGGATAACACCAGGGGTTATAAACACAGACAGCGAGACATGATGATTTTTTTTTAACTGATCTGGAGGTTCTCACGCTGGAGGCAGAAAGTTCTCTTTCTGACTCATCCTTTATTTTTGCGTATTTGGCACCCCTCAGTGGGGCCTTTTACATGGTCCCATCCAGCACTGTGATTACACTACTATTAGAATGAGAGATCTCAATCCCCATACAGGTTCTGATTATTAAGTTAGTTAACTAACTACGTATATACAGTACATAACTGGGATATATATATTACAGTAAGCAGGAAATCTACAGATCTGGATTGTTGGGCTTCATTTTGCAGTGGAATTATGTTCTTGCAACACAAAACCAGTTGTATTTACAAATGCCTTTTGTAACAAAATGCCTTTTGTGCAACTGTTATTGACATATTCACATTGTTAATTAAAATAAACAGGTGCACAAAAAGAAAGCCCATCATGGTCCACATTTCATTGAGCTATACATGTTGTGCTATATATATTTCTAAATATATATAGAAATCACTTGAAGAGCTGAGGTCCCACTCACACCACTTCAAATGATTTCTATCTAACCACAGCATGGACTGCAGCCAGGCACCATTATTTGGATTTCTTGTGAATGCTGGGACCCTAGCATTAAATGTATTAGCATTAAAATGTATTGCATATGGACCCTTAGTGCCTCAGTTAGCGGCGTTCACCTGTTTGGAAATATATGGTGAATGGAACCAAATTTAGCATACACTCCTTTAAATCTGAATACACAATAGTGTACCAGTGCACAAAAGAAAGGATTAACAAAATGAGCAATGTAGGATTAAATGAGAGACAGGAATCAAAGAAGCCAAAATTAAGAAAAGGTGAAGATGAGAAAGTGATAAACCAGAAGCAATATATATATATATACTCATACCCCATATACATGAGTACAAAGTGCTGTGTGTGTATATAAACAAAGATAATGCAAAACAGATTTCTTCACTGCAGCGGCATGAAGGCAGCTAATCTTTTCGCCTAGCAGACAAGGGGTTAGTGGTAATGTGTGGGAATATTTTGTTATTGATAATATGAAAGGTTGGGCTGTTTATCTTGCACAGTGAAGCTGCATAACCCGTTTCATTACTGGCCTCTTTTAGTTGACCAACTATTTTAATAAACAAAAGAGAAACAACACAAAAGCCTTGTTTGAAGATAAACCACAGTTCAGTTCCTGCACTTCTTGTTTTTCCTGATAAAAACATATGGTGCATTGAAAATCATGTGAACAGTTTGGTCCTGTAGTTTGCAAACTGTCAATGATGTTTGGACCTCAGACTATATAGAAATTTTTGAAGATGAGAAACCATGATTGGATAATCTAGTATTGTGTTTGTTCGATAACAAAATTGTATTTTCTTACTGGAGGCCCTCACTCTGCCCGTAGGTCATATGTTGAGGAGACAAAACCAGCAACAACCACACATATCAGGCAGATTATCTTGAAAGACACCTGCAATAATGGGAGGCAGTAGACACAAATAGCATATAAAATGAAAGCAAAGACTCTACATAAGTGATTATTTTATTAAAGGCAAACGCAACATAAAGCCCAGGCCATGTCTTAGTCCAACATTCAAGCTGATTTCACATGCTGCAGCTTTATTTCCTTGTGGTCTCCCTTTATACTGCTGCTAAAAAGCTTCTGGTCTTTTTTTACATGGACTAAAGCCAGTCCTGCCTTGTTCCTCTTAAGTGGATAGAACAATTGTACTAGTCTGTGATAGGAGGCTAGGCTTAGGCTATATGACATTGGTGCTTATGGGAATCTGCAGATTAATCATTACAGTTCTATGTTTAACTCTCCTTAAAAACAGTATGTTAGATGTTGATCATAAGATATCAAAATGCTAACTTTAATATACAATAGTTTTATATTCAATTCAAATGTAATGCCTGCAAGTCAAAAACTCACGTTAATCTACTTCACTTAAATAGCAATACTGACATAAAACTGGATGGCAAGATGTCATTCATGCTAGACATGCTAGAAAAACCTTGGATCACCTATTTTGGAGTGCTAGGTAACATGAAAGGAGAATTCAGACTTCTGCCTTTCAGTCTTCATTGTGGTGTTCTATGAAGAATTCAATCCAGTTGGAAATAATTGGTCATATAAAGCAAGATCCACTCATCTGGTAAAGTGACCAAACAAGTTGATCGTTGAGTTGATATGATCATTCTCTCAATAGGCTAATTATGACTCTGGGCCAATAATCAGATGGCATAGGGAGCCGCTGTGGATTAGTTGCCTGTGTGGGCCACATTAACATACTGTTGTGCTCCTGAGTCAACAAGGAATTCAAGCTGCCACAATCAATAATCCCATCATACCATGTATGGATATCTTTGTGTAAGATAATGTATAGCTGAATTAATTTTAGAAACATTCTACAATTAAAGTAGAAAGTGCTGGAGGGGCTTTCTACCAAAATGATTATGTATGTTTAAGCAACACAAATATTCCCTACATAGACTTAGTTTATTCTACTCAGCTTTAATGCACTGCACTGGGAAATGTTTTTTTTTTTTTCCAGCGTAGAGGTAGAGCATTTCTGGTGCCATGAGGGAGTTCAGGCACAAAATAAGAAAGGAGAATGGCCAAACCTGTGACAGCTACAGAATATTGGAAGGATCCCAGGAAACATGACGGTCATCATGCAAGGAATTTAGTGTCAAAACGTCCTCATCTGTTAACACAAAACCAAACACCTGGGGAAATGCAGGTATTGAAGGTTAGTATGCATTGAGGAGTATGATGTAGATCACATGCAAATGTTTGTACTTGGTACACACTGGAGAAATTAGAGACTATGTTTTTTTGTGAACTCAAAAGGCAAGTATAGGCAGAAATTGACTATTATTTTGCAATTTGCACACTGCATTAGGCTGTGTGCAAATAGCCAAAGACCTTGGCGTTCATTTCACTATTACGGCACTGACTACATTAGTCACACTGTGCTGTATTAGTGAAGGTTGGGGCAGGGTTAGGCTGGCCCTCCTCCTGCGTCATTCAGAAATTCAGTAGTAGGAGGTGCACTCACCTCCTGAAGCTGCTCTGTTAACAGAATGCCATATTTTTTATCCAATGCTCAATGCAGAGAGCAGCAACCATGGGGACACCAGTGCTCGTAAGCCCTCAGCCCACTTGTGCCCCTGGGGTTTGTAAATGAACCCTACTGTCTTAAGTCAAAAATCATTATTTTCTGAAGGTATTTTGTGTTCATTTGTCAAAGACACCCAGACACTAATAGAACAGCCCATTGTGCAAATGCCATTAAATCTACCAACTAATGTTAATGATCCTGTATTCTTGATTAAAGGCAATATCTTAAGAAAGGGATCAAGGTCTATAAAACATTTATACTTCTTTAGATGTGGTGGATATTTTTGAACATGGGTAGTTTAATCTGCACACTGGGTAGCAATTCAATGCCAAACTGCTTGCATCAGCTGATGGACGCTCTAGTTTCAACAGAAATAGGCATATTACATTTATCAACCGGAAAGCTTTGATTCTGGCAATCTGATTTTGCACAGACTCCTATTTGAGGAATTGACCTTTAATATGAAGTTTTTCATGGTGAGAGCAGTGAGGTTGTGAAATACCCTGCCAGATGATGTTGTGATGGCAGATTCTATTAATGACTTAGCATATGTTATCTAGCATATGTATTGGTGTCTAGTATAGTAAATATATGTAAGATATGTCTGTATCAGTATGTGTATATAAGTGCACTGAAGTTCCTTTAAAGGGGTTGAACTTGAGAGCCTTTTTCCAAACCAAATGAACTATGTAGCTGTTAAAAAAATCTTTAATATTCAACTGATTTGGTTTATCCCTGGAATAAGAAAAAGAAAGTACGTTGTACTTGTCAAGTAAGTTGGCACAAATGGAAATGCACTCATTTTGGATATTACTGATAGGGCCTAATTTTTCATCTTGTTTTTTTCTGCAAAGAAGTGGCAGAAGGCACATTAAGAATCCACTTGAAATAAAAAGTACCCTGGGAAACCGACTGTTTATGAAAGCACTCAGAGACAAAGTACTGTATGCCATATAATGGGAATTCCTTAGATAACCAGGTAAATACTGTCTGTCAGTTCCCCTAACATACAGAAGGCTTCAAAGATAGTTAAGATTATAATGATAAAAAACAACTATTTGGAACAGGACATTTTCTTGATTAATATCATTATGGTTAGAAATAGAATATCTGTCTTTGTGTACTAGACCTGCTTTGCTGCTCATTAAAAGCACACTTTAGAAAAATAAATACAATTTATATTTAAGGGGTTTTATTTTAGAGAGGACTAATATTTTAGAATACTGTATTGCAAAGGGTCCCTTAACATGGACATCAAATACCCAACCCCAAGGCTTTAGCATAAAAATTAATAAGTTGTTTCTTCAATTGTTCCACCAGCACCCCTATGGCCTACAGACTGGGATTTATTTATGCTAGACGAAACATTTAGATTTAGGGTACAAGCAGACATTTGCCAAAAGATTTGCCAAATGCCAGTTTTTAAGGTCCAAAAAAAGAAGGTGTGGGAATAGAAGAAAGCTAAAAAGTGGTTTTGAGGGCTGTGAAGAGGAAGTTGGGGCACAATGAGCATCTGCAGGGTGCTGAAATGTATATGTGTTGATGTGATCCCTTGGTGTTATTTTTAGAGAAGAAAGAGGGAAGGAGATTTTTTTAAAGAAATGGTGAATGAGAAAAAAGGCAGAATTATAGAGCAAAAGAAAAGCTATGGACTAAATTAGAGCTTTTTGGTCAGTGTGTCAGGTCTTTATTATAACAGCTAGGTTGATGCTGCTCTTGTAGTAAATCATGATTTGAGAACATACTTCCTGAGTTATTAAAGTGGAATTATGAAAGCTAGCTCCCCTTTTAACACTGTTAACGAACAGATTCGATTTGGACATGTTGCCTGTCCAATATCTGAAGTATTAGTCAAATAAGTGTCCAATGTTTGTACAACTAAACAGTTCAATGGCCAGCTCTGCCCAAGTGAATAAACATGCATATTACTGCCATTTGGGGTACAAGGAAATATAAACAAATTATAGTTAATGTGATGCTGTTTTTTTTTTTTAATGTTGTTGTATCAATAAATGCACATGGGATCAAAAACCTATTGCCTGCATTTCTGATAAGTCTGAACCTTAGCTGTTATTTGGAATACAAAGATAGACATTTCACTGCTATCTGGTTACCTATCTGTTTATTATAGACTTTCACAAAATGTCTATACTGTCCACTGGTTTTAAACAATATTAATGCTTATCTAGACGCTGTCTGTGTATACCACAGCCTCCTTCCTTCTAAGCATAAGAATTTAAAAACACACATTAAAAGATGCTAACCACAGACGTCTCTGCTTTCCTCATTGAGAGGAACTGACTATAAAACGCAGAGCTATAAAATCTCAGAACGTTCTTCCTCTTTGGTTTTTAGGCTTCAGATATTGAAACCTAGTAAGTTATGTCTATTTTTCTTACATGATGTGGGTCTATAAAAGGTGAGAAAAAAATAGTTCTCTGTATTATTTTTAACAACAAAATCTATTTTATTTAGTGCTTTGTAGAAAAAGAGCACATACTGTATAGGAAAAGGTTTAAGTAGTGGACACTGAAGGTAAATGGTCCGTTGCCTAGGGTGTTAAACTACCTTGGCCGGGCCCTGATTCTTACCACATGCTATAAACATTTACAGAGCCATGATGCAGCCTGTATCCACTGCTGATCCATAACTTGCCAATTGTAGGCAGTAATATATTCCTGGGAGCATCCACAGATCTCTATTTTTGGAAAAGAGACCTAATCTAGCATGCAAGGCAGGGTGCAATATGTATATACATAGTGGATTGTGCAAATTTTTTGCACTGAGCACAATGATTCCCTTGTTACAAATAACCCCTAATGGGTAAAATACATGGTGGGCAAGGCACAAAATCTAAAGTTTCAACATGGAACAAGGTAAGGGAGGAACAAAATGACTCTGTTAGTCAAAGGAGGGGGACAGAGAAATGGTCATCAGGTTTGAATAGTGTTTGTGCATGTTTATACCCAACTGAAAAAGGTTAAGTCAAAAAGAGTGTGAAGAATTTTCCCTTTGAACCAGATCTTGAACTTATATTTTTTGATGTGCTACATCATAAATTTTCCCATATCTGCAACTCCCTTCTTGTCATAATGTTAAAAGGGATGGTTTTTCTGGGCCTGCTACTCCCCGCAGGTCAATAAAAAAGCAACCTACTATGAGTAGCCCAGAGTGACACACTCTTGTTGCCCTTCGGGAATCATATTTCTTCCAGTGTGTACCTATTATGACATATTAAAAAAGCAAAGGGTTGAATTGATTCTTATATAAAACAAATATGAGTGTACCTTAAGTAGATCGAAGGTGTAGTATACCACAACAATAAGTTAATTAATAAAAAAGAAGTATTGAAACCCCCAATCACTTACTCTAGTAAAATAATTGCTATTGATCACAATGAGATTAGGACTCAAAGATAATTCATTAATCAGTTCATTAAATATACTTACAAAAATTTATTACTTATATAGCTACCCTCAAAAATTCCACAATAAAATTTCTTAAGTACTATTGTAAAGTGCTAGGTGCTTTATACCCCAAAATGTTTACAAAAATTCTTAAGAGAATTATTTAGAAAAAAACCACTACCAGTAGTGAGATTAAATGGTATTAAATCGAAAATTAGTTAAAACACTTATTAATATACCATTTAAAATTAATCCATACATTGGTAATTAATTCATTGTGTATATATGAAGTGGAATAAATATTAAAAAATGATGAATTAATAGAATTAAGAAAGGGTGTAATTAATTAATTACACCCTTTCTTAATTCTATTAATTCATAATTTTTTAATATTTATTCCACTTCATATATACACAATGAATTAATTACCAATGTATGGATTAATTTTAAATGGTATATTAATAAGTGTTTTAACTAATTTTCGATTTAATACCATTTAATCTCACTACTGGTAGTGGTTTTTTTCTAAATAATTCTCTTAAGAATTTTTGTAAACATTTTGGGGTATAAAGCACCTAGCACTTTACAATAGTACTCAAGAAATTTTATTGTGGAATTTTTGAGGGTAGCTATATAAGTAATAAATTTTTGTAAGTATATTTAATGAACTGATTAATGAATTATCTTTGAGTCCTAATCTCATTGTGATCAATAGCAATTATTTTACTAGAGTAAGTGATTGGGGGTTTCAATACTTCTTTTTTATTAATTAACTTATTATGATATATTAGTCACAAAGAATGGTTCTCTGAATTCAACCAAACAAAACAAATAGCTTACGGACAGTATTAAGACATACATGTGAGAATTAATAAACGTACACACACACACATATATATATATATATATATATATATATATATATATAAAACTTATTTAAATATAACTATAAGCACCTTGACCTTCAGTTTATGGCCATTATCCAAATATTAACTGCAAGAATTGCAGGAAAATCAAATAGACCTCACCTCACAATTTTCCCGTATTCTCTCCTCTTTGGTTGACTTTGGGATAGTTACAACACCATTCTAAAGAGAGAAAGTTGTTACATTACAAAAGTATTCATTCGGGGCAATAAAGGAACATCTTACTGTGCAACATCATCAGCATTTTTTGTATGCAGCCACCCTCAAATTAGCCTAGCATTATCCAATATGGAAATCTTATTTATAAAAGAAAAATAAACTTTCTTGTTTGTCTGGCAATATTCTGAATATTGAAAAAAAAATGTACTTACTAAAGGCAGTAATGAGTGTCCCTCCACCCAATATGCGCACATTTAGCATAGTTTAAGGCTCTTATACATGGACGTTTTTTCTGTTCAGCCGCAGGGGAGCGCAGGAGTAGACGCACAATCACACAGACGCATGTAAGCACCAAACGCAGTATGTTGCAATCCACCTGTGTTCAGCACTTACATGCGTCTGTGTGAGTACAGCCCCGTTTACAATAATTGTGTGTGTCTATCCCTGCAACTGAATGGAAGAAAGTGCAATGCAGGGGAGCGCACCAAAAAATGTCCTTGTGTAAGAGCCCTTATGGACATAACACATTAATAGACTTTCATTTTGCTTGGATCAAGTGAAACAGTTATGGGTGTCTTTTCCATTAATTAGTATCTGAACTGGATATATAAGTTTATGTTATGTCATCATTAAAGTCTGCTGATTAACAGGGCTTCAAAAATAATAAATCCCAAGATAATACCTGGCACAGATAATTTCAGATGGATTAAAAAGATATTTGAAGCTCTTCTTCATAGCCGCCCCTTTTTTAATTGAGAAGGAGGTGAAAGTGGGAATCAGATAGGGTGATTGTGGGTGTAACTGGATTTGGATGGGGTTCTGACCTAAAAGAGAATTCTACACTCCAGTATGGAAAGTTAGGGTTATGTTTCTTCATGGAAACATATTACAAATGTGGCTTAAACTGAACTCTACAGAGTACTAGTACATTGACAAGTGTCATAACCCCACTGGGCCCCACGGCAAATTAAATTTAGGGCCCCAAAATATTGGTAAGTTAATGGAACAGTTCAGTGCAAAAATAAAAATTGTGTAAACAGAGTAACTGGATGTCTAATATAACAGAACACTATTTCCTGCTTTTCAGCTCTCTAACTCTGAGTTAGTCAAAGTTAGTCAGTCAGAGTTAGCGTCCTGAAGGGGGGTCACATGGGACATAATTGTTCAGTGAGTTTGCAATTTATCCTCAGCATGCAGCTCAGATTCAAAACCACACAGTTATGACCCATGTGCGCCCCTCTCAAGTCACTAATTGGTTACTGCCTAGAAACCAAGAAAGCTGCAAAGCAGGAAGTAGTGTTCTGCTATATTATACATCCAGGACAAGTCACTCCAGCCTTTCTAGCTTACATTTTCCCCATTTATATTAGAATATTATATAATTTATCATTAGATCATTTTGCACAGCCTATTACCCAGTTTTTATTTTTACAATGAACAATTTCTTTGACCTATTCTAAATGGATATATGGATGTGCCAGTACTATATACAGGGGGGGGACAAATGTCCCAGGCCCGGGCCTGAAGGGGGGCCTGAAGGGTTGCCGCCGAAGCCGTGCCTCTTCCTTTGATGTCGATGCGGAAGTGCCGAACAGTCGAAGTCCTGAATCAGTGGAAAGACCCGAAGTCACTATGCAGCCGACACTGAAGTCCTGAATCGGCGAAAATACCGATGTCACGAAAACAGCTATAATGGAGGTCCTGAAGCCACGAGTTAAATTCTACTGACATCAATGTGGGTTTTTTCAATACTTTTTTCTGGGGCAGCACTTGTGTCAATGCTGCCTGCCCAGTCTTAGTACTATGTGGGAATTCATTTAGAGAAACAGTAACACCAAAAGATTCAAGTGTTTTAAAGTAATGAAAATATCATGTAGTGTTGCCCTGCACTGGTAAAACTGATGTGTTTGCTTCAGAAACACTACTATAGTTCATATAAACAAGATGCTGTATGTCAATGGTCGGAAATTGAAAAAAGGCTATATGGCACAGGTTAAATAGTAGATAACAAATAAGCTCTGTAAAACATGTAATAGTGTTATCTGCTATCTGCTATGTGACATAAGCCTTTTCTCCTCTAAATGGCTGCCCCTGTTGCTACACAGCAGCTTATTGTTTCTGAAGCATACACAGCATTTTTACCAGTGCAGGAACTTTGCAATTTTTACACAGCATATGCAACAACCAAATTAAAGTTATTTCCTTAAAATCAGACAAGACTGTTCCTCTGATTGAATATATAGGAAACCTGCATTTGGATAGTGCCGCATATAATCCAGGAACATTACTAATATAGAACTCACATTTTTTTAGCTCTACTCCAGGGGTCTCCTAGTTGCACCCATTCACAGCCCTCCTTTTCAACAGGTGATCCCACCACCTGCACAGGCCTTTCAGTCTCAGTAACACAGCTTTTGTTAGGCTCCATATTTGCTCTAACTCAAACAGCATTCAGGGAGAGACATACCTTCCAAGCCACTGTGACACAAGTTTCTCACCTGGATACTCCAGCGGATACAGATTTGAGCTGGAGTTTTTCCATAATTCTTTGCAATTTTCTGAATTGTAGGGTGATTCAAGGCTTGTCCTTTGGCCAGGGGACAGTATCCCCCAAACACGATATTATTCCTTCTACAATAATCCACAAGTTCTTGTGGTTTCTGAAAGGGATGATACTCCACCTGTGGAAAAAATAAAGTATGAAGCAAATCCTATCAATATGTATGTGCGTGTGAAAATCATGATTGCCTTGTTATCATCAAGAGAAAATACTGGTAGTAGGCACATCACTCATTAAGAAGGCTAGTTTTAGAACTTTCTATGCGTTTGCCCTGCACCCCTAAAGCGGCACTTAAGC
The DNA here is from genome assembly GCA_024363595.1 of Xenopus borealis. Classification (NCBI taxonomy): domain Eukaryota; kingdom Metazoa; phylum Chordata; class Amphibia; order Anura; family Pipidae; genus Xenopus; species Xenopus borealis. Next base: position 89,140,246 of record CM044438.1, on the reverse strand, counting down.
TGGCCATAGACGCAACGATCCGATCCTACGAATCCTCGATTCATACTATTTTCGGATCGTGTTTGGAGTGTTCCGACATTTGTCGTGCCATGCCGATCGGTCGTTTGGTCGATTGGCCAGGTTAGAAAATTTCTGTCGGCTGGCAATCATATCTTTGCATCTATTGCAGATCGTACAATTTTCAGTGGGAGACCGTCAGTAGGTTTTTAATCGTACAACTTTTGTACGATCCCTGTCAGGGGCAGAACGTCGCTGATCTGTGCTTTTACTACTTTATTTGATCTGAAGGTTAGTGGCAGGTCGGGAGGTGGGGAAGTCCGATCGTCTATGGCCAGAATTAGGCAGAAAATCTGTTTTTACATTCTGCAATAAACAATATTTACATTTGCCCAGCCGCAGGCCTCCAACTTCTACTGAATTACAACTAGCAGCTCCCCACAAATAATCGAAAGCTGTGAAATAAACAATCCCCTTATCTCTAACCCTGCCCTAAAAATACAAAGTAGATAGATATGTACATAATGGGAAATGATGTGAGAACAACACATATATGTTCAATGGGCCATAGTTTTTTTTTCCTACATTGGGAGAGCTCCACTAAATCTGTTATCCAGTGACCTCATTGTTTTGTAATTACAGAGGAATTTGCAGGAATAATAACATGTGGAAAGAAGTCAGGAGTATGTAGCTCTGAACAGTTCTTTCCCAGTAATACGGAAAGTTGGTCATTTCCTGTTTCATATCTTTAGTACAACACATGACAATGGTGTGAAAACAATGAGCTGGCTGGTGCAACTAATAGGGGAGGGGATTGAGAGAAACTTCTAAAATTTGTAGGAATGAAAGCAAGAGAGTGATTTTTACTCTTAATCGAAAATTCCCCTCTTAAATATGAATGGCCATCTTTATGAACTGTAAAGGTGGCCATACATGGGCCGATAAAAGCTTATTGGCACGTGTATGGGACCCTTTCGATGGGCTTTACCGATCGGATGTCGATTGGACGGGACTAAAAAACCTCTATCGTTATCCAATCGCTAGGCCCTAGGGCCCATGATCGGATCACCCCGATCTGTTCTTTTGGCAACATCTCTGGCAGGTCTCTGCCCACTATTCCTAAAGTTATAATCAAAGTCCTCATTTTTGGGGGGTGGGGGGGGTTGTGGGATAATTCTATTTACATAGCAGTAATTGCATACATACCTTCTGGTTTATAATGGCTTTTATTGCATTTATGTTTCGTTAAATGATTTTAACTAAACTCATTCATGTTAAAGTTCTGTTTCAGAACCTGCCTATCTCAGCAATAATTCTTCTAACTTGGTAAATTTAGTACAGTATCTAGTAGAATTAAACGGGACCTGTAACTCAAAAAAATCATTTAAAATCCAATTTTATCACTTTACTCAAGCCAAATAAACTTTAATTACATTTTATAAATTATTTGAATCTTGTTTACTTCGGTCTTTTAACTCATAACTATAGCAAGAAGGCAGGAACCATATTGTGGACACAATTATTAAGGCATGCCTTGCATCATTTCAAAATCTTGCTTGTGCACCAGAATGTTCACTGGTTACACAATTAAATGTTGAAGAGAACTGGGGGAATGTGGGGAGAGCAGTGACATCTATTAAGTGCTGAATGGAAAGTGAAAGTAAATGCCCAACCTCTACGCCTAAGGCATAGAAGAGGGGGACAAACAATATTTGATTGACAGGTGAGGTTTTTAAATGTGTTTACAACAGCTATGAATGCTTTAATTAAAAAAGAATTTGGATTTCATGTTTAATAAGGACATTCATTATACAGATATTTATGTATGGGTGATAGGTCCCCCTTAAGTCAAGGAAAACGGACATTTACAGTTTTTCTTGAAAACATTTCACCACTCATCCTAGTGGCTTCTTCAGTTCAACTCATGAGACTCTTCATACAGTGTAGATATATTGGTAAATGAAGTGTTCTTCTCCAGGCAACGTTGTTGTTGTCTAAAGCCTCCCAAATGGAATCCCACACTTTATTATGATTTTAAGCAGACAATCACCTCTCCACCATAGCCCTAATAGGCATTCACATTATCAATATAATTAACATGCATTTATAAAGCACAAAACGATTCAGCATTGCTGTGCAAAATTCCATAGAAGCACAAATCAATACTAAAGGTATATAGAGGACCCTGCTCAATTGAGCAATCTTCTACAAGAAAAGAGAACCCAGATAGGTAATTGCCTCAGCCCAACTGTAATAAAGTTTAAAATGCAGTGCAAACCTGGTTAAGGTGAGGTACAACATTGCAGTCTTCCTTCAGCTGATCCAAGTGATGGATTAGAAAGTTACTAACACCAATAGAGCGACAAATTCCTAAAAATGAAGAGTAGCATAAATGGTCAGAAAATTGTATTTGCTCATTTTATAACACAAACCTTCAATTTTGCGGTTAACTGTGAAACAGTTACAAAAGCTAAATACTTACTTTGCTTAGTAACTACCCTGTTTTGTTTATGCAAAGTTACACCTGCTAATTGTGGAATTTGCCAATATTAAAGGTTTTATATTGACAAACCAAAGGTATTCCATGGTTGTAGAGATGCTCACTTCAACACTATTGCTTTGCAAAGCCAAGCAAGTATTATTTTTTCATTATTTAAACACAGCCTCTTTGGAGATTATTAGTATATTTAATTTTACTGGCTACATTGCAGTAATTGTTTGCTGAATAAACTTCTGTATGCCCATGGGTTGATGAATTGTTAACGTTATCATTAAGACAATGCATTTTTAATTTAACATGAGATACAGTATAAATATTTAGCTTGCTTATCTATCATCTGATTATATGCATGTTTAAACCGACTGTTGTGGAGCCCCTGCTCAGTTTATTCCTTTATATGGCATGTGAATATGCCCAGTGCACAAAATACAAATTCCCAAACAGAATTGAATCTCTTGTTAGAAGCCTCAGATGTCTCATCTTCTTACACTAGACCTTTCAGCTCCCCATTTCAATTATTAGCATTGTTTTCCCTTTATATATGAAGAATATGGAATCTGCTGAGGGCTAAAGCAAACATCATATTGACTGTCTCTACTAGTGGTAGCTATCAAAGCATCAATACTCCCCAGATCATTCAGTAGCTACTGGTAGCACTTAAAAACACAATAAGCCAGTGTAAGTCAGGTGTTTCACATTCAACTGAATGCACACTGGACAGTGTTTTACGGTTGTACCTAACAGTAGCAACAATCTGGTAATCTAAAATATTTTTATAGAATTAATACAATGTTCACTCTTCATACTGCCCCTTTCATAGTAAGACTTTTACATATTGTGAGCTAGTTTCTTGACAAATCTGAAGTGTTTCCATCCGGCATTAGCCTGCAGGACAATGAAATATGTGGCCAAAGGCAATATACAGTACCCTCTGCATGTATGATCTGCAGTGTAGGAGGGAATTAGAGTAACTACAGCACAATTAACACAGGTAGAACATACAAGCCCCTTGCAGACAGTTTTCAATCCATAATCAACAGAGAAATAGAGGTTTATGATAACTCTACCACAACTGAAGGATGACACTTGGATAATAATGCTTATCTGGCCAGTGCAGCTCTAAGTAGTTCAAACAAAACAGCATAGCCTGCCAATTAACACTAACTGCCACCAGATAACTAACTTAATTTATTTCTCTTTTCCTGTTTGTGCCTCCCACATGTCTCCTGTGACAGTGAGGTTTAAGTAGGTGATTGAGCGGACACTAAATTGTCTTGGATTCCTGATACAGAAAATGATACTGCATTCCCATCATGGAACACTGCAAATTAAGAAAATTGGGGCGTGTAATAACAACTGTATTATATAAAAAATTTAAAGAGATCACATCAAGCCAGTACACATGTACTGAAAAGGCTCTGTGTATATGCATATTTGCTATACATGGGTTTCTCCTTGAGACCTGGAGACCTTACCAACTACAAAGCTTGGCAGAATCTATGATTAAAGGCCCTCATAAACAGGCCAATAAAAGCTGCTGACGGGCAGAGTCGGAGGCTTATTGGCCCATGTGTGGGGCCCTCTGACAGGCTTTCCTGAACGATATCTGGGTGAAAGTCGGCCAGATCTCTATCGGGCAGGGTAAAAAATACAGTTGGATCGTGGCCGCATCTGCCTGTTGATGCGGTCCCATGATCCGCACCCACCTGTACGGATTGCATTGTGCCAATCATTGGGCGATCAGCCTGATATCAACCACCTCAATATGAGCATTTTGGGCAGAGATCTACTCGCAAGGGATCTCCCTGTGTATAGCCAGCTTAAGTTCTAAGAGACTGCAATCTTTTCTGTGGAGAAGAACTAAATTAACAGGTTTCATAGATCTTATCAATGATCCCATGAATGAGGCTAGTCATTTTCAGTAAGTCCTGATACCTAGATTGATCCAAAACAAAACCAATAACATGGAAACCAATATGTTACAATCATTACTTTCAAAAACTGCAAATGAAGGTGAAACACTTTCAATTTAATGTTTCAGCAAATCATATAGGCTTGAACGAAAAAAAAAAAAGAGTTTCAAACCTCTTTCATGCAGCTCCTCCAGTGCTTGCCATGTCTCTGCTCTTGCTTCCCTCGCACTCTTACCTGGTACATGAGCATCGGGCCAATGCATGAGGTACAAGTCTGAGAAGAGGGAGAACAACACTTTTTACTCAGAGATAACATAAAAATCAAATATTATCAAACAAAACATGACAAAATGAACTCCTATCATGTTATAGTCTCCCCACTAACCTCAATAATGCAGCAGTCCTATTCCAACTATTATACCACTGTTTAAGATGGGTTCACATGTTTTCAACTTTTTTTCCAATGGTTCAGCTTTTGCCAACGTTGCATCTACATAAGTTTTGCGGATCACACTGATCCAGGGTAACGATTTCATATAGTTTGGTCATTTCTAGCTAAACTGTATGATCGTCAGTCTTTGTATGCTCACCAATACTAGACATGGGAAAGCAAATTAAAGTGGCCCCTATTGGCATGTGCATGGAGTTATCTGCTAACTTGGAACTGCATGGGCTGAACTGCTATTATTCTGATTTGTCTAATTTGATGGTCTTTGGGTTCACCACTTAAGGTATCGGATTAATTAAAATACATGAAACAAAAGAATTTAAAGTGCCATGTTTCAGAAGCAAACCCCTTCATCAAGTATTTTTCATTCAAACACCCTCCTGTGCCGGTGCATGTTCTTTTTTTGGTTACTGACCAAACCTCCAGCCTACATGTCTAAGGAAAGCTAGGCTATGCCAGCAAGTCTTTGAATGATAGTGGAAATACCTAAAACTGCTCTGTTCTGCCTGTACCTACAACCAGTGGCATGAATGGCATCTATTGCTGTACAAACATGAGATGGATTTTGGCCAGAAAACACTGAAGTGCACAAAAAGCAACAAGCCTTATAAATAAATGATAATACAGGTATAGGATCCATTATCTGGAAACACACCAATCATTAAGGCGGTGCACTCTTGAAGTCCACTCAAGAAGAATCGCTCAAATTTTAAGTAAAATCATTCTCTTTATTCAAACATGTGGAGTTTGAACCGCTCCAATATATTGGCGAGAGGTCTGGAGCTGGATGCACCCATAGATTCCAGCCATAGAATTAGAACATATAAAAAGTGTATATCAATCGACTAAGCATTAAAGGGGTGGTTCACCTTCAAGTTAACTTTTAGTATATTGTAGAAGGGCCAATTCTAAGAAACTTTTCAATTGGTCTTCATTATTTATTTTTCATAGTTTTTTAATTATTTGCCATTTTCTTCTGTTTCTTTGCAGCTTTCAAATGGGGGTCACTGACACCATCTAAAACAAATGCTCTGTAAGGCTACAAATGTATTGTTATTGCCACTTTTTATTACTTATCATTCTATTCAGTCCATCTCCTATTCATATTCCAGTCTCTTATTCAAATCAATGCAGGGTTACTAGGGTAATTTGTACCCTAGAAACCAAATTGCTGACACTGCAAACTAGAGAGTTGTTGAATAAAAAGCTAAATAACTATAAAACCACAAACAATAAAAAATAAAAACCAATTGCAAATTGTCTCAGAATATCACACTCTACATTAGACTAAAAGTTAACTCAAAGGTGAACAACCCCTTTAAAGATTAGCTCCTACGGACTAGAGATTGTAAAAAGGAACACCCGGTACAGCGCTGGATACATGTATATCCATTATCTGGAAACCCATTATCCAGAAGACTCCGAATTAAGTAAAGGCATCCTACCATAGACTCCATTTTATCCAAATGTGTAAAAATTATTTCCTTTTTCCGTGTAATAATAAAATAGTAGCTTATACTTGATCCCAACTAAGATATAATTAATCCTTATTGGAAGCAAAACCAGCCTATTGGCTTTATTTAATGTGTACATGATTTTCTAGTAGACTTAAAGGGGTGGTTCACCTTCAGGTTAACTTTTAGTATGTTATAGAATGACCAATTCTAAGCAACTTTTCAATTGGTTTTCATTATTTATTTTTTTATAGTTTATGAATTATTTGTCTTCTTCTCCTGACTCTTTATAGTTTTCAAAAGCGGGTCACTGACACCCTCAAAAAACAAATGCTCTCTAAAGCTGCACATTTATTGTTATTGCTGATTTTTATTATTCATCTTTATTTCCTGACCCTATCCTATTAATATTCCATATTCTCATTCTAATCAATGCATGGTTGCTAGGGTAAATTGGACCCTAGCAACCCGATTGCTGACACTGCAAACTGGAAAGCTGCTAAATAAAAAGCTAAATAATTTAAAAACCACAAATAATAAAAAATGAAAACCAATTACAAATTGTCTCAGAATAGCACTCTCTACACCATACTAAAAGTCAACTCAAAGGTGAACAACCCCTTTAAGGTATGAAGATCCAATTTACTGAAAACCCCAGGTCCAGAGCATTCAGGATAACGGGTCCCATACCTGCACTGCATTCAGACATGTTTGTTATACCCTTTTTATGCATTTGAATAACTTACTGCACTTCTTATTTTCTTGTTGCACGTCCCATAATATATATATTCTTACATTCCCTAACCCTTCCCTTGTTCAAACCCTCTCAATATACCCTGACACCCTGCCGACTTCCTGTCTAAGCTTCTGCTCTTTATATACACTGACATCTTGCTATTACAGCTTTGTGTACTTCTCAGTATCCTGTCTCCCCAGCCTATACATTTCCCTATAAATATTATTAACCTACTTCTGTCCTACTCATATGTCATGCATGTAACACACTTCTATCAAACAACTTCTCTTACAATCCATGCAGCAGATATATGTTCAAGCGAACATCATAATACAAACTGATTTTTATTTGTCCTTTTTTACCTAGATAAAGCACTATATCAACTGACAAATAATCATCACTTGTTAGTTTACTGATGTAATCCCAGTGACTAATTAAATTGGTTTTGTTATTAAAGCTAAATAATAAAATGCTAATAGGCTTGTTACAGGAAGATTAATTCGCTGTCAATTGTAGCTTACCAGAAATGTTCTTTAAAGAAGAGCTAAACTCTAAAAATTACATTTTATATATGGAACCAATTGCACCAGCCTAAAGTTTCAGCTTGTCAATAGCAGCAATGATCCAGGACTTCAAACTTGTCACAGGGGGGTCACCATCTTGGAAAGTGTCTGTGACACTCACATGCTCAGTGGGCTCTGAGCAGCTATTGAGAAACTAGCTTAGGGGTTGTCACAAATTATCAAGCAGAAAATTAGGTTTGCCTGTAATATACGTTTATGTTACAAGGTTGATTATTACATTCTGATGCTAATTGCACTTGTTTCTCTGCTGCAACGTAGTTATTATCCATATTAATTACTAATCAACCATATATTGTGACTATATTTCTATTCTATGTGTACTGTATATTGTGAGTGGGTCCCTAAGCTCAGAAAGTGACAGCAGCACAGAGCATGTGAATCAGTGAATCAGCAGAAAAGAAGATGGGGAGCTACTGGGGCATCTTCTGAGACACAGATCTTTACTGCTAAAGGGCTGTGGTTGCCTTGGGCTGGTACAGAAGCCCAAAACATAAAGTACAGTACAACATTTCTAGCTACTTCTTTAGTTTAACTTTCCTTGTCCTTTAAAATGTATCATGAAATAGCATTTAATGGAGAAGGAAATATATAATCATAGTGGTGTGGGGGTGTGATTGTAATCGTTGACCTAAGACCTTGTCCTTTAAACTTAGCCATGCTTCATTTCAACAGTTTGCACCTGAACAACTTCACAGATATGTACCAATGCCTTAAAGTGATACTGACACTAAAAAACTACTTTTCAAAATATGAATGTACATTGAATGTTACCTATAGGTCATGCTAAGCTCATGCTAATTTAGTGCTGATATAAATCTGAAATATAAAGGGGTTAAAGGGGTGGTTCACCTTTACTGTAACTTTTATTATGTTATAGAATGGCCAATTCTAAGCAACTTTTCAATTGGTTTTTATTATTTATTTGTTATAGTTTTATAGTTATTTGTCTTTTCATCTGATTCTTTGCATCTTTCAAATGGGCGTCGCCATCCCCTTCTAAAAATACAAATGCTCTGTAAGGTTACAAATGTATTGTTATTGCTACTTTTTATTGCTGATCCTTCTATTCAGACTCTCTCCTATTCATATTCCAGTCTCTTATTCAAATCAATGCATGGTTGCTAGGGTAATTTGGGCCCTAGTTACAAAACTGCTTAAAATGCAAATTGAAGAGCTGCTGAATAAAAAGCAAAATAACTCAAAAACCGTAAATAATAAAAAATTAAAACCAATTGCAAATTATCTCTGAATGTCACTCTCTACATCATACTAAAAGTTATGTCAAAGGTGAACAACCCCATTAAGATTCTGATTCTAACAGCTTTGCATTCCTCCCAACCCAGCCCCCTTTAGTTTTCTTTTATGAAGGTCATTGAAATGGCACCAAGAATAAATTCCTGTCCTGACAAGCACTAGGAAAGGCTTGGGAAGCTGTGAGACACAATCCTCCAGCTAGTAATGCACATCCCGCTATACACATTCATACACAGGACACTTGTACTGCCTTAAAGAACAAGTAAACCTTTTTTTTTTCTATCTGTAAATTTGCTCTAAACAGCCCCCCAGATTAATGTACCTTAGTCCCTGCTGCAAGTCTGCTCTGGTTTCTGTGTTATCAGCAGCTTGTTTCCTCTTCTTCCTGGTGCAGAGTGAAGCTCCGCCCCATAGCTTACTGAGCTGACCTTATCTCTGTGACTAGTCCTGGAGATCATTTGCATACTATGACATAGCAGAGACTAGTGTCTCTGCTTTTGCTTGGGGAAACTAGCTTACTAATGCACACACTGGCTCCCTCTTCCTCTCTATTGTGGAACAGCAGCAAATGGACTGCTCAGTAAACTAAGGGGTGGGGCTTCACTCTGCTCCAGGAAGAAGGGGAAACAAGCTGCTGATAACACAGAAACCAGAGCAGACTTGCAGCAGGGACTAAGGTACATTAATCTGGGGGGCTGTTTAGAGCAAATTTAAAGAAAGAAAAAGAAAAACATTTACTTTTCCTTTAAATGGGTTTACACTGCTTACTTCACAATTCAGTTTTACTGGGTGCAGAATATAGCAATGTCCCTTACTACCAAACCCAGTCTTGTCTTTAGCAATGGTGGGAAGCTAGGTGAAATAGAATTTGCTGGGCTCTACTATAGGACTGTCCAAGTTATGGTCCTCCAGCTACTGTAAAAAAAAAAATGATCTAACTATGACAATTAGATTTCTACGTGCACATTTAGTTCTGTAATGTGAGTACAACTTATTGTTGGCATTTTTCTTTTCAGCAGCTCACCAGTGACTTCTGTTAGCCTACTAACTTCTGCAGTGAACCTTTGACTCATTACTTCTGTTTTGAAAATCCATACATTTCCTCCACATTGGATAAGCGTGACCATGACAGCGCTCGAATGTGATAATAAACGACTGAATGAATTTCATGCAATGGCATGCTTCTAGTCTAAACTTCAGCTGTGAAATTGTCCCTTGAACAAGAACAAAACATTTGTGGAGTATTGTTTCATGGGACATAACCTTTTTTCTGCAGACACATTCACCTATAGCTTTGGCAGGAGAATACTGCCGAACATCAAAATTCCAGTTGGGAGAATTTTGGCCTGAAAGTGACCTTTGCCTTTTTGCAGGTGGCAAACAGATTTAGCTTTAAATGAAACAGTAAAAGACAACAAAGCATAAAGTCAGTATAGGGTTACAAATTCATAACTATTCTAGAGAAGAATCAAATTCAGTCAATAGCTTATTTACGGTCTGCAAGTGGATGGAGGCATTTGCATTGAAACCATTAAACATAATTGCATTCAGAATTGCTCCTTGAACTTTTACATACTTGTGATGGAGCCAGGGCCATCATCAGGCATATGGGGGACAGCTGTACTAGGCCCGTCCAGGCTTTAAGGGGGGCACGGCTGTGCTGTATTTTCTAGATTATCTGGGCCCCCTTGAGTCGCAGAAGCCACAGTGGAACTCAATAAAAGAGCTGAAAGCCACTGAATGGAGCAGAAAGCCACCAAATGGTGCCAAGGAAAAGACAAATGAAGAAGACCTTTAAAGGTAATGTCCACTGAACACCAATAATTTTTTTATGGGGGACACTGGCCACCAATGGTTTTTAAAATGTTTCATGGTGGACCATGGCCACCAATTTTTTTTTAACTTATAGGGGGTCCATACCAACCTTTTTTTTTATAACTTTTTGGTTAGCCTTGGCCACTAATATATATTTATTTTAATTTGCAGGGGGCCCTGACCACCAATAGCTTTGTATAACTTGTTAGGGGCCCTGACCACCAATGGTTGTTTAAAACTTGGGGGCGGGGAGGCTGGCCGCCAATGTTCTTTTTTTTACTTGTGGAGGGGCTGGCAATTAATTAATTTTTTTAACTTGTAAGAAGGGCCTGACCACCAATGGCTTTATATAACTTGTGTAGTCACCAATGGCTTTTTAGAATTTGCGTGTGAATGGGTTACTGTTTTAGAGCTGGCGTCTTTGTGGCCTTTTACTGTGGTATTGGGCTTGGGCCAGGCTAGGGCAGGCAAGGACCAGGCATTTTTGTTGTATGGGGCCCTGTGATTTCTGATGGCGGCACTGGGTGGAACATACTTGTGTCTAAACTAGGGATGCACCAAATCCAGGATACGATTTGGGATTCAGACTTTTTCAGGAGGATTCATATTCGTCTAAATCCTTCTGCCCGGCCGAACCCTAATTTGCATATGTAAATCACGGGCTGGGAGGGAAGGGAATTCATGTGACCTCGTCACAAAACAAGAAAGAAAAAAATGCTTGCATATGCAAATTAGGATTTGGATTAGGCTCGGTATTCTGCCGAATCTTTCACGAAGGATTAGGGGGTTTGGCCGAATCCAAAATAGTGGATTTGGTGCATTCCTAGTCTAAACAATCACATACAATCCTAAAATGAAAACGTTAGTTTCAGTTAATTGTGTTTGATTCACATGAAGGTACAAGTGTAACTTTGTGCGTTTGGCGGAGATGCAATTGTTTCTGCATCTCCTCCCCCTTGTGGATGCAGTTATGCTTGGATGCCCTAGCCTGGGAAAACGCTGCATTGTTGGTTGAAATAAAAAATGGCAACTTGCATCTGAAATTGCACTTTTAAGTTTAAGTAGGTGATTGAGCTGACACTAAATTGTCTTGGATTCCTGAACATTACACTTGCGCTTGTAATACAGCCCTATTGTGTAACAAGGCCATGGGTGCTCTGCACTACCATTTCTGCTAGTATGAATTAATGGTATATGTAGAATTTTATACACACTGTGCAATGCATCGCTTTATTAATACACTACTTTATTACCTCGACACTCCTTTGGATGCATTTAAATTGTTTTGATGGTGATGGATGAAGCCTTCTCTGTCAGGGAGCCGAGTGCCCACAGATCATGGCTTCACGTTTATAAGTATAAATTGATAAGTACCCAGTCAGGGTGGAGTTGCCATTTCAATTTTGTTTCTCTGGGAATGCCTTTGTTCCTGTTTACTTTTACCCTGAAGGTTTATTTTGGTTTATTTTTCAGCATGCTACTTACCCACTACAAAGCGAGAGGGCACAGAAAAGAAAATGATGCAATAAATTGAGAAGCTGCTTTGTGTGCAGAGATTATAGAATATGCAAATCGGTTCAGCTGCAAAAAAACGTCCTATTCAATATTTTTACATGAATGTGAACAAACTGAAAACATCTGCAAAAAATTGTGGGTAGATTTATTAAAGGAGAATGTAAGGGTAGGGGCAGACGAGCAGATTCAGGGAGATTTAGTCGCCTGGTGACTCATATAAAAGGTTTACATAAAAGGTAGAATATCTTGAAAGCTATCTCCCCCCTCCCCAAATCTGCCACTTAGTTCTTATCAGCACTTCTGCATTTTTCAGAGATAAAGCAGGATTGCCACATGTAATGTAGTGACTCAAAAGTATCTTAAGGGTACTCACGAGGTATCTTCGGGCGATTCCGGGAATCGCCGCGCAGCGTGTGCACAGGCGCTGGCGCTTTGTCCCTTTTACTAGCGGCAGACAGGGAGAAGGAAATTCGGGGAGATTGTCGCCTGCTAAAAATGCCAGGCGACAGAATCTCCCCGAATCTCCCTGTCTGTCCCTACCCTAAGAGAAAGGCATTTTTTGGGAAATGTATTGCCTGGGGCTAAATCAGGTTTCCTGGGGGTGACAAATCTCAACTTCTGCTACTGCCCTAAATGGGTCTCTCACCCAAAAACACAGCTTGTTGCACTACATAATAAAACCTAATTCTACTCAACTTTTCAATATACATTCATTTAAAAAAAAATTTAACAAATTCATCACAATTTTTTTGAATTTTCAAAAAAGTTAATTATTCCCATTAAAAGCAGTATCTGTCTGGCAGGTTATTTATACTATCTACCCTCCTCGTTGTGACTCCTTAAACAATGTTGCAAGCCAGCTGATTAAAGCCTGCTTAAAGACCTAAAGGGGAAACTGACTCCTGTCACATAGTTTTAGAGAAAGGCCCTTACCTTACCTTTCCTAGTTTGGAAATCCAGACAGCCCTTCCAAAATCTGAGCTGTAGGCAACCCTACATGGGATTATGTTGTGGGGAAAGTACCCAGAATCCTTGCATCACACTTTTATATAGATTGTTAAAGGAGAAGGAAAGCTTTAAAAATACAACCCCTCCCAGATATTTGTCTCAAGCCCCTCTCCTGAAACGCTGCCTTATTAACTTTCAAATCATTACTATTCTTACACATCATTAGTTAAAAGAATCCCCACTATTTAAAAGCTTGCCGCCGCCATATTCTTCTGTGCACGTCACTTCCCTTCCTCCACTGTAATGCTACTGCGCTCTCACAAGAATTTGACCCCACCATGTCATTTTTAACTTGAATGCACTATTGTACACACCACTGTCAGACAGACCTGAACGCAGCTGACTGATGAGAAAAAAAGCGAGCATAGTAGCTTCAAAACTTATCTTAACTACGGGGCGTCTCCATGGCAACGGGACAGCTGTAATCCTCCTGGCGCTTGAGCTAGAGCAGGCGGGGGCAGAGAGGTCAGCAATGACTCATGTCACGTGATATCTCTACACTGGGCAAAGCTCTGGAAGTTGTGCGCATGTGCAGGGCACCTCAGAAACGAACTGCTCATGCGCCTGCCCTGAATAGAAGAATTTATGGATGGCAGCAGAGGTGTACTTTGCAGAACAGCTCAAAGCTTATTTTAAAATCGATTCCACCTTCAGAATAACTGACTAATTGCAGGAAAAAATTACTGATGGTATGTAAATGCACATTTTATGGGCAATGATTAGGGCTTTATTTATTTTTTGCCTTTCCTTCTCCTTTAAGGCGGCAACAAGAAAATATTTCATCCCAATGTTGGAGAAAAATATTGTTGTGATCACAGACACATATGGCTGTGCAGAATATGAGCAGCTATAGTATCAGGCCAGTCTGAACAGGGATACACTATCTGCAGGTGTACTATGCAATTACCGTTGACCTTGGGAGTTGTAGCTCAACAACTGGAGGGCCACTAATTATTGCCCTTAGTGTTCTTATTTAAGTAAAACCGTTATACAATAAACATCACATTAGGCATTACAAATTAGAGGCATTTGAGCGACCAACCATCTGGGAACAATAAGGCTCCTGCAGGCTGGTACTTGTACAACTCTACACAGCACACACGGTGGGGTACATTGCTTCTTGCCATCAGAGGTGGCTCCTGCTATGCCACTCCCCAGCGCTTACCTTTTTTGATCAGGAGCTCAATTTTTTAATTAACAGAAATTTGTCTCTTAAAGTTACCAGAAGCAGCTTTTTGCCGCCCCTGGTAACTCATGGGCTGCTGCTGCCTGAGGCAAGTATCTCAACTCAATAAAAATAAAATGCCAATAAGTCCCAAACTTAGTGTACCCCAGTCCAACAATCTGTCAGTTTCTATTCTTTCCCCCAAACCTCTTTTGAGGGACACAGGAATACTCTTTTTGGAGTATCTCAACTTGCCTCTCATGGCAGCAGTGCCCCTGCCGATTAATTAATATTGCAATTATCCTTTAGACTGATATTATACTCTCTATGACCAAAATTAAAGTGAAGGGTACACATTAGCGCCTACACATTAGGGGAATCTACTTTCCCCAAGGTACAAATGCTAGAGTACTAAGGGGTGCAAGAGCTTGCTCCTCTATACTGGGCAATACTGTACTCTGCAGTCTGAAAATCCAGTACAGGTATGGGATCCGTTATCCGGAAACAAGTTATACAGAAACCTCCAAATTATAGAAAGGCAGTCTCCCACAGACTCCATTTTAACCAAATAATCAGAATTTTTACAAAGGATTTCCTTTTTCTCTCTAATAATAAAACAGTACCTTGTACTTGATCCAATCTAAGATATAATTAATCCTTATTGGAAGCAAACCCAGCCTATTGGGTTTATTTAATGTTTAATTGCTTTTATAGTAGATTTAAGGTATGAAGATTCAAATTACAGAAAGATACATAATCCAGAAAGCCCCAGGTCCAAGAATTCTGGATAACAGGTTCCATGCCTGTACTAGGTGCAGAGTGCAGCACTGAGTATAGTAGGCCAACCCTATCACCACTAGCCCACCCCTTTGTGGCCTGAAAACTCTGTGGGGCTAATTTCTAAAAAGTGGGTAAATTTGCACCTGGTCAGTAACCCATAGCAACCAATCAGTGATAAGCTTTTTTAGGCCAGCTGCAGGTTGAACAATGAAGAGTCAGGTTAAGGCCAGGTGTGGGTCGAGAATTGGTCGAACTACATATCACTACTTCTGAACCTTTCTGCTGGTAGAGTTTACTTTAAGTTTAGTCAATAAAATGCAAATGAAAAATTGGTGAAGTGTTTCAAACTGAAGCAAGGCCATTCATTAGGATGGAATACCTCTACTTTGTACATGGGGTCCAGTGAGGCAAGCCTTGGAGCTGCACTGGAGTGGATACTCTAGAGTACACAAATTAATAGTTTGGTATTTTACTGATCACCAATTTATTCAGGAAGTCAAGAATTGAAGCTGCTTGGTGCATCTGCAACCTGACTGTTTATGGTGAGGGGAATCAGCAGTAAACGTGGCCACATATCTGCTTAAGTTGGATAATAACGTGCAGAATTACCTTCATATCGGACTAATGATTGTTCGGTGCCATCTCCCGACCTGCCTCTAACCATTCAGATCAAATAAAGTAGTAAAAGATCAGATCGGACAATGTTCTGCCCCTGGCAGCAATCATGCAAAAGTTATGTCCGACAAAAGTTGGTGACACTCTCCCATGGACATCATCATATATCGTCGGCAATACATGCAGTGATATTATCGGCAGCCGACAGACATTTTCTAAGCTGTCTGATCAACTGAACGACTAATCGGCCCGAAAATCTTTTTGGCGTCTATGGCCAGCTTTACAAACAACATTTTAAACATCAATATGTGGTCTAATGTTTGCATATACTAACATGGGCTCAGCGATGCACAAAAAACAGGCTGCCCTGGCTGAAAACCAATTAGACAGACATTTGGGAGCAAATTCTTTCTTTCTTTCTTTTTTTTTTTTAAATCACTGGAATAAGCTGGCAATTATACCAAGATGATTGTTGCATTGACATTTTTATTTATTTGTGGCCTAATCTGGTGGTGAAAGCAGGTTGAACATGAGGTATATGGCTCAAAGGGAAACAAAACCAGGAATACTATTTAAATGTAAATAAAACATTCTGAAAAAAGGTCAGTTTGTGGTCACTGAAAACCAGTTAAAAGGAAAGTAGTGTACTTACCTAGATAGTCTACCCCTAGTCTCTTGCATGAATCCAGACATGATTGTATTGCATTCTCATACCCATAGTCTCCAGGCCACAGTTTAGTGGTAAGCCACAGTTCTTCTCTCTTCACTCCACTTTCACATATTGCTTTCCCCACCATAGCTTCATTCCCATATCTCTTGGCCGTGTCAATATGGCGGATGCCACATGTTGTCAAAGCATAGAGCAGTGCATTGTGGGAATATCCTCCACTATGAGACATTCCTGTTGGGAACATGTAGTATAACATTTATAGACGTACTTTTATAAGGTGTAATACATGATAATTACAGCATATAAAGAAGGGCTGAATTATAATACCACCATGTACGAACAGCTGTGTATTAACAGATATAAATGATAACCCCCTGCTGATGTTTTTCTTATCAAGAATCCATTTTCCTTTAAATAAGGACATAATTCAGGGTTACAGTAATACATCATGCTGAACACAAATTCTAAAGAATTTCAGACCCGGTTCAGGCTTTCCCCTTTGGCAATCCCACAAACAGGTTTTTTTTTTTCAATGCTTTTTAAGTCCTGAAGTTGTGTTTTGTTTAAATTGAAATAAGAAGTACTCATAACATAATATATGCATTCCATCTGGTCTGGGTTTTAAACAAGAAATGTCATATGCATTAAACTGAAAAGCAAACACAGATGCAACCTGGGCACATTCCTGATATTGTAAGAATACAGGATCACACAAAATGAGAGCTGGAGTTTACTATCGGTGTAGAAGGCAAAGTACATTATAATATTCATTAAAAGGGATGGTTCACCTTTGATTTAACTTTTAGTATGATACAGATCGTCATATTCCTAGCAACTTTGCAATTGATCTTTATTATTTATTTTTCATAGTTTTGAAATTATTTGCCTTCCACTTTTACATCTTTCCAGCTTTCAAATGGGTGGTCACTGACCCCCCTACAGTCCTATTGCTCCACATGCTTACAATTTTACTTTTTAATACTGTGGGCATCCTGTTTTTGTGGCTTTTTGCAGTTTAGCCACTGTATAAAGGAAAGTTGCACATGGCACTATGGAATGCAGTGAATTAAAATGTGCACAATTACTCTTTTAATCAAATTACACGCAATTGCACTGGATTGACTCTTGACTGTGTCATTTGTGCTCCGAGTCCCAATGACATCAGCACCCATTCTTTGAAAGGGAACTTTTGCAAAAATTAAAATTGAATATAAGTTTCATCACACTGAAATAAGAAACTTTCTAAATACAATCAATTTTAAATTATGTAGCGTTTCTGAAATAATCAAGTTAATTTTTACTATTCCTCCTCATCTGTTTTGTCTTCATTCTGTCTTCATGTAGCAGTTGGGTGTCAGATATTCATTAACAGTTAGGTCTAATATATCTTATGGGGGGGCTCCTTTCCTAGCAGATGAATTAGATCTCACTGATTGCAGTACAAACAAACTCTAACAAAATAACGATTTTTTGCAATAATTCTGCATGTAGAAAGACATGACGTCTGGTGATTTTAATAGTGTGCATTCTAATACATCTTCTAGGAAAAAGGAGCCCCCTATAAGATATATTGCATCTAACTTCCAATAAATATGACACCCAGCTCTTGCATGAAGAGAAAACAAAGAGAAACAGATGCTGAGAGAGGGATAGTGAAGATAAATTTGATTGTTTCAGAAACAGTACAGAATTTATAATTGATTGCATTTTGAAAGTTTCTTATTTCAGTATGCTGAAACTTATATTCAATTTTAATTCCACTGCACATACTGATGCACGTAACTCTAGGAATCCATCAACGCAACTAATCTATCTGAATAACTAAACTGAAGCTGAAAAGTGGGACTTTAGATTTTTATGGCAGTTGCATGGGGCTAGGGTTTGATTAGTGAGAAACAGGTTGGTGTTGCATGCTTTTGCACAATTCATCGTAACTGTGATTGGATAAAATACCCAATCAACTTAACTAATCCATCTGAATAACTAGACTGAAGTTAAATTAGTGGGACCTTATATTTGTATGGCAGTTGCTGAGGCTAGGGTTTGATTAGTTAGGAATAGGTTGGCATTACTTTGTGGTTTTATCAGGCTATGCATACCCATGAAGAATGAGAATTTCCACACTGATACAGTTTCACATTGGAAAGTATGACTTTGCAGGTTACAATATGAAAATTGCACAATACAGGTATGGGACCTATTATCCAGAATGCTCAGGACCTGAGGTTTTGCAGATAATGGATCTTTCTGTAATTTGGATCTTCATACCTTAAGTCTACTAGGAAATGATGTAAACAAAAAATAAACCCAATAGGCTAGTTTTGCTTCCAATAAGGATTAATTATATCTTAGTTGGGATCAAGTACAAGGTACGGTTTTATTATTACAGAGAAAAGGGCAATAATTTTTAAAAAAAATTGGATTATTACATTAAAATTAAGTCTATGGGAGAAGGCCATTCCATGATTCTGAGCTTTCTGGATAAAGGGTTTCCGGATAAGGGATCCAATACCTGCATCACAAACTGAGTGGAAAACAAGTTTCAATTCAAGTGAACCAGCAAGAAGCCAAAAAAAATAAAAGTGGTGCTTGAGCAGGGCAGGCACAATACTGGAAAATGTGTTCTGCAAGATCAACATGGATTTTCTCTGAAATGTCTGGTTCTGAGCTAGAAGAAAATTATATAGACAAGAGTTATATAACAGTTTCACTTCCACTCTCTGCCAATTTCCCAGTAGTTAAGTTATTGCCTTAGCTTGGTAGGATTCAAAAGCTGCTGCTTGGGAGAGATTGGCTGTAGAATGCCAGGCATTGGATGAATGGACATTATTCAGAAAGGCCACCATAAAGCACAAATCCTCCTTGTGCGCTAATGACTTTGGCAGAATGCTCAGGAAAGCAAAAATCTTCTCAATGTCAACCTGTCATGGCAGAAAGGCATGGAAGTGCCCTCGATGCCAAACAGTGTTAGTTTTAAATCAGGAATTTCGGTGATTCATAAAAACCTCCTGTACATTTCCCCTATACATGACTCCTACCTGGCCACTTTATGTTGTCTTGATAAACAAATGTCAAAAAGAGTGCTTAATATAAAATAGCCTGGAGTGCTTGCATTCACACTACATTAGAAGTAATTTACCATCAAATACACGTGGCAGGTCCAATGCCTCACTTCAGGCAGCACAGTCAGGGATGGGCAGTATACTGAAGAACATTAAAAACATCCCACAGAGCAAAAGCAACTTTATGAGCCCAATTCCTGTGGCAATGGAAATATTTTGGCTCTAGTCTCAGGTGGAGCATGAGAGGAAAAGGCTGTTAGAAATGGTCATGGAGAGGTGTTAGAATGACTATAACCTCCGTAACTAAAAATTAACAAACTGTAGGGCTTGTGTCCCTTGTGAGGAGAACCTGTAATTCTGGTGGGACCCAAAATAACACCTCAGATATGGCAGGAGCTATTGTTAGATTAGTCTATCTAGTACCAGTCTAGCTCTTCTGCTCTGGAATTAGACTCCCAATGATAATGTTCACATACCAAAATTATTCTTAATTTAGTTTGTTTGCACGTTCTTGGTTAGGTTTATTATAAAATGTTCCCTTAGACACAATATAAATGTACAAAAAATGATATTGTAAAATATAAGGATATTATAAGTCACTGAGGCTTTCTACTGCCATATAAAGACACATAACTGAAGGCAGAATAATTTTATAGAGGCCATGGACATCCAAGGTAACTGCTGATATCCTCAGCAAGTCTTGTGACACAAGTCACAAATATAATACTGTATATGATTTTAACAATATTCATGACTCTTGTATATATACACGTACATCTTTACATGAAGATGTCTATCACAAATAAAAATGAAGTGTACTCTATGGAGAAGACAGTACTAATTATTTCAGTAAGCAGAACATGCACAGGGCTTCTAAAGGGCTCCACTTAATGTATCCTTTATAACTCCTGCCAAGTTAGTAGGGGAGGGGGGTCTCTTTTTCCCTCGCAGTCTTTCCCACCAATTCTCAGACCTGTCCTCAAATTGTTCTTGGATCCTCAACTTTCAGAGGTTGCCTTGGAAACTGGTGAAAGAGGCTTCTTTTTCCATAGAAAACTTGCCAATGGGAAGTCCTGGGGGCCTCTCACCAGAAATCAATTGAGATTTCCAGGTTCACTGAACCCATTCTGAGTAGCACAATGTGCCAGGCTGGGTGTGAGAGGGTGAAAAGTGCTCACAATAAGAGACTAATGCTTAATTCAAAGTGCTTCCCAGTCTCCAGCACCCCCTAATGTATTACTTCAGCAGCAACAGTTACCCGGGTGAGGTGAAATTTCCTAAATAAAATCCACTTCTTTAGAAACAGTAAGCAGAATAAATCATTTCTGGGTTGAGTCAAATCTCAGATTTAAGAGCCTGACGTACATGATTTTTTTTTTTCAAGGAAGGAATATGCTGCTTTTCACAAAAAAATATGATTCTTGCTTAATGCAATAAATGAAATTAATTATTATATGACTGCATCTGCCTCAAAAGCCATCAATCAACCAATCAAATAGAAAAGGCTGCTAGTTTGAGTAAAGTAATGATAATGGGTGAAGTTTATAAACTTGTTGATTGATAATTATAGGGCACAGGAAGTTGAAGAGCCATATATGCTAGACTAGATCTAGTGATCTCTAATGATCCAAAACATATAGCAAATGTGAAAGTAACCTAACCCCTGTGTAATAGTGACCATAATGTGGTCTAATTTAGCGTTTGGTACAAAAATACACTGGGGGCAACAAAAATCTAAGTAACTATTAGCTCTTTATGGGCTGCCCTTCAGTACATAGATTGTAGCATTATGTTTTCAGCTAAAAACACAGAACAGAAGTGGTTTTCATTTTAAATTATATTAAATTGTTACTGTTCTCCCTTAAAGGAGAACCAAACCTGTAAGGAAAGAACCCTCCCCCTGCCCGTGTAGACTGCTCCCTCCCCCCCCCGTCAAATGCCCCTTATTTTTTACTTACCCCTCTAGTGGATTCTTGCCACGGGAGTTCACAGTAGCCATTTTTTTCTTTGGTCTTTTTCATAAGTTTTGGCGCATGCGCAGTTGGAGAAGATTTCCGGACCCAAACCACTGAGATTTTCCAAATTTTTCGTGACTTTCAGCACATGCAATGCCGGTCTACTTACGAAGAAGAACAAAGAAAGAATATGGCTGCCGTGAACTCCCCTGGCAAGAATCTGCAGGAGGGGTAAGTAAAAAATTAGGGGCAATTGCTGGGGGGTAGGGTCTACACAGGGGAGGGTTTTAAAGGAGAACTAAGCCCCTTTTTTAAATAAAAAAACCCCTACCCCACATAGACCCCTCACTCCTCCTTCCCAGCCTAGCTCCTACCCCAGGCAAATGCCCCTAACTTGTTACTCACCCCTTGGTGCAGATTATGGCATCGGAGTTCATGGGTGCCATCTTCTTCTCTTCAGAAATTTTCGAGAAGTGACTGGTGTATGAGTGCATGCACAGCTGGAGCAATTTTCCTGTTTGCGACAACTGCACATGTGCCCAAAGACATGGATGATTGCCAAAGTGAAGAAAGAAGATGCAAAAATTTCCGAAGAGCCAGGAGCCAGAAGATGATGCCCGTGAACTCTGATGCCTCAATTTGCACTGAGGGGTAAATAAAAAGTTAGGGTAGGAGGGGAGGAGAGGAGGGGGGGTCTAATTAGGGTAGGGTTTCTTTTTTAATAAGGGGTTTAGTTCTAATTTAAGAAATAAATGGAGAAGGACTAAGAACTACCCTGTTCTGTTTTGAGCCAATATGTGGATTAGGTCCAGAAAACGGGAATTATGATTAGGCTGGCTCTAAGGAACAGGGTGGTGTCTATGCTATAATGGCTTCCTTCCTTAGCTCATTTCAAACACTCTTTGAAGCTAACAAAAATATGACAGAGTTTCAGAACAGGGGACTCTTCTCCCTAGAACGCAAAAATAAAGGATTTCCTGGTCTTTGATTAAAGACAATTTAGGACAGATTTGATCATTTTTGTGCCAATTCATGTTATAAAGTAAAACATTCAAACATACAAGGAATAGGCAGTGTGACGAACAGTCTCCCTGGTTGTCTAGTGGCTTACCTCTTAGCATGTGGGAGCGCCCGCCATGCCTCTGGCATGCATCTAACTCCTTCCAGCACCGTTTCCTCTATTGCGCAGGCGCCTGTGCACTTCCGGGACTATGCGCTGTTGTGATGATGTCACGCAATGGCGCGAAATTCAAATGTATAAAAGGGGAAGTCAGTCTACAGATCCTTGCCCATTGTTAGGTTCTATTTAGAAAGTTCCTGGGTGTTTTATCCTTGTAATTCCTGCCTGATCTTCTGATATTGACCCTTGTTTGGCCTGACTACTCTGATTCTCTCCAATCCTGACCTTTGCCTGCCTGTTAACTCCGAACTCTGCCTGTCCACTGACTATTCTACACTCTCCAATTCTGACCCTGGCCTGTCTGACGATTCTGCTCTGCTTGTGCTGGCCCGGCCCGCCTGTTCCACTCTGTGGCATCTGGTGGTATTCTTCAATCCAGTATCCTTGGTGAGACAATCGTGCCCCTTTGCTTGTCCAGAACCTTTTAGCTTTGCTCCTCTCTCTATTAAGACCTGGCGGCATCCAATTAGCCGAGGGCTCCTCCCGAGGTGAAAGGCGGCAGTTATAGGCAGTAGCGAGAGCCAAGACCAGGGAGCCTAGCTTGGGTTCTGGATTTAGGGTGCCGTTCATGACAGTCAGATATTACACGCAAACCTAAATACCAGAAAGCAGAAAAAGTATATCTTCCCATGAAATACATAGGACATACTGTATAGGGCCACATACTAGAGCATTTCCAAAGACACAATAACCTATAGCAAAAGACACAAGCATATGAGCAAGGTGAAAGCAAGAATAGCATTACACATCAGGGGGTAGAGTGGGGATGATACAAATTAATTGAATACATATCTAATTTGCCCCTTTAGCTGGCAATATAGGCAAGCACAATCCTGATGAGGCCATACATGTGAAAGTTAACTGTATAAAGAAAAAGTGATATGTGACTCTCACAAGGATCTTGTGTATGACCACACTATGCACCATGATAATCAAGAAATATTGGAACCGTTTCAAGGCAAAGATTTCCTCCCATTTATCACAAAACCTTCCATAAACATTAACAGAAAACGCTCCAGATCACTTTACCCCAGAAACCTTTCTAGATGTGTGTTGCCAACAATAGCCTAGAGCAGTGCTGTTCAAATTCTGTGGTATCGATGGGCAGAATGTTTCTGGCCGATAAACGAACTCATGTGTTGACCACGTGCCCTCAATTACACCATTGGGTACAGTTAGAATTGTGGTTCTGCAGATGGCTTATACTTGGGTAGTATGGGGTTGCTTTAAGGTGGCCATACACGGACCGATAAAGCTGCCGAAAGACCAAGTCAGCCGAAAGTCAGCCAGATGTCGATCGGGCAGGATTAAAAATAATTTTGATCCAATTGTTGGGCTCTAGGGCCCACGATCGGATCAGCCTGATATCGCCCACCTCAAGATGGGCATATCGGAGAGAGATCCTCTCGTTTGGCGAAATCGCCAAACAAGCGAATCTCTCCGTGTATGGCCACCTTAAGTCCTCTGAGTATTTAACAGCAGTGTACATGAGGGCCAGAACTAGGGGTAGGAGGAGTAGGCACGTGCCCAGGGCGCAAAGTTTGGGGGTACCAGGCACGTACCTTTCACTGCTGCCGACCCCCAGTCCAGGCTTCAGAAAAAGACGTTGGGTTTGTGCCTACAAGGTGAGTCGTGGTGGTGCGTGGGTGAGTGCGCATGCGTGCACTCCCCGAGAGGGGAGGGGGTGACGCACGGTTGAGCTTGCATGCATGTCCTCATGTAGGCACACATTCGTGCTCTTGTGTATTGGCGTGGCGGAGGGACGACGGAGGTTTACACCTATCTTTTGCCAACGTGGGCAAAGTAACTAGAACTTATGCAGAGAACACATTCTGCCAATTAATTTAATGATAAAATGCATAATGCTGAGTAACTTGTTTTAAAACAACACATAATTAAATCTCAAAGAGAAAAGCAATTCACACCAATAAGAATAAAAATCCACATCTCCCAATGTAATATTGTTCTTTAAAGGGCAAGTTTCCGGGTTCGCAAAAGCTATATTAAATTAGCGCAAACCAAAACTTTTTCACGCAAAGGGGCTGGGCTTCACTCTGCCCCAGGAAGAAGGGGAAACAAGCTGCTGATAACACAGAAACCAGAGCAGACTTGCAGAAGGGACTAAGGTACAGTAATCTGGGGGGCTGTTTAGAGAAAATTTACAGAAAGAAAAGGAAAAACATTTACTTTTCCTTTAAAGAAGTAGGGCAGCAATAATATTGTACATTATGTTTTGGCTTTCTGTACCAGCCCAAGGCAACCACATCCCTTTAGTAGTAAAGATCTGTGTCTCCAAAGATGCCCCAGTAGCTCCCCATCTTCTTTTCTGCTGATTCACTGATTCACATGCTCTGTGCTGCTGTCACTTACTGAGTTTAGGGACCCACTCACAATATACAGTACATATACAATATAAATGTCACAATATAAGGCGGATTAGTAATTAATTCGGATTATTGGTACTCGTTAGTTCAGAAACCAGCACAATTAGCATCACTGAAGCAGTAGCTTATATGACAGAAAAACCTAGGTTTCTGCTATTTGTGATGATGATCCCTAAACTCAGCTTACCCAGAGCACACTGAGCATGTGCAGGGTCAAAGAATGTTCTAACAAAACCCAAGATGGGGAGCTCTTGTGCCAAATAATTACTAGTAAAGATATTGTATTATTTAAATATTGTTTACTTCATTTTTTTGGAACTCACAACTAGAGCATATATGCAGGTGCAGGTATGGTAATATCTGATTCACAGTTAAAATTTTCAAATATAATCCATACAACAGGTAAGGATGTTTTAATAAAAAAGGATCTGGGTTTTATGTTTAATTTGCAAATACATTTTCAGATATAATTCATACAACAGGTATGGATGTTTTAATAAAAACAGATCTGGGTTTCATGTTTAATTTGAAAATAAATTGACTTTAAAGGTAAACTGCTGGGATTTTTACTAAAAAGGTTTATTCTGTATCATCCTTCAACCTAATTAAAATATTTAAACATTATAAAAAATCCCAAATAATTGATTGACCCCCAAAGTGGATGTATGCCGCATATTACATTATAGATAAATAAAAACACTAATATAACATTACAAATTATCTGCTTAAAGGGTTCCTGTCATGGGAAAAAAAAATTCTAAATGTATCAGTTAATAGTGCTGTTCCAGAAGAATTCTACATTGAAATCCATTTCTCAAAAGAGTAAACAAATTTTTTTTATATTTCATTTTGAAACATGGGGCTAGACATATTGTCAATTTCCCATCTGCCCCAAGTGATGTGACTTGTGCTCTGATAAACTTCAATCACTCTTTACTGCTGTACTGCAAGTTGGAGTGATATCACCCCCCTCCATTTCCCCCACCCAGCAGCTAAACAAAAGAACAATGGGAAGGTGACCAGATAACAGCTCCCTAACACAACATAACAGCTGCCTGGTAGATCTAATAACAGCACTCAATAGTAAAAACCCAGGTCCCACTGCGTACTATTCAGTTACATTGAGAAGGAAAAACAACAGCCTGCCAGAAAGCAGTTCCCTCCTAAAGTGCTGGCACAAGTCACATGACTGGGGCAGCTGGAAAATTGACAAAATGTCTAGCCCCATGTCAGATTTCAAAACTGAATATAAAAAAATCTGTTTGCTCTTTTGAGAAATGGATTTCAGTGCCGAAGTCTACTGGAGCAGCGCTATTAACTGATGTGTTTAAAAAAAAACAAAAAAAAAAAACATGTTTTCCCATGACAGTTTCCCTTTAAATGGGACAAAGAAAAATGACATTCACGTTTTCCTAAGCAGTCTGAGTATGATAATGGATTTCCAATTCTCAGATCCCATACTTGTATACCTTAGCACCATTATAATGGTGCAAGAAGGTGGTTTATTTCATACACTACATAGGGTCAAAGTGCTTCATCCTGCTTTTGTCAGTGATTGTTTCTAATCACTTCAGTTGCACCAGTTCAGGTACTGCTTGGCACTAAACATATGGTAGGACATCAAAAATGTAATATGCCTTGGATAACCAGAGAATCAGTCTTGCTTGAAGCATTGGTATGAAAAACCTTTGATATCATTAACAAGACTCCTGCTCCGTGAAGCATTGCACTGGGTGCATATTCTTATATTTTTAGCAAGATGTGAGCCAGCACTTCTGGATCTAACTAAATCAACCACTTGCAGATCACAGTGAATATTTAAAATATTTAACAAACCGAGTATGACGTATTAAATCTCATAACTAAAGTTCTACTGCCTAAGAGGTTTCATGCAAATTAACTTCAGTGCACATACAGAATACAAACATTCATTTTAAATGCAAAACCAGACACATATAGCGTGACCTTAATAAACAAAGTTGAATTCACACTGTGTGTTAGATCCTAAAGCACTACTTGCATACTTTATAGATACCAAGTAATACAACAGTACAGCAACAAATGTACAAAATCTGAATTACTGATTGAACCATGTATGAGAAGAATCTGACAACTTCAACTAGTTCTCTGCAGATCTACCAGACCTTCTTGACAGACCATCAAAACCTTTTCATTTTCAGCATTAAAGAAATTTCACAGGTAATTATGATTGGACTACTGCTGCAGCATTCTTGCACTCAGGAGATGGATTCAAAGAAATTTCATTAGCCAACTGTTAAAAAATGTGATTATACAGAATGTTTGGGTGCTGGGATTTTTCAATCTGGGCTCTTTCTGTTATCTGGATCACTGTACCTTAAGTCTACTAAAAATCACATAAATGCAATAAACTCGATAGGATCGTTTTGCTACCAATATGGATTCAATCAGCTTAGTTAGGATCATGTGCAAGATATTGTTTTATTATTAAAGAGAAAAGGGTTTTTTTTTCCCCCCGAAAAATTTTAATTATTTGCTTATAATGGACTTTATGAGTGAGGGCCATACTATAATGTGGAGTTGTCTGGATAAAGGAAAAGGGATTTTGTATTTTTTTAAATCTTTATTAGCCACTATATAGTGTAACGGCTTTATAGAAATGATACATTATTCATATCAGTCCCAGACCTCATGGAGCTTACAGTCAAGTATCTATCACATCCACACATGGTAAAAATAGTCAGTTTTATCAGGGATCAAATCACCTGCCTGTACGTTTTTAGAGGACGTACCCAGAGGAAACCCATGAAGATATGGGCCCAAATTCACTAAAGCGCAAAGCGTCTAATGCTAGCGCTAATTCGCCAGCGTGACATAATTTTGTAACTTCGGAAATTCACTAACACTTTCGCTAGCGAAGTAGATAGACTTGCGCAACTTTGCAACCTTACGCCAGGCGAAGTTGCGCTCTGATGAAGGATAGTAATTACGCAAATTCACTAAGATCAACTTTTTCCTGAATGTTACCACTTACGTTAGACTTTACTTTGCCTGGTCAGACCAGGTGAAGTTCAATACAATATATAGGAGTTTGAAAACAAAAATGTTAAAATCTTTCTAAGTCCCAAAAAAACGCTGGCGTGTTTTACCATTGGAGGGTGATAGTCTGAAAAAGATTGTTTTTTTTGAGGGGGGTTACCCTCCTTCCCCCCTACATTTCCTAACATATGGCAACACAACGATATAGAGGGCACATGTAGGGCAATAGGACAACTTTATTTAATTTATTAAAGGTTTCCTGGGCTTGTGTAGTGTAATGTAGTGGCTGTAACATATACTTCTATTTTATGTTAAAGTTCCCACCGTATGCAAATTAGGCATCGCTAGCGTAACTATGCTTTGCCTGGCGAAGTAACACCAGCGCAACTACGCTACCGTTTACCGACCTGTATTTTAGTGAATTTGTGTAGCGCTGGCGAAAATTCACCTGGGGAAGTGCGGCAAACGCTAGCGAATTTGCGCATCTTAGTGAATTTGCCCATCTTAGTGAATTTGCCCCATGGGGAGAACATATACAATCCTTGCAGATAGTGATGAAATTAAACCTAGGACCCACCCTGAAAAGCAACAATGCTTTCCATAGTACCACCATGCTGTCCAGGTTTACCTGCCAATTTCCATTTAAATGGATGACCTGGCATCCCTGCTTATAGAAGTGTAGTAGTTGGCACCTATGGCAGTAGTTAGTAGATTCACCCTTTTTCTTTAAAGGAGAACTAAACCCCCTTTCTAATAACAACCCTTACCCTCCATAATGCCATCTCCCTACTCCCCCCCCCCCCCAGCACAGGAGTTACCACTGGTAAATACTCCTAAACATGTAATAAGCCCTTGTTGCAGTCAGCGCAGTGGAGCTCACGGGGGCCATTTTTAGCTGCTTCGGTAATCTTTGGGTCTTCTTTTGGCACTATGGTAATTCTTGTCACTTTTGGCGCATGTCCAGTTGTAGCAAACCTGGGAGAATGTTCCAACTACACATGCGAATATACGGTGCTTCCTTACTAAGATTACCAAAGTTGCTGAAGACAGCCCCCTGTGAGCCCCACTGCGCTGACTGACTCTGCAACAAGGGGTAATTACCTGTTTACGGGTATTTACTTCTGGTAACGGCTGTGGGAGTGGGAGCAGGGAGGGGGGGACTATGGAGTTGAGGTAGGGTTGCCACCTGGCTGGTATTTTTGATGGTTGATCCCAATGTTATTAATAGGCAAAAAAGAGAAATACATAGGAAGGCCAGTATTTTTTTCATAAAAAGGTGGCAACCCTATGTGGAAGGAAGGGGTTTTTATTAGAAAGGGAGTTGAGTTCCCCCTTAAAAACTATTTCCTAAGCATAACTATCAGTACTATAAAAAAACACAAATCTGTTAACAAATCATCTCTCACGGCAACTTACCCAGACCCAGCAGAGGAATATGATGCCCACTAGACAGGGGCACAGTTGGTATTTTAGATCTATCCATGTAGGATCCTCAGAATAGGAAAAGTGCCACCAGCAGTCACTTCAAGTTAAAGTAAAATGCTATCATGTTAATCTACACTGAGTAGAGTTAGTTTCATAAACTATTAACTAGAGGCCGGCTTTTGCAACAAACTCTTGACATGTCGCCTAAAAAGGTTCACAATCAGAACTCAAATATGTTAACAATGAAAAAAAATTGTGCCAGCACTAAAGATGGCTACGCTTTCCTGCGTCCTCAGCGTAAGCATGAAATGGAGCCCGTATTGCTTCGTCTTGAGAGGTTGCCCTTGATAAAAATGGACGCTCAAACACAGCGAGCACGGAGGCGTCGTTTTTGCCGTATGACGTAACGCTACAGGGACTGACAGCGTGGGATTGAGCAGCGGCCTGGCAGCGAGGCAGAAGCAATTCTGTGGAATCTGTAATAGTATTTCTAGAATGAATGGAGTGTATTAGAAAGGACTGAGTTTAGATACCCTGTTTCATTATTTCCCTCGCAGAAAGGACTATTCCCTTGATAAAATGCTGTATTTGATAGGTTTAGGCCTCGGTGATGAGAAGGATGTGACTTTAAAAGGGCTCGAGGTGATCCGTAGCTGTGCCAGGGTGTACCTAGAAGCTTACACCTCTATACTCACCGTCAGAAAGGAAACTCTGGTAGGATGCCAGCTGTCTGCCTCTCTGTGCATGCTTACGTTCATGTTATTATGGATGATGCTGTGCCTACAATGTTCAATTCTTCATTTTGTCTATATTGTTATTTATCTCACAGAGGGAATATGTGTGTATATATATATATAAATGCCACTCTGTTTACTTTCCATGGATATTTACACACACACAAGCTAAATAACTCAAAAACCACAAATAATATATATAAAAAAAAAAAATTGTAAATTGTCTAAGACTATCACTCTCTACATCAGAGTAAAAGTTGTGGTTCACCTTCAGGTTAACTTTTTGTATATTGTAGAAGGGCCAATTCTAAGAAACTTTTCAATTGGTCTTCATTATTTATTTTTCATAGTTTTTTAATGATTTGCAATTTTCTTCTGTTTCTTTGCAGCTTTCTAATCACTGACACCATCTAAAAACAAATGCTCTGTAAGGCTAAAAATGTATCGTTACTGCCACTTTTTATTACTTATCATTCTATTCAGTCCCTCTCCTATTCATATTCCAGTCTCTTATTCAAATCAATGCAGGGTTGCTAGGATAATTTGTACCCTAGAAACCAAATTGCTGACACGGCAAACTAGAGAGCTGCTGAATAAAAATCTAAATAACTATAAAACCACAAACAATAAAAAATGAAAACCAATTGCAAATTGTCTCAGAATATCACTCTCTACATAATACTAAAAGTTACCTCAAAGGTGAACAACCCATTTAAAGGAGAACTAAACTCATACTTGTAAACACTCCCCCAGCCAACTTTCTACCCCCTTAACTTTTTACTTCAAATCAAAAAAAAGAATAAACTTAACCAAATTGAAATTAATGAATTTATCCATGAAGTTGATAAAGCTAAAAAGTTGGTTAATAACTGTAGCCATTCACATCTCTATGGCCCCATTATTGTCTGAAATTATCTATTTTCTACTTCCTTTCTGGGAATAGGTTTTGCCTCTCGCATTACTTACTGTCCTTTGCGATATGATGAAATATACTGTAGTTAACACAGACCCGTTTATTGTAAGTATTATTGCAGCTACCTGCTTTTGTGGAAGTGCCTTCTATATAAAGGATCACTTACCGATTTCCCCACCAGCAGCAGATGCACCAATAGTTGAAACAAAATAAAGATTGCATCTCCAATATCTGAGAAAGTCAAATCTTACATTCATTTTGTTATTGCTGTAGGAAATCGTAGTAGATGTTCAGGCATGCTTTTTATAGAAAAGGGTTCTTAGAAAGTGGATCAAAGGTTTGTTGAAAGATGGATCTGGTTCAGTGATTGAATTCTAAGATGATTTGGATTCTTTTCAGATAATAAAGGTAATATAAGTAGTCATAGCAACAGGGAGTTAACTGACATTATTACATTTAATGTTGTGTCTTTGATGCTGAATAGGTATCCTTCCCCACAACCCTACTATAATATTTATATAGAACCAATATATTCTACAGTGCACTACAGAGATTATACAGCATTCACAGCACAGATTATAAAGCATTCACATCAGTCTCTAACCCAATGCAGCTTGCAATCTAAACTCCTATCACATTCACACTCACAATGCTGCCTGTATGTAGTAGTACCCACAAGAAGCCCATGCTGGCATATACAAACACCTTGCAGATGGTGCCCTGGTTTCCATAGAACCTGGGAATCAAGGCGCCATTTAGCCCACAAAAATCTAATTTTCTTTTCATAACATATATAGCAATTTAACATTCAGACCAAATGTTGCTGGTTAACATGCAGGCAGCATCCGCCAGAGTTTGGGGATCTTTCACCTTTATAAAAGAAAGTGCAACCTAAAAGGACTTGACAGTTGCACTGTCATTAAAGGAACAGTAACACCAAAAAATGATTTGTGTTTTAAAGTAATGAAAATATCATGTAGTGTTGCTCTTGCACTGGTGAAACCGACGTGTTTGCTTCAGAAACACTACTATAGTTCATGTAAACAAGCTGCAATGGCTGAAATTGAAAAAAGGCTATATGGCACAGGTTAAATAGTGGATAACCGATAACACCATTGTGTTCTACACAGCTTATCTGCTATCTGCTGTGTTACCTGAGCCTTTTCTGCTTTGACTGGCTGACCCCAATGTTACACAGCAGCTTATTTATATAAAGTTTTTTCTAAAGCAAACACAGCAGTTTAACCAGTGCAGGGCAACACTGTATTATATTTGTATTACTTTAAGGGCAAGGCCAGACGGGGAGATTCGGGGGAGGCAATTTTGAGCAACTTTTAAAATCGCGCCGCTGCGTATAAAACGACTTTACGCCTAGCGAGTGCGCAGCGCTGACTAGCTATTTGGGGAGTTTCGTTGCGGCGAGAAGTCGCCAGGCGACAGATCTCCCCCCGAATCTCCCTGTCTGGCCTTGCCCTAAAATAGCAGTCCGCAACCTTTTTTGGCCCTGTGACCAGTGTAAGGGCAAACCTTTTTGCAAGGACTGGGAGGGTCATGCCGGCATCCAATTTGGCACGCCACCTAAAATGTGGGCTAGCCTCAGTGGCCCAGTTCATCGCTGTCCGTGGCCTGGCAGTTGGGGACCCCTGCTTTAAAACACTTCAATTTTTTGATGTTACTGTTCCATTAAAGGGAAACTGTCATGGGAAAACATGTTTTTTTCAAAACACATCAGTTAATAGTGCTGCTCCAGTAGACTTCTGCACTGAAATCCATTTCTCAAAAGAGCAAACAGATTTATTTACATTCAATTTTCAAATCTGACATAGGGCTAGACATTTTGTCAATTTCCCAGCTGCCCCTGGTCATGTGACTTGTGCCAGGCAGCACTTTAGGAGGGAACTGCTTTCTGGCAGGCTGTTGTTTTTCCTTCTCAATGTAACTGAATGGAACGCAGTGGGACATGGGTTTTACTATTGAGTGCAGTTCTTAGATCTACCAGGCAGCTGTTATCTTGTGTTAGGGAGCTCTTATATGGTTACCTTCCCATTGTTCTTTTGTTAGGCTGCTGGGTGGGGGAAAGGGAGGGGTTGATATCACTCCAACTTGCAGTACAGCAGTAAAGAGTGATTGAAGTTTATCAGAGCACAAGTCA
This sequence comes from Xenopus borealis, assembly GCA_024363595.1. NCBI lineage: Eukaryota > Metazoa > Chordata > Amphibia > Anura > Pipidae > Xenopus > Xenopus borealis. The sequence continues at coordinate 89,106,969 of CM044438.1, read as the reverse complement.
CATGACTTGGGGCAGCTGGGAAATTGACAATATGTCTAGCATTATGTCAGATTTCAAAATGAAATATAAAAAATATGTGCTCTTTTGAGAAATGGATTTCAGTGCAGAATGCTGCTGTTGCAGGACTATTAACTGATGCATTTTTAAAAAAAACATTTTTTCCCATAACAGTATCCCTTTAAGGTAATGGTTCATATTATTTAAAATGTGGGATACAGACCACTACAGGTTTGATTTGTTTGAGGGGGGGATGGGGGCTGTAGTTAAGATTCTGTATGTGTTGAGTTTACTTTCTTTTTGTATAGGAAGAGTTTTATGGGAGGGAGTTGATCCTTGCTGACCGGGAGACAGTAGAGCAAGAGGCTGACGAAATACTGCGCAATGCTGCTGTCAGTGATGTAGCACTTCTTGTGGTCGGTGATCCTTTTGGGTAAGAGTGATGTAATAATGAATGGCATGGAAAGACTATACCTTTACATATTTAAAGCTAAATTTAGTGCGCCACTAGGGAAACCGATATCCCTCATCACAAATTTGAGTTAGTTGGGAAAATGTAAATGTTATGTCATTTTCTATAATAATTAAGTCACTGGGGTACTTTACCAACATTTTGCAAAACACAGGATTCAGTGTGGGAGCTTTGCAAACACAGTAATAGACTTTTCTGTAAGTCTTTTAAAAATCACTTAACGAAAATAATATAAGTTGAACATTTTCATGTATTGACAAGGAATAGTATTCAAAACCCTAAAAAAAGAATAAGCCATAGAACTGCTTTCTTTCTTTTGTAGCACTCATTTTGTCCCAACCAAGGGAACAGAAAGTCCCATTGATATTGAAAGCTACTGTTATGTTTTTTTTTTTTTTTCATTGCCATAGAAAAGCAAGTTGTGTAAGCTTTTACTAGATTCAGTTTTAGGAGCCAGTTAATTAACAAGGCACAAAAAAGCAAGCTGTTAGATTTAAAAAGGCAAGGGAGGTGTAGCTCTTTGTTCATGGGGAAAAAAAGGAAAGATAAAGAAAAGCAGCTTTAGCTATGCCACATCTAGAGTAAGCAGTGAAGTCTAGCAAGGTTGAGGTTTCCCTGGGTAAAATTTCATTGGACAAACAAATCTTTTGCATAGATCCTGGGATTATAATTGTTAAAGGGACACTCCACACAAACATAACTTAAGCTGTTTGAAAATCAAACATTATTTCATGCAACTTTGTAATATACATCAAATTAAAAGATTTAATGGTTTGGAATAGTTCCTTAAAGGGGTGGTTCACCTTCAAGTTAACTTTTAGTATATTGTAGAAGAGCCAATTCTAAGAAACTTTTCAATTGGTCTTCATTATTTATTTTTCATAGTTTTTTTTAATGATTTGCAATTTTCTTCTGTTTCTTTGCAGCTTTCTAATGGGGGGTCACTGACACCATCTAAAAACAAATGCTCTATAAGGCTACAAATATATTATTGTTGCCACTTTTTATTACTTATTCTATTCAGTCCCTCTCCTATTCATATTCCAGTCTCTTATTCAAATCAATGCAGGGTTGCTATGGTAATCTGTACCCTAGAAACCAAATTGCTGACACTGCAAACTGGAGAGCTGCTGAATAAAAAGCTAAATAACTATAAAACTACAAACAAAAAATGAAAACCAATTGCAAATTGTCTCAGAATATCACGCTCTACATTATACTAAAAGTTAACTCAAAGGTGAACAACCGCTTTAAGCCTAGCCCCTGTTCTGCTGCTGTTTTTATGCAATTAAAGCTTGACTTCAAATCTGGAATAGAAAAATATGCACCTGTCTTGAGGACACTGAGAGCAACATCCAAGGGGTTGGAGAGTAAATGTTGCTCACAAGCTACTAGATGGGGGATCCCTGATCTAAAACATGGTATTTTTAGTCCTAATAATATTTAGGGTTTAGTTCTCTTTTAACAAGATGAAGACCAGCTCTCCGAGATGGTACCATTTTTGTTTCTTTAATAAAAACAGGACTCTCTTTGGCATTTTGTGCTATATTTTGAAACCAATATATAACTAGCTATCAGGACAACCTGTTAATATGTTGTTGAGGCTCTGGGACATCTTACTAGGGTCCAAATCACCCTAGAAACCATGCACTGATATGAATAGGGGATGGACTGAATAGAAAAATGAGTAATAAAAAGTAGCAATAACAATACATTTGTAGCCTTACAGAGCATTTGTTTTTTAGATGGGGTCAGTGACCCCCATTTGAAAGCTGAATAGAGTCACAAGAAGAAGGCAAATAATAAAAAAACTATAAAAAATATATAATGAAGACCACCTGAAAAGATGCTTATAATTGGCCATTCTATTTCATACTAAAAATAAACTTTAAGGCGAACCACCTCTTAAAAGCAGGGTATGATAGAAAATGCCATTTTATATAAATCCATATTGATTAATGGCGTTCTACACTTTAATCTTGTGCCTGCCCCCATGGATATTGCATGGTTACATCCCCGGGGATGGTAGCATTCTACATTCCTCAATACAAATCCAACTGCAATGTCTCCTTTCTATTCACCCATTCTTTTGTCACTGGGTTTTCCCAGGGTACCACTTTCTGTAAGAATTTTGTCCCATAAGGACCATTTGTGTGTGACCTCTACATATATCACTAGTGACAATGTCATTGAATGGGACCTCTCCATATATCAGAAAGGCAGACACCCAATTTTAAAGTCTGATTTAGTTCCACGTGATTTGGCTGCAGTAATTGGAAAGTTAATGACATTTATCGGGTACTCTCTATCCCTATGTACTTCCTATTACCTAATGGGTTTCCCAGCCTAACAAGATTAATCCATGGTCCCATTGCAGGCGTTTTCTGGTAGTTTATGTGCACTGTTTCATGGCCTTGAATGCATGCATATTCAAAATGCAGAGACAAGACACTATGTTGCAAATTCACTAAAGCGAGAAGGGTCTAACGCTAGTGCTAATTCGCCAGTGTGACGTCAATTCGCAACTTAGCCAATTCGCTAACAGTGTCTTTTACCATTTGTTGGGTGATAGTCTGAAAAATAGCGAAAATTTTTTTAGGGTTACCCTCCTTCCCCCCCCTACGATTCCTAACAAATGGCAACTCAACTATACAGGGGGCACATGTTTAGGGCAATAGGACAACTTTATTTTATTTATTGAAGGTTTCCTGGGCTTGTGTAGTGGAATGTAGTGGCTGTAACATATACTTCTATTATACGCGTAAGTTAGGGCTGAATGCAAATTAGGCATCGCTAGCATAAATGTGCTTTGCCTGGTGAAGTAACGGTAGCGCTACTTCGCTACCATTCACCGCCCTGAGCGCAAATTCGCATCTTAGTGAATTTGCGTAGCGCTGGCGAAAATTCACCTGGCAAAGTGTGGCAAACGCCGAAGTTGTCGCGAGCGCATTTTCATGCTTTAGTGAATTTGCCCCTATATATTTGTAAGTCAGAGCACAGAATGAGTTCCACTGTTTGTACCTGAAGTACTCCTTTCCTTCAGTATGTTTTACATTAGCATATTATTTCCCATATGTATAATGCTGCTGGGCTACCTATACCTATGTACACCCAGTCCACCTATCTTTGTCTACTACCTAGAATTTATTCTTACAGCTAAAATGATGGTGGGAATTGCATAACAATATTAGCTGGAAAACGTACTCCTCTTAAGGGCCCCAGACATAATAGCCTTTTTCTGGCTTTGATGATGAATAATTTCAATGTCGAATATTAGGGATGCACAGAACCCACTCTCTGGAATTCTGCCCGAATCCTTCATGAAAGATCCGGCCAAATACTGAGCCAAATCCGAATTTTCATACGCATAAGGAGTTGTCCGAATCTTGCTGGAAAAGGCCAAATCCTGTATTTGGTGAATCCCTAAAAAATATTCATTGCACTGTTACAGTAGAGTGCATTATAGAAAGGCTTCGCAGTTATACAAGTTTGTTGAAAGATGTGAGTTTTTGCTGTAGGCAGTAAATAATAATTCATTATTTTGCAAAAATACCATACAAATGCATCATTACATTGTTCGATGAGCAACACTGTATGCATCTTTCATTTCAGTGCTTTTTGTTTAAATTTCTCATCTGTCATGCAGGGCTACAACCCATAGTGACCTGGTCCTACGAGCTGCTAAGGCAGGAATCCAGCACCATGTTATTCACAATGCTTCCATCATGACTGCTGTGGGCTGTTGTGGTCTTCAGGTGAGATGCTTGGTGGTGTGTTGTTTTTCTCTGCCTGCCAGTTTTAGGCAAAGTAGCAATTATTAGAGTGACACTTGCATTACCAGTTAATCAGACTACAGCCGCTCTGAAAGCAGTCTAAGGGCAAGGCCAAACAGGGAGATTCGGGGGAGATCTGTCGCCTGGTGACTTCTCGCCGTGATGAATCTCCCCGAATAGCTAGTCAGCGCTGCACACTCGCTAGGCGTAAAATCGCCTGCGCTTGTTCACAGGCAGCGGCGCGATTTTAAAAGTCGCTCAAAATTGCCTGGCGAGGCAATTTTTAGCGACTTTTAAAATTTTATCCCCGTCTGGCCTTGCCCTAAAACTGCTAATATATCAAAAAGCTACTTAAAAATATAGTATATATATTTTGCAAAAGTACACAGAAGATGGCTGACAAGATCACTTTTCTTTATTGTACTGATTCCCCCCATTTATATGGCAATAACACTCTGAAGTAGCATGAACTGAAGTAACAGTATGTCCTGTCCTTTTGTGACGTATGCATCTCTGTCACAATAATATTGTATAACTTTTTATGTGGCAGCAACTGATGTAGTAAACTGTATTTAAAGGACTGGTTATGTCACATAAGAATTGAGTACATCATCCCCCAATAAGCATATGCTGTATATAAAGCATTCTGTGGCTTATGTCATTTTTTTTCTTTCTTAAAGACTAGTTCAATATCCTATGATAAACACAGTCTGCACTCTAAGGGCAGTACCCTCACTGTCTTTGAAAACTCACTGTCTGTTATACATTCTGTATAAATACACATTTTATTGTATATATATATATATATATGTATGTATGTATTTTTTTTAATTATAAATATATATATATATATATTTTTTTTTTTTACTGATAAGAAAGGTTACTAATTTAACTTTGCTTAATGGAACATTTCCTCTAGACGGAGGAGATACTTCATTCAGACACACAACAGAGATAACTAAGATACGATTGCTCAAATTTCCTACTTACAAGATGTATGTAGGGTCGTTGCCTGTAATATCAATGCTGGTTTTCTTTGGGAGAGCACGTTAAAACTACAGGCAATCCTACCTACATCTTGTGAGTAGGAAATTTGGGCAGAGCTGGTGAAGGTGCCCCCTGGGAGAACACTTTAATATATACATCTAAAGCACTGGAAAGAGTGAAGTTTGGGAAAAAGACATAAAAAAGTCACTTTGTACCCTCCAAATCACTGGGTGTATTTGAAAGATACTAAAATACTACACAATATTTTTTTTTTTTTTCCCCCTCTCCGTTTGCTACAGGCGCTGGTCCACCAAATACATTTGTTTGTATATATGTAATATTCTTCTACACAGTTGAGAGACTGAAGGGGAACGACAGGAGAGTTATTCTGAAGACCAGCTCGGTCTTAGTAAAAAAAAGTTTTTTTTATTAGTTGCTATAAATTGTTATTTGAATCTTGGCCACAAATAAGTGATTGCTAAAAATGCACAGTCTATTTGCCTGTCTTTGAGGCGTTAAATAAAGCAATTTTGTACACACAATTTGTAAACAGTGTTAAGTGTATATTTTCTGTGGAAAACAATCTGCCATCTGGTCTCCTATATTTGTGATAATGTAGAGATGGAAGCAGATTCCATGCAATTCCCATAGGAGCTGTGCTGGTTACAGCCATTCCAGAGTCCTGGGAAAGAATGTATAAGTATACACTGTCTGACAAGTTTAAAGTGTGTGTGCACACATCATATTCCTAATGCTTTCAATGCTGGCGTGTTCCGATGCAGAAATTCAGTGCTGGGTAGAGACTTGGCACACTATTAGAACTTTAACTCCACCTAATGGTAAACAGTTGGCTAAAAGGATATTGAGCAAAAAGCAGTGTAACACAATAATTTCAACATAACCTTCTACAATACAATATAACACATGATGCTGGCATTAAATTCAAAGTGAGCATATATGTTCCAGAAAACCATAACATATCTTAAAGGAGAAGGAAAGCTACAGAGGTATTTTATTGCCAATAGATTAGCAGCAATAGTGCAAGCTAGAATGCTATATTTTTTTGTAGAATGTTTTACCATACCTGAGTAAAAAGCTCTAGAAGCTCGCTTTGTTTAGGATAGCAGCTGCAGTATTAGCTTGGTGTGACATCACTTCCTGCCTGAGTCTCTCCCTGCTCACTTATAGCTCTGGGCTCAGATTACAGCAGAGAAAGGAGGGGGGGAAGAGGAGCAAACTGAGCATGCTCACACCTGGGGCAAGGAGGTTTAAAGGGGAATTCAAGCCCTCTTGTGCTAACCCCCACCTCATCTCCCCTGGCCTACCTCTACCCGCAGGCAAATGACCCTAAGTGGCTACTTACCTCTCCATGCAGGTCCCCTCTGTGCAGGTTCTCGGTTGCCATCTTCTTCAGCAATGTCTTCTTCCGTCGGCGCTTGGCGGCGCATGCGCAGTAGGACGCATTTGCTGGTTTGTCGTGCTGCGAATAAACCGAAAGTTCACGAAGTTGAACTTGGTGAACTTTAGATACATGCGTAGTAGTACAAACCAGCAAATGCATCCTACTGTGCATGCGCCACCAAGCGCCGACGGAAGAAGACATTGCTGAAGAAGATGGCAACCCGAGAACCTGCACAGAGGGGACCTGCAAGGAGGGGTAAGTGCCCATGGTGAGAGGTAGGCCACGGGAGAAGTTGGCAGGGGTTAGCGCGGGAGGGGTTGGATTCCCTTTTAAAGGGGGATTCAACCCCGCTAGCGCTAAACCCCTCCCACCCTGTAGGCCCCTCCTCCCCCCGGCTATTGCCCCTAACTTGTATATTACCCCAAACCGCAGGTCCCTTCATGCAGGGTCACATGCGCCATCTTCCTCCACAATGTCTTCTTCCGTTGGCGCCGCCAAGTGCCGACGGAAGAAGATGTTGCGGAGGAAGATGGTATCTGTGACCCAGCAAGAAGGGACCTGCGCTTTGGGGTAATATATGTTAGGGGCAATAGCCCGGGGGGAGGGGTTTAGCACCTGCGGGGTTGAATTCCCCTTTAAGCTGAAAACAGGAAGTCTAATACAGAAGCCCATGTGTACACAATAGAAGGTAATGTAGTGTTTCTCACTCAGACTCAGAAGCAGCATTACTTTGATGGTTAACTGGTGTATTTATATAGACCTTTCTGATAAAAGCTTACTTAGTTTAAACCTTTCCTTCTCCTTTAATAATTCCCCTTATATAGTCATTGGTTCTAGTAATATAACTTCACCTGATTGAGGTCCTTAAAGAAATGCTATTCTGCTGCTGAAACACAAATCCCTAAAAGCTCTAATGTAAAACCCAAGTAGTGGCCTGACTAAGGTTTCTGCTTCTTTGGACTTCTATTAAAGAGGATGTTTGCCTTCCCCTGTTCCATCCAATCAAATCACTGATAACAAAATTAACCAGAAGAAAGGCACATAGACAACATTTCCATGGGCAAGCTGCAGGGGGCAGAAACAGGAGACCATTCTCAACGGGTAATAGGATAATATTTAGGAAAGCTGAAGAAACTCTTCATTTTAAAAACACATTAGTTAGAAAACTGTTTTTTCATTTCAGGGGCTGTTAACTTTCATCTGAAGGTGAACATCGCCTTTAAAGGAGAACTATCGCTGAAAAAAACAAGTTTCAGCACACTGGAATGACATTTCATAAATAGAATCATTTAAAAGTTCTGTACTGAAATAATCAAGTTTATCTTCACTATCCCTCTCTCCGCATCTGTTTCTATCCAGTCTCTCTTCATGCAGGAGTAGGTTGTCAGATATTCATTGACTGTTCGATCCAATATATAATCTTATAGGGCGGGCTCCTAGAAGATGTATTAGAGCTCACTCTGTTAAAATCACCAGAAATCATGTCTCTCTACATGCAGGATTTGTGCAAAACATAGCTATTTTGTTTTATGTCTTTTGTACTGGAAGCGGTTATTTTGAGTGAGCTCTAATATATCTGCTAGGAAAGGAAGCCTCCCTATAAGATATATTGGATCTAACTGTCAATGAATATCTGACACCCAACTGCTGCATGAAGAGAATCCGATGCTGAGAGAGGAATAGTGAAGATTAACTTGTTTATTTCAGAAACAGTACAGAATTTTTAATTGACTGTATTTAGAAAGTTTCTTATTTCAGTATGATGAAGCGTATATAAAATTTTCATTTTCCCTATAGTTCACCTTTAAGTAGGTGGCAGTACAGGTGTCATTACCAAGTGCACAAGGCACTTTGCTCCAGTTAATTTGACACTGTTAGATAATCTCACTTGTAGAGCTTCTCAACAGCTTTATCCATAATAACTCTCAGGACTATCTCCTGCCATACACAGGTTAAGGAAGTAGTGCTCTTACTGATTCCCTCAGAATGCTTAGCAGCAGTGCTGTTCACCAAAGTGGAATAGTCTTATCTTTACAGTGATTGCTTGAATCCACAGAACCAAAATTATATGAAAGTTTCCAGTGGAATGTGCCTACACACTCCAGTCTGAGTTTACTTCACTTCCCCGGGCAACCCATCTGGAACCTAAACTAACCCAGTAGTTGTAGGAGAACATTAAACTGATTGCCTGAAATGCACCCTACCAATATGAGTATTTCATTCTTTTACAGAGGTAGTGTGTCAGGATCACTGGCTGCTGTGGTAAGGACCCCAGTATTTTAATTCAATCCAAATATCAGTTGGATGGGCCATTGTTTGAAACCCATTGGTCTGTGCATGGCTTTTTAAGACCCAGGATTTGGCCTTTTTCAGCAAGATTCGTCCGAATCCTTCTGCCCGGCCAAACCGAATCCAAACCCTAATTTGCATATGCAAATTAGGGGAGGGGTGTTGTATGACTTTTTGTTACAAAACAAGGAAGTAAAAAATGTTTTCCCCTTCCCACCCCTAATTTGCATATGCAATGTAGGGTTCACATACGGTTCTGTATTCGGCCACACCTTTCTGGAAGGATTCGGGGGTTCTGCCGAATCCAAAATAGTGGATTCGGTGCATCCCCTAGTACATATAGCAGTGGTGGGTGTGCACAGTATGAGTATGAAGAAGGGGGAACTGTGTATGTAAAGAAACAAGAGGGCACAGAGAGCCAATTTTTTATGTTTAACTGTAGGAAGTCTTTATTATCTATTGGTAATACAGTGGAACCTCAATTTTACATCCCCTGATTTTAATTTTTTTTTTTGGTCCCACCTATATATTATGTATAAAACATTTCCCTGATTTTACATTTTCCTGGATTTTACACCATTTTTTCCTGGTCCCTTGAAAGACTTACAATTGGAGTTGTACTGTAGTAGCAATATTTGGCACCAATGTCATAACAATACTGTTCATTGAAGGGTTTGTTTTCTGCTCTTTCCTGTCATGCTAAGTATCACAAATTTTACTTTCTAGCTTTATAACTTTGGAGAGACTGTCTCAATAGTCTTCTGGACAGACGCGTGGAAGCCTGAAAGCTTCTATGACAAAATCAGGAGGAACCGACTAAGTGGGATGCATACTCTGTGCCTGTTAGGTGAGGTGTTTCATATAATATTCTGCTTTACCACTCTATATACACAGCGCTATGACATATGTTGGCACTATATAAATACATGTTGTTAATAATAATAATAATAATAATATATAACATCACTACAGAAGGTAATGATCAGTGAAGCATAATCTTATTTAAGTTATAATGTAAAATTGCAAATAAAAGCAACCCTGAATCAGAGGTCTTAATGAGATTGTTGGTAGCGCTCGACTGATGACTTCTGATCACTTTGAACCTCATTGAGAGGACCAAGGTGCTTAAAATCCCCCGTGAGCAGCAGTTAATCATTGTCCAGCACTGCTGTGCCATTCTCCATGAAGAAAGAGACTTAACACGTTTGGACAGAAGTGTGAAACCTAAATGTCCATACAATATGTTTTATTATGACTTCCCAGCTGCTTGCCTCAGCATTCTTCATCTCATTCACACTTTTTATGTGCCTTTTGTAGTAATGTTTATTGTTGTCTGTAAGTAAATGCTAATTTGAATAGAAGGAATTGAATGTAACCAAATTTCTCTTGTTCATGTGCAGATATAAAAGTGAAAGAGCAATCAATAGAGAACCTCATGAAGTAAGTGAAGCACCTTTTTATGAAATGTGGGGATGTCTTGCAGGCTACACAAATTTGCTTGTGGGATACCTGCATTGTGGAGAATTCAATATAGTAGTGTAGTTTTAAGAGTGGGGTTTGCTTAACTGCCTTGGCAGATTCAGTATTTGCAACCTCCCAACAACCTTGATGTTTGCCAAATCCAGCCCCCCCCCCCCCCCCCCCCCCCCCCCCCCTAACCAACTAAGGAGGAAGTTATAGTTTCACACTTTGATGTCCCCAGGTTTAGAACTTCAGAAGGGACTGAACAGTCACCTCTTTTCAAGCTAGTGTGTTCAGGGTGGGAGCCCTCGGCCATTATTACTTCTGCAAACAACGGTATTGTGCATAATTGATAGAAACTGATCCCAGCATGAATTGGCAGTTTAAAATGTCCAACGTATCGAAAGACTGAATTGTAACAAGAACAAAATAAAGATTTCTTTTACATGCAATGCAATTTGGATGCATTTTTATAACTGACGGATTTTCACTGGTGTATTTATTAGTCTGTTGTGGCAGTCGCTAGAGAAAGTTAGCTAGAAATCTAATCAGCAGGGACACAGGCAATTTACTAACAAGAGTAGAGGACAATTCAGTAGCGAAAGAGACCATTTTTAGCACAGTTTCGCGCCCTATCGCCAGGTGAATTGTCGCTAAAGCGAGTGATCGTTACTCCGCAAATTCAGTGCGAATTATATAGCAATGTTACCTCTTCCGCCGGTTTCCTTCACCAGTTTAGACCTGGCGAATTGATAAAATGAAGCTACATTCTCCTCATTCCAGTCAGTGACATTGTATCCTGTATGCCAAAAAGTTATTAAAATGATAAATAACACTGGTGTTTTAACCATTTGACGGGCATGCCACATTTTGTTTTAGGGTGGGCTCGTGTCTAGGACAATAGAGGATCTCTTTTGCCTTTATTTTGCTTGGACATGTATAATAATAAGTGGCCACTTCAAGCATTAGCACCAATAGGGATGCATCGAATCCACAAGTTTGGATTCAGCCGAACCCCCGAATCCTTTGCGAAAGATTTGGGTGAATAGTGAACCGAACTTTAATCTGCATATGCAAATTAGCAAGGGGTTGGGTAAAATAGTCACATGGCTAATTATTTTTGACTTCCTTGTTTTGTGACGCAAAGTCACATGATTTTAAGGATTCAGTTCGGCCAGGCACAAGGTTCGGCCAAATCCATATCCTGCTGAAAATGGCCGAATACTGAACCGAATCCTGGATCCAGTGCACTCCTACTAATAGACATTTATATTACTTCTGTCAATCACCCTATTCAAATTGACCTAAGCACTAATGTAGTTTCTCTAGGCAGAAATGAAAATAATGCTAGTGAAACCTCGCCAGCGCTTGACTGCTGAGGCGCAACTTTGTATTTTAGTGAATTGGCGTAGTGGTAGTGAATTTGTGCCTGGTCAAGTGGAGCAAAGTATTGCGATGCCTTCGCAGGTGAAAATTTGTGCTTTAGTGAATTTGCCCCTAAGGTTCTGTGTTTCTATAGATTATATATTCTCTATACCTAATGCCCAGCCCTGGTGGAGAGAGAAGATAATTGACTGTTTTTATTGTTGTGATCAGGCTATCATTGCCCATTCTGGACTATCCTGGCAATTTCAAAAAGCAATTGATATAATATATGTTTGTTGCTGTTATTAGAGGGAAGAAAGTCTTTGAGCCGCCCCGTTATATGACTGTGAATCAGGCAGTAGATCAGCTTTTAGAAATTGTACAGAACAGAAGAGAGTTGGGCGAGGAGCTTGGTAAGTATATATATATATAATATATACAGTATCATGATTGTTATCACAACTTCATAGAAAATATCTGTTTAATGAATAAATAAAGGCTCATTTTGCCTAGCTCACTCCATTTAAATCACCAGAAATCATGTCTCTCTACATGCAGAATTTGTGCAAAAGGCAGATACTTTGTTAGATTTTGTTTGTACTGGAATCCAGTATTTGAGTGAGCTCTAATACATCTGCTAGGAAAGGAAGCCTCCATAAGATATATTGGCTCATTCATCTGACACCCAACTGCTGCTCGAAGACAGAATGAAGAGAAAGATGCTGAGAGAGGAATAGTGAATATAAACTTGATTATTTCAGAAACAATGCAGAATTTCTAATTGATTATATTTAGAAAGTTTGTTACTGCAGAATGAGAAGCTTATATTACATTTTTATTTTAGCAATAGTTCCCCTTTAATTTTGAGCCTTCTGGATAATGGGTTTCGTTCTAACAGATCCCATACCTATAGTTGGCACAGGGATCGTTCAGGGATCTCCACGCAACTGGGTTTCCCCTAAGTCATTTACAACGCAGTTATCTATTTGACAGGGTGAGATAGTGAGCCCAGTGTGAACTGAAAGTTGAAATATGAAAGCAGCCATCCTTGCTAGTAGTTTCACACTGAGAGCTACAGTTAAACATCCCGAGGGGTGTGGATGCCACATCCTGCACAGACACAGGCCAACTTCATCTTGAGGAGCTGGGTGTGTGCTGCTTCCTGTGCCTCCAGACAGTTGGGAGGATGCTTTGAACAGAAAGTCAAAATAAGTTCATTAAATAAGTACAAAAATGTAACTGACTCAGCCAGAATTTGTGCCATTGTCGTCATGATTTAAAAAAAAAAAAATGTTTTGGGGGGGGGGGGCTGAAGTCTGAGTGCATAGGTAACATGTAAACTACGCAGGCAGGCAGTGATGGTGTGCTGTTTGAAGCCTGATTCACTATTATGTGTTAATAGACCTAGTACAAACATAGAACCTTTTATTACATTGGCCCATATACAGTTGTGCTCATAAGTTTACATACCCTGGCAGAATTTATGGTTTCTTAACCATT
>CM044438.1:89041690-89082866 GCA_024363595.1 Xenopus borealis | reverse complement strand
GGGCTGTTAAATTAGCTTTAATGTGCAAAAGGTGAACCTCCACTTTAATGAGAAATCAGCCTTATATTGTGACATTAAGTGCCTATTTCTTTAGTTAAGCTTTAGTTCTCCTTTAAGGTTTTACAGTTTGCTACACGCCATCTTTGTGTCGAGTCAATGCTAATTAAATATACTCCACTGAACCTTCCTTTTTGTTTCTTAATTTAAAATGTCTATAATATAGATTGATGTGCACCACAGCAAAATAACTTTACTCCTGAACAGTTTGTGCAGTATGTAAAAATATGGAAATATTCTAACCTTCTGCAGTACCTTCATATAAAAGCCTTTCCATTGAACCAGATAAAAAAAAAATGATGTATATAAATATAGGAAAAGACAAGTAGTGGCTATGGCTAAAATCATCCCAACAGTCAGAGTTTTGTTTCCAATAGGTTCCAGCTAAGAGTTCTGGCTCCTCAGAGAATTCCAGACATTCACAGTAAAGATGCACTGAAAGATTACTGTGCAAGATGGCCTTTGTCATGTCTTCTTCATATTAAATGGGTCAGAGGAAATAGATTAAAAAATTAAATATTTTTACTTCCTGGTAACGTTATTTTGTGGATGTCATTTCAGTTTTACACCAGTAATCTGTTGTCTTTGAGGTGTATGGGCTTCAACAGCAGCAAATCATTCACATGGTGCTTGGAATATATATAACATCAAATGGACAGTGATGTTCTTGCTCCAAACAAAAAAAAACAAAAAGCACTTGGAATCTCTGGCTGAGCTGTAATAGGCAGGGCTAGCCAGGATGGGGAAAGGCACTTGAATAGAACAAGGAGTTTGCAAGTCCCATAATATCCTTCAGGGTTAATACAAACTCCACAATGGATCTTCTTTGCTTTGTTTAAAAAAAAAAACAAAGCTGGCAAAACTCTGTAGAACACTGGTGAGATTTACAAGCCGACTTAATATAAAAACAAAAAACTGCCAGCCCTTTTTGGTGGGCAGAAACAGCGGATGGCAGGATCACATTTTTTGCATTGTGCACTACAAGATTTTTCTTAATTGGATGCTGATCTGAAGTCACGGAGGTAAAGTGCTGGTACAGTAACTGAATGTGGTCATGATCAATACAATTTCTTGCTGCAGATCTCAGTGTGGGAGAGTAGATGATTGGTTGTACAGGTGTTTAAAAAGAAAAAAAAAGGCAACAACTGATACTTGGTCAGATCTCTGTACAAAAGGTTTTACAAAAGATGGCACGGCCTCATGTACGGGAGGCTGCTCCTCATAGAGGAGTCATACAAGAGGTATTTAGTCCCAATGGCTACACCCCTACTTTGCATAAAAGGAGTGGAAGATTCTAGTGTTCTTTACTGCACTCTGGTCCCAAAAACAGAAGCCATCAGGTGGGTTACATAGCCGCCAAGTCGATCTGTACATACAGTTGTCGGACACCAGCCTACCAAGAAGATAGGAGAAAAGAACATCATCATAACGAACAAAATTAAGAGAGAAGGCACACATCCTTAAAACGGGGTGCTAATCCATAGGGGTCTCCCCATAAGGGTCTCCAAACCTAACTGCTAAATATTCTAAGAAATGGATAGCACACCCAGTTCAAAAAAAGTAAATTTATTACAAAAAAGAAAGAAAGAAAAATCTGTAACAAAAAAATACAAAATAATACTAGTGAGCCCAACGCGTTTCGACCTTAAGGGTCTTCATCAGGAGCACAAAAAATAATAATAAAAAAAATAAAAAATTATCAAAAAATAAAAAAAATCACATTATTTTTGCCCCTAAGGAAGACCCTTAAGGTCGAAATGCATTGGGCTCACAAATATTATGTAATTTTTTTTCGTTACAAATTTTTTGTAATAAATTTATATATTTTTTTTTAACTGGGTGTGCTATTCGTTACTTAGAATATTTATCATCATAAAAAAAAAACAAATGAATTTTAATTTATTTTAAGCAGGATATAGACACTGATATTTGAGTGATATTTTTTATATTTATTTTTGAACAATTTAACATGTCTCTAATTTGGAATTTCAGAAGATATCCGGTTGCTAGGATAAGAAGTGCCAATTCAAAAAATGAATTCACTTTGCATACTGGAAGATAATGGCAGAGGAGAAACTCATATTACAGAAAGTTCTTTTCACTAGTAACCACAAGAATGAAATGAGGGTGGCACCTTGGTGGCTTTAGAGAAGAACAGCTGCCAGAGTAAAGCGATATCACAGAGACACCTAGCATTGCTCTAAAAGCAGTTGTGGAGTAAAACTAGATTTATATTCTATTATGAATGTAAAAGATGTAGCTACGCGACTTTCTCCATGTATCTCACCTGTGTAAAGATGTTGTGAGTCTGGCTCAAGATCCAGCGTGCATCAGCTTCTGGTCCAATGACAAGCTTCAGTGTGCCTATATAGACGTCGGTGCAGAGAGTCCAGAAGTGTGGCTCTTGTAGGTGGTAGACGCCCTGTAACTGTTGCACCTGCAGGGAAAAAAAACAATCAGTTTAAAAAAAGAGATAGTATGGCTTCTCGTATGGCATTGACATGCAACTCTACCCAACAGTCTAATATATTCGAGAAATACCTTAAAGGCATACGGTCACGGTGGAAAAATTTTTTTCCACAAAACCCATCAGTTAATAGTGCTGATCCAGCAGAATTATGCACTGAAATCTGATTTTCAAAAAAGCAAACTTTTTAAAATTTAATTTTGAAATCGGACATGGGCCAGACATAGTCAGTTTCCCAGTTGCCCCCAGTCACGACTTGTGCTGTGATCAACTTCAGTCACACTTTACAGCTGCACTACAAGTTGGAGTGATATAAACCCCCTCCTTCCCTTCCCCAGCAGCGTTACAATGGGAAAGTAAACAGATAGTTACCAGACACAAGATTACAGCTCATTGAAAGATATGAGAACAGCACTCAATAGTAAAAATCCAAGGCCTACTGGATACATTCAGTTAAACTGAGTAGGAGTAATAACAGCCAGTCTGAAAGCAGTTCCATCATGAAGTGCTGGCTCTTTCTGAAAGCACAGGATCAGGCAAAATAACCCGAGATGGCTGCCTACATACCAATATTACAACTAGGGTTGCCACCTGGCTGGTATTTTACCGGCCTGACCAGTAAAAATTATGCTTGATGCCAATGTTATTAATAGGAAAAAAACAGCAAGAATATAGGAAGGCCAGTATTTTTTTCCAGAAAAGGTGGTAACCCTAATTACAACAAAGAAAATACATTTATTCAGGAATAAAAATGTATATTGTAAATGTAATTTAGAAATAAAAACTATACCATAAAAATCACGACAGTATCCCTTTAAGCCTTTCTACTAGTGATGGGACACCTTTTCCTCCCCCGAAAATTAGTGAAATTTTGGCAAAATGCTTTGAAGTCTATGGGCATCAAATGTTTTTTTTTGTCACGTGATGCGGACAGTTAATTTTTTTGTCACACAACAGTTTTTGTTTTTTTAACTCATTGGAGTCTATGGGCGTAATTTTTGCAGCAAAATTTTATGAAAAATTTCACGATCATTACTTTCAACCCTTTCATTCTGATGTTTTATTGCCAGTCACGCTATAAGAAGCAAAACAAAACCTGCTCAGAACATTTTGAAGGGGGCTTAGGTATTACTAGCCATAGTGTTATTAGTTTGTGACTGAGTTAAATATGTTTGCATATATATTAAGAGTTTGCAGGGCATTTAAAAAGTAGATGCAAATCCATGAAAATGTGTATTTAAAGGAGAATTCAACCTGTGAGGACAACAACCTGTACTCCCCTCCCCCCAGGCTAACTACCCCCCCCCCCGCAGAGATGCCCCATGCTCCATACTTACCCCTCGCTGCAGATTCTTCCAGCGGAGTTGCACGCAGCCATCTCCCACAATCACTGTAAGCTGAATGGGAGATGAGCATTTCTGTTGGAGCAGTTTGCCAGTTTGCACAACTTTGCATGTGCAAAATTACACGGAAATTGCCGATCTCCCAGTTAGCTTACATAGATCGCGAAGATGACGGCGTGCCACTCCACTGGAAGAATTTGTGGTGAGGGGTAAGTATGGAGTATCTCCCCTGGAGGGGGGCGGGGTAGTTAGCCTTGGGGGAGGAGGGAACTACATGGGGTGGGGGGTATGTGTTTATTCCCCCAAAGGTTAAATTCTCCTTTAAGGGGGTAACAAGGTGAATCCAAAAGATTGGTCATGTACATACCCGCTGATAACACTGAGGGAGGACTTGGTCCAGGGTAGGAGGAGTCCGCTGCATCAGGATACCAATGGATTGCTTAAGAAGAGGTATAACACTGAAATAACACAGAGAAATATTTGATTAGTGAAAAATTCTAACTATTTCATTAAAAGTGTTGTGTGGCCAGGACTAGTAAGCAAAAGAAAACATTACATCCTACATAGGGTGGCACTTGTCCCCCGTGTAGTGTAAAAAAAACTTACATTCCGTTGTTATGTCAACACAAATAAACCAGCTGCTTTCAGAAAGGAAGGGCAACTACAGTTAGTTTATGTATAGCCCATTCTATGGCCCACAGAATAAGGAAGGTGGTGCCAGTTGTCTTTGATGGGATTCTGTCATGATTTTATGGTATAGATTTTATTTCTAAATGACACTGTTTACACTGCAAATAATTCACCCAACAGTATAAAATTTCATTCCTGAACCAGCAAGTATATTTTTTTATTTGTAATATTTGTGTGCAGCCATCTCAGGTGATTTTGCCTGCTCATGTGCTTTCAGAAAGAGCCAGCACTTTATGATTGAACTGCTTTCTGGCAGGCTGTTGTTTGTCCTACACAATGCAACTGAATGTGTGGCAGTAGGACCTGGAATTTACTATTGAGTGCTGTTGTTAGATCTACCAGGCAGCTGTTATCTTGTGTTAGGGAGCGGTTATCTGGTTACCTTCCCACTGTTCTGTTGTTAGGCTGCTGGAGGTTTATATAAACAATTGTAGTGTTTCTGAAGCAAAGTGAAGCGTAGAAACGGGGGCAACCATTCAAAGAAGAAAAGGCTCAGGTTAAACAGCAGATAAGCTCTGTAGAACACAATGGTGTTATCCACTATTTATCTTGTGCCATATAGCCTTTTTTCAATTTGTGCCATTGCTACACAGCAGCTTGTTTATTTGAACTTCTGTTTTACCAGTGCAGGGAAATACTACATGATATTTTCATTACTGTTTATTTAAAGGGGTGGTTAAAACCAAATGCTCTGTAAAGCTACACTTTTTTTTTTACTGCTACCTTTTATTATTAATGTTATTCCTTCCCTTTCCTATTCATATTTGAGATTTTTATTCAAGGCAATGCATGGTTGCTAGGATAATTTGGACCCTTGCAAACCGCTGAAACTGCTGCTGAAACTGCAAACCGGAGAGCTGCCGAATAAAAAGCTAAATAACTCAAAAACCACAAATAAAGAAAAAAAATTAAAACCAAATGCAAATTATCTCAGAATATCCCTCTCTGTGTCATACTAAAAGTTAACTCAGAGATGAAAAACCCCTTTAAGCAGAAACATGTGCAGTCTGAAAAGGAAGCTTACAAAATAAAATATTGATTGCCATGGAATAGAGTAGCGGACAGTCCAAACTCAGAGTGGCATGGCATGTAAATTCCATGAAAGGGTTCTGTAGTGCCCACCCAGGGGTTAATAACAGACTCGTATAGGTGGGGTTCTGGGATTACTTTAGGTCATGCTCTGTTAAACTTCCATCTAGTTACTTTGTTTCTCCAGTGGGCCGGGGAGCCTTCTATTCTCTTCCCCTTCCACCCTCAGCAGCTGTTCTGAAGAAGTCTTTCACAAACTTTGTGGTTTATAATAAAAACAAGAGGGCACTGCTCTTTCCTCACAGCATGGCAGGGAACACGCCAAAACACTTGTGGCCATTATGCAGAAAAGGCAAAGGAGATGCTTTAAGGCTTTAAAGTAGAACCAAACCCATACTTTAAAAAGACTCTACCCCCTCCCTGCTCTCCCCCCAGCCCACTTGCTACCCTGGGCAAATGCCCCCAACTCTTTACTCACCCCTCACAGCAGATTCAGGCGTTGGAGTTCAGGACAGTCACCTTCTTCTTCAGTAAACTTTGTGTCTCCTTTCGGCTCTTCGTGATTCCTGTGAGTTTCGGTGCATGCGCAGTTGTTCAGGACCGGGTGTTTGCTCCAACTGCGCATGCCCTTAAACGTCGCCAATACACAAAGATTACCGAAGAAGATGGCTGCTGTGAACTGCTCCGCCTGAATCTGCCACAAGGGGTGAGTAAAAAGTTAGGGGCATTTGCCCGAGTAGCAAGTAGACTAGGGGATTAGGGTTTTTTTTTTTTTTTTTTTTTTTTTTTAAAGGAAGGGTTTGGTTCTCCTTTAAATATTGGGTGTGAAACTCCTGGCTAAGTATTAATCTATTAAAATAACTTTGGAAATAGCACTTTCAGCTTTTGTGCTGAACAAAAAAAACTATATTATATATATATATATATATATATATATATATTTATAATATTGTAAGGCAATCAAGTCCTTTAGCAGTAAAGACCTGTGCCCCTGTGGATGTTCCTGTAAATCCTCATTTTTTTCCTGATGATTCACTGTGCATGCTCTGTGCTGCAGTCTCTTACTGAGCTTAGAAAACTGAGCTTAGAAAACAATGCACAATATACTGAATATCTACAATATGAATGTCACAATATAAGGCTGAGGCAGATTAGTAAATCATTTCTGGTACACGGCAGCTCAGAAACCAGCACAATTATCAGAAAATTAGGCAGATTAGTAAATCATTTCTGGTACACGGCAGCTCAGAAACCAGCACAATTATCAGAATTTAATTAATCAGCCCTGCAGTACCAGTTTATATGACAGGTCAGCTTCATTTTCTGCTTCATGACTTGAGATGACCACTAACACGTGTGTGTCCTAACAAAATCTAAGATGGGCTTGGACCATTACTACTATCGAGATGCTAAACCTTTAGGCTGGATGAATAAGTTCAATATATAAAATTTGGCATTTCTAACCATTATTTATTTTTAGGGTTTAGTTCTCCATTAAATTTCTTCTTTAATCTATGCCATGCCAACTGTTGTCTAAAAACACAGCAGAGAGAGATAAAAGGTTGAGGTTAAGGTCCAATCCTAAATATGGCCATACATGCTCAGACTAATACCAACCATACTGCCCTACCATTTGGACATATATGTGGGGAAAGGGGGGAGTGATAATTGGTTGGGCCAGCAACTTTCTGGTATCATGACAATACAATGTGCTAATAAAAGAGATTTTAAACCCCACAGGTTGCCTCGACACTTACCTTACAAAAATAAGAAGGGCTATGAGCATGGAACAAATAGGATCTGCAATCATCAGTCCATATTGCTGCATCAGGATAGTGGAAAAAATCACTCCAACACTGCCCAGAGCGTCAGCAACAATGTGCAAAAATACCCCTGCAAAAGAGCCACATGAATGTCAGCTGCATTATTACATTAAATACCAACAAGGAAAGTGTTTTGTCTCTATAGTACGAGACTGTGCTCCAGTACGTTGTTGCCAAAATTCAGCTGGTCACTATAACCGTGTCCCATGTAAGAAGTGCTTTACCAGTAGCCATCTACCTGTTCTAGACCTTACACCATACCCAGACAATCTTAAAGGGGAACTATTGAGAAAATAAAAATGTAATATAAGGTTCCTCATATTGAAGTAAGAAACTTTATAAATACAATCAATTAAAAACCCTGCATAGTTTCTGAAATAATCAAATTTATCGTCACTGTTCCTGTCTCAGCAACTGTTTCTCTTCATTCTGTCTTCATGCAGCAGTTGGGTGTCAGATGAATGAGCCAATATATCTTATAAGGGAGCTCCCTTTCCTAGCAGATGTATTAGAGCTCACTCAAAAAACAGATTCCAGTACAAACAAACTGCCTTTTTCACAAATCCTGCATGTAGAGACAGAATGTCTGGTGATTTTAATAGAGTGAGCACTAATACATCTTGCCAGGCAAAAGGAGCCCCCCCAACTGACTGCACTGGGTCCTGTGTTGTCATGTGATCTAATGTGGATTTCATTTTTTATTATTTAAACTTTCTCCAACTCTGCATAACCAGTGGCTGCAGCAAAAATAATCCTCCAAATAGAATCCCAGTTTATCTGTTTAAATCTGGCTCCATGATCTTTGTCCCTGCAGCTGGAAACATTAAAGGGGATGTAAAGGCAAAAATAAAATCCAATACAAATCTCTACACAGTCGCTGACTGCTCTACAAGGGAACAAAGCTGCTGCAGTTCTGTATGACTGGGAAGTAAGGTGGGGCTCCCCCTGCTGTTCATAAGTATGATTGTTTCCCTGCCCAGCATTTAGGGACAGTCTGAAATTCCTTTCCACAGCAATAAATGAAGAGAGAATTTCACTGAATATAGTCAGGTTTCTTATAAAAACGGTACACATTTTTTTAATGGAAGTATATTGGAGATATATTTCTTTTTCTTTAAAGAAAGTAAAAATGGGATTTTATTTTTTTTGCCTTTCCTTGTCCTTTAATACAGACATACATCAGTACTGGAATGAAAGAGAACCCAGGATAAAAAGTATTCCCTTTTTTTTTTGTTACCATAACACAGTTGGCTAGTATTGTTTGTCATGGATACCTACCTTCTAAAATCTGTTTGCTGGATCCTTTGTGCTCCTCTGGTGGCTCATCTATAACAAGAAATAAAGATTCTTCATATGCTTGCAGAAATAAATAGGATCAGATCAGTTCCATAGATTTAAACAATTCAAAACAAAATCCTAGCGTAGGCAATTCAAAATCAATGCTACAACACAGAACTATAAGTCACACTTGTGTTGCCCACTCAAGCTCACAAGACGTGTTCTTGGTTTGAATAAAAGCCATGGAAGCAGGCGATACATTTAACATTGTACATATAACTTGCACAGCATTGCCCTGTGTAGTATTCTTTTACTAATGTCATTTACTACTTAGGCAAGATATTGCATGCAGACAAAAACATTAGAAGTTTTCCTCACCCACCATGACAAGAACTGCCATAGCTATGTCCATGTTTATTACTGTGATCGTGGCTGTGTCCATGCTCCTCTCCGTGGCTATGGCTGTGTCCATGTCCCCCTCCATGGCTATGCCCGTGGCCTCCTCCATGGCTGTGCCCATGACTAACAGATCCATTAAAAAGTGAATGGCTATGTCCGTGCCCTGAAAAAAAAACCCAAAAAACTGTTAATTGCCCCTTTTGCAATGGTGACAGGCATTCCTATACAATACCATAATCTCAAAGCTGTCAGATCACTGCTAGGGTGAAATAACCAGTACAGATATCGGATCAGTTTTCTGGAAACCGGAAATCCAGAAAGATCCAAATTACAGAATTTTTCAAAAATTATTTCCTTTTTCTCTATAATAATAAAACAGTACCTTGCACTTGATCCAAACTAAGATATAAAGAAATATAACTGCAATCAAAACCAAACTATCGGGTTCAACCTTTACATGATTTCCTAGTATATTTAAGTCATGGAGATCCAAATTACGGAAACATCCCTTGTCCAGAAAACCCCAGGTCCCGCGCATTCTGGATAACAGGTCCCATACCTGTACAGCAAATAACTCAAAAAAAGATAGAGTGAACAAAGCAAGAGAGACCTTTATATTCTACTATTATTATTATTATTATTATTATTAATAACATGTATTTATATAGCACCAACAAATTTCGTAGCACTGTGCTATCGTTATTTATACTATAAAGAGCTGCACACTATAGTATCCTGCATGAAATCATGGAGGCAGCAGCATAACTTGTGTCCTCCAGCCCCCCCTGAACAACAATTCCTCTGGTCGCCCAACATGAACGCCTCCCTCTTCTGTTACCCAGGTGGTTCAATACCACACACACAAATGGTGAAAAATGTATTCTGATGGAGAGGATTTCAACCAGGCCCGGACTGGCCATTTGTGGGTTAGGGCAAATGCCAGAGGGGCTGCTATAAGGTCCCATAGAAAGTCAGTGTTTAGTGGGCTGGTGGGGGCTGTTTGGGCCTCTATGTGGGCTGATGGGCCTCTTGTGTACCTGAAATGCCAGGGCCTATTTTAATTCTCAGTCCAGTTTCAACACAGCATATACAGTAGAGATGCCACTGCATGCAGGTGAACTGCAAGGGTGAATGTGAGAGTTCACCCTTTGAGAAATATTTCCCCTTAAAATCCCATACAAGAGAATTGAGAGCAGGCCTATTATGGTAAAGCTGGGACTTGGTATTGCAGATTACAGAATCTACAGCACTCACAAAACTCCATTTCAAGGTTCTAAAGCAAGAAAGGCAACAAGTATGTTAAAAATGGATACCTGTACACTTTAGATTTATTACTTATATATCCCCAAATTTTCATTATCAACTTATACAAATCATACCAGATTCATGCGAGTGCCCATGTCCTCCACCATGCTGGAACACAAATATGCCAATAAGGTTCACAAGAAATCCCAGTATAGAAACTGGAAGCAGACGTTCATGATGGACCTCTGGTGTATCAAGGGCTCTCTGCATAATAAGATAAGGAAAAAGATTCATATACAACATCTCAATAACAAAAATTAAAAGAAAGGTCATCACTGGAGCCATAAAGACAGAATATACCAAAATATATGAATTTATATACCAGAATATTTAATTTTATATGTGCCACAAATTAAAAAAGATGAATGGAGAAAAGAATGTTCATTTAGTTACTCACTGCCCCCAGGAATGAAGGAATATGAGTAAGAGGAAAGAGAATGGATTTCTACATATTGAAATAGATGGAATTCATTTTAGAGAAGAATTATCTTTGTTTACTAATTACCTCACACACTGTATCTAAAAGATCCTGGATGTGAGAGTACATGTAAAATGAAACCATTCTTTAAATTGTACTGTGTAACTAAATTAAAAATGTACATTGCAATAGGTAGAAAGCAAATGTTTGTTGCTGAATATAAAGAAAGTGAGGATTCTGTTTCCTGTATAGTAGATCTAATACAACGATTTGTGCATTTCAATCCAGCTGCCAGTGATTTATTCTGAACTACAATTCCCTGCTTGCCACATGCACCGTCCCATGCCAAATATTGATTGTTTTTTTAATGCATGCACAAACAATGCTGCTGCTGGACTACAGCTTTTCCTACAAATGATTTCCTTTGGGGGAAATCAATGAATGAGTTTCAGCTTTTGGCTCTGTGGCTATGTGAATACATCTTGATAATAAACAACTATTCTCTGAAATAGCTACCAACAGTTCCTGGTATGTTTTACATGGTAGCATACATTGTCTTGCTAGGAATGCAGGACATTGTAGCTGTAGTTTTCACTAAATCACTTCTTCAAAGGGAAACATACTGGATATGGGGACAATACTTTATCACCCACCCAAAGGTCTTAATGAAGCAATAAATTGTACATGCTTTTTATGAATTAATGTCTAATGCATTTTTTACAGAGAAGGAGAATACGACTGAAAAATATAAGGTAGAATCTTTCATTCTCCACAGTTAGTAAGTATTATGATCAGCTAGCAATGATTCAAGTGCATAAAATTTAGAACAAAAAAGTTTTTGTTTTTTTAAAAAGGACTTTATTTTCACCAAAGGGACAGTTTTGATGGACTCCAACTTTGAACAAACTTTGTCTTTGAACTTTTGTCTGGTTATGTTGGTAACAAGTAGGTATGGGTGAATTTTTTTGCCTTGATTCACCCATGACATGAGATGACTACATAGACATGGCGTTGTGCATAAAATAGCCCATAGACCTTAATAGGCATCAGCGACAATTCGCTGGAGGCAAATTTTTGGCGAAGCAAAACAGGCCAAATTTGCCTATCCCTAGTAACAAGTTGTTACAATTAAATGGAATATTTTTGTTAATTTTATACATTGCTTGCACACTAGATGGCACTCTAATTACTGCTATATAAGCAATGGGAATCTCTATCGTGGGCATATTTTGAAAACTTTGATCATAACCGGCACTTCAATAAACCTGGGAATACCCCATTTTTGAACTACAGGTATTGACACCTATTCTTTTTTCAGTGGAAATTGTAGCTGTCCAGCATGTGTTTGGCTCATGATGATGTATCACAAACTGAATAGACAATAATAAGAATGAAAATAAGTAAGGCTAGGTACAGTAGAATAGTGAGAATTGCTATCCCTGTGCCAGTGGGTGCTCTTTGCTGTACTTTTACTTCTTCAGCTGTTCAACAGCAACTTTCAGCAGCAGTTTGGGAATGACAAAAGATCTATATCAGTAGTTTGAGAACCACATTAATTACATTTGCTGTTCCCTGTCTTCAGCCTATGCTATTTTTGGTCTACAAGAAAAGCTTGTAATAAGAGGGTTTTTTGTAAAGCGATCTTTTCACGACTGGGTGTGTTTTTTAAATAATGAGGAGGTTTATAAAAAGGCTGGAAGTGTTTATGAGAGGTTCACACATAAAGGGAGTAACTACAGAAGAACCTGCAACCAGGTCCCAACATTGCAGCATTAAGAGTGTAGCCAGGAAGGAAGCTTACATTTACTGTACATGTAGATTAATTTATACCCTAGAAACCAAATTGCTGACACTGCAAACTGGAGAGCTGCTGAAAAAAAAGCTAAATAACTATAAAACCACAAACAATAAAAAATGAAAACCAATTGCAACCCCTTTAAAGGAAAACTATACCCCGAAAATGAATTTTTGAGCAACAGATTATATCAAATCAAGTGACATACTAAAGAATCTTACCAAACTGGAATATATATATATAAGTAAATATTGCCCTTTTCCATCTCTTGCCTTGAACCACCATTTCATGATGGTCTGTGTGCTGCCTCAGAGATCACCTGACCAGAAATATTTCAGCTCTAACTGTAACAGGAAGAAGTGTGGAAGCAAAAGACAGAACTCTGTCTGTTAATTGGCTTGTATGACCTAACTTTATAGTTTGTTTGGTATGTTTGTGTGCACCGTAGGATCCTAGGATCCCAGGAGGCTGTCCTTATTTTTTTAAATGGCTATTTTCTATTTATGATTACCCAATGGTACATGCTACTAAAAAAGTATATTATTATGAAAATGGTTTATTTACATGAAGCAGGGTTTTACATATGAGTTGCTTTAGGTAATATCTGTTTATAGAGACCTACATTGTTCGGGGGGGTATAGTTTTCCTTTAACTGATGCATTTTGAAAAAACATATTTTCCCATGACAGAAGTGCCATTTAGGGATAGATTTTTCAGTAGGGTCGAACAAAACACCTCATAGGTTATACTACTTAAAGGGCACCTATTGGGGTAAAATGATACCCCCAACCAAAAGTGCGGGCTGATAGAGCCCGCATTCTGGTTGGGGGTTTCACTGTTTTTTTTAAAAAAAATCTGCCCCTCGCAAGCGCTAGCGGCCCCGCTCCGGGAGGGAGCTCCCGGAGCGAGCAGCCGTCTCTCCATAGGGGCGCGTCTTAATGACGTCACGCACATGCGCAGAATGAAAAGCTGCCTGAATTGAGGCCGCTTTTTCATTCTGCGCATGCGAGCCTATGGAGAGACGGCTGCTCGCTCCGGGAGCTCCCTCCCGGAGCGGGGCCGCTAGCGCTTGCGAGGGGCAGATTTAAAAAAAAAAAAACAGTGAAACCCCCAACCAGAATGCGGGCTCTATCAGCCCGCACTTTTGGTTGGGGGTATCATTTTACCCCAATAGGTGCCCTTTAAGTAGTATAACCTATGAGGTGTTTTGTTCGACCCTACTGAAAAATCTATCCCTAAATGGCACTTCTGGGATACATCTAAAAATTGATACATTTAGTTGATGCATTCATTAACTTTGTCCCTGCCGAGAATAATCCCTGGATTTTATTACAGGCAACGTTTGGAATTGATACAATAACTGCTAATACTCCAGAGATGCTGCTGAGAAAAGTATCAATTAAATGTTGCAAAACTGTAACAGTTTAGAGTCTGCACCTGAATTACTGAGCTGTCAAACTCAAACACCAAATTACCCTAGCAACCATGCACTGATCTAAATAAATATGGAAATGACTGGAGGGCCTGAATAAAAAGATGAGGAATACAAAGTAGCTGTAACAATTTTGTAATATTACAGATCATTTATTTTTTAGATGGGGTCACCATTTAGAAGCTGGAAAGTTAAAAGAAGGAAAATAATTCAAAAACTATGAAAAAGAAAAATTAAAGGCCAATTAAAAAGAAGCTTAGAATTAGCTATTCTAGAACATACTAAAAGTAAACGTAAAGGGGTGGTTCACCTTCAGGTTAACTTTTAGTATGTTATAGAATGACCATAGAATGACTATAGTTTATGAATTATTTGTCTTCTTCTCCTGCATCTTTCTAGCTTTCAAAAGGGGGTCACTGGCACCCTAAAAAAACATATCCTCTCTAAAACTGCACATTTATTGTTATTGCTACTTTTTATTATTCATCTTTATTTCCTGACCCTATCCTATTAATATTCCATATTCTAATTCAAATCAATGCATGTTGCTAGGGTAAATTGGACTCTAGCAACCAGATTGCTGACACAGCAAACTGGAAAGCTGCTAAATAAAAAGCTAAATAACTCAAAAACCACAAATAATAAAAAATTACAAATTGTCTCAGAATATCACTCTCTACATCATACTAAAAGTCAACTCAAAGGTGAACAACCCCTTTAAAGGAGAATTCAACCTGTAATAAGAAAAAAACCCTCCCCCCTCCCCTGGGTAGACCCCCTCCATTGTTACACCCCATCCTGCCTGCCCCCCAGGGCAAAAGCCCCTAACTTGTTACTTAGCCCTCAGCGCAGATTCAGGCCATGGGAGTTTACAGGTGCCATCTTCTTTCTTCAGTCCTTTTCGGAAGTAGACCAGTGTTTTCAGCACATGCGCAGTTCAGTCCCGAACAACTGCTCATGCGCCAGTCACAAAAATTTCCGAAAAGGGTTTTTTTTTTTTTTTTCTTATTACAGGTTCAATTCTCCTTTAAAGGTGAACCACACCTTTTAAAGAGGAAAACTTGACTTACTTCAATCCCCTCAGAAAAGATGAAAAAGGCTGTAAAGATAAGAAATAGTCCGTTCACAAACCCAGCCAGTACTTCTGCTCGAACATACCTGGGGAAGAAATATATAATTAAGTTAATGTGTGAACACGAATGAATTTAGAGTCTAAAGTTTAAAAATAGTACTAGTCTCCTGGTGTAAACACATAATCCTTCATGCAGGATATTTGAGCTACCCCTGGCACCAAACAGGTTAACATAGCCAGCAAATTTCAACAATATTGTATGTTTGAGATCCTGTTTCCATTGTTATGATCTTTGCTGAGCAAACAACGTGACATTGGATCCTTCACAACCCAACTTTAGTGCTTATCAGAAGCGTGAACAAACCCATTTGCAAAAGAACTCTGAACTGAAACACCATGCATTCAGATTTGCTCATCTAATAAGAAACAATAGTCACCTACACTGCTCAAGAGCAATAAACCCCCAGCAATATGATCAATTAAGAGGAGATTATTAGCAAGAATAATCACCTGGGTGCACATAACTATACTATGGCCGATACGTTAACATGTATTACCTGGCACTGCACTGTACTTCATCAGACTGACCATAAATACAGATATTATTGCTATCCTGGACAAAATTAGTCAACAAAATGACAAATACTCACAGGGAGGCCTTTTACTGTCATCAATAGACACATACAAGCTAAATTCACATACAATAAAACCTCATGGCCAGCATTAGGAATCACAATGTTACCTGTAACTCTCCACAGGATAGACAGAAGT
Source organism: Xenopus borealis (assembly GCA_024363595.1). Classification (NCBI taxonomy): domain Eukaryota; kingdom Metazoa; phylum Chordata; class Amphibia; order Anura; family Pipidae; genus Xenopus; species Xenopus borealis. Next base: position 89,066,987 of record CM044438.1, on the reverse strand, counting down.
ACAGATCAAGGTGTATAAAAGTTAAAGATGCACCACTATTTTGGATTCGGCCGAACCCCCAAATCCATTTCGAAGGATTCAGCCAAATACCGAACCGAATCAGAGCCATAATTTGTATATGCAAATTAGTGAGAGGAAGGGTAAAAGTCAGCTGTGCACAAAGTGCGGCTAAAAAATTTGTTTACTTCCTTGTTTTGTGACGAGAAGTCACATGATTTTAATGATTCGGATTCGGTTTGGCCAGGCACAAGGATTTGGCTGAATCCGAATCCTGATGAAAATGGTCGAATCCTGGCCGAAAACCGAACCGAATCCTGGATTCGTTGCATCCCTAATGAAAGTGGAGCTTGCACAACACTACAGAACTGCATCCATAAAGATGATTTGATTCATTTGCTATTATGTAACTGCTCAAAGTGACTGAGCCACATATCACATTTATAAAGAAAGCATAGTGCTAATTTGCACCAGGATTATTCCAACTTCATGGGGGATACCATGAAAAGGGTGGGAGTCTTGGTATTGTAGAATCTTACACGGATACTCCATATTGTAACTGTAAAGTCTACAAAGAAAATGTAATTTGCATGTTTAATACAGGCCTTGCTTTTTTATGTAGAACATGCATATGCCCTTATGTCCATCCTTTGCAGTATATAAAATATGGCATTTTTACCCATATTCATTTTTAGGGTTTAGTTCTCCTTTAACAAGTATACGCTGACAATATGCTCACAAGGAAATTGTAGCCGTGAACAGGGTTGGTATACTAGAACCAGTGAGAAAATGCACAACTCGTAAAAGTGAACCTCACACAGACGTAATTTTAAAGCAACCGACACTGGTTACCTAAAAAACTAAAGCCAAAGTATTTAAAGGGGGTTGTTTACCTTTCAAAAACTTTTTCAGTTTAGCTGTTTTCAGAATGTTCATCTGAAAGAATAGCTTTGCATGTTTATTTTTTACCGTTTTTCAAAATTGAAAAACAGTCATAAATAGAAAATAGTAAGTCAATGACAATAAGTCTATTTCTGGCAAAACAAATCATAAAATAACTGAATGTATAACAACACCTTTAATAAAACCATAAAAGTAAATTGCAATGAAAGGTTTGCACACAAATAATATTTGCAATATTTGAGGACTTGAATAACAAGTTCTGTTTGCCTTTACTATGAGATGACCATGGGATCAGAAAAGGCTTGGCAAATAATTATAAGGATGTTTGTGCTTGTGAGTTGGTCAGTAGCAGCCACAGCAGCGGATCATTCTAGCATTATAACATAGTGGATACTGAATATATATAAGCAAGCTGCTGTGTAACAATGGGGGCAGCCATAGCCAAGGAGAAAAGGCTCAGGTTACACAGCAGATAAGCTCCGTAGAACACAGTTATCTACTATTAATCCTGTACCATGTAGCCTTTTTTCAATTTCCACCATTGCTTCACAGCAGCTTCTCTTAATGAACTATAATAGTGTTTCTGAAGCAAACAGATCAGTTTTACTTGTGCAGGGCAACACTACATGTTATTTTCATTTTTTTGGTGTTACTGTTCCTATAAAGGAGAAATAAACCCAAATGTTAAAAAACCCCTACCCTGCATAGACCCTCCTCATCCCCCCCAGCACAAGTGTTACCCCAGGCAAATGCCCCTAAGTCTTTACTTACCCCTCCATGCAGTTTCTGTCCTGTGGAGTTCATGGGAGCCATCTTCAGCCGCTTCTGTAATCTTCGGAATGAGACTGGCGTTTCGGCACATGCACAGTTGAAGCAATCTACCACCTTGCAATAACTGTGCGTGCGGGGGTGTCATTCTGAAGATTACCAAAGCGTCTGAAGATGGAACCTGTGAACTCTGCAGGACAGAATCTTGAAGGAGAATTAAGTAAAGACTTAGGGGCATTTGCCTGGGGTAACACTGAGATTGGAGGGAGGAGGAGGAGGAAGGGGGTCTATGCAGAGTAGGGGGGTTGGGGTTTTTTTTAACTTTAGGGTTTGTTTCTCCTTTAAGTCAAAAGTCAGTGGCAGGGCAACTTGGAAAAAGACCAAACAAAGGCTACTGAAAACATTTTTTCAAAATGTGCAAGTTAAGAGTGCTGTGCCAACAGACTTCTGCACTGAAATCCATTTTTTTTTTAAATAGCAAACTGTTTATTTTTTTGATTTAATTTTGAAATCAGACATAGACATCTGACTAGACAGTCAGTTTCAAAGGTAGCCCCAGTCATGTGACTCAATAGTAAAAATTGATGTCCCACTGTGACTCCTTTAGTAGGAGAAACAACAGCCTGCCAGAAAGCAGTTTCATTCTGCAGTGCCATCTCTTTCTGAAAGCACATGACCAGGCAAAATTACCCGAGATGGCTGCCTACACAACAATATTACAACAACAAAAATTTACACCTACTGGTTCAGGAATTACATTTTATATCGTAGAGTGAATTATTTGCAGTGCAAACACTGTAATTTAGACATAAAAAGTATACCATAAAAACCATGACAGAATCAACAGTTGCCCATATCTAGACAAACTACTAGCACTTTCCAGTAAAAGGCATTTTTTAAATTGATTTTGAAATTGCGATCAGTAATATATTAAAAACAATGTCACAAACCTTCGAGCTTCTATAAAAATGTTCATTATGAACACAAATTATTTGTGGCATGAAGGATGCTGCATTCAGTGCCCTACCGATAGGTTTGGTTTACTCTGCCTCCGACTATGGCAGAAAGGGAGATTGCCCATTTGTGTGCTAGATGGGATTATAGCGGTTTTCACTTTCTTCTTGCTTACATGCATCCTTACATCATACACAATGGTTTTAAATAAATGCAGACTTTAAGCATGACTTGCAAAAATATAAAATTTTAAATGCAAAAATCAAATCTTACCCATATGAAAAAGCCTCATTTGTTTTCCACCGGGAGATTACAGAAGCTGCCAGGCCAGCCAACAATGCAGTGCAATCAAAGAACATGTGGAAGGAATCAGAGATCAAACCCAGGCTGAAAGAAAGATAAATCATGGTTTGCTACGTATCAATGAACATTCAGGTAATACCAGAAAATACGTTTGACTAGAAATCTGTTGCAATACTATTCAGCAATAGAGGATTAAGGGCCCCAACACACATTAATAAAATGAATAACAAAGTGGTTAGTGTTCTTGCACAAATTTGCCAGTCACTGTAAAGGATTATATAATGGTGAAATACATATTTTCCCAAGTCAGGTTCCAAGGATGCATGTCTATACTCTTGGTGCGATGGTGCAAAAGCGTTGAGTTGTATAGCAGTTACTCAGACTTTCATGTCATTTTTACTTCACATGTATAGAAATTAATATTTTACTCCATACTTTGCAAGAGCAATGTAAACACATTAGAAACCATGTAATCCGTTCTTGGATATTATCCCTAGATTTGCCATAAAATTAAATTAAACTATTATTACAATTTTTTAACTGTATTTCATGATTAAGATTATACTTTTTTTCTTTGTTACACCTATGAAGATAATTATGACTGCTGTACATGAACCTATATTTGCAAGGTTATTACCCTCATATAGAAGGATTAGCGAGTAGTCAGCACAACTGACGTTGAAGCAGTGCACATTCTACAATGACCACATTTTTTTTTTATGACATGAGCTGTTTAAACACACGGTCAGGTGACCCTCCCCTTTAAAGGATCTGTAACGTCAACTTTTTTTTTTTTTTTTAAATCTGCTAGTATACAATAAAAAAACAAAAAAAAAACAAATGAAACTTTAAAGTCTTTATTAAGAAATAGCTTACTGAAGCTCTGATCTTCGGAAAAGGCGATCAGGTGATCCGTTGTGCAGCGCTCAATTTATCCTCTCCTTATAGGAGATAGCCAATGAGGAGAAATCAAGCGCCACATAATGGATCCTCGCCCTGTCGCCTTTTCTGAAAGGAGCGGAAGTGGCGTTTCGGTAAGTTATTTCTGAATAAAGGCTTTGCAATTTTAAATTTTAATTTGTCTTGGTGGTTTTATCAATGTATAGTAACTAATTAAAAAAAAAAAAATGTTGAGGTTACCGGTCCTTCAAGTAATAACAGGCAAATGAACGTCACATTACCAGATTGTGACTGTTACCTGTTGCTCCAGATTCCATAGAAAAGCTCCACGAATGCAAAGGACAAATTCAGACAGAGAAAGCAAAAAAGGTTCCTTGATGTCGAGTCAGAGAAAATGGATCTATAAAAACAAAACAGGAGAAGTGAGGAGAAAGGGGGAAAAAATACACTAGGGAAACAAAGTTGATTTGTACTTATGTTTGACATTCAGCAGCAGGTTAACACAACAGGATACATACAACAACTAACAAACCCTGGCTTATGTGGCACCATGTGCAGCCTAAAGGTACACGGGCCAATAAAAGACCGAGTCGGCAACTAGTCCTGTGTATGGGGGCCTCCAATGGTCTTATCTGATCAATATCTGGATGAAAGTTGGCCAGATGTCGATTGGACGGGACTAAAAATCCAGTCGGATTACGGCCGTATCGGTTCGACGAAGCAGTCCACGTTCCAACCCTGTTTACTCATCGTTATTATCGGATTGTTGGGCCCTAGGACCCACGACTGGATAAGCACAACTGAAGGTGGGCATATCGGGGACAGATCTGCTCGTTTGGTGACATGGCCAAAGAGTTGATCTCTCTGTGTATGGCCACCTTTAGTATCTGTCCAAAACTATTTGACAAATCAGCTATTTTGACTAATTACCATTCAACTCAGCAGAGATGCAGAAAACATCACACATACATGTGTAAAGAAAAGGTAATCTGTTTCTTTACAAGAGGAGGAGAGCATGAATGATGATGGCAGCAGTTAATAGGACACTAAAGACCAAAACAGGGCTCAGGACAACACTTATGAGCAAAGAAAGTAAGGGTTGGGGTATAATTTTCAATATTGCACCTTTTCAGATGTCACTAAAAAAAGAGGTTTGGTTTTCTATGTACTAATTAAAGGGAAAGTGAGGAAGGTATATTTTAAAGAGCAACTATCACCTAAAAAAATGTTTTCCAATTCAAAACACATACCCCAGAGAGGAAACAATAGTATTTTTGTAAGAAAAGTTTGTTTTCAAGAAGTCTGGTCCCCACATTGAGAGAAAGCTCTTTGTGCAGGTGGTCATGTTGAGGCTCACATCCAGCTCAATTAATACACATGCATGTGATTAGGTTACGCACCAATTGATATTGCTTACTACTGAAACAGCTAAAATAGAGCCTTGCTTTTCTCAGGCCAGTCCAGTGGGACAGAAATCCATTGAACTGCACCATCCAACCACACAATCTGTCACAGCTCTCACACTACAGGCCTTATTTGTATTACTCATAAGTATTTATAAAGCGCACACATATTCTGCAGTGCTGTTTAATAGAAGGGGGCACACAAACATACAGAGTAAAACATGAAACGATATCAAGATGCAACTGTAAAATTGACAGATGGATGCACTGGGCTTCTCCGTACTAAACAAGACTAACTAAATAGCAAGACATATTACATCCGTTTTTATCAATTAGTATTTTATCTTAAAGGGAAACTGTCATGGGAAAACATGTTTTTTTTTAAATGCATCAGTTAAAAGTGCTGCTCCAGTGTACTTCTGCACTGAAATCCATTTCTCAAAAGAGCAAACAGATTTTTTTATATTCAGTTTTGAAATCTGACATGGGGCTAGCCATTTTGTCAATTTCCCAGGTGCCCCTGGTCATGTGACTTGTGCCAGCACATTAGGTGGGAACTGCTTTCTGGCAGGCTGTTGTTTTTCCTTTTCAATGTAACTGAATAGTACGCAGTGGGACATGAGTTTTACTATTGAGGGCTGTTCTTAGATCTACCAGGCAGCTGTTATCTTGTGTTAGGGAGCTGTTATCTGGTTACCTTCTCATTGTTCTTTTGTTAGGCTGCTGGGTGGGGGAAAGGGAGGGGGTGATATCACTCCAACTTGCAGTACAGCAGTAAAGAGTGATTGAATTATCAGAGCAAAAGTCACATGACTTGGGGCAGCTGGGAAATTGACAAAATGACTAGCCCCATGTCAGATTTCAAAATGAAATATAAAAAAATCTGTTTGCTCTTTTGAGAAATGGATTTCAGTGCAGAATTCTTCTGAAGCAGCACTATTAACTGATGTGTTTTGAAAAAATTGATTCCTTCCTCTTTCCAGCTTCTTAATAATAATTTAAAAGGATGGATGGATGGTTGGTGCAGTGTAATTAACCTTAACCTATTGCTCTGCAAGGCTACATCTTCATTGTTATTTTCTATTACTTATATTTCAGTTTAGACTGCCTCCTGTTCATTTTCCAGTTTGTCACTGAATCCACTGCCTGACTTCTAGTGTAAACTGCACCCTAGCAACCACATGGCCGTTAAAAAAAGCTACATAATTTGGAAAAAAAAAAAGAAGACCAACTGCAACTGTCGTACTAAAAGTTTATTTAAAGGTTAACTACACAGTTACAGAGAGCATTTATGCCATTGTACAAAGCAGCACTGTGTACACAAGAAGCACTTTACAAACAAAAATATACAGAATATATATTTCTTGATAGAAGAAGAGGAAAGAAATACTTCTGAAGATAGAGGACTGAAGAAAGGCACTTTGCATCCACGTGTGTATATACAGTGGAACCTCAATTTTACATACCCTGATTTTACGTTTTCCCTCATTTTTACAGTGTTGTTTTGTGGTCCCACCTATATATTATGCATAATACATATACTGATTTTACATTTTCTTGCATTCCACACCATTTTTTTTCTGGTCCCCCGAAAAAACACAAAATGGGGGTTCTACTGTATCATACAATATATGCGCTACAGCAGTCACAAATTATGTGGCTGGGGGAGGGGGGCATTCAGAAACATGGCTCAGGGCCCCAAGAATACATTATTGCTTTAATTGATGTTCCAGGGAACTTAAAGGGGAACTCTGGCTTCCAAACTAAAATTTGATAAAAAGGCCCACATAACACAGCAACCCCTAATATACCCATCACTGTTACCCATTTCTTCAAAAAGTATGAATACATTCAATTTTCTATGCTTAAATCCAGCTAACAGTTCTCTTTCTGCATCATTTGAAATCCTGGCAGGGAAGGAGGTATTAAAACACTGATGTTACAAATTGTAACAACTTCTCCACAGCTTACAGACAGCTGTGATGTTCCATTCCTTCTTGAAATCACTTGTGCAGGTAATTGTGTGGTTTGGAGGATGCAGGCAGAGGATAGATGCTTCTAATACAAAGTAACAGTAGTCAGTCAGCTCAGCAAAGTAGTCAAACAGATCAGCAGGGGGCTAGGCTTAGGGAACTGTCAGAAACGAAACTATATTTTTTAATTGATGTATACTGCAAAGTTGCTTGAAATTAGGTTTACTTTTCAAAATGTTTAAGTTATGTTTGTGTGGAGTTCCCCTTTAACATTAAAACACACTGGAAATAGATTCAGGGGACGAACACTTTTTTTTTGTCATTCTGGTGAGCCAAAGGGGTGTAGGGGCCATCCGACAGGTTTCCTCAATCGATATCTGGCCAAAAGTCAAAACAAGTTAAAAAATACAGTCGGAACATGGCTGCATCTGTTCGTTGATGCAGCCCCGCTGTCCAATCACTTGTATCCAGGCCCAGATTTGTGGCAAGATCACAAAAACCCACTGGAGTAAGATTCAGGGGGCAAACACTTTTTTGTCATTCTGGTGAGCCAAAAGTGTGAAGGGGCCATCCGAAGGGTTTCCCCGACCGATATCTGGCCAAAAGTCAAAACAAGTTAAAAAATCCAGTCGGGAAGTGGTCGCATCTGTTCGTTGGTGCAGTCCCGCTGTCCAATCACCTGTATCTAGGCCCAGATGTGTGGCAAGGCCACAAAGGCCCAGGGCAGCAGAAATTGAGGGGCGGCATGCCACACAACCGCATCAGAAAATCGTGTCTCCAGTGTCCCAACTAAGAAAAGTCTTACACGGAGGAACAGGACAGCATTTTGCAGGAGGAAGGGGGGGACAGGGCCTGGAAAAGAGAAAGAGAGAAAGGCCTGGAAGGGGGAAGGGTTGACAGCAGATGGGGTGAACCGGAGGTGGTTATCACCAGGGGGACAAAACTGGAAGGGGAGGGGGTGACATGAGGAGCTGGCCTAGGGATGGCAAGTATGTAAATTGGGGCCTGCCTATATCTCCTCCATTCTGATCCAGGGATTTGGGGATATCAGGGAGAGTTCCACTGATTTGGCAACATGACAAACAATGAATGGCTGATACAGCAATGTTCTGGCACATACTGGTGGAGTTTGCCAGAATGCCAGGACCAGCCTTTTATTACTTGTTCATTTATTGTAAAAAAATAAATAAATAATTTCACAAACTACTAAGGACTCACCTGATCCAGCCAGACACTTTACTGGCCAAGTTGAATTTGGGAGGTTTATATTCATCATCTTTAATAGACAGAGGCAACATTTTGGAAACTGGAATTCGAATGATGCCCAAGTCCTTAAGCGACCCGGTACCTTTCAATCTTTACTTCGCGTGTTTTCAGAATTTTCCCCCGTAAGCCCCGCGATACCAAGTGCCAAGTCGTGCAGTGTACAGAGAGCCACTTCCGGAAGTAGCACAGGCGCGGCCAAGAAAAGACGAAGCGACACACATGCACCTGGCAACCAATAAGAGTTCTTGAAGTCAGTCGTTTCTTTGGGGCACGCCCACCCTGTACTGTAAGCGCTGACTGAGGCTTAGCTGATTTGACGGAGGAAAACTTTCCAGGGTGAAAGATGGCGATTCTACACGTCAATATCGCTGACAAAAGAGGATGTGCGTCATCTTTAGAGTTGGCATAGCTTCTCTTAGGTATTTGTAAATTACCCAGACTAGACCTCAAGCAAGAGAACTTGATCTTGAATATGTTAAAGGAATAGTAACACCAACAATTGAAAATGTTTTGAAGTAATGAGAGCATAATGTAGGATGCACTGGGACAATATTCTTCAGATACTCTGTAGAAGTCTGTATAAACAAGCTGCTATGGAGTCATGGGGCAGCCATTCAAAGCTGGAAAAAGGACCAAAGGCACACAGGATACACATAGTGTTGCCACCTGGCCGGTGTTTTACTGGCGTGGCTGGTATCTTTGATGGTTGATTCTAATGTTATTAATCGGAAAAATATATATATAAATATATAGGAAGGCCGGTGGCAACCCAGATACACAGCAGATGACAGCTAAGCTAAGTATAAAGGCGTCCATACATGGGCCACTTATCCGATTTCCCGATCCATCTGGCCACAATGCCAATCAGAAAAGTAAAATTTTTCTAGCGATCAACTTGTTGGAGCCCATTGTCTCTGGCTATAATCCGACGTATAGGCCCTAGGGCTGAATGTTTCGATTGCCCCGATATAGCCCTGCAGTTGGTGGGCATATCAGGACATTTGGCAATGTCGCCAAACGAGCGGATCTTATAGTGTATGGCCAGCTTTATACAATAGGATTATTTCAATCTTATCTGTTATCTACTGTTTAATAATGTGCCCCTTAGTTCAGGGGCACACGGGCAGATTCAGGGAGATTTAGTCGCCTGGCAACTAATCGCCTCTTCTTCTGAGCGACAATCTCCCCTGAGCTGCCTTCCACCTGCTATAATGAGAAAACACCTGAAGCAATGCATCCACTGCACTTCCATTTCCGAAGTTTCTCGTGAGGCAACTTCGGAAATAGAAGTGCCGCGACTGAATTGCTGCAGGCAATTTTTCATATTAGCAGGGGGAAGGCAGTTCGGGAAGCCAGGCGACTAAATCTTTCCGAATCTGCCCATATGCCCCTGCCCTAAGGGCTTTTTCAGACAGGATAACTGCCCAGGAGATTGGTGCACCATGTACCTAACACAGGAGTGATGCTTACTGTTTACATTTGGGCAATAAAACATGGGTAATCACCCTTAGCTGGGCATCATTTCTGCAAGCGGAGAATATCCTGTCACTGATGCTGCTGCCAACAATGCCTAGGCATAGAGGAGTGGCAGATAATATTTGATTGAAAGCTGAGATTTTTAAATTAGCTTAAACCAGCTAAGAATGCTTTAATAAAACACTGAAATTGGATTTCATGTTTAATTTGAAAAGGACTTTTATTATACAGATTTTTGTGTCTGGGTCACAGGTCCACTTTAAATTACATTAACAACAAATACCAGTACTTCCAAGGAAAACCACTAGATGGCCCAAAACTCTCTCTGCAACAGATGTGTTATCCATTTTGAAATTATAAAAACAGCACACTTTTTGTTATTTCTGCTATATTTATATGTGCTCACTGCTGTGTTAATGTTGCTGAATATATTCACGTTTTATACAGGTTAGAACTGCCGTGGAGTTATTTTCTCTGCTTGCTGCTGCATATATTTCTTCATCAGTCTGCCAAGGGTGTAACAGTAGGGGTAGTAGTCCCTATTGCTGTGTGGTTCAGGAGCATAGGTAACTAGCTGATGGAGTAAATTTATATGTTTGTGACGTCTGATAATATTTTACTGTGGGTCCCATTATGGCTAAGACCAGTGTTATGCCAGTACAATCAAAACAGTTAAAGGAAAGGGAAGATCACTGGATGATGCCAAGTTGTTAGGAACTTGCCTCCGGTTATCCCCTGGGTGAATCTGCTTAAATGGAATAAGCATGGGCTGATTTTCATTAAGGGCCCTTACACACGGGCGTTTTTGACCTGCGCTCCCCTGCATTCCATTTGGCTGCGTTCAGACGCAGGTGAGCACAGGTCTAGACACACTATTTGTTTTCAATGAGGTTGTACCCACGAGACGCGTGTAAGCGACGAACACAGGTTCAGACACAACATGCTGCAAGCATGCGCATAATGAAAATCTGCCCCGAATTGCTCATCACATGCTTGTTATACTCATGCAAGTGGCGGGGGAGCATTTTTTCCCCAACTGGAATATAGGCTCTATTAGCCCGCACCTTTGGTTGGGCATAACATTTTTACTCAACAGGTGCCCTTCTTTCTGCATCATTTGAAATTCTGGCAGGGAAGGAAGGACTAAAACACTGATGTTACAAATAGTGATGGGCGAATCTATCCTGTTTCGCTTCGCCGAATTTCCAGTGAAATTCGCGAATTGGCGACTCACGTGTATCGTTTTTGACGCGAGTCCCTCGTTTTTTTTTAACCCCAGCGAATTTTCGACAGGTGAATTTTCACTGGTGTTTCGCGTGAGGCCCATAATGCCACATTTTTTTTTATGCTGACGAATAAAGATATGAACTTTTAAACAAATCAGTGTTGTGGTCCTCCAATTTCCTCTTATTTATATTTGCTATTTATTTATTATTTATTTATCTATACTTTGCGATAATGTACAGTATTAGCACAATAGCATGAAGGTGTCACTCTACATCATGCTCTTAGGGCAAGGTCACACGTGGGGTTTTTACATTGCGTTTTTAAAAACGCACAGTCGAAAGTAAATACGCCAATGAAACAACACAGGCATGATAATATGCGTTTTCAGCCTGTAGTTTTCTTTCCCCAGCATGTATTTCTGTTTTTTCCCGTTCCTCAAAATTCCACTCAGAAGAATTGTAGTAAACTTTTGGTCACAACATTGTTACAACCTGGCATAGTAAGCCTATTCCTAACACAACGAAAGATTGAGGTGGTAATGTGTCTGGACAAAAAACACGACAGCAGCCAGCCAATATTGCCCCAAAATATGTACCTGTGCCAGTTATAAAAATTTCCCCAAATCTGTAACTGTGCCAGCCATAAAAATGCCCCAAATCTGTAATGGTGCCAGCCATAAAAATTGCCCCAAATTTGTAACTGTGCCAACAATAAAAATTGACTCCAAAACTGTGCCAGCAGCCAGCCATAATTATTGCCCCCAAATATGTACCTGTGCCCAGCTCTCCTCCTCTCTCTACTGCTCACTGCAGAACAGTGCAGTGTTGATATTGACAAATTCCCCCGCTCTCCATTCATTTCTATGGGATTTTTAAAGACGTATTTATCAAAGGGTGAACTTTCACTTCACCCATTGATAAATAGGCCTTTCAAAATCCCATAGAAATGAATGGAGAGCGGCGGAATTTCCCTCTAGTGGTGATAAATTTACCCTATAGTCTACTGTTTAATAATTTGGGACACGAGTTCCCTTAGATTTTATTAAAAGGCTGAGGTCCAAAAAGGTGGTTCTAGTGTGGAAAACTGTGCTGTGAAGTCATGTCAAATCTGTGTATATTGAAATAATGGGAAATTCTACCACAGATTGTTTTTTTTTTACTTTTCAGAGTGCTGACTAAAATAGACACCTCTGTTTAAAAAGTATGTGAATTATTTTATCTATATGTATTTTCCACTGAGATATTGGCACAACCATATACTGTACATATGCTCTTGATTGATAAGGTATTCAAGTAAGAGCATCTTTTAAACATCTGAGCCCACTATAAAAATATCTAATGGTGTACTGTGGTGTTTATACAAATGGCCTGCAGGTGGCACTGTGCACAACATGTACATTTGACATATTTACTGTATGTTAAAGGAAAAGTAAAAATGTAAGCCATTGTCTGTACTGTTTTGATATGTATAGGGAATCAGGTTTATTAACAATATACTTTTTATATCTTCAGTGTGGAAATTTCTTTTAAGGCTGTACCTATACTGGATGCTTTGAGTACAGTTATATGTCTGGTTTGTTTCCTTGCAGTCTTTTATTTCATGTTTTAATGAAATACTGCTGTGCTACTCACAAAAAGATTGTGGATAGGTTTTCTATACCTGACACACAGGAGAAGATTTAAGAACAAAAAATACAACTTAAGGATTTAGCTGTCCTTTACTTTTCAGCCACACTTGCATGGTATAGGTAGGGGGAGGTTAAAAAGTACTGATGTAATGGCTCTTTTTTTGTTATAAAAACAACTTATAGCTTTAGAAACATTTTTCCTTTGTTTACATTTTTATTATATCTTAAACTTATTTTTATCTCAAACATTTCTTGGAACAGACCCATTTTAAATTAACTCCAGGTCTGCAAGTGGCTTATTCCTGTAATTCATTTCCTGCCAGACAGGCTGCTGCTGCAGAACTATGTCTGTAAATATCCTTTACTATCTCTGGTCGCCCTGGGACAGAAAGACTGCCAATCCCTGTCACAGATCACCTTTTTACATAGCTGGTTTAAATATATACACAATTTACACATGCTTCTGTGAATTGCTTCTGTGAATTGCTTCAGTGTCATGGAAATTTTTGTTCTCTATTTTTACATTCGCATTTGCATTTATAGTGCAGCTGACGAGCATCTGTGCTTGTTGGTGCACTGTTGGTCTCCTGTTGCTTACAACCCATAATCCCATTGACCTGTGTCACCCTAAGTAGAGTTGCGTTTCAACCTGTTAGCACCTAACAAGCATATTCAATTGTAGAACTTTGCTACGGTAATTATAAAAATTTGACTTCACCAAACTTTCTACCTATGTAATATAGAGAAAAAGTGCATCTATTGGTTGACTTATATATGCTTATTTGTTTACTTTAAAGGGATTTTGTCATAATTTTTATAATGTATTTTTTATTTCTAAATGACACTGGTTACACTGCAAATAATTCACTCTACGATATAAAATGTCATTCCTGAACCAGCAAGTATATTTTTTTTTAGCTGTAATATTGCTGTGTAGGCAGCCATCTCAGGTCATTTTGCCTGGTCATGTGCTTTCAGAAAGAGCCAGCACTTTAAGATGGAACTACTTTCTGGCAGGCGTTGGTTCTCCTACTCAATGTAACTGAATGTGACGCAGTGGGACCTGGATTTCTTTACTGAGTGATGTTTTTGTATATGCCAGGGAGCTGTTATCTTGTGTCAGGGAGCCACTATCTGGTTACCTTCCCATTGTTCTGGCTGCTGGGGGGGGAGGGAGGGGGTGATATCACTTCAGCTTGCAGTACAGCAATAAAGAGTGACTGAAGTTTATCAGAGCACAAGTCACATGACTGGGGGAAGCTGGGAAACTGACACTATGTCTAGTCCCATGTCAGATTTAAAAATTCAATATAAAAAAATCTGTTTTGAGAAAGCATTTTGCTGGAGCAGCACTATTAACTGATGCGTTTTGAAAAAAAAAATTCCCAGGCCAGTATACATTTAACCACTTGTGGGAGGTGGGTACTGAAATAGAGCAGAATGCTGCTGCTGGAGACAGGGGCGAAGTTAAAAGTTAAAGAAATTAAAAAAACATTATTTCCCTTCTAAAGTGTGCCCCCCCTATGACTGCGCCCTAGGCTGCCGCCTACTCTGCCTACTCCTAGTTCCGGCCCTGCTTCAAATATTCCAGCATCACAATCTCACAGTTCGGGTTCCCCAACTATGCCAACCACAAATCTAAAATCTATATAATGCGGAACATTATTATTATTACTGCAGTCATTTGGATCTCATAAACTGTTAAAAAATATTGGTCAAAATGTGCTAATGCTGAGACTATGGCAAGTGAAATCCTATTGGTTTCACTTGCCATAGTCTATTGCAGTGATCCCCAACCAGTAGCTCGTGAGCAACATGTTGCTGTCCAACCACTTGGATGTTGCTCCCAGTGGCCTCAAAGCTGGGGCTTTTTTTTAAATTACTGGCTTAGAGGCAAGTTTTGGTTGCATAAAAAACAGATATCCTGCCAAACATTCTCTCCTGTAGGCTGCCAGTCCATATAGGGGTTACCAAAAAGCCAATCAGAGCTCTTATTTGACATCCACATGGACTTTTTCATGCTTGTGTTGCTCTCCAACTCTTTTTTAAATTTAAATGTGGCTCACGAGCAAAAAAGGTTGGGGACCCCTGGTCTATTGTTATCTGCTATATTTATTCGTTTAAATAAGAGGCTTGCATTTTGTGTCTCTATAATTCACTAAGATCAAAAAATATTTCATTTAATGTAAATTTTAGGATTTTTTTGCTTGTTTCATAAGTTCTGTTTTGTGGATAGCAACATCTGGAACTGGAAA
Source organism: Xenopus borealis (assembly GCA_024363595.1). Lineage (NCBI taxonomy): Eukaryota > Metazoa > Chordata > Amphibia > Anura > Pipidae > Xenopus > Xenopus borealis. The sequence goes on along the minus strand of CM044438.1, from coordinate 89,051,935 downwards.
AAAAATAAAGCTGTGTTTAAACGGCCATTATACACTTAGGGGCACAGTTGAAGTAAATTTTCGAATAAAATTAGAATTTTTAAAATTCGAATTTCAAAGTAATTTTGGGATACTTCGACTTCATATAGCCCAACATTCGATTCAAATTAAAAAAAAATTAAAATTCGAATTTCAAAGTGCTGTCTCTTTTAAAAAAATTAGAATTTGACCCTTTTCCACCTTAAACCTACCGAATTGCCATTATAGCCTATGGTGGACTTCCCATAGCCTTTACAGACAATTAATACAACTACAATACAACTACAATACAACTAATACAACTAAGCGATTGTTCGATTCGAACAATTCGAATTCGATCAAACATTGACAGTTTTCGAATTGAAAATTTTCTATCGCAAATGACCCCCATTTTTCTACTGAAATGACGCCCCCAATAAAATTCTATGGTCGAATTTTGAAGTTTTTTTCACTTCGAAAGGGGACCATTACATTTCCAACAGAATTTTGTTTCGCACAGGGGATTAATAAGACAAACAGAACTTTTTATGGTCTCTGTAGGCTGGGAGAAAGTATAGGTGGTGTTAAGCAGTGCTTGGTCAGTAAGGGGCAGTGTTGTACAGGCTGCTTTTCAGAACTCCCTTGCTATCTCTCTATAACAGCTCAGGTTTGCGGTAAGAAAAGGTCTTATCCCAATTTAGAGCATGGTCTTTCATTTACAGATGGCAACAACACAAGCTACTGTTAATTGACCGTTATACCACATCACACTTATCACTAAATACATACTGCTCAGCATTTCTGGAAAATGTTTTGCCAACTCAATATTCATGCCTGTCAGATATTTTTTTCCACACTGCATTGACTTTGCAAAAACAATATTGAAAATTGAAATACTGGGGATACCAAAGGGCAAATGTGACCTTTACTATTCCTTATATTCATATGAATGATCCATAGCAGTGTCTTAGACAAATTCAATCAGTGTGTGATGACTATAAAAGCAATCTTCCATTATTATGCTTTTAGAAACCCATTATAATAAAGCTGGTCACATAGTTTATACCAATTTTTGGGTGTAGTTTGTGATCATCTTGATTCATGTGACCTCAGGGCATGTAACAGCAAAAAAATGAAATCCCATTTTTACTTTCTTTAAAGAAAAAGAAATCTATCTACATTATACTTTAATTAAAAAATATGTACTTTTTTTTATAAGAAACCTGACTGTATGCAGTGAAATTCTCCCTTCATTTACTGCTGTGGATTGGAATTGTCAGACGGTCCATAACTGCTCTGCAGGGAAACAATCATACTTATGAACAGCAGGGGGAGCCCCCGCCTTACTTCCCAGCCGTGCAGAACTCCAGCAGCTTTGTTTCCTTGAAGAGCAGTTGGCAACCGTGTAGAGATTTTTATTGAATTTTAATTTTTGCCTTTAAATCCCCTTTAATGTTTCCAACTCCAGCTGCAGGGACAAAGATCATGGAGCCAGATTTAGACAGATAAACTGGGATTCTATTTGGAGGATATTTTCTGCAGCCACTGGTTCCAGAAAGTTGGAGAAAGCTTGTATTAAACAGTACAAAAACTATAAAATCCACATTAGATGACATGAAAACACAGGACCCAGTGCAGTCTGTATATTCTGATTATTAATCATTCTTGCTGTATCGACTTCTGGTAGATATTATTTGACTGCTGTTTTGATCATTTATGACCGTCCCTAAGCAGCCCAGATCACACTGAGCATGTGCACAGTCTTGGTCTTGCAAAGATGTATAACAAAATTACAAGATGACAGCTCCCCTGTGGCCAACTTTGAAAGCATAAATCATTTGTTTTATTACTTGTGGAGCAGTAAGTTCATGTTTATGTTTATTATACAAAATACAGCATTTCTAGACATTTCTAGAAACCAGATTCTGTACATATATTAGCAACATTGCATTGTCTCAAACTACACAGATGCACAATCCCTTCTATGTTGCCTACAGTGCAATGTTGCCATCCATATGCAACCATATTCCACTTAAACAATGCCCTCAGAGCTGTGGCACATAAGCATCAGAGGGTTTGTCACATGTCACTCTTGCCTGTAATGGCATAAAAAAATATATATATACCAGACATTAAGCCCGTTAAATTAACGGGCGCTAGAACATATGTAGTCAAACATTTATAAAAACAGACTTGTTCCAGTCCAAAAAAAAGTGGACAACCATGGTGGACACCTAGAGTGCTTCTCAGTAGTTTTAAAAATACTACTGCTTCCTAAAGAGTTTGGGCAATGTTTGTTTATGGTATAGATCACACCAGTGGTTTTTTTCCACAAAAAATGTTTGTCCTACAGAATTTCAGAGGCGACTCTGCCTCAATGTTACTTTTAGAAAAAGAGCCGCCTGACTTTGTCAGCTCAGCATTCCTGTTGCCGTAGCAACGTTGGGGACATGCGCTGAGTGAGCGGGTCTTGCTTCTAACAACGCGAGACCCGCCTCTTGATCATTCACGCTTCACGTGCGCATGCCGATTTTCCGCCAATCATATTTTTTCCTTGGCGTCCTGTAGGCGGAGTTGAGTGAGTCAGAGAGCAGGAGGTACTTTCACAGCTATGGGAGGCCAGACAGTAGCTGCTCCTCTGTCACCCGCCAGCCAGCAACGCTCTATCCCTCTGCCATTGGGCAGCACAACAAAGAGGGGCAGGGCAGCGCACTGGGATTGGCTGCGGCTCTCCCGTGAGGGCGGGGCTTTTAGGCAATAAATAAAGAGGCAAGATGCTCTGTGAGGAGCTGGTGGAAGTCTCTCTCTACCCCGACCCCCCATTTACTTTTACTGACTGCGCTTCAAAATACCTGGCTGTACGGGTCAAAACCGGACAGATGGCAACCCTAGCACCATTACTGTTATGTTATTAAGTCTTGTGCTTTTCCTGCCTTGATTATTGCATATTAAAGCTAGCCACAAAAACATCAAGTCTGAGTCAGTCAGTGACTTGAAGGGGGGGGAGGGCACATGGGACATAACTGTTCAGTGAGTTTGCAACTGATCCATAGCATGTAGCTCAGATTCAAAAGCAACAGTTATGACCCATGTGCCCTCCCTCATGTCTCTAATTAGTTACTGCCTGGTAACCAATCAGTGGAAACCAAGAGAGCTGAAAAGCAGGAAGTGTTCTCTTCTGTAATGTTAGACATCCAGTCACTCCAGCCTTTATCCATTACATTTTTGGCTAACTAACTGTAGCCTATCTATTTACCCAGTTTTTATTTTTATACTGAACAATTCCTTGAAGGTTCCCAAACATCATAACATTAATGCTGAATCATCAGATAGAGCTAAAGAATTATTTTTGTTTCTACCTGAATATCTGACAAATCAGCTCTTAACGTTAGTAGAGTGGGTGAAAAATCTTTTGTACAACCAATGATCATGGGAAAGATGTAATTTGAGCAGGCCCGGATTTGTGGAAAGGCCACCTAGGCCGGCAACATTTTATGGGGGCGGCATGCTGCCCAACAACACCCACATTGGTTCATAAACACTGGGGATACGCAGGAGATACAATTGTTTTTTAAATTTCCTGTGCACCAATACCCATTGCCCCCGGGCCCGAAAATGAAAATTTGCACAAAAAAGTGTGAAAAACGGCAGTGTGTCTAGGGGCACCTGCTATATAAATCCGGCCCTGAATTTTAGCATGTATGGCCACCTTAAAGGTGAAGGAAACACTTGCTGCACTTGGGGGTGCCTAACATTTTATTGACTTACCTGAAACCCCAGGGTTATACCAGTGAGCACCAAGGAGTGATCTTCTTCTGCCTTACTCCTTCTTCGCATGGCTGCGTAGTAGATTGAAATGCTGAACTTTAAAGAAAAATTTTACTATTTTGTTCAACTGCTCATGCGTTTGCCCTGGAAAATTTTGAAGACAGAAGTGTTTAGACCCCATCTAGAATACGCCATACAGTTTTGGTCTCTATCACTCAAACAGGACATTATTGTATTAGAGAGGGTACAGAGAAGGGCAACTAAGCTGGTAAAGGGAAAATCTTAGCTATGAGGAAAGACTGGCCAAATTGGGTATGTTAACGCTGGGGAAGAGGCACTTAAGGTGAAATACGATAACTATGTATAGATATATAAGGGGATCATATAATAATCTCTCTAATGCTTTATATACCATTTGGCAGGGACGGAACTAGGGGTAGGCAGAGTAGGCAGTGCCAGTCATAGGGGGGCGCACTTTAGAAGGGAACAAACTTTGTTTTTTTAATTTCTTTAAGTTTTAACTTAGCCCCTGTCTCCAGCAGAAGTGTTCTGCTCTACTTCAGTCCCCATCTCCCTCTTACTTGCCCTTTGCCTGGCACAGATCTGGGGCAATATTTTTGCTGCTGCTCTTGCAATGGCTGATGGCACAGGTACAGACTTGGGGGGCAATGCTGGTGGCACAGTTACAGAGTTAGGGGAACAGCTTTTGGCACAAGTATAGACTTAGGGGGCAATGGTTGGTGGCACAGGTACAGACTTGAGAGGGAATGGCTGGTGGGAGAGGTACAGACTTGGGGGGGCAATGGCTGGTGGCACAGATACAGACTTTAGGGGCCATGGCTGATGGCATGGGTACAGACTTGGGGGCAATACTGGTGGCACAGGTACAGACTTAGGGGGCAATGCTGGTTGCACAGGTATAGATACAGATTGGGAGCAATATTTTGGGTGCTACTGGCTGGCACAGATACAGATTGGGAGCAATATTTTGGATGCTGCTGACACAGGTACAGATTAGGGGCAATTTTTGGGTGCTGCTGGCTGGCACATGTACAGTTTGATTCATTAATGTCTTATAAGGTTTCTTTATTTCAGAAAGTGAATAGGTGGGAAATGGTCATACAGAACGGGGTGGGGGGATGCTGATTGAACCCCTTGCCTAGGGTGCCAACTACCTTGGCCCGGCCCTGCCATTAGGTCTTTCCATATGACACAAGGTCACCCATTCCAATTAGAAGAAAAGAGCTCACAGGCTGATACATTAGATAGCTTTAAGAAGGGTTTGGATAGCTTTTTAGCAAGTGAGGGAATACAAGGAAGATAGCTCACAGTACAAATTGATCCAGGGACTAGTCCGATCAAATCTAAAAAAAAAACATTTTCTAAAAAGTAATTTTCCAAAGAGCCCCTAATCTGAAACAAATATTAGTTCATACGAGTTGTAACAATGGAAGAAAGAAAGAAAAAATTATATATACAAAGGCTTCTTTCCATGTAGTCTATGTAAATCATGTAGATATGGAAAGAAAACAGTTGGATTTGAAAGTGCAGTTACTAAAGAAACTTTTTGTATTCAAAATTTTATGAAATGTGGTAATATAAATGTTATATGCGTGCTGGAGTGCCCTTGTGGCCTCCAGTATGTAGGCAAAACTAAAAGAAAAATCAGGGACAGAATAAGAGAACATATAAATAAAATTCAAAAAGGAAATGTGAAACACTCCGTATCCATAAATTTTTTAGAGAAACACAATATATCTCCAATAGGTTTGAGGTGGTTTGGAATTGAAACAGTTGGGAAGGATTGAAGGGGGGGGGGGTAACTTAGTGATGAAAACATTACAGCGAGAAAGCTGGTGGATGTACATATTGAAGTCATTATACCCCTGTGGACTTAATGTGGATTTTAACCTTTGTGCCTTTTTAGAATGATTTTTAGAATGATTGTTTGAAATTGTGTTTGATAATATGGATGGATATTTTTCGGAACGTATCTATGGACATGTTTTCAGATCGTATCTGTGGACATACGAATAAAGTTTTAAATTCAACACTTGTGGATTACAAAGAAGCAATAGCTGGAGGAGGTGTCATCGCTCTTGGAGGAAGCCTGTGAGAAGAAACGTGTCAGCGGTGACACAACGTTGCAGAAGTGCAGAGACACACAGCCGGAACTCGCGCAGAGAGACCTGGAGACGCATAAAAAACTTTTCGGTGCTTTTACAAAGGATTGTTTGTGAGTTTAACTTTTAAACTCAACCTTTTGAACACAGAAGCGACATACAAAAGTAAAAGGAGTTGGGGAGAGACACTAGCATGAAAAATTTTCTTGGGGTGCCAAATAAGGGTTGTGATTGGCCATTTGGTAGCCCCTATGTGAATTTCAACCTACATTTAGGCTCTGTTTGGCAGTGCAACTGGTTTTAATACAACCAAACTGGTTGGGGATCACTGGCCTAGGGCCATAGTGAATGATTCCCTTAGCTTTTAAACCTACTAACTTGTGTTTTGTGGAACACTGTGTTATATCCATTTTACAAAAGCTTTGCATGATGCATGGCAGTGATCCATTAATGGCTAAAGGCTACATCAGATAAGGGAAATCTAGTGCTGTGTAGAATCCTGTTTCTCTATCACCTGTACAATGAGAACTTTTCCCAAACTTGTTATGTTTAGTCCTGTCCTTTCCTCTTTTTGCAGAACTTAAACAATAATAGGAAACAACTGACTGTTTGATTCATGAGAACTATAGACCATTTACTTAAATTCACGTGCTGGTAAATGTGCCATAGGGGTTATAGATTTAGAAAATACTCTTTATCTCCAAGGTTATTTAATCTTTTTGACATGGGGAGGCACATTTATTAAGGGTCGAATTTGAATGCATGTGAGTTTTTTTAAAATCACTTGAATTAGATTTTACTCGAAATTCGAATATTCGAATATTTATTTAAAAAAATTTAAATTGGAAAATTAATTTTGCCGACTTTAAAACCCGAATCGAATTCAACCAAACTCGATTCATGTTTTTTCTCGAAAACTTGAATGTCAGGAAGAATGAAGACAACTCTAAATTATTGTTGTTTGGCAGGTTTCAAGTGGTGAATAGTCGAATTGGAATCTCTAAGAACAAATTTGAATTTTTTTAAAAACTCAAATAGAGTTTGGATGATTACTTAGTCAAATTTGACCATTAAAAAAAATCGAATTTTATATTCAACCTATAGTAAATCTGCCCCATAGTGTACATCAGTTTAGATATAGCAGCCAACAGAATGTCATGTCCCTCATGTTTTGCCAACCCCAACCCTCACATATCATTGTCGGCAGTGCAGATTAGAGCTGAAATTTGTCCATGCTTGTTCTAGGCTCTGTGTATACGTACAGTATATATATATATAATACACAAAAGCTGTGAATATCTTGTAAATTATATCCTTATAAATGGTGAGATCTGATGTCATCAGTTATAAACGGGGAGTTCTGATGTCATTTCTGTCACATGACTCACTGAAACTTGTGTATTATAATAAATAAAGTACCCCCAGTTGAAAAATATGAGGATATTAGAAGTTATCTCGGAGTTCCATGACCTGTATAAAAACACTCGGCCTTCGGCCTCGTGTTTTTATATGGTCATGAAACTCCTCGGTATCTTATAATATCCTTATATTTTACAAGAGGGGGTACTTTATTCACTATATATATATATATATATATATATATATTATTACGCAGGTAGAGAGGGATTCCTAAACTTTTTCATATGACTGTAAATAAATATATTTAAAGATGTGTTTCTGCTACATATTCCACCTTATCTTAAAAATACCCTTATGTGGAAACCCATTATCCAATTGTCCTCTGGTAGTAACTATAACTTTCCTTGATATATTACATCAATACTTAGTTGAGCCTCCTTTTGCATTTGTAACAGCCTCTAGACGCCTCCTATAGCCGTTGATGAGTGTCTGGATTAGAGATGACGGTATTTTTGACCCTTCATCCATACAAAATCTCTCCAGTTAAGTTAAATTTAGCACGGATAGACTGCTTCAAATCATCCCATAGGGTTTAGGGTATTTGTATATCCAACACCTTCGTAACTTCAACTTTGTGACTGATGCTTGAACATTATCCTAAAGAAATTGTTGATATTGGGTTGAATTCATCCAACCCTGGACTTAACAAGGGCCCAGTCCCTGAACTAGCCACACAGCCCCACAGCATGATGGAACCTCCACCAAATTTCCGGTGTTCTTCTTCCGCCATACAAAGTGCTTTTTGTTATGACCAAATAACTAAATCTTTGTCTCATCAGTCCAAATAACTTGGAGCTTTGCATACAACAAGCGAATGAGTGCAGAAAGGGATTCTTTCTCATCACCCTGCCACACAGATGTTCTTTGTGCAAATTGAGCTTAATTGTAGAACAGTGTACAGATACACAATCTACAGCAAGATGCTCTTGCTGGTCTTTGGAGGTGATCTTTGAGTTGTCTGTAACAATTCTCAAAACCCTCTGTATATGCAGCTCCTGTATTTTTCTTGGCCTACCAGTCCTGGGTTTTACAGCAACTGTGCCTGTGACCTTCTATTTCCTGAACACATTCCTTAAAGTTGAAACTTGACAGTTTAAACCTTTGAGATAGTTTTTGTAGCCTTCCCTTAAACCATAATACTGAACAATCTTTGTTTTGAGATCTTTTGAGAGTTGCTTTGAGGATCCCATGCTGTCACTCTTCAGAGGAGAGTCAAACAGAAACACAACTTGCAATTGGTCACCTTAAATACCTTTTCTCATGATTGCACACCTGCATATGCCAATTTAGTGTTGCCAGTAATCAGTATTGAGCAGTTACATGCATTCAAATTAGCAAAATTACAAGGGTACCCAAATTTTTGCACAGCCAGTTTTTCACATTTGATTTAATGTCATACAACAAATATTGCTTCACTAAAAACATTCCCAGTACTGGAAAATGACATACCACTGTTATCTTTTAAGTGGAGTAAATTTTTATGCAGGTAGAGAGGGATTCCTAAACTTTTTCATATGACTGTAAATAAATATATTTAAAGAAGTGTTTCTGCTACATATTGCACCTTATCTTAAAAATACCCTTATGTGGAAACCCATTATCCAGAAAGTTCCAACTAACAGAAAACAATCTCCCGTAGTGTCTCTTTAAAGCAAATAATTAACTATTTTTCAAAAATAATTTCTCTTTTCTCTGTAGCAATAAAACTGTAACGGAGATCCAAATTACTGAAAGATACCTTATCTAGCAATCTAGAATGATAAAGCAAGCAGTTAGCTAATGCAAAGAAGCTAACAAAGAAGCTAATTTTTTCTGATATTTGTGTTGGAACTCTCCAATCCACTAATATCTTAATAAACAACACATTCTGAAAATCTTCATGCTAACTTTTAGTATAGAAAAACAAACAGTTATATTTGTGCAGCAGCTGGATGCAACTCAACTAGATAATTTTGTCTTTACAATAATCATCTGTCGCCTAGTAACATTTTTTTGGCCAAGATTTGAGTAAACACTTAGTTGCATGTTTTGAATCAGATATGAATACTTCAGATAAACGTCTGTAGTTCAGTGAAGTTATGTGGATATATGAGCAGGAAAATGCTTTGCACATTGTGGCATGACTCTGCTCTCAGAATGGGAAGTGGGGGCTGCTAGCGAGGAAAGAAGTTGAGAGCTACAGAGCTGGATTCTACTTATCAGCACATTTTATTGTTTGTATAAGCTATGGGGGTTTGTTATTGGAATATTATACTGATTTACTGTAACTAAAGGACTGCAAAGATTGTATATAAAATAAAAATAACTAATAAGCTGGAGTTCTGGCATGCTGGGATATTGATTTGTATGTATGCTTTTATTGTATACCCCTTGAATAGAAGGTAATGGGCAAGCCCTGCCTAATTCTATATTGCATGCACAGGCACTTTCTTTTTTTTTTTAACTCAGGTAAGTTTTTATTGGGGAAAAAAAATACACACAGAGATTTTACATCCATTGTTCATCATTGAAATGTACATGTCAATTTACATATAATAAAGCTTACATATAAACCACTTGTTGTCTTAGATTATGTATTCTCCAGAATCCAGTACTGCCATATATTCCTGCATTGTTCAATGTTTCCATTTCGCCTAGCTATCAACTGTTCCACATTCTGCATCTCTTGTACTGATTTTACCCATTCAGCATATAGGGGAGGAAGAGGGGATTTCCATTTTTGGGCTATAAGCCTGCGTGCTTGGAACAGAATTTTATGTAATATTTTTTGTACAGGTCGTGTTATCTGATTCGGTGGGTGCATTCCCAAGAGGTACCATTTAGGATCTAGTTCCAGTTCATATCCCAGAATATCCCTTGGTGATTCGGTTTTGGAATAAGATCCAGTATGTTTTCAGATTAGAGCAGGACCAGAATGTGTGCATTAAAGTTCCTTCTT
>CM044438.1:88958602-89039129 GCA_024363595.1 Xenopus borealis | reverse complement strand
TGCCCTACCATTTGCTAATTTCCCCCAAATTTACATGTTCAAGCCACCAGGCTGTCACAACTCCTATGGCTTCAAAGGTCTTCAGCAAGAACTACATTGTCCAATAGAAAATATTTTATTTCCAATGGATTTGTACTTCTCTTGATTTACTAAATATGTTGTTTTATCTGGATAGCCTGCACACTGTTAATCTCTTTGTGTCTGCAGTGGAGACTACGAAACCCCTCTTCCCTTTCTTAGTGTGTGGTTTGAAGGAGTCCCCCAGAGAAAGGATGTGTTGGGCAGCGAGGAACCTGATATGCATATAAATCTGCAGATTAGTCTTGGGGGTTGAGATAGATCTTTCTTCAGCCAGATCTCTGCTCACATCACTGCTCCATTAGTGCTATGAGCTACCACATTTTCATTACAATCGCTCAACCTATTATTTGGCATATAAAGCCTATTTGATTAAAATCTGTTCACTGCTATCCAAAAAGGAAAACCTCCCCCATCAACAAACAATTCTGCAGGCTGATTAGAAAGGGAACTCCCACTGATATATGTGTTAATGTGTGAGATTCCCACTCTTCAGCAGTTATGCCTGTCCCTATGGTTTATCTGTAGAACCATGTTATATATAGGGTCGGACTGGGCCCACCGGGTTACTTTATTTGGGGGGCCCAGAGATCGAGGGAGGCGGACTGAGATGGTGGGAGCCCACTGGGGTTTTTTTCCTGTGTCCTGCTGGAATAGTCTGATGCTCTGTATATATATATATATATATATATATATATATATATATATATATATATATATATATATATATATATATATAATATATATATATATATATATATATACAGACTGAAATTTTGAAATAATAAATAAACTTTTTCTCTTTTTCACCATATTTTAAGTTCTGTGACTTCCTTGCTTTACATGACATTCTATATGACTTTCCTGCAGTGAGGCTTTTCCTTTTCCTATATATATATATATATATATATATATATATGTGTATATATATTTATATATATGTGTATATATATATATATACTTAATGTAGTAAAGATCCGCACACCATTCTTGCTTGTGTCAATTCATATATTTATTTTGTGCATAAATCCGACGTTTCGGCCCCCATTTCGGCCCCCATATATGAATTGACACAAGCAAGAATGGTGTGCGGATCTTTACTACATTAAGTGTATGCACATTCTTTGGATCCAGCACCCGACATTAACTACAAGAAGAATTCCGGATTAGAGTGCAGTGCATAACGCTAATTATATATATATATATATATATAGGGGTGCACCAAAGGAAGCAAAATGTTTCCCCTTCCCACCCCTAATATTTTGCATTTGGTTCATTTGGTTCATTATTCGCCCAAATCTTTCACAAATGATGTAAAATAGTGGATTTGGTGCATCCCTTTTTTTTACCGGAATTCAATTGGTCGAACGATCGAACATAAAAATTTGATCGATAAAATCGTTCGAATCGATTGATTCCAACTATTTTAACCATTGGATCAAATTTTTTTATTCTATCAAAATTTTTGAAATCCAATTCGGTAGGTTGAAACTAGCAGTCGAATAAAAATTTAAAGGGGAAGTACTTCAACTGTCGAATAGTCGAATAGATTTTTATTCAAATCATTCGATTCTATCAAATTTTCACTGGTTGAAGTGGTCTTCAAAAACATTCGAAAATTCGAATTAGAAACTTTTTGAAAATTCGATCAAACTTTGAATCCTTCATGTGAATTAAGTAAATCTGCCCCACAGTGTATACATTTGAATAGTTACAGGAAATAGGAAAATGAAATGTTGTGTTGAGGTTGTATGTATTTTATGCATTTTATTGTAAAGATTATTTATATATTTGGGACATTACAGGGTTATTGTATTTTCCTATAGAAGAAGTGTTTTTAACACAAAGGTAATTTTATAACTGCTCATGATACAGATGTTGGATAAGTGGCTCTGGTATACATGACTAGGCCCTCTGCTTTGGTATGGCACCACAAAGTAGTCTGCACTTACAAAAGAAATATAGCTACACTATGGGGCTGGTTTGTAAGTTTTCTAAACCCAACCAAGGCACATAGTTTTGAACATTGCCTTATGAAGCAGCAGTCCAACAGGAAAAATGATGAATGCTGCGGAGATTAAAGGGTAAAGATGAAGAATCTAGGAGACCCTCCAGCCTGTCATCAGCCTACATAACCATAAAATTACAGAGAGCATCAAGGAATGTGCTCATGTGCAGTATCTGCTTCCACAGCAGCCACAGATATCAGGAGAGCAGTGATAAGATTAGCAAGTGCAAAGAGTATAGTCTATGTACAATACTGGTAGGGTTGAAGGTGAAGAGTGTGAGTTCACATGAAGGACACAAGCCAACGATACATAAATATTTTAGAGCTGGAATGCTTCAGCCGTGCAAGTGCTGTGACGACTGTGAACGTTTTCAAGTATGCCTTTGCTAGTGTATCTGTGCAGTGCCTCTTAAAGTGCCCTGGTCAGTGCACAATCGAAAGCAACAAAGGATTTAGAATCCACTCTTTAAGAGGCCTGACCGTTAGAGTCCTTGACCTTTTCTCTACCTCATGTAATATAGCTACGTAAGTGAATATACTTTTTGACAATGTTGTAGAGATCACTCTATTCTGGACTTTCTGCACTAGACTGAATTGTATTGTACTGGTTCCTGCTTAGCACCCACAGAAGAAAACAGTTTTTTTATATCTGCATGAGTTACAGAAAGTTAAGAACTGCACCAATGGCTGGCCATAACAGTTAATAAAATACTAATAATTTCATGGGGTAAACAGATTGAAACATAAGATTTTTTAACGTATATGTGTCCATAGCCTAATGTCCTAGCTCTTTCTGAAAGCACATGACCAGACAAAATGACCTGTGATGGCTCCTAAATACCAATATTATGAATTTAAAAAAATACACTTGCTGTTTCATATCTGAAATTTTATATTGTAGAGTGAATTATTTTCAATATATGTATTTCCAACCCCAAGGTTAACTAGGACCAGTGTTTATAATTAGATAGTTTAAGAGTCCATTACCATATAATCCCCAGCAATATTATACACCCTATGTGCTGGAACTGGCCCTTGCAACAAATATCTCCTAGTTTGTATCACAACTACTCTATCAGATGGATTATTAGCCCTATACACACAGTATATTCTAAATTTCCCTTTGTGTGTCCCCAGCTAGACCATGTACCCTGGCAGATAAGAACTCTTTAATTACCATGTGTATCACAGTTTTCTATATACATACTGAAGTGATAGTTCTGAGCATGGATCCTCCAGTTGCCAACATACCTATCATAAGCATAAGGGACTGGGTATAAAGCAAGCAACTCTAATATTACTAACTGAAGTTGGTTAGAATTCTTGGTTCCGCCCATATGTCAGTACTGACATGTGCATTAACAAATGCAGGCATCGGCTTAGCTGTGGCTAGCTATTATGGACAGCTCATTTACATTTCTAAAGTGAGTGGCTAATTTACATATTAAAGACAAACCTAGGGGTCAGTTTACTAAAGTGCGGTAAAAATTTGCGCACAAAATACAGACAAATTTAACGCAGAATATGTTTCCGCGAGTTTATTAACCTGCGGTAAATATAAATTTGCGAATTTTCTTGCGCAAGAATATGTATTCGCCAGTTATCGCATCCGCTGAAAATAACGCTACGTACATATTAACGCATGGTTTACTAAGCAGCGAAATGTGTGAAAGACAAAATTAACGCCAGAATATTCGCAACATTTTACCGCCATCTATATAGTGGCGTTAACTTATTTTTTGGCCAGAAAATTCTCAATGGGAGTTTAATTCTCATTTGAACTATGCATTTAAATGCTACAAAGAGATAACTGATATGATTTGTTCATATGATTCTATTGGCAGAAGTGTTTGTGACTGGATGGATGAAGTATGGGTTTATATGATACATACATGTTTGATTGGTGTCACTCTGTAATGCTGTTGGATGGTATAATCATCAGTCAATAAAGTTTATGAGTTTTGAAGATGCATTTCTGGCAATAAATGTCACAGTAAAAATTGCCATAATTAACGCCATTATTAACGCATAAAACAAGACTATTTTCTAGAATAAATATATGCAAATGTAAATTTTCGCCAGAAAATTCGCAACTCGCTAAAATTACCGCTAACGTAAGCTGGTTCGCTAACGTAGTTACCGCAAGTGATCGCAATGACTTCTGAGCACATTGTTGTTTAGTAAACTTAGTCGCTGCGAATATTCTGGCGGAAAAATATTCTCAGCGATAACATGCGGAAACTTAAGTTCAAATTTACCGCACTTTAGTAAACGGACCCCTTAATTTGCATTTTTAGGTGAGCAACACATTTACATTTTAAAGCAAGCGGCCCATCAGGCATTTGCCTGAACCCACAGATCACCAGTGTGCAGGCAAGCATATCACTCTTGAATACTGCACTGTTTTTCCATTGCTATATTACTGGGCAGCAATATTGTGTATGTATGAATTCCCTTTGCCGAGTTGTTTTTACATTTCGGTTGAGTATTTTTACAAGGGGGAAATATGTACCACACTTCATTTCACAAAGGAGACTACATGTGGTTTCACTTGTCATGTGTTGCTTTTTCAAACATTTGTCACTATAACAGCTTTTTTTAAGTAACTATCACTGAGCGCTCCAGCCTCCAACATCACATACTTATATCTTTTCTCGTTTTAATGGCATAGAATAAGAGATCATTGTATCAGCTGTAATTAAATATATTCCATCCACTGCTTATTCAAGTTGGGTGTGTCTCTCCTGTTACATCAAGCTTGCACATGTGGTGGTTGGTTCAAAAGATAATGTTCAGGTTCTGTGCATAGACAGTACCACTAATTAACTCAGTTACAGCTATGACATTCTGAAAAAGCAGACAGATTCTGTGATTTAGTAACTACTCTCCAGATGCCAGCTTTTCTGTACACCTCGGGGATGTCATGCCTGTACCAGCACTTGCATGTGTATAGGGATAGGCATGCAGTGTGCCAACTTCTTGGGGAAGAAGCGACTGCACAATAATAATTATAAGGTAATTTTAAGCAGCATAGGGCTGTTTGCATGTGAAATAATACAGCAGCTTATAACAGAGGTAGGCACTGCCAGGGCCATATTTTCTTTATAGCCTGCCTAGGGTGCCAGTTTTTGGGAGGACACCTCTTATCTCTAACTACAGGGGACCACAATGGGACATTTTCCATGACCACCGCATTTTCACAATGAGGATATCATTCATGTTGCTTCATAGAAGAAGATTCCTCACAGATCCCTCATAGAAGATGGATTAGATCGTGAGACTATCATACAGGAGTGGACACCGTGCAGAGCAACAGGATCATGAATATGAAATCTGCAATACATGGACATTTCACATGTGATTCTGACTTTGTCCCTGTGGGCTTGCTTACATTGGCGAGACAATACAACCCATAAATGGCAGACTACGTCAGCACCAGTCTACCTTTCAGAAGTTGATTTTTAAATTGTCATATCTTCCTATTCCACACTGCATCTGTGAGAATTCTTGGGACAGTTGTCCCATGAAGTCGACACTGAGAATGGATACAATATTAGTAATCATCATACCTGTCTATCAGACATTGTAGTTCATGTTAAACGTTGGTCATGTGGCTTCCATGTGCTAGAGAGCATTCCAAAATCGATCTAAGCATTTGTTTTGGATCAGGGAAATGCTGAGACCGATCAGATTCCTGGTAGAATTAGGGTTGCCATCTTTTCTTGAAAAAAAAGAAATACCGGCCTGCCTATATATTTATATATATATTTATATTTTTTCCCATAAATAACATTGGGATCAACCATCAAAAATACCGGCCAGGTGGCAACCCTAGGTAGAATGCATCCTGCTGCCATGAAGAGTTGGGGACAGAGCATTCTTGTTAAGGAGATGTGAGGGGTGGTGGATTCATAAGATAATATCCTGAAACCTAGTGGTATGAGCATAGATTATGGTCTCTATGTTAACCTGTAGGATATAATTGGTTTGTAGATTTTTGTTTGTGTTTCCTTACGGCTATGATTGAAATTGCTGAGAAACTCACAAGTGTATACTGTGGTTGCTTGGAAACATTGAATGCAGTGTAATTTCCTATGTATTATCATAGCTACTTGTGCTCTGGCCCTGAAGAAGGGGGTTTTGTACCCCAAAATGTAGCCATAAGGGGCTTTTTTTGCACAATATAATTCTTTGCATACTGAACCTGTTTTGAGTGCTGTACTTTGATTGCTGAGATTTTCTGATGTTTTCAGTTTCATGTGGCTATAACCCAGTGATGATTGTACCTATGTATTCATATTAAGGGCTAAATCAGTAAGCAGTGAAAATGTGCTAGCGACGACTTTGCCACAATTCAGCACACTTGGACAGCCGAATTTTCACCAGCCCGCCGCTATTTCACTAAAATGCTCATTTGCGCTCAGGGAGGCGAAAAGTAGAAAAGTTGTGCTGCCGTTACTTTGTCAGGCAATGCACATTTACGCTAGCGATGCCTGATTTGCATACATTGCGAAGTTAAACGTATAATAGAAGTATATTTTACAGCCACTACATTACACTACACAAGCCCAGGAAACCTTTAATAAATAAAATAAAGTTGTCCTATTGCCCTACATGTGCCCACTGTATAGTTGAGTTGCCATATGTTAGGAAATGTAGGGGGGAAAGAGGGTAACCCTAAAAAATTACGCTATTTTTCAGACTATCACCTTAAAAAAAGAAAAAGACACCAGCGTTTTTTTTTTTTTTTTTTTAAACTCCTATCTATTGTATTGAACTTTGCCAGGTCTGATCCTGTAGTCTAGTAAAGTCTAGCGCAAGAGGTAACGTTGAGTAAAATGGTCATCTTAGTGAATTAGCGTAGTTACGACCCTTCATCAGAGCGCAACTTCGCCTGGCATAAGCGAGCGAAGTTGCATTAGTCTTATCTACTTCCCTAGCGAAAATTCTTCAGAGTCAGTGTTAGTAAATTAGCAAAGTTGCGAAATGATGTCACGCTGGCGAATTAGCGCTAGCGTTAGCCTCTTCGAAATTTGCCCCTGCAAGTCTATTAAAAATAATAACGAAACAAAGAGAAAAAAAACATTTATTATCAGAATGCCCAGCATTAAAATAATATAAAATATCTCATGTACATCCTATTTATTTTCCTATCATATACAGTAGTGCTCATAATGTTATAAAAAAATACACTCTCAGAAATTCACTACAAACATGTAAGCATTGCAGTATAAAAGATGTGGCCCTGTACATTTATTTTATATATATATATATATATATATATATATATATATATATATATAACAAATCTGGGGTGTTTATGTTACATATAAGTTCCATGGACAAATAAGGACTTATTTAAAAATGTCAAGTTCATGTGTTGGGGGGAAAAACACTGCAATGTTTTTTTTTACTCTTTGTTGCACCTTGCCCTCTCATAATAACTTTGCCGATTTATAGGTTCTTTTAATAAAAATTATGCCATTGCAGTGTTTCACATTGGGGAATAGAATAATAAATAAGGGGCAAAAAACACACCGACATTTGTAATTTTTTCTCAGTAGAAAAAGACAGCACCTCAAACAGGCTCTCAGAATTTGTGTATGGGTGATGGCTAGTTTTGGATGATGATTTTTTTAGCCAGTATTTCCATGAGTTTGTGCAGGAATTTGTAAAATTAGTACCATGTCCACACTGTCCACTTTAATATGAGGCAAGCCGACCAGTTCATTAGCAGATAAAATATACAGATTTAGGAGGACCTATTATCTGAAGACCCATTATCTGGAAGGCTCCAAAATACAGTAGTTCTATATAAACATATATAAACATATCTTTTAGTTTAGTTTAAATGTTTTCACTAGCCTTAAGGTGTAACTCACCACATTATGGAAAGACTGTTTATCCAGATAATAGATATATCTATCTGTAATAACTGTGATGGAAGATAATGCTTATCAGCGCATTAAGTGAGCTAGTACAAAGCTTTCAGGAAAGCTCAGAAATGTATCACAATTATGCAAATCTGGACTGCTCTAAAGAACCTATTAGCAGTCCCTGCCACTTTCTTTCTGTGGCGACATAATTTCTGTTTTATTCTTTCCTAAACCTTTCACACTGCACAGCCATCCCCCTCCCCTACCCCAACAAAAGACCCTTTTAATAAGCACCCCATCAAAGGAGGATGGTTTGGAGATTTAAATTCAGAGCACAAAATCGATCGCATTTAAGTAAGTCCAAAATAAAGATTTTACAAGTACATTACAAACACTTGCCTGTGTGATAACAAGTAAAGAACAGACTGTAACACTCACACAAAAAAAAAATATTTACAACACAGAAACCTACAAGTTGAAACTAAGTGCAAATGTAAGTGGTTTTAACACAATTATTTTTTTTTTCAGTTACAGTTTTAGAAATGCTGCATCTCAGTTACCTTCCTTGATTCAGTTCAGTTTTGCTGCAGCCCAGAGCATGATAGCCTTGATTTCAAAGGTTCTGTTTGTAATGTCAGTTTATATAGCTGCTCAGCATATGGAACTGTCCAGCAGAAGCAGTGTGGTCTAACTAGTGCTACCTTTCAGAAAACCATTTCTCTTCCATGGCAAGTTTTCAAAACTGAAACTGTATGTTTTCATCCTTGGATCCACCAACAGATGCAGACAACAAAGATCAGAATGGTGTTGCTACCACTGGTAGCTAAAGCTTTTAGCAGGTATTTTAGTTCAAACTCTGCTCCTCAGAGCCTTCACTAGGCTGTATGACCCCTGTAGCCGTGCTTGTTTCATGTGGTAAACAATCAGTCCAATGACCACAGCTGACACTGCACATAAAGATGTTGCTATAATCGGAATTGCAAATCTATTTTGGGGGCTTTGATATCGAGCTGCAAGAAAAGCAAAGCAAAGGCTTAGTCAGTACCTTCTGGGATGTAGACACATAATGCCAACAAAACGTTATACTGAGATATTTTGGAGAGTTTTTGGCCATAGAAATGTTAACATAAGGTAAATACTGTATATATTTATCATAGTCATAACATCTATTTAACCATGACCTGTGTCTGGGATGGCAGGGGCCCACCAGTAAAACTTAGATGTGGGCCCACTTTTCAAACTATTACTCAACCTTTTTCGCACTCTACCTCTTATTTCTCTAATAAGTCGGTAAAGCAAAAACTATTTGCAGTTCGAAAAGTTAAGCCTTTGTGCGAACAAATTTTGCTTTGCGCGAATGTAATATACCTTTTGTGAAATTGAAACTGTTTAGCGACCACTTCAGCCAGTGGAAGGCCATTTGCAAATTTTCTAGTTTGCGCTAATGCGCTGTCAATATAATAAAATTTCTTACTGAAAAAGTCGCTATGTTTGCTCCAAAAGATTACGAAACCTTCAAGCACTTCTTAAGAGAATAACAAATCTCAATGCAGTAACCGTTTAAGGAACAACATTATATTCCGAGATGTGGATTTTTAATCTTATTGGTGCGCAACGTTTTGCTCTTTGGGACTTTAATTACATTCCCCCCTTAGTCTTTGATATCTACTTACTACATTTTTCCATTATTAAGCATTTTTTCCTCATAAAGAATGAGAATGAACATGAAAAAAGCTAAATGGTTAGAAGTAAGAGGGTCCACTGACACCTGGGCCCACCAGTTTTCCTGGTAATGGTGGGCCAGTCCAACACTAGTAATGGATACGACTGACCCTCAACCAATCTAACATTATCCCTCCTGAGAAAGGTAATTGTGGAAGAGTTCGCTATCCATATACTGTACATAAAGCTTGCATGTGTGTGTTTCTTTATATTCATTCTTTGGTAAAATCTACTTATACACTGACAAGGCTACAGGATTTTCAAATTGCCTAAATATTTTGGGAACAATGTAATATACCTTGCACGTTGATCTCGATCACCTCAGTCTTATTTCCTGCTTTATTTATTATGCTGACAACATAGGTTCCGGTGTCATTGCGCGTGACATTGGGCAAGATGAAGGTGCCGTTCTCTGCTTGCTGTATTGTACTGTTGCCAGCGCACATCTTCTTCAGTAGAATTGTTGGAAGTGGGGTGCTGTGTGTCTCACAGGTAATGGTCACAGTGTCACCTTCTGTTACATTTTTGGATGGCTTTACGAGAACTGTGGTATTTTGTGGTGGTACTGCACGAAAAATAAAGTGATTGCAATTGGGTCAGCTTTTGTGAGGCCATCGACATATTTCTGATGTTTTTAAGACATATAGGGGTGAATGTAATTAAAGTCCCAAAGAGAAAAACAATTCCCACCAATCAGTATAAAAAAGAACATCTCGCAATGTAGTATTGTTCCTTAAACTGTTATTGCATTGTGAATTTTAATTGCGCACTCTTAAGAAGTGCTTGAAGGTGTTATAATCTTTTGGAGCAAACATAACAAGTTTTTCATTAAATGAACAGTAAAAGTTTTTTTTTTATTTGTTTCTTTATAACGAAAAAAACAACAACACAGTTTAAACTTTAAATTTGCGAAGTTTTTATTACATTCTCTGCATGTGCTCCTCTTCTGAAATGGCGATATGGTGACGATCCATTGTGTGGCACTCTCCTATAGAGGGCAAGGAGGAGAAATCCAGCGCTGCACGATGGATCGTCGCCATAATTGGTAAGTAATTTCTTAATACAAACTTAGGAAATATAAAGATTAAACTGTGTTGTCATTTTTTTTCATTATAAAGAAACAAATTTAAAAAAAAAACTGTTACTTTTCCTTTAAGAAGTTTTATTACATTGACTGCGCATTGGCGCAAGCTGTAACATTCACAAACTCTCTTCCACTGTCGGAAGTGGTTGCTAAACAGTTTACGGGTTTGCAAAAGCTATATTAAATTCACACAAAGCAAAAATTGTTCTCGCAGAGTCATAACGTTTCGCATTGCAAATAGTTTTTCCGTTACCGACTTTTATTACATTCCCACAATAGTTTTTATTTTATTTATTGTAATAAAGCTTCTACCTTGCACAGTCAGACTGAGCTCTGCCACTTCTTTTCCAATTGAGTTAATGGATTTGCAGGTATATGTCCCTGAATGTTCCACTGTAGCAGAGGTAATATTGTGTTTCCCACTTGTAGTTTCCAGCTCCATCTGACCATGTTCTGTTTCCAGCTCCATCTGACCATGTTCTGTTTCCAGCTCCATCTGACCATGTTCTGTTTCCAGCTCCATCTGACCATGTTCTGTTTCCAGCTCCATCTGACCATGTTCTGTTTCCAGCTCCATCTGACCATGTTCTGTCTCGAGGATCAATGTGGGGGCAGGAAAGGCTTCTGAGATACATTGAATAATTACTTGGTCCCCTTCTCTCACCAGCTCGGACGGCGTAATGGTGAGTCTTGTGTTTTTTGGTGGAACTGTTTTATATAAATGGACACATACACATAGATAGAAATTAAATAAATTAAGGATCTGCTGCTTGCATAAGCGGGCAGTGCTTCCCAAAACATACATTTCGTAGTTCTATAAACTAAGTGTGTGGGATTATTCTGAAAAAGCCATATGATATAGGAAGCATAAGAAATTGAATGGGCATGATATATATTATTATTTCAGGTCTAGGTAACATATACATTATGAGAAGTAGTGGGTGTTTTACATTAAATATCTATACTTTTTATTATACTGTATTATTATACTTATTATACTATACCCTATATAATTTGAGACACTGGCCATGCACCCTTACACCCCAACGCACTTACACTGCACAGTCAGGAATTCCATTGCCTCTTTTTCTCCATACTGATTTGATGCTTTGCATTTGTACATTCCTGTATCCATGGGATCTGCTCTCTCTATATGTGAAATCCCGTCAGTGCTCAACATAAGGTTTTCTTTCCACAAAGTCACCTGAGTATCACTGTCTCTATGCCCCACACATTCAATTGTAACTGCTTGCCCCTGAATCACTATAGTTGCTGGTAGAATAGAGATCTCGGGTTCAATTGGAACACCTATGAAATAAAAAAGCAAGATAATATAAGCTTAAATAGATTAATAGGACAGGGACACCTAAAATCTTAGAATAAAATGCCTGGCAAAATGTTAACCAACCATTGGTTCTCCAACTCCCAGCCTTTCCAGACAGAAAGCAAGAAACAATGGGGGAAATTCACTAAGCGGCGAAAATTCGCTAGCGTTGCCATTGCTAACGTTGGCCGCACTTTGCCAGGCAAATTTTCGCAGTTACGCTAAGGTTGGCGAATGGTAGCATAGTTGCGCTACTGTTACTTTGACAGGCAAAGCACATTTAAGCTAGCGATGCCTAATTTGCATACCGCGCAAATTTCAAAGTCTAATAGAAGTATATGTTACAGCCACTACATTGTACTACAGAAGCCCAGGAAACCTTTAATAAAAAAAAAAGTTGTTCTATTGCCCTAAACATGTGCCCCCTGTATAGTTGAGTTGCCATATGTTAGGAAATGTAGGGGGGAAGGAGGATAACCCCCCCAAAAAATGTCGCTCTTTTTCAGACTATAACCCTAGAAAGGTAAAACATGCCAGCGTTTTTTTCCAACATTTTTTTCAAACTCCTATCTATTCTAAGTGGTAACGTTCAGTAAAATGGTCATCTTAGAAAATTTGCGTAATTACGATCCTTCGTCAGTGCACAACTTCGCCTGGCGTAAGGGTGCGAAGTTGCGCAAGTCTATCTACTTCGCTAGTGAAAATTCGCCAGAGTCGGTGTTAGTGAATTTGTGAAGTTACGAATTGACATCATGCTGGCGAATTAGCGCCTTTTTGTTCTCACTCTTTTTGACTTTTTTTCTATGGGGTCACTAACATCTGAAAACAAATGCTCTGTAATTCTGCAAATCTATTTTTATTGCTACTTTTTATTCTTCACTTTTTTATTAAGGCCCTCTTCTATTCATCCGCGTTGTAGTTGAGCAGGCACTCAAAAGACTCAACTTCCCAATAAGCATGTAAAAGCAAGCTGATGTTTAGTCTGTACAATCAAGGTAGCCTAATACTTTTGTGTTAATCAACACGTTATGGCCTATGATTAGGTGAACACAAAACTTCAAGAGGAAACTTCAAGTGATTTTGGAAGACTAAGGCTGGGGACAGACAGGGAGATTCGGGGAGATTCTGTCGCCTGCTATTAAACTCCAGGCGACTGAATCTCCCCGAATCTCCCTGTCTGTCCCTAGCCTAAAGCGACACATGGGTTTTACCACCAGTGATTCACATTATTGCTGGTGGGAAAGCATTTACAGGAGATTAGTCGTGTGCAGAAGCAGAGATTTTTTTAGCTGCCAATTAATCTCCTGCTGTGATATTATCATTAACTGATCTGGCAGTACTGTTGCTGCAGTCAGTATGTGGGTAATTAAAATCTCCCATTATCATTACTTTCTCAAAGCTAGCAGCCTTTTCTATTAGCATAGCTTAGCTTCCACCTCCTCACTTTCATTAGGGGGTCTAGAGCATACTCCTACAATTCACTTGCTGGACTTTTTAAATCAGTGAAGAGCTCGACCCATAAGACTTCAGCTCCTTCATTTTCCTTCTTAATAGCTGTTATATCCTGCCTAACAAACAGACATAGTCCTCCTCCTTTTCTATTGATTCTGTCCCTTTGAAACAAAGTATAGCTGCTGATATTAACTGCCCAATCAAGCAACTCATTCAGCCATGTTCCAGCAACACTAGTTACATCAAATTTCTCCTCCCCCCCAGCACCTCCCATTATACCGGTCATACTGGTACCAGCATAAGAATTTTGTAAATTTTATTCTCTAATTTCCTCCTCCGTTTTCCCTTACTATGACCACTACCTCATATAACCTGTCTTCCATGGAATCCCTTACTGCACCCTCATCTCCCCACGCTTTTTAAAAAAAAATCATTGGAACACACAAACACCTTTTTAAATAATTTTAGGTGTGCCTAATGCAACACTTAGATCACATGCAACACTCACTAAAGGTAGCCATACATGAACAGATGCAGCCGCAAATCCAATGGGATTTCTAGTCCCGTCCGATCAACATCTGGCTGATTTTCGGCCAGATATTGATCAGGGTAGTCGTCAGAGGGCTCCATACATGGGCCAATAAGCTGCCAACTATGTCTGTCGGCAGCTTTTATTGGCCCGTGTATGGCCACCTTTAGCAGCTGCCACAAACGCTGTCAACTCAGTACAGAGGCAGAGTTTCTCCCAGCTTTGTTCTCTACATAGCACATGTACTTCCCAGAGTCTTGTGGCTGTACTCCAGTTAATCCCAGATGCCCATTTTCTGATGGTAACTCATTTGCCACATTCCCAGACTCCTTCGCCCACCGCACAGTTGCCTGTGGATGGCTTTCAGCTAAACATTCCAGAGAGATATTTTCACCAGCTCTAACAATTTTGGATGGTAAGACAGTAATATTGGGCTTTGAAGGTGGGTCTGAAAAAAGAAAGTAAGATCTCTAGGAAGCTTTAAACATTTCACAGAATGGCATAATGAGGAGAAATGCTGTTACATCTATTAACACAACAAACTGGATTTTAAAATATACATAACAGCCAGTTTAAGTATTTGCAAAATTCCACATAAGAAGTTGACACAAGCCTCCAAAGATCTTAGTGCAGAAACAGTACCCAATGCAAACAGTACAAGTATACAGGTATGGAAACTGTTATCCAGAATACTCAGAAGCAGGGTTTTTCAGATGAGGAATCTTTCCATAATTTGAAACTCAATGTGTTTTGTTTTGCCTCTAATAAACATTGATTATATCTTATATTATATTATATTATTACAGGGAAAAGGGAAATCATTTTTAAAATGTTTAACTATTTGATTAAAATGAAGTCTATAAGAAATGGCCTATTTATAATTTGGTGCTTTCTGGATTTCTGGAAAACAGATCCCATACCGGTTTGTGGAAATATATGTGTGTCTAACTACTGTTATATGTAATATGTATAGAATGGTTTTCCCCAGTCCAAAAGCCCATGGCAGCTAATTAATTTTTTTTGTAGTACAGTGAAAATATTGAAAGTATTTTTTTACATGCTTCAACGATTCAGTCCCATTTAGAAAATATGGGGATGGTCAATTGGGGGATGTGCTCACTTTCCATAAACAAGAAGTCATTTTTTTGGTGTTTCAGTGGATTTGACCCACATGCACAAAAGACAAAGGTGTGTGGCTGTGCATTGAAATATTACTTACATGCAACACTGAGAATTGCATTTGTAGATCTGGTTATTGGTTTGATCCCTTCATCCACAAATGACATTTCTGCTTCACACAAAATTACTGAGCCTTCATCTTCCACATGAGGTATCCAGTCATATGAAAGGCTAATATTTCTTAAATCTTGATATATCTCCATTGATGAGCCATATTCTGCCACCACTTCTTTGTCCTTCAGTAACCTCAAACTCAGCATTTCAGAGGGGAACACAAGGTGCACTGTGCAGATGATATTGGACTGAACCTCGGCCACAAGGGATGAGATGTGTAGAATGGGATCACTTGGCAAAGCTGAAATAAAGCATTAAATATTCAAAAGCATCTTTGCAACATTAATGGAAAAAATACTATAATTTGAGAAAGACGCGTATACAGTTGCCTTTGTTGGGCCCATAAAGGTTACAGATTTACAGCAATTGCTTATATTATAAAATTAATGTTCCCAGCACTAATAAACATTTTACTGGGTTCTGCAACAGGGTGTCTTCCCTGGTCTCAAACATGTGGAGCTGATAACCCATATAATTGGTGGTTGGGGACCACTGCTCGACATTCTCCTTCTGTTATACCTGTCATTTGTCATGGGTTTTATTGGGATCTGTAATGTGTGTAACTGTGTTTCAATAGTTGTGTTAACAAATGTATTTAGAAAATCCTAGGTCCTGAGGTAAGGCTTGTGGCATTTATATTTTTTAGGTATATTCAAAATAAACCTTACAAGCTGTTGTTTTACAACTTCTAATACCTTGCTTATGACGGAATGTCCACAGTGGGTGGAGAATAGTGAGTTATATAAGGGAAGTGGTTTTTATAGATGTGGGAAGCAAGTTGAACAATGGGCTCTGCAGCAGTAGAGTCATCTCTTGGAAGAGTTATAGAGCTTAGGTAGTGTGAGGCCTAGTGTTGTAATAGTATGCTCTAGGGAGTGTAAGTGAGAGAGGTAACTAGCAGGACTGGACTGAGAATTAAAATAGGCCCTGGCATTTCAGGTACACAAGAGGCCCATCAGCCCACATAGAGGCCCAAACAGCCCCCACCAGCCCACTAAACACTGACTTTCTATGGGACCTTATAGCAGCCAGCCAGCATTTGCCCTAACCCACAAATGGCCAGTCCGGCCTGGTAACTAGCATGGGCAGCTATGGCCCCAACTAGGAGTGAGGGGGCATAGTGTTCCCAGAGGGAATCCTGCCAGTCAAGGTTTAAGAGGAAAGGTTAAATCCAGAGAGTGAGCCAGCCAGGGACCAAGAGGGGTACCTGTGAGCCTGAGTTCCCCCGCCGGCATTGTGCAGTCAGTGGCAATATTCTACAAAAGGCTGGGATATTGAACCCTGTAATTGTGCTGCTGTTCAACTGAGGGCTGTGACAAATAAAGAGAACACGACTGAACTACAACTTTGCGCTTGTGTGTCGTTACTGGAGACTTCCCCACACAGAAAGTCGGTTACCACTTGTTACATGCTGCCTGATAAAGACAACTGTGTGTGGTTAAGAAATGTAGTTCTATAAAAGCTGGAAGGCTGCTGGCTGAATATCCCAATATATACATTGCTTAATCTCATGTCCAGACACCCTACAGTGTAATGCTGACCCAGGGTTTAGGCAGTACAGAAAGCCGTTCTTGTTTCTTAGATACTTTACTTTAAAAACACACCCAGTCTGTTTTGTTTTGATGCACAGAAGTACTTCAGCCAATAAGAAACATGCAGAGGGAACTTGCTGAGAGCTTTCTCATCCCCACTTTTCTCATAGGTGTGTAGCACCTTCTCTACCACTGATGTGCAAGAAAAGGGCCTTTTTAACAAAGAACAAGTACTCAAAAACTGAGAGGATGCCAGAAGGAAAGGTTTGATATTTATAGTACAGCAGTAATCTTCTCCATTTTCCAAACTGATTGATAGTTAAGCTATGTGGGTTATTTTCAATATTTTCTAAATTATCTGTATCAAATACATATATTGGCACTATCAATCAGTCAAGGTCCAAACTAGGCAACTACCGTATATTCCAGTGCACAGCAGCAACTCATGGGTCTGCCATTATAGTTAGACATTTGGTCGGCCCCTGCAATGATGACATGGTTTCACCACTGTTAAGCAAACCTTAGATGTGTTGAGAACATAAATAAATACATGCAGAACATAGTTCACCCATTTAAACATGAAGATCAGTTATGATGCAATATATGGATCAATAGAAATTAAAAACATCATTTGATGTCAAAAACAAATGATGGTATGGATAAAGATGGAATGACAGACTTACAGTAGACAGTGATTTTGAAAAAATTTTCTTGTTTGTGTTGATTGCAGAAGACTTTACACCGGTAAGTGTCTTCACTCTCATAGTTGACCTGCATGGTTAGGATAGACCTGCTGCCTTCAGTGTTTACAGTGCCACTTAAGGTTTTATCCATCAATTTAGCCCAGTTAAAGATGGGATTGGGACAGTCAAATGCTTCACATAAAAACTGGAATGTCTCCCCAATCTGGAGTGCGATCTCCCTCTGTTCAGGTGCCAAGGAGATGTGGAAGTCAGCCTGGGAGGCTTTAGGGGGAAAGAAACACAACAAGGACTTGTTAGAAACATTTATAACAAGTAAATCCAATTTATGGTCTTTCAATTGCTTCCACATTTGTTATTGGGGGATGCAGTGCCTTATTTGCCTGATTAGAACAGACACAATAAAATCATTGTGTTACTAAGCAATTACACCACATGAGGAACTCCTCAATCACATATGTAGAACACACTGGCTATATTATCATTGCAATTGGTATAAAATTTTAAAAAAAACAAGGACAATCTCAGGGAGAAACATTATATTTTGTGCAAAAATAACTTAATGTTTTTTATTACTCATTAATTGTAATTTCTAAATCCCCTACTGATATTTGTTTTAAAGGGAAACTATACTTACACCATTTACATTACATTAAAGTGGAGTATGTACAGGTAGATATAGGTTATTGCAGCCACAGGACATTCTTTCTCTGTGAATGTTCACTTATATGTGAGTTGCCATATAACTTGCCTCACATGAGACTTTTACCATATACTTAAAGGGATACTGTTATGGGAAAACATTTTTTTTCAAAATGCATAAAATAGTGCTGCTCCAGCAGACTTCTGCATTGAAATTCACTTCTCAAAAGAGAAAACAGATTTTTTGTATTCAGTTTTGCAATGGGGCTAGACATTTTGTCAATTTGCCAGCTGCCTGTGGTCATGTGACTTGTGCCAGCACTTTAGGAGGGAACTGCTTTCTGGCAGGCTGTTGTTTTTCCTTCTCAATATAACTGAATGGAACACGTTGGGATATGGGTTTTTACTATTGAGTGCTGTTCTTAAGCTGGCCATAGACGCAACGATCCGATCGTACAAATCCTCGATTCGTACGATTTTCGGATCGTGTGTGGAGTGTTCCAACATTTGTCGTGCCATGCCGATCGGTCGTTTGGTCGATTGGCCAGGTTAGAAAATTTCTGTCGGCTGGCGATCATATCTTTGCGTCTATTGCAGGTCATTCGATTTTCAGTGGGAAACCGTCACTAGGTTTTTAATCATACAACTTTTGTACGATCCCTGTCAGGGGCAGAACGTCAGCTGATCTGTGCTTTTGCTACTTTATTTGATCTGAAGGTTAGTGGCAGGTCGGGAGATGGGAAAGTCCGATCGTTCGATGATTGCGTCTATGGCCAGCATAAGATCTACCAGATCTCTTGTGTTAGGAAGCTGTTATCTGGTTACCTTCCCATTGTTGTGTTGTTAGGCTGCTGGGGGGGAAGGGGTGATATCACTCCAACTTGCAGTACAGCAGTAAAGAGTGATTGAAGTTCATCAAAGCACAAGTCATATGACATGGGGCAGCTGGGAAATTAGTAATATGTCTAGCCCCATGTCAGATTTCAAAGTGGAAATATAAAAAAATCTGTTTGCTCTTTTGAGAAATGGATTTCAATGCAGAATTCTGCGGGAGCAGCACTATTAACTGATGCATTTTGAAAAAAGCATTTACCCTTTAAACTGTACCATGCCTTAATAATTAGAGGAGGTGCTAGGGTTGCTAACTGGCCTGTATTTTATATTTGATCCCAATGTTATCGATAGGAAAAAATACAAATATAAAGGAAGGCTGGTATTTTTTTCAAGAAAAGGTGGCATCCCTAGGAGGTTCTGCTTCATTCAAGTCAATGATAATTGCCTCTGCTAAAGTAATGCAACTCCCATCTCTAGGTATGAATCCAATCATGCAAAGGAAATGGCTACTATTGGCTACAGCCTCATCACTACAATACATTTCATGTAAATATGGAAACAATGTATGCAATGGGCACTCTTACCCTAAATATTATTAAATGCTCAGATCCACAGTTATTAAAGAATTGCGTTCACTCGTCCATTGTTTCTGTATTAATTCACACAAGAA
The DNA here is from genome assembly GCA_024363595.1 of Xenopus borealis. Classification (NCBI taxonomy): domain Eukaryota; kingdom Metazoa; phylum Chordata; class Amphibia; order Anura; family Pipidae; genus Xenopus; species Xenopus borealis. The sequence goes on along the minus strand of CM044438.1, from coordinate 89,019,384 downwards.
TTGTAAATTTGCATGTTTCTACAAATTGCTAAAAACCTAGAAAATAAATCTAGCAGGCTGCATTAGAGTTTTGTCTCTATTGCTATTGCAGTCTGAAGCTGGGAGCAGCAATTTTGAAGCAGCCTATAATCGATAGATAGAGTGGAATGCAGATAAGTGAAATAAATAATGTTCTAAATCTTGAAAATGTTTTCTTTATTCTAATGATATTTATACTTATAATAGTGCACAGACTATTATTGTTTTCTACAAGCTTTCCTACAGACAACAATAATAGCCAAAAGAATCAAGTAGAAATTGTTTCTCTTACTTGCTATGAAGAGTGCCATTGCAAAGACTAGTTTTATAGTCATGGGCTCCATATGTAATCCTTGTTGTGGCAACAGGTATCCTAATGAATTTCCCAGTACAAAAAAAAATCTTTGTCTTGGTTCTCAGCTTCCAAGATGAAATAAAGAGTCTGGTAGATCCCAGTAATGTCCTGTCCAGCCTGTGAGAGCTCAGCTAACAGTGATGCCTCTATCTGCTGAGACATAGCATCTCCCCCTTTTATAAGGTAGCAGACGCGAAGGGAGATTCCATTCAGGGAAAGTCACACTTACGACATTGGAAGAGAGCCATGTTGGTGCCCTCTGCTGTGCAGAAGTGCAATTTTAGTGATCATCTGAGACATGTATTCGTCCCACAGCTATTTTGTGTTCCTTGTACAGAACTGTTCATATTTAAACTGTACACCGCTTTAATATGAGACTGTGAGAAACAAATGTATTTTGTCTGTTAGAGCACAAGTCACATGACTTGGGACAGCTGGGAAATTGACAATATGTCTAAACCCATGTCAGATTTCAAAATTAAGTATTAAAAAATCTGTTTGCTCTTTTGAGAAATGGATTTTAGTGCAGAATTCTGCTGGAGCATCACTACTTACTTATTCATTTTGAAAAAAAACATTTTTTTCCATGACAGTATCCCTTTAATCTCACATTGAACAGAGAGTACACTACCTATTAAACTAGCAGTGTACTATTCAGAGAATACCACAGGAGAACATGAATCAAGGTCACACTCAGGTATATATGCCATCAGGAGGTTGCAGGACATACACAGTTTTTGGGTCTAAAAGTGGATGGAAAGATGAAGAAGGGAGATCATCTCTAGAAAGGCAAGTCATTAAAAGTAACAATGACAAATTAATTCAAGGTTCAAGGAGCAAAATTTCCTTTGGCTAAAGAAGTCAGTGACCCCAATAACCAGATAGCATTTTAAATTGCCAGCTGGAAAAGCCAGAAAGGTAAAGCAAATAATTGAGAAACTAATATAAGTTAACCTTATTTGAAAGATGTCAGAAAAGATGTGAAAAAAACTATAAAACAATTAAAACAATTTCCATCTGAAAAGTTTCTAAGCACAGACTATTTTTTAACATAACAAAAGTTCACTTTAAGGTAGACCACCCCTGTAAATAGCACTTTAACTGTATTATGTTCAGAGTAGCATGCATAGCTGTACTATCCACAGAGTAGTGCTGTATATGTTTTATACAAAAGGCAGTAGCATACCTTTTGTAGCAATTTAAAATAAACAAATAGGTAATTGTAACAATTTAAGATAAACAGGTCTCTTGGGGAAACTGTGATTTGCAGCTTAAAGGGCAAATCACCTTCATTAGCAAAATTGCAATAACACATAAAAATCACATCAAAATCCTGCCACATTTTGTAAAATTAAAATGGTAATTAGGGATGTGTGGCCACAAATCTTTTTGTTCCTCTATCTCAGGAGTCCCCAACGTTTTTTTGCTCATGAGCCACATTTAAATTTAAAAAAGAGTTGGAGAGCAACACGAGCATGAAAAAGTCCATGTGGATGTCAAATAAGAGCTCTGATTGTCTTTTTGGTAACCCCTATATGAACTGGCAGCCTACAGGAGAGAATGTTTGGCAGGACATCTGTTTTTTATACAACCAAAACTTGCCTCTAAGCCATTAATTCAAAAATAAGCACCTGCTTTGAGGCCACTGGGAGCAACATCCAAGGGGTTGGAGAGCAACATGTTGCTCACAAGCTACTGGTTGGGGATCACTGCTCTATCTATTTCAGCAATGTTGGGAAGTATGCAGTAGGATGCACTTGTATTACAAGCAAAGCAGTGAACGTATCTACTCTATATACAGAACATATTGTATATACATTACCTAACAATATTCACAAGGCAAAGCAGTGGTATTATATGTTCCTAATTATTTAATTTCATCTACACCTTAAAGCGTTACACTTGCTGATGAAAATGTTGCCCCATTCAGTGGGAAACTTTCTGTTTGTTCCACAATACAAAATAAAAATCACATGAGTTTAAAGAAAAGGGGAAGCTTGATTTCTCCATCTCCATGTGATCTGTCATTTGCCATGTTAAACATGCTTCCCATGGAACTGTTTAGGGACCATGAGCAATGAACAATGTGATATTCTATGTGATATTAGCTTTTGTATCAGATCTAATCTAAATAGCAACAATTAAATATTGTTTTTATAAAACACCAACATACTCCACAATGCTGTATGAGATGGATTTTTACATTGAACATACACATTACATAGAAGATGCAACCCATAGTACAGGTTTAAAGGACCCTGCCCAAAACAGGTTACAATAGGAAATGTCTAATATTATATGCCCTAAGTTTGTTGGTTCCCAACATGTATATACTGAAATAGTTTTTCCAGTCCAGTCAGAAAAATAATTTTATTACATTTTAGTGTAACACCAGTTCTAATTCTAGTCACAAGACAATGTTGTACATCAACAGGGGGGTTTCCAGCTTGGCCAGTGACTTGTTTGCAGAGAGTTATCTTTATTTCCTTGCAACTTTTGGCAACTTTAATATTTTGTTTTTAGTAAAGAGCAGTGTAACATGAATATAATGTAGATATAGAGAAAGCAGACCAGTGGCGTAACTACCGGGGGAGCAGGGGGTGTGAGTGTACCAGGGCCCGCACCCCCGCAGGGCCCCCCCGGCAGATTTTACCTCGCTGCAGCCGCCTTAAGATGGCTGCAGCCGCAAAAAATGGCACGGAGGGGGGTGGGGGCCCGGCCCGCACCCGGGCCTGCCCCCACCTAGTTACGTTACTGAAGCAGACTCTGTAGGGGGCTCAGAGTTGTAAGGCGATAATGATATATAGGTACAGAGTTACAGTTGGCATTCGCACACCCTAAGAGTGAAACATGATACCTGGTGCTCTTTGGTAGAGGCTTGGCTACCTCAATCCAGTGTAGAGACGAGAAAATCCAAGGACACACCCCTTTGTCAAGCATGCTTGACAAAGGGGCGTGACCCCGAAACGTTGCTCACTTCCGCATTAAACGTGCAAGGTGTTCCTTGCTTGCTACAACCTGTGTGCCTTGGATTTTCTCGTCTCTACACTTGATAATGATATATAGCCCATGAGTATGTGCCCTGAGTGGATGTGAAACGTGTAGGGCGGATGGAGATGCCATTTTTAACTTTGTATAAATAAAAATATTTTTTAACAAATTTTTTCCGGTCCTGTGGATCCATTTGAATGCTGGTCTATTGTCTCCCGTAGTTAACTACCCCCTGTGTCAACTCACCCTCCATCGGGCCGGAACGGCCCTTGATCAATATCATTAAGTGTGCAATTGAGTAGTGCACATCTGTGGTGTGTTGGCTGCTATTTCATGGCAGGTTGAAATGTCCTGCTGGAAATTCTTATTATTGCTGCTGCAGTAGAGGTTGTATGAATACTGACCTGAGGTATGATGCCCCAGTTGGAGTCAGGAGGGACGCCTGCATAGCTTTTCACAGATACCCCAACTCTTTAACCATCAGAAGTGGTAAACCGTTGGGTGGGTGACTTGTTATTTGCCATCTCGATGAGGACGTTACTCCCAAAACTCAATAAATACAGTTAGATCAGGCATATGTCCATGGCATCTTCTCATGATATATGTTTGTTAAATAGTACTTAAAGGACAAGAAAAGGCAAAAAAATAAAAAATTCCAGCTAAAGGGAGGAGCATGGGTTACACTGCGACACTACACAGCAGGTCAGGGCCTTCGCTAAGTGGAAGCTTTCCCTTTAAGAGGTATAAAATACAATAATACACAGGCTACTGTAATAAAATAGATGTTGGACACCAGGAGGTTCTTGGTGAAAACAGTAACAAAGGTTTATTCCATATGCACAAGGCAATGAACCACAAGAATAGAAGATAGATTAGCAGACTTCCAGAAATGGTATCACAGTAGGAAATATTCTTCCGAGTCAGGATAGTCAAGGTACATCAATCCCATACAAAGTGCCTGTGGCTATAAATGTGACTAAATAGGAATACCAGGTAAGGCCGGATAGCTGCTGCTAAGTCCTAGTCCCTAGCACAATGATATCCCTGCACTAAAAGCATCACAGGGGAACTTTGTAAGGAAGATCTCTTCCTGCTAACACTCCTTGTTGGAACATAGAACTGTTCATACTAAATAAACTAACTATCTTTCTCTCTCTAGAGAGGGTATGACAAATGCTATCCTGTATCTTGCTAGCCCTCGTTCACGGGGTGGCCTGGTCTCCGACTTAGGTTTCTAACAATACAGATCCTGTTAGGGCATGTGGCTTACTGGGGCCTTGGTGATCCCAGGCTCAATGGAAACACCTAGCTGCACAGACACCAGGAGCCATAGAGGCAGAGGCCCCTCCCTACACACATTATAAAGCTTTAGTGGCAGGGAGTGGTCATTGCACCCTTTGTCCAATAATTACTGGTGTTGAATCAGAACTGTTATAGGTAGTTACACCCAATAACAGAAAACATACTAAACTCCATAGATGCTGTATAGAATCTATGGGACCCTACATTTTGTTGTGCAGTAAGTTCATATTTATGTTTAGTATACAAAATAAAGCAGTCCTAGCCTTATTCTATTTTAGACTTTCCTTGTCCTTTAAATGTTTCAAATTACAGCACCGGTGTCAGGCAAATATGATCAAATACAAACTCCATTTTGCCAGCACTCTCGATAAATTTCTCACGTGCCTCAGTCTCATTATTTTTTTTATTTATTTATCTACTCCACATCCAAATAAAGTCTGCACTCTAAAAAAATTTTTATTGTAAAGCTACAGACTGATGTTTCAGCCTGGTCCCAGGCCTTTCTTGAAGTGACAATTACACACTAGACCTGCAATATATACATGATCTGGCCAGGAAAACAACAGACTTACTGACGTAGAGCAATCGTCAAAATTTAGCGACTGCCAGTAAACCATGCCATCGTATAGGCATCCTCTACTTGGCATTGCATAAGTAATTAATATGTCTAAGCTCCTTATTAGAAAACATTAAAAATAGTATATCTACTTAAAAAATATTTAACAAAAATTGCTTAACTAATGTTGCTACTGTGTCAATTTCTAAGGATGTAATAACATGGTACTTACTCATTCTATCTCTGTTTAATGTTTTTTTTAGTAGAGAGCAGTGTACCATGAACATAATGTAGATATAGAGACAGCAGACTCTGTAAGGGGCTCAGAGTTGTAAGGTGATAATGATTTATATATATGGCTATTTACAGCCAGATAGGACACCTTAGTGCTCATTTAAGAATCAAAGAATACTGAGTGCCTGGTTATTGGGTAGTTCACCTTTAAAGGGCATGTTAATCACTCCAACTAGAAACTGAATCAGTAAAAAGTATCTTTGCATTCTTGCCATGCAAAAGTGTATAGTGAGGATGCATCATTGTTATCATATGGAACAATGCAGTGGTGCAGGACCAGGGATGCGATTTTGGGGGTGAAATTGATAAGGTTCAGGTGGGGGAAAGGTGCTCATCACACACATTGAGGTAAAAAAAACCTTTTACATGTCCTTTTAAATAACTTTTATTATGATAGTGATATTCTGAATCATTTTGCAATTTCTAATATTTATTTTGGTGTTTTTTTTTTATTTTTTAAAATTTTTTTCAAGTCTTTCACCAAACATTAACTGCAAATGTAACCAAATCTGAACCCTAATTTGCATATACCATAGAGCAGGTGATAGGGGGCCGTGACCATTGTGTGCTAAATGTGGGCATACCAAATAAATGCCCCATTCATAAATTTGGAATTTTAATATTTTCTCATGCAGATTTTACAACAGTTTTACACTTCTTTAATCATAGGGCCAAACCAGGAATATTCCATGGCTTACATAAACCCATCTTACATAAAACACAGATCAATGTGATGCCATTAGCTGGGGGTAATGGGGTCCTCTGTAAAATACTGCAGTTTACTAAATAAAAAACTAAAGGGGAAATGTCATGCATTAGCATTGTGCTATTCCTTCTCATAATAAAAAAGCCCCGGTGTGAATATGTGAAACTTCATGAATTATACTGTGGTTATGAGATATACCTACATTGTTACAGGATATTGCTTAACCATTCCCACATGAAATCCTTTAGTTTAGTTTATTTTGAAATCATTTGGAGGAGTACAGCAAAATTTAACTTTTGTGTTGCTGTAAAAGAATGGGAATACTGAGTGGGAGTAATAAACCTGTCATATGCATTAAAAGCCCATCTCTGTTTAAGCTCAGAATCCTGCTAAAAATCACTTGAGTAGACATTTAGTGATAGATTACACATTGTGTAACAACAACTAGATCTTAAATCTTAGTTATTTCAGTCGTTATGCATGTTTCTTCCTCTGTAACAGGTGTATCATAGTGGTATATAACTACATGATCTGCTACAGACATTATCCATCCAGTGGCCATAGGGAGATGAAGCTCAGTGGTGCACATGGGGCAAAAGTGTAGCTTCTGGGCAAATCTGACCCGTTTTGCTTCACAAAAAAAAAGCGAAATGGCAAAAATTCACCACAATGCATTGAAGTCTATGGACGACAATTTTTTTTGATGCGCAACATCTTTCTTTTGACATAGGACAGTTTTTTTTATCCATTGAAGTCTATGGGTGTCATTTTCATGTTGAAACTACGTGAAAAATTTTGCTCATCGTCACTTATGTGAATTGCCTAAGATTTTCACTACTATTTAGAAAAAAATTATCCAAAAGTCTTTGCAATTCTCCCTTGATCCGACTCTGATAAAACTCATTTCCCCAGAGTATAAAGTCCAAAGATTTTTTAGAGTCAGTGCTAAGTATCTCCAGAGATTGAGTACGCAGCAGATCAGATATGAGGCAATGGAAGACAGAAAGGAGAAAAATAGTAATGCTTTATAGTGTAGTATTTTTTTCAAAGTTGTAGTTCCCCAACCTCACACACTCTCACACCTTATTCCATTTTTCTTGTGCGTATATTGCAATTCACACTCCTTTAGCTTCACCACGTGTTAGTAATAGATGGGTACTCACAAGGTGTACTAAACCAGTTGCACATATCAAGTTATATCAATGCTGTCTTGTCTGATTTCCTTGCTGTTGAAATATTATGGAGCACAAAGATAGTGTAGATCTCTTTATTACTTTAAACTTACACACATTGATTCCCCCTTTGCAATCGTCAGCACAAAGATGATCCGGGTTTGGTTGTAACTGACTACGACCAGCGTTGTCTCCCAACCACATGTACCCTGGCGATGATGTCAGATGCTCTCTGCCTTATGCGTTTCATCAGTCCTAACTTCCTCAGAGGCTTCAATGTCTAAGGTTTCCACTGTCAAGTGAGATTACTCTACACAACTACAGGTAGTATTAAATCCTGAACCACAGAAAAGTATGAAGTGTGACAATTCTGCCATGTAATCACAAATGATGGGGTTTTAAGCTTTTGTTGGATAGATAATGTATAGATTATTGTTACTGAGTCACTGGGTTATTATGTTATGGGGCCTACAGATGGACTGCTAGCTAGAATGTTGTTAAAGCACTAGTGAAACTGAGAGAAATACAGCACCTACTCTGATTCCTTAAATATGATAATTTGGGTAACTGGGGGTAAAATTACTTTACATTGATTAAATACTGCATTCAAAATGTAACTTAAATCTTATATTTTAATCTTATTAGTTTCATATCTAGATGAGACGAGTCCTATTATATGGAGCAAAGGTAAAACAGTGAAACCAATAACAACAACACATAAACATATGTGTAATATGTTAGAAATTTGAGAACAAGATGTTTGTCTCTCTTATAACACATTTTAGCTTGTACTTTTTCACATCTATTCCCTGTTATGTTCATGTAATGTTGTGGTCAAATGTGGACCTGCTGTTGAGGCTGTTAGTTAACTGGCAATCTCCTTTTTGCTGATGTGCACAATAATTGTTATTATTGGCAGCTCCTACAGAGATACTACCCCCACACCTGCACATCAAACTGGTGAGACAGTAGGAGCAGTAGAAATGTTGTGAATCCATAGTCCAGTCAGGACAGGAGACAGAAAAAAAGAATGCAATAAACAGACAAGGTGAGCTCCATCAGAAATACAGGGATGTAAAGACTGTACTAAATGCATCTGCAAATGAAAATGTGCAATAAAAGCAACACATGATACATTACATTACATTAAATACATGCACAATTATGTTATAGGCTTTGCAAGACATTGTCAACTTTAAAGAACTCACTGCATAGGCCAAAAATATAACATATATGCCTATGGTACATGGACAGTCAGACCACCACTGACCTCTGGCAGAGAACATGGGGGTCTTAATCTCCCTCTGTTTTTGTCACTACTGCAACTAATATTGAGTAATGACAGGCAGACCTCTGCCCACTACTTGGTTATCCGCAGTGATTACACAGTGATTACACAGTACCTTCTACAACAGGTGTGGCAGGTGAGTCACATGGATATTATCAGTGAAGGCTCATAAATATTGCTCATGTTATGTGTAAATAATCACCATGTGTGACAAGGCCGTCTTGCACTGGCTGGTTCCTTTAAAGGAATACTGTCATGGGAAAACATTTGAAAATAGTATTACTCCAGCAGACTTCTGCACTGAAATCCATTTTTTATATTCAATTTTGAAATCTGACATGGAGCTAGACATTTTGTCAATTTCCCAGCTGCCCCTGGTCATGTGACTCGTGCCAGGAGTCTCAGTGGGAACTGGATTTTTACTATTGAGTGATGCTCTTAGATCTACCAGGCAGCTGTTATCTTGTGTAAGGGAGCTGTTATCTGGTTATCTTCCCATTGTTCTGTTGTTTGGCTGCTGGGGGTTTGAGAAAGGGAGGGGGCAATATGACTCCAACTTGCAGTACAGCAGTGAAGAGTGACTGAAGTTTATCAGAGCACAAGTCACATGACTGGGGCAGCTGGGAAATTGACAAAATATCTAGCCCCATGTCACATTTCAAAATGAAATATAAAAAAATCTGTTTGCTCTTTTGAGAAATAGATTTCAGTGCAGAATTCTGCAGGAACAGCACTATTAACTGATGCGTTTAAAAAACAAACAAATCAATGACAGTATCCCTTTAAGTAATATCAGGGGTTTACTGATGTGTGTGTTGCGCTGGATGTACATGTAGAGATCCATTTAGATGAAGTTGTGAGATGAGCAGATCTTTGTTTATGTGCTTACCCAAATCTAGTCGATCTGATAATTGCGTGAACAGGCAGATATTTTGACCTATGCAAAAGATATCTAGCCAATATTTAGCCAAATATTTGCTGAGCAGGTCATTGAGAAGGGCTTATTTACTGTATATTGCAGATAAGTTGCTGACTTGAGGCGCCAACTTTAATAATAGACATGTCATACTGACATTTTAACCACTGTCTTCAGGTGAAAAACATTGGTGCTTCTATCTCCCCTTTCCAAATGACAAGGCTTCCCATGGGAAAATGGGCGTCCACAGAAAAGCGGACAAAGTAATCAGTCAAAAAACAACCTGTATTTCTAGAATAAGCCTGGCTACAAATAACTAGGTGTCTGTAGGAAACACAATGCATTGGCAAAACCTTTAAAGTCACTCACAACTTACATAATTGTATAACTAGGGCAGTTTAAAGGATAACTAAAGCCTAATTAAAGAAGTAACTAGAAATGTTGTGCATGATGTTTTGTGCTTCTGTACCAGCCCAAGGCAACCACAGCCCTTTAGCAGTAACGATTTGTGTCTCCAAAGATGCCCCAGTAGCTCCCCATCTTCTTTTCTGCTGATTCACTGATTCACATGCTCTGTGCTGCTGTCACTTACTGAGCTTAGGGACCCTCTCACAATATACAGACTACATAGAATAGAAATATAGTCACAATATGAGGCTGATAAGTAATTAATACACTACGTACATGGCAGCAGCACAGAAACCAGTGCAATAAGCATCAGACTTTAATTATCAGCAAACTGTAGCATCAGCTTATATTACAGACAGGGAACCTCATTTTCTGCTGGATAATTAGTGACGACCCCTAAGCTTAGCTTCTCAACAGCTGCTCAGAGCCCACTGAGCATGTGAGTGTCACAGACACTTTCTAAGATGGTGACCCCCCTATGACAAGTTTGAAGTCCTGGATCATTGCTGCTATTGACAAGCTGAAACTTTAGGCTGGTGCAATAAGTTCACCATATAAAATATGGCATTTTTTTCATTCATTTTTAGGTTTTAGTAGAGAGTTTAAATCACGAGAATGTGCTGCACTATACAGAACACAATTAAGTTTAAGAATCTGGAAAGTAGACAGCCAAAAATCTCTGCAGAGCTGCCGTCAAGGAGCAACTCATATCCCTCAGTAGCAGAGATGTGTGCACTCGAATTCTGGGGACAGGGCTAGCTATGAGAATGACATATCAGTCCTTTTTCCATGTAAAATTGGGCTCTTTGTAAGAGCCTGGGAATGAGACCATTTATTGTTTTCTCTTCAACTAAAATTTTCATTATGACAGTATTTCTGCTACTACTAAACCCCCCCCCCCAACTAGAGCCGGAGCTGCGTTGCCCAAAATAAAACAAACACACCGGACTCCCACCTCCCAGAACTAAACCATCAGGATTAAAATGGTAAGGGGAGAAATGAAACCATCAGGGAGCCGGTCCTGCTTGATGACAAAATTCCAGGGGGTATGGGAATAGAAGGACCATAGTTGCAGTTGCTGCAGTTGTTAACTCTTCTGTATTTTCCAATTTGCTATTTATAAGTGTCAGTAATTTATGTTTTATAGCTCCCCATTTGTGCTTGATAAAAGTAGTTACAGATTTCAGTACAATATTTGTGCTGATAACCACAAGATCCCCTGAAATTCTCACCCCATCTGCCGACTACAACAAAACTTTCACATGCTCCTACTTCTTAAAGCATAACTTGATAAGAACTGAATTCTTTTCCCCCAGCTTCTGATAACATATCCTTCTAAAATGTGTTTCTGTCATTGTTTCATGATTCCGGTACCCCATCAATTAATTTGGCACCAATTTTGTCTGAAACATTTTTTTTCCTTGCATATATTTCCATTCCTGTGTGCTGTGTTTCTTCCAATAGTCATTTAGCAGTATTGTGTGCATGCCTCCTTTTGTACCCTTCAAGGGCAAGTAAAGGCAAAAAATAATATCCCAAAGAAACCTATATTTTAATTTAAAAATGTGTACCGTTTTTAAAAGAAACCTGACTGTATGTAGTGACATTGTCCCTTCATTTACTTCTGTGGATAGGAATTGTCAGACGGTCCAAAACTGCTGTGCAGGGAAACAATCATACTTATGAACAGCAGGGGGAGCCCCCCGCCTTACTTCCCAGCCTTTCAGACCTCCAGCAGCATTGCTTCCCTGTAGAGCAGTCGGCGACTGTGTAGAGATTTGTATTAGATTTTATTTTTGCCTTTACATCCCCTTTACTGTTTCCAACTCCAGCTACAGAGACAAAGATCATGGAGCCAGATTTAAACAGATAAACTGGGATTTTATTTGGAGGATATTTTGCTGCAGCCACTGGTTCTGGAGAGTTGGAGAAAGTTTGTATTAAACAATACAAAAACTATAAAATCCACATTAGATTACATGATAACACAGGACCCAGTGCAGTCTGTATATTCTGATTATTAATCAGTCATCAGCTTCTGGCAGATATTATTTGACTTGTGCTGTTTTCATCATGATCCCTAAGCTTAGCCCAGATCACACTGAGAATGTGCACAGTCTTGGTCTTGCAAAGATGTTTAACAAAGTTACAAGATGACTTTGAAAGCATAAATCATTTGTTTGATTAGGCTTTGTGGTGCAGTAAGGTCATGTTTATGTTTAGTATACAAAATACAGCTTTTCTAGCCTTATTCTATTTTACACTTTCCTTGTCCTTTAACTAATGAGACATCCTGACCCAAACTCTCTCAATCATCCAATTCATACCAAATGTGGCAGCCTATATCATTCAAGAAAGAGGGGATCCTCGGTAAAGCAAAAAGTTTGGGGCCCCTAACTGAAGAATGAAATAAAGGAGTAGGGAACTACATCTCACGTGACCAACCAAACAGAATATTTGATTTGTAGAAGATACTTGAATGGCAGTATACAGTATCATTAATTCATTCTCAAATCTTTTATCCCAAAGCAGACTCACAGTCCTACTCTGGGTCCCTTGTGGTAAAGGGATTGCTGCCAACACTAAAGCTACTTTTTCACCATTATTATTTAATAATTTATTTCTATTGCACCAACATATTTTGGAGTGTTGACTAACCAGCCACAAAAATGGGTGCATACAGTGAACATACAGATTACAAACCGTGCTCCAACAACCAATAACCCAGACATGAGGTAAAGAGGGTAAAAAGTGCTAACACCCTAAAAGAAGAAGGGTTTAATTGTAATGAATTATCGTTACTGCTACATTTCCAATGATGATAAGGGGGCTCATTTACCAAGTGAATACAAATATTAAATGCAATGCCAAATGGAATAAAATGTTATACCAGATAGTTATGTCTATCAGAATGGAGACAATTTTCATCAGATTGCTACCAGATTGGTACTAGCACCAATAGGAACAACACACAAAGAATCCTATAATTACCTCTAGTCAAGGCATGTTTTAGGTTCAGGGCTCCCATGTGCACAGTCTGCCCTTGTGCCTCATACAGCACATTAGATATAGCTGATAAATTAGCAAACAGAACTAGTGTAAATGAGTACAATTACATAAATTAGTGCCAGTTTTGCAATTAATGATCTACAGTTAATGACCTGAGGATCTCTTACCCCACTGTGGTCTGAAAGCTAGAATTTTATAAAGAACTTCTGCTTTTTTCAGGGAAAGAAAGGGGATGTTGGTAGCACTCATTATGTAAATACAAAGGTTACTATTACTTTTCATAATGTATCTAAGCATTTTTGCTTTGCTAAACTTACACAATGTCTGAGACACAACAATAATAAAATACATAAGGAAATAAGTACAGGAACAAGAGTCACGTGCATTTTCGGGTATTTAGCCAACTTCTCCTAAAGAAGGAGGGTTAAAATCACAGGGGGTGGCAAGGAAAGTGTAAAATAGAATAAGGCTAGAAATGCTGTATTTTGTATACTAAACATAAATAGGCTTACTGCCCCACAAGCCTAATGAAACAAATACTTTGAAAGTTGGCCATAAGGGTCTGTCATCTTGTAACTTTGTTAAACATCTTTGCAAGACCAAGACTGTGCACATGCTCAGTGTGGTCTGGGCTGCCTAGGGATCATCATTAATTATCAAAACAGCACAAGTCAAATAATATCTGCCAGGAGCCAATATAGCAAGACTAATTAATAATCAGAATATACAGACTGCACTGGGTCCTGTGTTGTCATATAATCTAATGTCAAACTTTCTCCAACTCTCCAGAACCAGTCCTACAAGTAAAATCCCAGTTTATGTTTAGATTTGACTCCATGATCTTTGTCCCTGCAGCTGGAGTTGGAAACAGTAAAGGGGATGTAAAGCCAAAAATAAAATCCAATACAAAACTCTACACAGTCGCCGACTGCTCTACAGGGAAACAAACAAAGCTGCTTGAGTTCTGCAGGGCTGGGAAGTAAGGTGGGGCTCCCCTACTGTTTATAAGTATGATTGTTTCCCTGCACAGCATTTAGGGACCGTCTGACAATTCCTATCCACAGAAGTAAACAAAGACTTTCACTGCATACAGTCAGGTTTCTTATAAAAACTGTACACTTTTTTTTTTATTAAAGCATATCAGATATAGGTTTCTTTTTCATTAAAGAAAGTAAATATGGGATTTTATTTTTTTGCCTTTACATGCCCTTTAACCATCCCCCAGGGATTATAATCACTTACCTGTTTCTCTGGGTCCCTAACAACAGAAATCTGCTTTGGTACACCCCCTAAAAATAGTACCTATCAAGATGTAAAAATGCCCCTGGGCAGAAACCCACGACAGTCAAGATTTTACTGTAATGGATTTACCTTCATCTGTGCCATTGCCCAGTGCTAGTAAATGAGCCCCAGTATTATTTTGACCAAGGCAAAAAGAGCCCTCATTTTTACAGGACTCTTTTTGAGAACTGAGCCAAATCATAATTGTTTTTTGCAAATGGGGAATCTTCTAAGAAACAACCCAATTTCTTATGCAGCCTTTAGTTTTAGCTGTGTTTAATTCAGTACATCATGCAGTATGTATGGACTAAGTGAGAATGAATGCTCTAATTCCTATCATCCTGATGATTTCTTGTACACTCACATATAAATATTGATCAAAACATATTATCTAGAAACCCTTTTTGTGTCTTCAAGACCCCTGTATTCTGGGAATTTACAGAACAATTGAGAGAGCACCAGCATTCCACTGGTTATTCTGGATCGCAGCCAAGCCTTTGCCTTCTGTTTAGTGTAAGTCATTCTCTGCTGCAAGTAACCAGACAGCTTCTATATTTGTCACCACATTCAGTTTTTTTTTCATTCATTGTAAATCATATCATTGATTAAAAATAAATGCTCACAATGAGCAAACAAGAAAGCCTACCTTATACATTTAAAGATTGGGGGACTAAATGGGGCAAAGAATCCATGCTTTTACCCACTATTCAGGTCTTTTCTAACAATTTTCATGGTATTGAGTCCGACCCAAGTTGCCACAAAATTCTGTAGCCACTACTATGTAGTAACAGGATTAGTGGTGAGCGAATTTATTCGTCAGCCATGGATTCACAGTGAAATTCACCATGTGAGAATTGTTTGAAAATTCGCTGTGGAAAAATTTGCAGAGTAAAAAAACGCCCATAACAAAAACGGGCAATGACTTTAATGCATTAGAGCAAAAAAAAAGTCGCCATAAGAAAAGATGTCCATTGGCTTTAATGCATTTTGAGTAAAAAAAAAAACTGTTGCACTGTTGCATGCATTTCGCAAATTTTTCACCACAGTGGCCTTGGAAGTTGCACTCATGTCATACTCATGCACTCAAGCATCACATACTGTAGGATGGACTTCATATATACTATTATATGTAATATAATCTGACATATATCTGACATATATACAGCTGTCACCTGTATAGCAATTGGCAGACAGGGAGCACTGTACTATCATCTTGTTAATGGCAAGTGAAAATGTCAGGGCTCTTTTGTCCTCTGTGGCTTCATGTTCCACCTTAAAGTGGACCTGTCACCCAAAAAAATATTCAAAATCACTATTTTATCACATTAGTCAAGCAAAATGAACATTAATTACACTATATAAATTATTTTAATCTTGTTTTCTTCAGTCTGGGAATTCATAATTATAGCAAGCAGGCAGGAGCCATTTTGTGGACACTGTTATTAAGGCAAGCCTTGCATCATCTCAGAATATTGTTTGTGCACGAGAAAGGGGGACCCGATGTCTATTCCCATGTCCTGGCTACACAATTAAATGGTTAAGAGAACTGGGGGAATGTGTGGGGAGCAGTGGCATCTAGGAAGTGCTGAATGGAAAGTGAAAGTAATTTTCTGCCCCGCCTCTATGCCTAAGGCATAGAGGAGTGTCAGGCAATATTTGATTGACAGCTGAGATTTTTAAATGAGCTTAAAACAGCTATGAATGCTTTAATTAAAATTTGAAATTGGATTTCATGTTTGATTTGAAAAGGACTTTTATCATACAGATTTTTGTGTCTGGGTGACAGGTCCACTTTAATCACTTAATGTCACTTCAAAATTCCACCCCTTTTTGTACAGACCAGAAGCGATGGGTGAATCTGAACCATTTTCCAAAAAATTTGCGGTTCATCAAATACATAGAAATGGGTATTTCTTCTTACATCTCCTTCCAAACCACGCAAACCTGAAATTATTGTCAGCCCAGGATACTTTTTGCTTTATAGCCACAACTGGTTTGCAGCAAGTATATGGGATGCCTATGGTTTTATAATCTTATAATAATGATAATAAAGGTAACAATCACCTGTCTAGACAGGCATCAGTTATAGCATGTTTGTGAAACATGAGTCCATTTTTATTTATAAATTTTAGAGCCCATACAGCATTTCAGTTTGGAAAGGTATCTCGTTGGTTAGTAGGCATGCTTGTAGGCTACATATTAGCAGTAAATGCAGATAGATTGAAAGGCTGGGCTGCTTGGAACACATGGAAGACTGCAGGGCTTATTGACAAACATACAAGTGCAGTTACTAGTGAGGTATTTGCTTTCATTTTCTCAGCCTCTTTGACCCCTAAGAAATAAACATGTACTCTCTATATGTGCTCTCCTAAAGTAATTCATCTGTATGTACCAAATTTGCCATGTGCATCAGAGCAGCATGTGGCAAATTATTTCAGTATGCTGAAGCTAATATAAAATTTTCATTTTTCATGATAGTTCCCCTTTAAGTAAGATCAGTTGGGTAATAATGGTGAGAAACGTATTAATTACATATATGTTAGAAGTGGCACTAGCAGTGTACTACTACAGGCAACTTTAGCCCTAAAAGTAGATTAGCTAGGCAGAGCTTTTTTGGGGGAACTAATCCCAACACAATCAGAAAGTAGGCTGCAAAAATAAGTCACTTTATCAGAAATTATTGTCATACTTTTGACACTAGTCTAAGAAGGTATTTTGTGAGAGGTTATAGTAAAACTTTGTATCTATGATAGCATCTGTTAAACATTCAGTTAAAGTCTTGATTCTAAAGAACCTGACCCCACAAAAATCTATATAGAACCTCTAATTCCCAAATGTTTGGGTTCCATATAGCAGTCAATTCCCTAACCCCCATATAAAATAAGAGGCACTGAATTGGCCCAGGTGCAGGAACCCATAGCAACCAATAAAATGTTTGCTATTTTATAGCTACCTGTTAATTGTTAATAATATTAATCAAATAATTTTAATCAAATATGCTATGAACAAACAAGCCTATATGCCAGTTATATTGTGCAGTGACAATGTTCAGGACAGAAGTGAATGAAGACGCAGCATTTTTCCTGGCAGTCTAAGCTGCATAGTCTATGACTGTAAGGCAAATATTAAATAATAAAGTGTAGTAAAATGTTAGGCTAAAGTTGTAACTTATCATGAAACTTTTAATTGACTTCTCTGTATTACTATATTAGTCATGAGTATTATATCAGGAAGTGTTGCCTTCCTGTTTAATGTTTAAAAGTGAGAAGTTGTTATTTCTGTTTTTTATGGCAGGAATTTTCGGAAATGGACAGCACCATCTTGTAGAATAAAAAGCCTTTATTGTAGCATGGCTACAACCAAGAGATATAGTTAAATAAAAAAAAAAAAAAGAGCCAGGATGTGGCTTGAAACTCTGTATCTCTAGGTTTTTTATTCTACGAGATGGTGCTGTCCATTTTCGAAAATTCCTTCTATATTAGGTGGAGTGTGGCTACTATTGGAAAGTGCACCAAAAAAACAGAGGAGTGTGTGCTGACTTGAATATTGCTTTACAGTTCTGTTTTTTATGGGCAGCAATTTCCTAAAATGGTAAGATGTCCGGATCCAGTATTATAGATGTTTTATTGTTCAAATGATACTTCATGGAAATATACTTGAATACAGCTACTAATATTAATATTTTCCCAGTGCTTTTTCCAACACACAGTGTTCTGAAGCCACTAGCCATTGTTCCTTACACTCTATGCTCTACGCCCACGGTCTAAATTATTATATTTTATTGAAGAAACTTCGATTTATTGAAGACTACAATGAAACAATGTTGTCATCCACTAATGTCAGTGGATCTCTTGAGCTGCTTAAGGTCATAAAACATATTTGTGCCAAATGCAGCCCACAGGCCTCTAGTTGTACAGCACTTTCCTATATTCATTAAGATTTACTAGGTAAGCTGATTATGTAGGAACTAGTAAGGTGCCCATACACAGGCAGATCACAGACCTTCAGGATTGAGTCAGTTGCTTATTTGCCCTTGTGTGGGGCCAGCCAGTTGGCCTACCTAACCAATATGTGTCAAATTTGATTTTCCCTTTGTAACAAGGACCACTTGGGCATGGCCTACATTATAATTCAATCATTGCCTTGAGGGCCAAACAATTGGGTAAGCCTGCAATCGACCAAGGTGGGCATATTTGGCTTTAATCTGCTTGTTTTGCAAAGTGACCAAACAAGTGGATCTTTATGTGTAAGACCAGCTTAAGTGAAGTTTGTACTTCCTTGAATGTTGCTTCCAGTGGCCTAAAAAAAGGTGCTTATTTTGGAACTCCAGGCTTGGAGGCAACTTTAGGTTACCAAAATCCCTTAGCCACCTTAGGACCTGCACCTGCCATTGTGTTTTTTTCCTGTGTCAGTTGATCCTGTTCAGTTTTCAGTTGCAGTAGAGAAATTCCAGCAACTCTGGTATTAGTTGTTAAAGTCAATCTGCCACTAGGTGGTGTAAGAAAATGCTATCTTGGCTTTGACATTATTTTCTTGTATATATAGATTACTAGATTACACAGTATATGTTAATGTGTACTTCATAGGAAAGCAGTTGTCCAGGAAGCTTACATTCACCTCACACCTTAAATCAGTATTCCATGTCAAAGGGTTTCCTGGGAGTTGTAGCTGGGTTCTACATGATGTGGACAATGGGCAACTTGGGAGCTTGGCAGCTGTGGGGCAGGTACAAAAAGAGGTATAAAGGTGGACTCTGAAGATGAAAAAAGGAGGCAGCCTGGGAGAAGACAGAGGAGCCATGTGATGAGGGTCTTTGGCATGTCAAGAAAGCTGGAGCTGGACAGAGTGATGTGAAGATGTTCGCAGGAGCCAACCAATGACTCTGAGAGATGCAATAAGGGCCTGGTGGTAATAATGTCACTGTATAATTATAATTACTCTGTAACTGTAAATAGTGTAAATATTGTTTTAGTCTAATTGTAATCATTTAAGTGTAATAAGCCTTTGATTTATTATTGGTAAACCCTAGTAAGAGGGGTGAATATAGTATTATTAATATTATATATTACAATCTTACAGTGGGAACTGCTTGGACTGGCCCACCGGGAGACCAAGAAAACTCCCAGTGGGCCCAGGTGTCAGTGGGCCTTCTTGCTTGTAAAGATTTAGCCTATTTCATGGTCATTCCCTATTTCTTTATGGGAAAAATGCTTAATAATGGAAGAATATAGTAAGTAGATATCAAAGACTAGGAGAATAAAGAAGTTGTGTGAAGAGATTGTTAATAATCGTTTGGAAAGTGGGCCATGGTTTAAGGTTTTCTGGTGGGCCCCTGGCATCTCAGTCTGACACTGAGTAGGAATGCTTAATTGGGGCTGAAGCTGCTGATGAGCAAAGTATTAACTAATGTAAATTAGTATTGTGGTTTAAAGAAATGTAATTTGTGAATGTTGGCTGAAGAAAGATAAGTCCATGGAGCTCAATCTTTCTGTCTAAATGAAAAGGGAGGGAGGATGCAGGTACAGGTAGGAGTGTGAGTACAGTGGGGGGCCTCTGGGTCCACATTCTGTCTGTCTCCTGTACTGTAGTTACGCCACTACATGGGAAGCCCAAAGGAGGTTATAAGGAAACTTTTGACTAGCTACCCAGAGAGACAATGACTGCTTAGACAAGGATAAAACTGCAAACCATGCTAGTAGAAAATATAAGCTTCTAATATTTTATTAGACAAAACAGATAGGAGAAATATACTAAAGTGAGCCTTTAATAGACTGCACTTAACAACACTGCCTGCTAGATCCATGTATGCAGTCAGATGGTTCAGAGATTCTTGTCTGTTTTGCTGCAAGTGTTGATGCAGTGCATGGCTATCACCAAAAGCAGATAAGTGCTCTGCCTCTCTGAGGTTTCTGCACCAACATCTACTAAGCATCTTTAAGGATTTAAAGATTCTGCCATAGACACGCACTAGGAACCACAGTAGCCTGTGTGTTTATGGGCTGTGGAAATAAAGCAGAGCACATAGAGTTAACCCGCCAACAGGTTGCATTAGCATACAAACACCATGTAGATAAGGTAGATTAGTCATAGCCAAGGCTCCAGTGAGACAGCAATGCTAGCCACTGATCCATCATGAAACAGCAGCAAGCTGAGCCTTCCTGAAACTCCAGCCAAATATTGCTGTAATAATGACTTGCTACATAAGAAGAAAATTGTCTGGTTTTCCCCTTCCTTTAGTTTTGGGAGAGTTCAGTAATTTTTTTACACAGTATTAAAAATAAATGAGCAATACCATTAAGTGGAAAGTTAAATAAATTCCTTCCCTTGGGTTTTACAGAATTGTTTAGAAGCAAACGGGGGTTCCCAGAGATGAAACACAGGCAGAACTTCTGTGAGCAACCTCTGTGGTTTCACTTTCCTACTGCAACTGTATAGCTGTGACCTTCTGCACTGCCCTGCATGGGGATGTGTATCTCAACCCCACTGTTTGTGAATTAGGTGTCAGTGAGAGCATAAACAAGGAATAAAGGGATCTGAAACTTTTATCCTTAGTCTAATTACTCCATTTTGAATAAGGGGGTTTTGTTACAGTTGTGTATTTCTGTTTCTTTATTTTTATCATTCAGTATAGTCTGTATTTAAGCAACACAGGCATGTTGAACCACAGAACAGGCAGTGGCTGGATATTACTGGGCCCCACAGTAATTTATTTATTTCAATTACCAAACTGTCAGATGCTGCTGGTTGGACTAGGAGCTATTATCGCTATTCTCAGCAGGTGGCATTAATCTTCCCCTTGCTGATAGCACTGACCATAGAAACTAGGGTATATATTTTTATTTTTTTCCCTATTAATAACATAAAGGCCAAGAATCCTTTTTACTGATCAGGCTGGTAAAATACCAGGCAGGTGGCAACCCTAATTGAAACTGATGTCTGATATGAAGAATTTGTACCCTGAACAACTGGGAGAATTGACATCTAGATGGTATGATATCTAGTGATGGGCGAATGTACCCCGTTTCGCCGAAAAATTAGAGAATTTCCAGAGAAATTTGCGAATTGGCGAAAAAATTTGCGAAACGAGTCACATATTCGTTACGTCGTTTTCTACGTGTCGTTTTCGACACGCGTCGCGTCAAAAACAACGCGTGACTCTATTTTTTTTTTTACGCCAGTGAATTTTCGCCTGCCGAATTTTTGCTAATTTATTCGCCGGCGGCGAATCGCAGGAATTAGCCACGAATTCGCCCCTGGCGAATAAATTTGCCCATCACTAATGATATCGATGGTTTGGATATTAGAAACCACACTCATAGCTTGTTGTGGTTGTCACCCAGTTCTATTTGGCCAGAAAGCAATAGGCTAGTAAGAGAGCTACAGTAGAACATAAATATCTGTTAACCATTAAAAAATACATTCTAAAAAGACCCTAAGGGTCAGTCTACACAAGCAGAACTGCCCCGAACTGCCTTCTCCCTGCCCTCCACCTACTAAACTGAAAATTGCCTGCAGCAATTCACACGCGGCCCTACCTTTTCAGAAGTTGCCTCACGAGGAAAAGGCAGTTAGGGGAGATTGTTGACCCAAGAAGAGGCAATTTGTCGCTGGGGTGACTAATCTCCCCGAATCTGCTTGTGTAGAATGACCCTTATAAACTTTGTGAGTAGGTCCCATTCTAATTTCTTAAAGAACACAGTGAAAAAAGCTTTGGGGAATTTTACAAAAAAAACACAGTGTAGGAAATTCTCCCTAATAGAAAAAAACCATGGGGGATCTTAGTTTTAAACCCCAGAACATTAAAGAAAAAAACTGATGTACAACAAAAAAAAAAAGGTATATTCCCTGCATGAGCTGCAAGCTTTGTAATGGCATGGTCAAAGGTGAATTTTGCGTGCACCCCCATAAGGGATCCAAAATGCAGTTAAAAACCTTTGCCTCCAGGGTTGCCATCTGGTCGTTATTTTACCGGCCTGGCCGGTAAAAATTATGGTTGATCCCAATGTTATTGATAAGTAAAAAAGTTAAATATATAGGAAGGACAGTATTTTTTTCCGGAAAAGGTGGCAGCCCTATTAGCCACATGTATTTCCAGTAATTTTGAATACTTTGAATGAAATGTCCCTGTAGCTTACGTTAAGGGTAAGGGCACACAGCAAGGTTCGGGGAGATTTAGTCTGGATTTTGGCATTAGACACACGACAAACTAAAGGTCTTGAAATCTGAACTGCTATTTATAAAATGCTGTATACTTTACATTTCTCAACATACTAATCTAGCTAGGAGACGCCCAGGCAGATATAGAAGTGAAGGTAATGGCTCCAACTGCTATGCATAGTATAGCTGAATAATGTGCAATGTGTATGTATGTTGCACTTTCTCCCACAGGTATAGACAGGGAACAATCATTTGCATCTTGGATTTCGCCTTGGCTAACAGCAAGGAAATTTCTTGAGCAACAATGGCTGTGGGCTCAAATTTGACTCAACCATAGGGTAGCTCATGCCAACATCACCCTCGTTTTTCACAGGAGGTTGAAAGTTCCCGTGGCTAATAATAAGCAATACGTAGCCATTAAAGGGCAACTAAAGTCTAAAATAGAATAATGTTAGAAATGCTGTATTTTTTATACTAAATATAAACACACACTGACTCCACCAGAAGCCTAATCAAACAAATGATTTATGATTTGAAAGTTGGCACAGGGGGCTGTCATCTTGTAAATTTGTTATACATATTTGCAATATCAAAACTCCACACATGCTCAGTGTGGTCTGGGCTTCAGTTAGGAGGGTTAAGCTTAGGGATCGTCATAAATGATCAGAACAGCCCAAATCAAATACTATTTGCCATAGAATCCAATACAGCAAGACTGATTAATAATCAGAATATATAGACTGCACTGGGTCTGTGGATACAAAATCTAAACGGCTGTTTTACAGGGAAACAGACAAAGCTGCTCGAGTTCTTGTAAGTAAGGTGGGCCCCCCCTGCTGTTTGAAATTATGACTGCAGAGCATTTAGGCTAGGGACAGACAGGGAGAAGGAAGTTCGGGGAGATTGTCGTCTGCTATTAAACTCCAGGCGACAGAATCTCCCCGAATCTCTCTGTCTGTCCCCAGCCTTAGGGACTGTCTGACAATTCCTATCCACAGCAGAAAATGAAGGGGGGACTTCACTGCATACAGTCAGGTTTTTTATAAAAACGGTAGACCTTTTTTAATCAAAGTTTATTGGAGATCGATTTATTTTTCATTAAAGAAAGTAAAAATTGATTTTTTTTTGCCTTTACATTCCCTTTAATATTTTCGGCAAAACCTTTAACTACAGGCATCATTTGCACTACACTTATATTATGTTCTGGAGTCTATCTCCTTTCTCCACATCCTATATACTGTACCTTCTAGTGCAGAAATTATTATTACCCCAAACAAAGGAGTGGACAAGTCAGTTACATGTAACCTCCAAAGTATATTAAAAGCTGAGCTATTGTCATAATTTTTAGGACAGGTAAAGGTTGCCCAGAATTGTCTGCATCTATATGCCGGCCAATATAAAATGGAAACATGTTAAGATGTCTAATGTGGTCTGAGGAATGGCTAATGTAAAAAGGTAAAAATGCAAAGGTAACTTACTGTATGTTATGTGACAATGCTTTAATCAGAGATGGATTTCCACTTCTCCATATTGTTAGAAGTAGTTCTGTCTGGAAATGATATTGAGCTGAAAGCACATTACATGTTTTTATTTCACTGATGTGCCCCCGCATTGTATGCCTTAGAATTACACTGAACACTTTGTTCCAGCTGTAAAACTGCTTTTTCACAGACCAAGCTCCCATCAGCTGCAAGTAGCAGTTCCGCTTTTCAAGTATTCATTACACAACACAAAAGCTCTTTCAGATACACTCCATACACAAACGCCCATAGACTTGAATGGTGTTGCACGTCAAAACAATTTGCAGTGTGTCAAAATAGTGTGCCCATAGACTTTAATGCATTTAGACAAATTTGTGGCAAAGTGAACAGAACACCCATCCCTAATGCCAACATCAGGTATCGAGGGTCACAACACTTCACAGGACAAAATAATACTGTGTAGCATTTCTCTAGATATTGTTACTAAAGCAAGACGAATACCTTTTCCAAACCAAGAGTTGGATTGCAGTGCTCCAATTAATATGGGTTCCCTGAGACAGCTATGAAACACTGGATTTTAGATTTAGGACCCCATGTAATAAAGGGGGTGAACCGTTGTTAGTTAAATTTTTATTAATTACAGGATCAATAATTAAACCTTCTGATTAGAAATAACTTTCACACACACACTTGCTACCTGGGTTACGACCCAGTCTGTGACCTTGATTAGGCTATTGTCTCTCGATTTTGAACAGTGCTACATGATTTGGTATTCTAATTCGACCTGTGACCCTGACTACGTTTTTGTTTCTCAATTGTGTACTGCTCATTATCCAGCTTGGTATTGACATGGCCTGCCCTTGACTATGCTCCCATTCTCCATTCCTGTAGTATGTATGATTTCCTTGCTCACTCAGAGTTCTTCCCTTGGTGCTCTCACATTAAGGTTAGAGACACACTGTGCTATTTGGGGGAGATTAGTCGCCTGGCGACAAACCGTCTCTTCCTTGGGCAACTAATCTCCCTGAACTGCCTCCCCGCTAGCTAAAATCTAAATTGCCAGCGGAATGGCCCTCGTACCACTTTGTTTTCCGAAGTCGCCCGAAGTTTCCTTGTGGGGCAATTTTGAGCAACTTCAGGAAACAAAGCGATCCGAGTGTCATCCCGCTGCTGATTTTCATTCTAGTTGGTGGGGAGGCAGTTCGGGGAAATTAGTCCCCGGGGAAGAGGCTTTTTTTCGCCAGGCGACTAATCTCCCCCAAATGTGTCTCTACCTTAAGACCTGGCAGCATCCGAGTAGCCGAGGGCTCCTCCCGAAGTGAAAGGCTGTTGTTAAAGGCTTAACAGGGTTAGCTCTGTGTTTGGGAGATCAGTTGTCACATCCTGATTCTAAAGTGAGAGCTCCCTTTTATACCAGAGTTCTTAGAAAACTCCACAACCCAAGTGCAATAATATGTGCAAAACTTTGTCATAAAACACAAAATTCGAATTTACTTTGTAACAGACCCTGTTTATTGCTCAAATATGGTGTTTATCTAGTGTATTGTCCATCTGCTGGATATTTTCTGGGTAACAATACCTATGTTTACTGATTTACCCAGCAATATACATAGAACCATGCCCAGATTTCTCCTAGGGAAGAGGTTCCTCACACTGGAGGTAAGGTGTGTTGGGAGAATTAAATACTGTGCATCACTGGTACATGGTATTTTATGTATATTTAATCTGGCTGGGCAGTATGCTGTCCCTAAAACCTTGCCACCCTAGGCCCAGGCCTTTGTTGCCTTCCCACAAATCCAGGCCTGCATAGAACAAAGACATTGTACCTTGAACATAGGATAATAGCTGTACCAATATTTGCTGATTTTACTCAACTCAAACCAAAGATTTGATTCATATATCAAAGCAGATGCATACCAAACAACATTTTGGAAATAGAAAGAGGAACAAAAAGATTTGCCACGCCCATTTTGAGGCCACGCCACCTAATTACCATGTGCTTTTTACAAAATGTGGCAGGTTATTAAAGTTTGAACACATTTCTGTGGTTTTTATGTGTTATTACATTTTTGCTAATGAAGGTGAAGTGCCCTTTAAGATGCAAGTCACAGTTTTAAATTGTTTCAATTGTTTCTTTGCTTATCTAAAATTGTTACAAAAGTATTCGAGCACATTGGTGTAAACCTATGATGGTATTTGAAATCTGAAGAAATATCAAGCCCAGTATCAGGGATTATGGAACATATCTATAAAGCCCTCCACTCAAAGTTTATTCTTACATTCAAGGGTATGTGCCATAATATGTTATAATATCAGTGTCACTTGTTTAGCCTGGCACAATGTTGTTACTACTGGGAACACTTGAGGTAAAGCTTAAAGAGATACATACACCTGACATTAAACTCTTTTACATCTATAATAATATTGGCTTTGAAAGCTCCTTCTAACTTTGCCATAAAGTATTTGCATGATGCTTATACATTACCTGTCTGATCCCCCATGTTCCTGTATGAGGGGCTGCCATGTTTGTGCAGCAGGAGTCATTCGTTTTATAAACTATAACTAATTAACAGGCTGAGATGTGACAGTCATATTGGCAAAGTCAGAGGGGTAGATTCATCAAAGAGTGAAGTTCCGCCACTAGAGGGAAATTCCACAGCTCTCAATTCATTTCTATGGGATTTTGCAAGGCGTATTCATCAATGGGTGAAGTGAAAGTTCACCCTTTGATGAATACGCCTTTAAAAATCCCATAGAAATGAATTGAGAGCTGTGGAATTTCCCTCTAGTGGCAGAACTTCACTCTTTGATGAATCTACCCCAATGTGTCAGAGAGTCAGGTTTAGGAACTTCAACTAACAATTATATACAAAAACAAACCTCTTAGCAAAAAATGATCAACCTGACCTATAGGTAACATTTAATGTACATTCATATGTTAAAATTCATTATAGGTAACATTTAATGTACATTCATATGTTAAAATTAATTTTTTAGTGTCAGTATCACTTTAACTAAAGAAATAGCTAGAAATGTTGTACATTATGTTTTGGGCTTCTTTACCAGTACAAGGCACCCAAAGCCCTTTAATAGTAAAGATCTGTGTCTCCAAAGATGCCCCAGTAGCTCCCGATCTTCTTTTCTGCTGATTCACTGATTCACATGCTCTGTGCTGCTGTCACTTACTGAGCTTAGGGACCCACTCACAATATACAGTACACATAGAATAGAAATGTCACAATATAAGGCTGATTAGTAATTAATACACATAATTACTACATGGCAGCACAGATACAGTGCAATTAGCATCAGAATATAATAATTAGTCCTGTAGCATCAGTCAACCTAATTTTCTGCTTGATAATTAGTGACAACCCCTAAGTTTAGCTTCTCAACAGCTGCTCAGAGCCCACTGAGCATGTGAGTGTCACAGACACTTTCCAAGATGGTGACCCCCTGTGACAAGTCTGAAGTCCTGGATCGTTGCTGCTATTGACAAGCTGACACTTTGAGCTGGTTCAATAAGTTCAATAAATAACATATGGTCCTTTTAGGATTTAGTTGTTCTTTAGAGGAGGACATGCTTTCTGCTTGGACTTTTTACCTTTGGTGTGGCACTATATCTTACCATCTGTTATTAGGTAGCGATACCAGATCTAAGGAACTGTTGTTGGGTTTGATAAAATAAAAGCACTCACCGTTTAGGAGACATAAATATTTATTTCAAAACATAGTTGCAAATATCACAACTCTGGTCACTTCTGCACAAATTGTGTCCTGATATCAATAAATGAATGAAACATACACATATCTGTGTGCATGTACACACGTTTGTCGCAACATTTACAGATCACAGCACTGATCTCGTTTTTCATCTAGTGGAGATGAGGATGCTGAATGTAGAAGGTTTCCATGGAAACCATCAATACAAAAGTGAGGAGTCTGAGCACAACACAGAGTCAAGAATCCGCTTCAATTTCTGAGTAAAAAGCTCTCTCGAGGTAGTGTCTAGTGGATTTAAGACGTGGAGGAAAAGAGAATGAACTGTTGCTTAAATTTAACTTAGCGTTCGTTTTGGGAAATAGTCTGAACAGCTGGATCAGCAGCAATGGCTGTGTTTTTCCATAATTCACCCCCTACAATAGCTCTGAAGGATCTTCTGAACTCTTCATTCTTCCAGGTGTAAATGAAAGGATTGAGCACAAAAAGGAGGCAGAACAGAAGCCAGCTTCCTGTTAACAAAGTACTGGGCAGAGGCTGGAACAGGCCATACAGGACTGACCAAGCAAAAGGCTCCGTGGTCAGAGCAAAGACGCAACAAACAATCAGTACATACAGACCCAAACGTTTGTCCTTACGAGGGCAGGAGCAAGGTAGGCTGTGCACCACTTGGAAATTAAGGACACTTACCCTCTTCAAACTGATTTGAACTTTTCTAAAGATACAAAAATAACAGTGGAGGACAATGGCTGTCTGACTCAGCACAGTGACAGCAGACAGAATAGCTGTATAGGTACTTGAAATGGGAACCTCTTGCCCCAAAAATACATAAAGCCGTAGCTGTGGACATGAAAGAGAAGTCCCACGTGGCCTCTGACCAAACAACCAAGGGAGAAGAAAAGCAAGTGGCAGCACCCATGCCATAGCGATCATCCACTCTGTATTGCGCTTCTGATAGACTGTGTGGTAAACAGTAGGCAGTTTGGTGATCATCACAAAACGATTCAGAGCAATGAGAGCATGGGAGAGCAGAGAGACTGTCATCCAAAGGAAAAATGCACCCTCCATGAAGACTCTGTATGCGTGATTCTTAACCCGACCTGTTGAAAGCAAGATGACTTCTTGTGGCATCCAGAAAGCACAAACTAGAAGATCAGAGACACAACCGTTGACAATGAAGGCATTACTAGTTGTTTTAAGCTTCTTGAAAGAGCAGACCAGATAAATGACCAGGACATTTGCCAAAGTGCCCGATACAGAAAACAAGGAGTATACAGTGGCCACCAGCACCTTTGTACCCACATGACCCTCACAGTGGGCAGAAGTGATATTGGTCATCTTATCCTGAATGTATGTACCATGATCCAAACAAAGAAAAGGTAAACAGTACAGAGCAACTGTATTATGTATGTGTGAGAGGGAGCAAGAGAGTGAACAGTCAGAAAGAAAGAAAGCGAATATGAATGAGATTGAGAGGGTGGGTGGAGATGTCACAGCAGTGACAGGACTCTTATTCTCTCCCTCTCTCTCATCTCAGTTTTCATGAATGTAACAATACTTGGAAAAATAACAGTAATTGTATGCAGCAGCTTCTAATAGGGAGGGTGGATACAGAAAAGCTGTATCATTATCATTGTTATGTTCTTTATGTTCTCTTCTGTATAGAGCAGGCTATGAAGAGCATAAATATTCCTCAAAATGGCTTTAAACATAACAGAGACTCTGTATCTTATCCCATTGTGCTCTAAAGAGCCACGAAAAATAGATTTAGCTGCAGACATTATCAGTAGTGCATGCATTCAATTGGATTCAGCCAATTCAGGATCAAACTGGACTGGAACATATTACTCCAGAACAAAAGGACAATGCTTTACTGTAAAAAAACCATCTCTATGGATCGTGGATGAAATTTCTCAAAATGTACATGGTACAATTATCTGTAAGCTAAAGCAGCAATTGATAGCAGCAAAAAAGCTACACTTTCAGCCAAGATTTTATTGTACCTTGTTATAATTTTATGCTCAACGGCTTTAAGATGATTGTGTTATTGGAAATAGGAGGGTGGATTGTGTGGGCTGCTGGGTTTGTGAGGGTGACAGTGCCTTCGGCTGTTGCTTTTTGAAAACCGTATTCTTCAGCTATTCATGAAATACAGACCCTCTTTACACACTTGTGTGAGTATATACTGTATGAGTTTAAGATACAACCTTTAGGATAAAATAGTTAACAAGCATCTTGCCTTCATCTGTAATACACAAACAGGCTCATAAGAATTGAATAAGCAATAAACCCTTTTCCTTTTTATTCCTTTACACTAGTATTTGAAAAAATCTTAAATTATATTATGTACCAGTAAAAGCATATTCGAAATTTGTTGGCTGGTCTCTTTTGGGTCAAACATGAGCATCAATGGGCTGCACACTCACACATTAAGCACTAGCACCTCCAGGCATGCTGAGGGCATAATAAACTATGGCTAGTGTACCATTGACTAGAATGAGTTGGAGGTAAGATAAATGTTCCAATTACATTAACGTCACGTCTGAACACTACCAAATACTTCTCTGAGTGCTTTCTGCATCAGTTCCTGGAAATCTACTTTTGGCTGTTTTCTTGGGACAAGTTGTATGTAGAAATATAGCTAACAGTTGCAACTGGGTTTAGTTACAATGAATTTAATATGATTGTTGAACTTTAATAATGAGAGAGAGAAAGATCGATAGATAAACATATAGATGACAGATAATGATAGACATGATAGATAATTGTTTCAATAAAATGTAGATAGATAGACTGATATTCCGATGCACAGATAATTCCTTTAGTTAAATGTATTCAGTTCATGTGCTTCACTTACCCTTTTAGTTCTCCACTCTATTTCATTTTAAGCTTAGAAAGGCATCTTCATACTACAGTGGAATATATTATATATAGTATTTTTATGACTATCACTTATGGGGGCCCCGCTCCAGTGCGAGCTCTGATTCCTATTCCGTTAATTCCCCAGTTGCCCAGCCTACCCCCATCCCCAACTGGCACCCATCACTTGGACAGAGGGGAAAGCAGGCACTATTTGCCCATCCAGCTCTGTGACCCTGCGACAGACAGCAAAGTTCCTTCTAGGTGGCCCCACCAAAATGGTTCCAATTGGGCCCAGCACTTGGTACGGCCGGCCCTGCATTTAACCATTTGGAGCATCGAACATTTGTTTTTGATCTTTGGATTATTTGGATTTTATTATTCGTGTGCATTATTAATTTCTAAACATACCCTCCTTAAAACACATAGCGCCTCTTTCTCTTATATACCTCTTTTACATAAAAATAATCACCAGCGGTTCATTTATATATATTTTTTATACTGTATATATAGACTTCTGCGAGAAGGAAATGTACTTTGATATTCATGGCCCTTCAGGATGCTTAAGAGCTGTTATCTCAAGTGGCTTTTAAATTACTCATTTTCTTGTAATAAAATTGACTGTAAATGCTGTATAATGAGAGAATTGTCTATCATTCCTTCTGCAGTTGTTTTTTCCCATAACAATGGTATCACAATTGAGTTAGAATCCTTTTGTAAATGATATCTGATTGATTTTATAGGATTATCTCTCCTTACCATTCTCATTCTCAAGTGCCAAATGGTGAGCTATAGTTAGGGGCATATTTCATGGTATCTATAAAGGTGAGCATTCTATAACTGCGTACTAATGCTAAAAATAAGGTTATTCTTGTATGGTGCCTCAGAGCTGGTGTGATCAATTGAAGTGGTTGGAATAATTTAAGTAGAGTTGAAGTTCTGTCATTAAAATATTTTTTACACCAGAAATTCTTACTTGGCTTCATATTAGTGAAACATGATATAACATTATAACTATGTGGCCTGTATTAAAGTGGCTGTGTGATGCATTTCAAAGCTTTTCTTTTATAATACAGGAATGGGAACCATTATCTGGAAACCTAGTGTCCAGAAAACTCTGAAGTATGTAAAGGACATCTCCTATAGAATTTTTAAAAATTATTTTAACAAACTACTGGGTTTATTTAATGTTTACATGAATTTCTAAGGTATGAAGATCCAAATTGTGATAAGATCCATTATCTGGAAACCCCAGGTCCAGAGAATTCTGGATAACAGATCACATACCATGTAAATGTAGGGATACAGAGGGTTAGTTCCCCTCTGTTCCTAAAAATGTGAAATCACATGTTGGGAAATCCACTGTATGTGAGCTACAGTGTCTACCTAAAGCCATGGCAGGGGCTGGAGCTCTTGTGCCTGTGCAGCATGGGAGATATCAGAGAGTGCCACAAGGTGTGTCTGCTGCACTATTTTTGTATATATAGGAGATGCCATGTGCTCACAGTGATTCATACTTTCACTTTCATTGAGAGAAGGTGGACAGAACTCTGGAAAGATGTAAAGGCTAGAATGGAGTTTGAGGCCTGCCAAGCCTGAGGCAAGGTAATCCAATGCCTGGTAAGCTCAACTATGCAGGTTTAGAGCTTGCCTTTTGTGTGCTCACATTATGGGGAGTGCTGGGAGCTGTATTTCAGCAGAGGAGGACTTAATTAGCTTGCACTATGGACAGTGCTGGAAGCTATGGCATGAGGATAAAGCAAGCTGCATGTGCTTCACTGAATGAATTTCATCGCTATGGATGTCTGCTTCAGCTCTGTATGAGCCTACCCATTTGAGTGAATCAAGTTGAGTTGTGCCCAAGGGAGTGTAGAAAAAGAAAAGGATCCAGCATGTCTCCAGTTTGTGACACAGGCTTTATTTGTGTGCCTGCCATGTGGGAGCAAATATCTTTGTCCATTGTGAAAGGTATTTGGGCAGGTAGCACTACCTGGGACACTAATGCTCTAAGGAGTAGTGCGGGACTTTGCCTGGCACAGAGGGCCAGGATTGGACTGCAGATATTCCAAAGGTAGTGGGTCATTTATTAATGTGAATGTACAATTTACTTTAATCTTACAGAAAGTTGTTATACAGTACTTTTTGTGTTTGAATGTTTTCCTAATGGGGCCATCCACAGGTGTATTCCTGGTGTATTCCCAGATCCCATTAGGTGGAGGCACTGCCATGAGAGGTAATTGCCAGTAACTTTTCACTTAGCAAAGGGGACTTAGGACCTGCATTTGTAAGAAATATGTGATGTATAACCTTTGAGACGGTGGGGTGGACAAAAAGGGGTTACATATATATCATTAGAAATATGACTCTCAGGTTGGAGAACAGATCGCAATTATAAGTGAAGCAAATTACATATATCTGTTTCCAGGAATCAGCATACAGAAAAGGTAAACAACTGTTTTCAGTAGATTTGTTTTCCTATGACAAGTTTATTGTGTGAAAGTTCAATATCATCTTAAAAACCAGTGTTTAACATTATTATATGGTTTTAAAAATCTATTATATAAAATGCGCACAAATAGAATGTAGGTGCCTATTTTGCACCCACACAACAAGATCTAAATGACATTCCATTATCCAAGATTAGTAACACGGCACTGAAAAACACTGTACAATGCTATTATTTTTCTGTTCCACCCTTAGTAGAACCAAAGGTTGCTCAGGTGAGAATCACATTCAGTAATGTTCCAGCTCATGTAGGTGAAACTTGCAATATCCCTCTGTTTAGACTGAAGGAGCACCTGTAGCATTATTGAATGTAACCTATTTTGCTAGGGTAATTAAGCCTAGTCAACAAAAAGCAGATGAAAATCCTGCAGAACAAACCTAATGTCTACATCATACTAAAAGTACATTCTTCAATAAACTACAATATAGATATGACTGAGCTTTCAAACTGAGAATTGGCAGAGCCTAAGAAACAGATTGACCGGCATTTTTTAAATGTAAGAATATTAATATTTAGCATCTTCCTTTAAAAGACAAGGAAAGTCTAAAATAGAATACGGCTAGAAAAGCTGTATTTTGTATACTAAACATAAACATTAACTTACTGCACCACAAGCCTAATCAAACAAATGATTTATGCTTTCAAAGTTGGCCACAGGGGGCTGTCATCTTGTAACTTTGTTATACATCTTTGAAAGACCAAGACTGTGCACATTCTCAGTGTAGCATGGGCTGCTTAGGGATCATGATGAAAACAGATAAATAATATCTGCCAGAAGCCGATACAGCAAGACTGATTAATAATCAGAATATACAGACTGCTCTGGGTCCTGTGTTGTCATGTAATCTAATGTGTGTTTTGAAGTTTTTGTATTGTTTAATACAAACTTTCTCCAACTCTGCAGTGGCTGCAGCAAAATATCTCCCAAATACAGTAGAATCCCAGTTTATCTGTTTAAATCTGGCTCCATGATCTTGGTCCCTGCAACTGGAGTTTAAAACAGTAAAGGGGATGTAAAGGCAAAAATAAAATCCAATACAAATTTCTACACAGTCGCCAACTGCTCTACAGGGGAACAAAGCTGCTGGAACGTAACGTTCAGGAAAATGATGATCTTAGTGAATTTGCGTAATTACGTTAGACTTTACTTCGCCTGGTCTGATTTGGTCTGGTTCAATACAATAGACAGGAGTTTGAAAAAAAAAAATTTAAACATTTTCCTAAGTCCCAAAAAAACGCTGGCGTGTTTTACCATTGGAGGGTGATAGTCTGAAAAATATCGATTTTTTTGGGGGGGGGGGTTACTCTCCTTCCCCCCTACATTTCCTAACATATGGCAACTCAACTATATAGGGAGCACATATTTAGGGCAATAGGACAACTTTATTTAATTTATTAAAGGTTTCTCTGTTCCAGAGAAATTCGCGAATTGGCGAAAAGTTCGCGTCAAACGCGGCGCGGCGTTTCCGACACGCGTCGCGTCAATCGCGTCGTTTCCGACGCGTCACGTCGTTTTTGGCGCGCGTTGCGTCGTTTTCTGCGCGTCGCGTCAAAAACGACGCGCGACTCGTTTTTGTTGGCGAATTTTTCGGCCGCGAATTCGCCCCTGGCGAATAAATTCGCCCATCACTAGTGGCTGTAACATTTACTTCTATTATACGTTAAAGTTCTCGCCGTATGCAAATTAGGCTTCGCTAGCGTAACTGCGCTCTGCCTAGCGAAGTAACACTAGCGCAACTACGCTACCGTTCCTCGACCTGAGCGTAACTTCGTACTTTAGTGAATTTGTGTAGCGCTGGCGAAAATTTGCCTGGCGCTAGCAAAGCCAGCGCTGGCGAATTTTCGGATCTTAGTGACTTTGCCCCATAATCTTAATTAGCATACCTCCCAACATTTTGGAAGTAAAAAGAGGGACAACATTTTTTTTTCGCAAGTAGCACGGCTAAATTTTGACCATGCCTCTTTTTGTGGCCACACCCCCTAAATACAATGTTCATTTTACAAAATTTGGCAGATTATGAAAGTTTGAAAATATTTCTCCTGTTACAATGACTTATTTTCTTATCTCAAAAGTGTAACAAAGTATCTCATTTGCACCTGTTAGCCATTATGGGCTCTCTGCCAAAAGCCAATTAAGTTAGAAACTTTATTTCTTTTTCTGGCTGTTTAGTGCAGAGAAAAGAGGGACTTTCCAGTACAAATGAGGGACTGTAGGTTGAGCTGTCAAAAGATGGACTGTCCCTCCAAAAAAGGGACAGCTGGGAGGTATATTAATTAGAGATGTTGATGCAAATGCTTGAAGTGGCCACTTATTATTACAAATGTCCAAGGAAGCATAATAAAGACAAAGAGATCCTATACATGAGCCCACCCTAAAACAAATGTAGCATGCCCCTCAAATGGTTGGGAAAAAAATGTTAACACAAAAATCTTTAATAGTTAGGACTTTTGAAGGCAATCCCTCTTTAAAATATGTAAAAACGCCAGTGTTTTTTTTAGAACTTTATGACTTTCCAGCATACAGGATATGATGTCACTGACATAAGATTGAAAAGATGTAGCTTCATATAATCAGTTCACCAGGTATAAATTGGTGAAGGAAACTCTGGCGAAAGAGGTAATGTTCTGTAAGATTCACACACTTTAGTGAATTTGTGGAGTAACAGGGTGTGAAACTACACTAGCGATCTTTCTTTCACTAGCGAATTGTCCTCTACGACTTTTAGTATATTGGCAATGTGCCTGTTTATGGGATATCTGGTGAATCACTAGCAACAGCCACTTCACCCTTTAGTAAATCTGCCCGAATTTGTTTTTCATTTAATATTAGTAGCAACGGGGTATTTTAGCTGCCTTTACCACTGGTGGATAATATGCCCTGTGTGCCACAACCCGAATGGCTGACGCTGCTGGTACAGGCAGGACTGTATTTAGGTCTGATGGTGCCCCCACGTCACGCACTGATGTCACGTGATGTATTCAGCGGAAGTGACGTCACTTCCACATTCTTTCACGGACCCCCTACCCCTTAATCTCGTCTCCGTGGCGGAGGGTGGGGAGGGTTTTTTTAAAAAAGAAAAACGAAAAATAAAAATGCACCCCAAGGGCTGCCCCCAAAATCGTGCCTCCCTATATATAAATACGGCCCTGGGTACAGGTGGTCATTAATATGCACATATTACGTATATACTAGAATAGCCCCAAAACATGAGAAGTTATGGAACAACCTTCGTCGATCTGGGGCTTGGGAAATAACATTGAATATAAGAAACAACAGCTTATCTTAAAGGACAAGGAAAGTTAAACTAAAGAAGTAGTCCAGAAATGTTGAACATTATGTTTTGTGCTTCTGCACCAGCCCAAGGCAACCGCAGCCCTTTAGTAGTAAAGATCTGTGTCTCCAAAGATGACCCAGTAGCTCCCCATCTTCTTTTCTGCTGATTCATTGATTCACATGCTCTGTGCTGCTGTCACTTACTGAGCTTAGGGACCCACTCTCAACAGCTGCTCTGAACCCACTGAGCATGAGAGTGTCACAGACACTTTCCAAGATGGTGACCTCCTGTGACAAGTTTGAAGCCCTGGATCATTGCTGCTATTGACAATTGGAAACTTTAGGCTGCTGCAATATGCTCAGCATATAAAACAGCATTTTTAGCCACATTCAAATTTAGGGTTTAGTTCTCCTTTAAAGCAGTTTCATTGTGAAGTGCTGGATCTCTCTGAAAGCTCAGAATCAGGCTACCTACAAACTAATATTGCAACTAAAAAAATACATGTATTGGTTAAAGTATAAAATAGTTTGCAATATACAGAGTGCAATTTAGTAATAAAAACTACACAATAAATATGACAAAATCCCTTCAAGGTCCAACCATTG
Source organism: Xenopus borealis (assembly GCA_024363595.1). Lineage (NCBI taxonomy): Eukaryota > Metazoa > Chordata > Amphibia > Anura > Pipidae > Xenopus > Xenopus borealis. The sequence continues at coordinate 88,982,485 of CM044438.1, read as the reverse complement.
TATCAGTGCACCTGTGAGCTCATTACAAGGCTTCCAGGAGTATCTAGCAAAAGGCTTTCTCTCCACATTCCCATCCTAACTGTCCTTCAGTCTGTTTTGGAGTTATATTTGAGATAAAGGAACAGTTTATTGTAAAAATAAAAATTTGATAAATAGACATTACTGTTCAGTGAGTTTGCAATTGATCCTCAGCAAAGCAGGAAGTAGTGTTCTGGCTATTACGTTAGACATTCAGTCACTCCAGCCTTTATACATTACATTTTTGACTGACTAACTATATTAGAAATATTTTTTATTTTGCACAGTCTATCTATTTACTCAGTTTTTATTTTTATACTGAACCAATTCTTTAAGAGAATTCACACAAAAGGCCATCTTTGTCCCATCTGAATTTGACATTATTCACCAGAAAAAAAGAGTTAATAAAAAGCTTACACCAATTCAGACTGATGCAAGCTGTACTGTAGTTTCACTAAAGCAACACTCAGGAACAGAAAGTTAACTCAAAGTTTACATAACAGCCATATTCACAAAACGCATTAAGGCTTTTGTAATTGTCACTCCAATACAGGCTAAATTCAATTGCAGTTTTAGAAAAGCTTTTCTCCTTATTCAAATCCAGATTGTACTGTATGTGTTTATCACATAAAAAATCTAGTGAAGTATATGGGGAAAAAACTCAATTAGGAGAACATTTTTTTCTCCTCAAATTGAATTTCGTCCAGTAGACCAGATTCCGTTGTCCAATTCCAATGATATCTTACTCCAATATCAGTTTATTCCACTTTTATTAACTCTTCCCTTTTGAATGCATTTCTTTCTAGCAAAATTGCCTATTTAGGGTTGGGGCAGACAGGGAGGTTTAGTTGCTTGGTGTTTAATCGCCTCTTCTGCGATGTGACAATCTCCTTGAACTGACTGCTCCCTTCCCGCAGCCTGTTTGAATGAAAGGCCTTTCGATTTCCGGAATCGCCCAAAGTTTCCTCGCTAGGCAACATCGTCTGCCCCAACCCTTACAGTGTTTTTCAGTAATTAAGAAGCAAAAAACATATATATTTACAACCTGTTGAATTACCATGACATATATATTACCATAACCATGAAGCAAGAAAGGCTACAGCAGTGAGATACAATCTCACTGAACTCAAGCCTTTTTTCAGAGCCAAAACATTTACTTTTGATTGTCGAGCAAAAAAAAAAAACATTACTAGGTGCCTGAAGAGAGGGGGGTCACAAAGGGCAGCCCAATGCATTCTGCACAAACTGCCAACTCTACTTGCACTTAAGCAAAGCAGTTGGATTTGGCAAACAATTATTACAGTACTGACTGGGATGTATGTAACTCCATATGTTCTATGTATATAATTTATATGATTTAGTTGTATAAACACATTTACTTTATAGCGATACAAAATATGTTGGCGCTATATAAATAGATGTTAATAATAATATTACTAAGGAAGAGACCATCTTTAAAGATACAATTTCTCACCTGACACAGTTTACACTTCATTTTAGCCAATTTTATAATTTTTCTGTGAATGATGCCCCACCTGCCATGCCAGGAATTTCTCACCTTGTATTTCAAATAGCACCACTGAGATAACTCTTAAAGGCAGGCAACCCTTCACTTCTCAACCAGCTTCTCATTTTGGGGTTTAGTAGTGTTAGCAAGTGAATATATTCATTTACTTGATCTGTACAATAGCAACTGAAAGGACCTCTAAGCTGTGGCCTTTATGCCAAAGGCTACAAAAAATAGGGTTATACAAATTGCTAGCCTAAATGATAAAATATGATATGCTCTATATAGAGAAAATGAAAAAAGCTCTTCTGAGTTTGTATAGTAGTGGAAAAGCAGAACGAATGTATGTGCTAGGAAATTGTTTAGTTAAGAATATATGGGTGGAACTGTGCTTGGAGTGTTTGGGTGCAAGGATCTCCTTATTGTCCCATAGAAGAAAGAGTTTAATATAGCATGACAACAAGCACAGATATATGCTTACAAAGTGAACAAAATGTAAACCTATTGGAAATATATTAGAATTGGGAAGTTCTACGAAATGTAGAATTGTACTGTTTGCCAATAAAACTGGAGATCAATGAACCCTCTCTATCACAGCACTTCATATTTAGGTATGGGATGAACTGGAAATAGCCTTCCTTCAAAACTTAAGTAGTAGCTACTGTATGTCCATATGCAGAATTAAGTCGATTCTGTAAAGTTGATGAAAAGCACATAAATTCCATTGAGGATTGCATTACAAAGATGTATTTCATTTTTTGGATATTGTGGTCATTGGAAAGAAAGAGCACAGCATTATAACCTAGTTTAAAATAACACAATTACTCAAGTATTAGAATTCATTTTTAGTAAAAAAAAATCATACAAATTCATCATAAACTGCTGTTCTTGATTAGAAAATGCAACACTAATAATTACCTGTGCTACAAGGGATCATTATAACAGTCTGGCAGATCAGACTACCTGCTGGTGTCCCTATTGCATGCTTATTATAGATGCCTTTCAGCAGTGTCATACTGGGCTGGTGGGACTCTGGGAAAAAAACTTGGTGGGACCCAGACCTCATGGGCTCCATCAGCCCAAACATGTCCCCCAGGGGCAATAGCTGTGTTCTCCCTGGATCTGATTGCTGCTCTCTCCTGCACTGATTGTGAAGAGAAGAGGTACGTGCCTATAGGGGTATGTGAGGTTGAGGGGGGCTGCAGCTGAGGCAGGGGACCATGAACGATGGTGAGGAGGCAGGAGGGGTGGGCTCCAAATCTGCAGTCCCGGAGCCCCCTTCAGTCCGACACAGCCTTTCCGTAATTGCACAAAAGCAGAAAATGTAATATTACTAATAGCTATAGGTATAGGCATAACAAGTAATAATGCTATAAAGATATAGATGTTTTTTTCTGTTCTAAAACATTAACCTTCTGACTGCTGGAGAAACCTGCAGTGCCACATCTTATAAGTCACTGGAAGGTAACTCAACCACTGATATCACTGATTCCTTTAGATAGCATTCACTTCAGTAAAGAGAAATGTCTAGCTAAGAGTAGCACATCCTACTGGGCTTTGAGAGATACACGTAGGAGCAACTGCCAGAGACACTGGGCCAGATTTTCAAACCCATGAGAAATCGTTGTTTAAGCTTAAGGGTGACATTCAATTTGAGAAGAAAAAAAAACTTTTCAAACTTTACTTCCAGTTTAGAGTTTTCATGTGGTAAACTAGATAGAAATAAAAGGCACCTCTTGATCTTGATCCATTGAAAAACTACAGAGGAAGACTGATGTCTGGAATTTATAATACACTACTAGTAGGAGGGGTTCTACAGAATTCCTGATGTTTAACTTGGTACCGACTTGGCATAGTTAATCCAACCAGGCCTGGACTGGCAATCTGTGGGTTCTGGCAAATGACAAAGGGGCTGCTATAAGGTCCCATAGAAAGTCAGTATTTAGTGGGCTGGTAGGGGCTGTTTGGGTCTCTATGTGGGCTGATTGGGCCTCTGTGTACCTGAAATGCCAGGGCCTATTTTAATTCTCAGTCCAGGCTTGAAGCCAACATATGCCAAATTGATATCTATCAAATAAAAAGTCCTGAACTTCAGGAGTACTGCACATTTCCCACCTCCCTTCACCTACTATCAATACTAATAACATAATAAACATAACATGTTCCCATAATAAACATGTTCCCAAAGAATCTTCATCCAAATCATTGAAAACACTGTTAGAAAAACATTAACCTAAACAGAAAAATATATATATATATATATATATATATATATTTAGTGATTTTGATTATGAAGGATTCCTATCAGGAAAATATATTCTGCAATATTTAAACAAATATACAGTACTTAAAATATAGACTAGAACATACTAACATTTTAACTATACTAATTGGTTCATTTGTGCAATACCAGAATAGAGTTCTAGAAAAATAATGTCAATATAAAATTCAATGTCTTTAAAAAAAAAAGAAATCTGTGGCAACTCTGGTAAAGTCCAGTATATTATAAAATATAATAACATAATATAATAACATCAGTCCGTAGGGGGTGTAAGTCAGTAGTGTGTAGATATCAGGCATCAAGACAGGTCCTGATGGGGAGTGGGGAGATGAGGTTATGTGGAGACAGATGTTCTCTTCGTCTGCCCTCTGCTTCTCCATGATTGAGAATCTGTCACCGAGAAGGGGTTAACTGAAATCTGTGAACATTCAGATCTGGGCATATTCAGACTGAAGGGATTGAAAAAAAAAATTAAAAAAACAAATGTAACTACCAAGGTTGTTTTTAAGAGAGAGTAACCATGATTTCCTGTGAAGGCTACAGAAATAAAAAAAAGTAAAGTAACATAACTCAGTGTGTTGTTTGTATGAGAGGAGACGTCATTCAGAAGGAAAATGGCTTTAACAAAAGATATAAAACAATATTTTTTAAGTTTTATTTAAAGGAACCCAAATTCCTGTTGAGGATTTGATCAGTACAGGATTCTGAAGGTAGGCTCCCCCACCAATGCCTAAAGTCACTTACTCACTACCCCAAGCTGCACTCCTTTTTTTTTTTTTTTGGCGTGTCCCATGCATCCATAAAGCTGGCCATAGATGGGCACATTTTATTTTCATGTACCACGAACAATCATTCATTGCAATCTGCCAACCTACCACTAACCATTCAGATTAAATAAAGTAGTAAAAAGAACAAATCAGACAATGTTCTGGCCGTTAAGGCACAGACAGCAATCATACGAAAATTGTGTTCGACAAATAATAGTGACAGTAACCCATTGCTATTGTCAATACTATTATTGTTAGCTGACAGAAATCTTCTAAATTGTGTAATCACCATGGTACAAAAACTGTTGGGATGATCCACACACGATCCGAAAATTGTACTGATCGCTTTATCTTTGCATCTATGGCCAGCTTTACTTCTATTGAAAGTACTATCCAAAAGTACATTGATTTTGAATATATACAGACTAAACATAATGTTTTAAGGTGATGATTATACCACGTTTATAGTGTCAGGGCACTTACAGGGATAGAACGGCTCAGGAAACGTGGACTGGAAGTGAGCCCTGTGTATGAGGGTCAGAATGATCCATACATATCACTAGGTGTGCTGGGAACATTCTGGTTGCCATTGTTGTTAGCTCTCCGTGACCTCGCACACCAGAGTGGGACTGGTACAGGTTGGAGGGAACTGCCTGGGTGCTCATGGCTTGGTTAGTATAAGGGCGACGGGTGGTCTCTGTCTCTTCCAAAGCTGAATTCAGATTTCCAAGGGAGCCAGCAAATTCAAAAATTTCTGAGAAACTGGGAGGAGAAAACACGAGGGAGGAAATAGTACACAAATACGACAACAAAGTGTAAATTCTACAAAGACACTGGCTTGTTATGTGTTTGCCCATACAGAAGTGTTTTCTGGGTGGATTCCAGAGGATACACTTGGTGTTCATTTGTGGAAACAGCAAAGACATACAATGAGTGTTTGACCCGGGCAGTGTTAAGGTCCCCGTCTTACCTTTTTCCCCTTTGCCTTCTTTGCTTTGTAACAACCTTTTTCAATAAAGACACTTGGAGCCCCAGGATGGAATGTAAAGGCCGCAGCTTTATTAACATTAATGAATGCAAAACTGTAACATAACAGTAACCCCCACGGGAATGCTTGCCTAACCGTTCGCTCCACTGAGTGACCAAGCCACTGCCATGCTGGCCACCAGGGCGCTGCCCTTGGATGGGCAAGTGATAGCAAATGGCCTCACTCAACTTTACCTCCCGGGCCCTTACCCGGAGAGGCACCAACACACCACAGCTAGGGGACTACAGCCCCATTACCCCACACTGGCAAGCATTCCCCTGCCTACCCTTTCCATAACCAAGTCCTTCTTGACACCCTTTGACCCCAAACTCCGTTCCAACATAAAAAGGGGGCGGGAGGGCGGGATGTTGATTCTCCGGTGCTGCTTCACACAATGGCTGCCCCTGCTGGTTCCAACTGGATACACCTTTTCCAGGTAATCCCTCCTTAATCCCAGCCCCACCAATCCTAACCGCCTACCTGACTATGGCCCTGCCTAACCCGGTCAAAGCTTCCCTCCCTCTATTTTCTAGTCTGGGAAGCCCTAATACTGTAGACATCCAGCATGCAGTGCGACAAAATGGTTCAGCAACATGCACAGCAAAGGGGGTGGCACAGACTATGCAATATGCACTCATCAAACAAAATATAAACAGGCAACAATACAAAGCATTTTGAACTATAAACAATATTTAAATATTTTGGTATGAACTGCATTATTATTATTGGTACAAATGCAAGTGAACAGTACGGCTATTGCTGTACCACAGAGACTTACAAGGTGCAGTTGCATCTACAGGTATAGGACCTGTTTCAAGAATGCTGGGGACATGGGGTTTTCCGGATAATGGATCTGTCCGTAATTTAGATCTTCATACGTGAACTCTACTAGAAAATCATTTCAATACTAAATAAACCCAATGGACTGGTTCTACTTCCCATAAGGATTAATATACAGTCTATCTTAGTAGGGATCAAGTATAAAGTTACTGTTTTATTATTACAGAAAAAAAGGAAATCGTTTTATTTGATTATAATAGAATCTATGGGAGACAGCCTTTTCATGATAACGGGCTTCCAGATAATGGATCCCGTACCTGTACAATGAAACCTCAGTTTTACATACCCTGATTTTATGTTTTCTCTGCTTTTTTTGTGGTCACACCAATATATGTATATAATGCATTTACATGAGTTTACATTATCCCAGATTTTACAACATTTGTACCGTAATAAATATGTAATAATACCACATGGTATGGGATCTGTTAATCTGGAAACCTGTTATTCAGAAAGTTCCCAATTATGGAAAATCTCCTGTAGACTCCATTTTAATTAAATATTAAAATTATTAGAAATTAGTTTCTTTTTTCTATAATAATAAAATAGTACCTTGTACTTGATCCCAGTTAAGATATAATCAATCCTTATTGGAGGCAAATTACATAATTTTTTAGGAGAATTAAGGTATGAAGATCCATATTATGGAGAGACCCCTCATCCAGATAACCCCAGATTCAGAGCATTCTGGATAACAGGTTCCGTACCTGTATTTTTTTGGGGGGGAGGGAAATGAATGCCATCTCTACTATTTATCATGATGTTGATTGATTACATTCTTCTTTAGTGTTCATTTCATTTCATCTAAATACTTCACTATATTTTCCTTTAACAGTTTTAACCATAGAAACTGGACATTATTCAGTGTTACAAAGAAGCGTTTTATTTTGTTTGTAATGATAGCTAGATATACCAGTACTAAATTCCATAATAAATTACATCAGTGATGGCCCATCAATAGTGATGGGTGAATTTATTCCCACGATTTGAGTGTTGAAAACATTCCTAATAATTAAAATTATGTGTGTGGCCTTTGATGGGTAGTGATGGACGAATCATTTCGCCGACTTTTTTTTCGAAACGCAGCCACGTCTCGTCTTGGACACAGGCATCCGTTTCTAGACGCCGCCGTCCATTTTTGGGCTTTTTACCAAGACGAGACACAAAGGCGTTTCGCGAAAAATTCGGCGAAACGATTCGTCCCTTAACACTACCCATCAAAGGCCACACACATCATTTTAATTATTAGGAGTGTTTTCAATAAACACAGACTGATTAAAGTAAAGTTCATGCTAATGCAATGGCTTCTCCCTAGCAACTCTTCCAGGTCCCTTCCATGGGAGCCAGCTCCATGGTTTGGGAAGCACTGATCTAATGTCTTTAAGCATTCAGATTAAATTCCCATTAGGAAACGAATATTTGAATGAAATTTTATTCGAATTATTCGAATCATTCGATTCGATTGAATTTACAAAATTCACTGGTCGAAGTGGTATTCAAAAACATTGGAAAATTCGAATTCAAATGTTTTTGAAAGTTTGATCGAACTTCGAATCCTTCATGTGAATTTTGTAAATCTGCCCCTAAATATTCAGTAATACCATCAAGTAGCCTGTAAGGGATTAAAAACCTTTAAAGGGACACTGTCATGGGAAAACATGTTTTTTCAAAACACATCAGTTAATAGTGCTGCTTCATCAGAATTCTACATTGAAATCCATTTCTCATAAGAGCGAACAGATTTTTTTTTTTAATATTTAATGTTGAAATCTGACATTGGGCTAGAAATTTTGTCAATTTCCCAGCTGCCCCTGGTCATGTGACTTGTGCCAGCACTTTAGGGTGGAACTATTTCCTGGTAGGCTGTTGTTTTCCTTCTCAATGTAACTGAAGGAGTCACAATGGGACATTTTTTACTATTGAGTGCTGTTCTTAGATCTACCAGGCAGCTGTTATCTTTTGTTAGGGAGCTTTTATTTGGTTACCTTCGCATTGTTCTTCTGTTAGGCTGCTACGTGGGGGAGGGAGGGGTTGATATTACTACTGAAGTTTATCAGAGCACAAGTCACATGACTTGGGGCAGCTGGGAAATTGGCAATATTTCTAGCCCCATGTCAGATTTCAAAATTAAATATAAAAAAATGCATTTCAGTGCAGAATTCTGCCTGAGCAGCACTATTAACTGATGCATCTTGAAAAAAATTTTTTTCCATGACAGTATCCCTTTAAGGTTTAGATCCCATAGGTAGGGACTTACAATGCATTGTTTAGTGCTATAAAGGAATAACAATAGTCCAAATTAAGAACAAAGCAACATATAAAGAATCTTTGCATGGTTGTAGTATAAACACATGCTTCTGAGGCCCTTGCATTTGTCATGCTGTGTACAGTGATATAAATCAACAATTTATAATTCAATTAATAATAAAGTAGCAGTCTTTGCATAGTTATAGTAAATGTGTGAATATAATTCTGCATATGATCCTGAATGCTTGAAAAAAATATTTCTATATGTAAGATATGGCTGCGTATGGACACATAACGGCAAAATAGGCAAAATGTCTGGTGTAACAGATATAATAAAGACTGTACTGTGAGTAAATGATTTCCAAGAAAAGCCATCTTACCCTTACACATGATCTGTAATAGCAAATAGCATATCCTGCATGGTTAAACATGGTTAAACATGCTCTATACAATCTACCAGTGTATCAAGGCAACTTAAAAATGTAAATTTACATGAAAAATATAGGATAATAAAGTAACCAGCGTATACTGCATTGGCAGATGACACTTCTGAAAGCCATTAGTTCAGTGATGTAATAATAGTGTCACATGCAGAGATACAGAATTATCCCACGCAGACATTCAGGGAACTGGTTCCAAAGTGAAGATGAACTACTTCAGTGCCAAAACAATAGCTGAGAAGTCTTCGATGGATTACTGTACATTTAGTATAAGTTTAGTTGTGTGTAGTAAGCAATAGCAAATCAAAAATAATTAAGATTTGATGAACCTAATGAAATTACTGTACAGGTAGTGTCAAGTAATGACATATGTTTCTCAAACATGACAGTAGAAAACTGCCGCTGGAAATCCACCCAATTTCAGTATGACTGCTTCTTGTCTTAAACACAATTGAAATCCAAAAAAATTATTTTTTGTTGGCTAACAAAGGGTTCCTATCTGAGTACTTTCGCAATTTACAGTCACTTTCTATATATTATTAGTTTATGTAATATATCTGCATTTTAAACTGCTAATACCAGGCTTTTGGCTCAAATTAGAGTCAGTAACCGGAGGGTTAATTGAATCCAGTAAGTGCATAGATAGTGCATAGATAGTAAGGTTCACTGACACTCTGGGCCTTCAAATAGAGTCGCTGAGTTGAAACCCGAGGTATAGCCTAGCAGTAGAAAACTGTCTAAAACTGCCAATATCTCAGAAACCAATTAAAATAGAAAATTAATGTAAATTGCAACAATTGTCAGGGATCAGTTCGAATAAATTTATATTAATTCATTTAGGGTGGTTTAGATCCTCTTTTGATGGCTGGCAGAAGGGCTTTTCTTCAGAGGTGTGGGTGTTCGCTGATACGCTCACAAATAGCTCCAACAGCTCTCTCATATATGTATATATATATATATACATACATATATATATATATATATATATATATATAGGTCCAAAGAAAGCACTCACGGCATAGTCCTTCAGTAGTGTAGAAAAAAGTGTTTATTCATGCATAGTGCATCAACGCGTTTCGGCCCGCATGGAGCCGTCGTCAGCACCCGGCAATAAACCCTATGAATGGTGAGTGCCATTACAGCTATTGATTATATATATATATATATATATATATATATATATATATATATACTGTACATGTCAACCATAAGGGTCAAATTTGAAGGTATTGCAGAGTATAGAATTGAGCAGTTACTAAACCTGCAGGTGAAATACATGAAAGTGGACCCGTCACCCCAAAAAAATATTCAAAATCCTATTTTATCACATTAGTCAAGCAAAATGAACATTAATTACACTATATAAATTATTTTATTCTTGCTTTCTTCAGTCTGGGAATTTATAATTATAGCAAGCAGGCAGGAGCCATTTTGTGGACACTGTTATTAAGACAAGCCTTACATAATCTCAGAATCTTGTTTGTGCACCAGAACGGGGGACCCGATGTCTATACCCATGTCCTGGCTACACAATTAAATGGTTAAGAGAACTGGGGGAATGTGTGGGGAGCAGTGGCATCTAGGAAGTGCTGAATGGAAAGTGAATGTAATTATCTGCCCTGCCTCTATACCTAAGGCATAAAGGAGTGGCAGACAATATTTGATTGACAGCTGAGAGATTTAAATGAGCTTAAAACAGCTATGAATGCTTTAATAAACTTGAAGGTTCAGTAAACAGCTTGGCGACCACTGGCATTAGCTGCCACTAGTGCTGTTTGTATACACAACACTGTACATCCACATTATACATTAATACAAATATAGACAATATATGCAATACAATATGCACAATTAAGTGGCAAGTGTGAAGACACATGGAAGAAAGCCCCTGTCACTTACAGCTTGCCTTCTAAGTGGGTGGGTAACTTTCAGAACAGAAGGGAAATAAGGGCTGCAAATTAAAGTGCCTGAAGTTCTGAAGACATCGAGGAAGGATTTTCTAAGAAGCAATTCCAGTGTTAAGGAGCAGCAAGAGAGAAGGGTTCAAGGCAAAAGACAACCATGGAAGAGGTTTTTGTATACAGGCATTGGCTCAGCTGGCCAAGAACTTATGGAGATACAACAGATAAGATGTAATGTGGTGCAGACAAATGAAGGTCCATGGAAAGAGAAGTTATTATTTGCGTATTGGTAAGTACTGATAAGCATCTGAACGGGAGCCTGTTCTCTCTTAGGTGACAGGTAGAGGTTTCTAGCAGCAGAGCTTAAAGAAACAGTAACAGCAAAAATTTAAGTGTTTAAAGTAATTCAAATATAATTTACTGCTGCCCTGCACTGGTAAAAGTCATGTGTTTGCTTATATAAACAAGCTGCTGTGTGGTCATGGGGGCAGAGAAATTAAGTATTAAGAGCAATCCAGACACACAGCGTCTCAGAGGTACCCACTCATTGATAATGTTACATGATGTGTATGCATATTGGATGAACCATGTATATATCAAATGTTTTATTTTTGATCACTCACTCGGGAAATATATGGACTCAGACATTTGATTTCTTGTGAAGATGTTTGGAGAATTTGAAGGGATTTCTATGGATAACCTCCAATGGACTTATTATTTGTTCGCTAAAAGAACTTACAGCTGAACTAATTAACCTAACTGGATCACACCCACAACCCCCCTCCCTGATTTCCCTCCCCCTTCACACACTATATCACTATGTGTTATACAGGTCACATATAGGCTTGAGAAAGGACCCAGTGGGGTCTGAAACGTTGCCTAGTATTTATCTGCACTATTGGGGCCAATAAAACAACCTTGATGCACTAGAATACATTGAATTTATTGGTGTGCTACAGTATACCTGGCGTTGTACAAGAATTTGGGTCACAGGCGGATGATCCTTCTACTGTTTGAGCACCCTATCCATCAAAAGGATTTTCTTACAGGTTGAAGCTCTTCATAATTGTGTGGTATTTTATGTTAAATGTCTGAAGCAAATCAAAGTGAAACCAAAAGTGCACATTGGGTAGCTGTCAATATAATTTTAAAACCATTGGTTCTCAATTCAGTTGCTTAATTTGTTTAGTTGTCATGATTTGTTTTACAGAAAAACAATTAAATTCACTTCTGCACACCACTTACTTGCATTTAGGGTGCATTTATTTCCCAGACTACCTCCAAGTCCAAAAGTATCCAAGCTAGACAAGGGGAAGAAGCACACCAATTCACACAGGCTTAAGCCTTCATCTTGTTTATTACAGACATTATGGCACAAGCTTCCGGGGACCAACCCCTTCCTCAGGTGCAAATACTAGAGGAAGGGGTTGGTCTCCCTTACCCTTCAATTGTACAGCACTGAAGAATATGTTGGCACTATAAAGATACTAATAACAAATAACACTAAATATGGTGTAAAATAATATGCAAGGACAGAATGCATCATATTGTTCTGTCAGTTTTTCATGGTTTTTGGATTCTGTATTGCATATGAAGATTTTAGCCACTTTGATATTGCAAATTAACCACATCTGAAAAAATTTAATAATCATGCCACAAACATGAATTAGTTTAGAATCTTGAAAATGGAGTTCACCTGCATTGTATGGAAGTGTAGTCTAATGGCCGAGTACCTTCAAACTGACCTCTCTGTCTCGTTCATAAATATTATTTCTAGAGAACCTCCCACATACAGACAACTCTTCAAAGTTGGTCAAAATCCGAGTTATGGCCCGACTGAATCTGTTTCTGATTACTTCAGTGAAGGTCTCCCTGAAGCCACAACCAGGTCTGCTTTCTAAATATAACAAGAACTTACAACGTATTTACATGTATAAATGATGGCACATTTTATTTATAAATCTGTAGCACAGCTTTAACAAGTGATAAGTCTCAGGTTGGAATGGGCTTGTTCTTCATTACAGCTGCACCATTTAACATGGTGACCACTATGGAATTGCTGAAGCAGCATAAAGCAGGCTAAGCCAGAATCATTCAGCAGTTGGTTACCCATGGGTTAGCTTAAAAAATGAAGATAAGCAGGTTGCAGAATGTGGGTACAGAGACAAGATAGTGGGTCATGGAATCACAGATCTCAAAATATGCATCTAGGCCTCATCGCCACTGGTGATGCAGTTTTATGGTGGCCAGTAGATAGTGGGTCAAGTTGTAGATAAAGCAAGTAAAAATGTGAGTAAAAAGCTGGGATGCAGGTCTACTAAAGCAGACATATGTAAGTAAACCGGGCTGTATACATGTAGGAATGGAATGGCCCTCCCTTTGGTGACAGGTGCATGTGCAGTACAGTTTGCATACTGTGCATATGTTAACTTTAGTCCTCCTTTAAGCACCAAAGGATATGATTTGATAGACCTATTTACCAAAATTCCAATTTGATTTTAGATTTTCTACCATGACTAAACTCACATTTTTAATAACCACAAATGTCTACATTGTTACCAAAGGGGTTCAGCTTTTAAGGGGCTGATTTATCAAGGGTTGAAGTGAAAATTCAAATGAAAATAATTATAATTTCGAGGTATTTTTGTGTACTTCAACTGGGGAATAGTCCAAATTCGATTTGAATTTGCAAAAATTTTTAATTGTATCATGTACTGTCTCTTTAAAAATTCGACTTCGATTATTTGCCATCTAAAACCTTCCCAACTGCTGTTTTAGCCTATGGGGGGGGGCTCCTAGGACCTATTTGGAGTCAATTAGTGGACTTTGAAAAATCCAATCAAAATTTTATTGAATGCGCTATTACTTCAATTCATACGATCTGAAAATGGACCTATTCGATCGAAAACAGACCTATTTGACCAAAAAAAAACTTTGATTTTGTTTTTTTAATTTGACCCCTGATAAATCTGCCCCTATGTCTATTTGCCTTCTTCTTCTAAATCTTCACAGCTTTAAAATGGGGGTCACTGACCCCATCTAAAAACAAATGCCCTGTTAAGCTACAAGTCTATTGTTATTGCTACTTTTTATTGCTCATCTTTCTATTCAAACTCTCTCCTATTCATATTTCAGTCTCTTATTCATAACAATGCATGGTTTCTAGGGTAATTTGAACCCTATCAACCAGACTGCTGAAACTGCAAACTGGAGAGCTGCTGAACAAAGAGCTAAATAACTCAAAAACCCATAAATAATAAAAAATGCAAATTGTCTCAGAAAAGATCCAAATATTAAAAGTGAAAACAATTACAAACAGAATCAGAAAAGCACACAAAAACCTCAAAATCCTTGTTTTCATTTTCATGCACTAAGAAATGGGAAAAAACCCAAAAAAACTGACAGTTTTGTCGCTGTTTTTAAGTGAGCAGGAATTTCTTTGAGGGGAGCAAATAGTTGAACAAAATATAAAAGCATCAGTGTAAATATGGCAAGCAAGTTACAAGTTATAAGCAACAGAGACTTGAAGCTTTTAGAACCACATCAAACTGTTACTTTTCTCTGTTCCTTTCTTTTATTCACTTACAGCTTATTAATTGAAATGAAGCCATGCTGCTTCAATCTCTGATGCTCTGAATCTCCCCCATGCTACAGCCTTTGCTAGATCAGTCCATTCTCCTGGAAATACACTGGGCACAGCAGGTCCAATCAAGCAATCTGACCATGTAACACTTTTATTAGACACTCCGAGGGAGACATGATTATAATGTACAGAGAGCACTTTCAAATAAATATGTCTGAGGTAGAAAAGCTTTTGCCTGGATCTATGAACTCCCACAAGCAGAAAATGTACTGAACATACATCTAATGGTGCTGAGTATATTCTTCCAAGATAACAATGTGCTTAAAACCAATTATCCTTTAACTTGTACTGCCATGGCTTAAAGATAAAACGATCAATAACAGTGCCACAAGTAAAGGTGTATTACAACCCTAAGTACTGTAGAAAGTGACAGCATATCTAAAAGGGGTTGCAAAACACCTCCCTAGTAATGAACACCAGTGCTAAAGTAATTGTATGGAAGCTTCCTTTACAAACCATCACCCAGACACATATGGAAAATGAAAATGGAATTATGAGGTTATGCATGTGCAACTCTATTTTGTAACTAATTGTACTACTAATGATACCTAAAGCTATGTTGCCATGCTTACTTATCTTATATGAAGGAAGACTCCAGTAACAAGTGTTTATTTGGACATTTGACTCCAATGCCTATACAGTATTTTACAGTAGATGCATTGTTTCCCAAATATATTAACCCTCCTTGCATATTAGTCATGCAGATCAAAGACAGACTTTGATTCATGCAGGGGTAAATTGATCCATGCAGGGAGATGGCTTGATAAAGGGTCAGAAGGGCCCGAAACGTTGCCTTGTAACACTTGAAGTAAAAATAAATTTTTTCAAAATACCGGAGTGCTGCTGTCTTTTTGATACTTGATCCATGCAGGGAGGTACAAGCAGAAGTCTGGGCTGGCCAGTGTTTCTTAGGCCAGTGCTAGACAACAGATCTTTGCTCATTACTTTCACATCACACCTCTAAATTAAAGTAGTGATCCTCAACCAGTGGTTCTCGAGCATCTCGGATGCTGTTCTCAGTGGCCGCAGAGAAGGTGCTTATTTTAAAATTCCAGGCTTGGAGACAACCATTCATTTAATAAAATAGAGCCTCCTGAAGGCTGTTGGTCTACAAAGGGGCTACCAAATAGCTAGCCACAGCCCTTATTTGGCATCTTCAGGGACTCTATGCTTGTGTTGCTCCCCAACTTTTTTTACATTTGAATATGGCCCACGAATTCATGGGCCCCTGTGTTTAAATAATTAAGGTCCTCTTAGCATACACCAGTGCCATGGATGGATGTGAAGGTTTAATTTTCCAACACCACACTCAAAATGACAGATAATGGGCAAGGCTGTTCTAACCAAGTTGTCCATGTACAAGGATTGCAACCTTACAGTGATTTTGAAATAATTTGTAAATTCAACTGATATTGAAAGCAGTATCTAAGTAAAGTAAGCAGCCAAATAAATTTCCGTGATGGATGACATCCTGTTTATTCAATATCTAGTTTGCACAAGCATATCTACATTTTGTTTTAATAGATTAATTGGACTTCCCTTGGTCACATGAAAATTACTTTCTGACTGATAGATACCAAAGCATGAACACTAAACAAACTGCCACCTTCCAATCAGAGGGTGATTATAATAAAAAACAACATTTTGGTGGGGGGGGGATTAAACTGATCAATACTTTATGACTTGATTATGTTACTGAGGTTTTGACGAGATAATCCAATCACAGCTTGCTATTTTTAAATTCATACCCCCCATATCTTTTAGGGTAGTGGCTCACAGGCAGATTCGCAGAGATTTAGTCGTCTAGTAGTGACTAATCGCCTGTTCTTCAGGGCGACAATCTCTGAACTGCCTTCGTGTGTCTTCCCTTCCTCTATACTTAAAAGTTGCCTGCTCTAAGCACATGCGGCGCTTCGTTTTTCGAAGTTGCCCGAAGTTTCCTTGTGAAAGTCCCCGAATCTGCCTGTGTGTCACTACCCTTAAATGTTATACTGAAAGCTCTTGTTTTGCAGCACTGCATGCATATAACACAGGCAGAAAGGCCTATTCATCAACAGTATCATTTTAGTGATTTTAGAGGTTTTTAAAACCACAAATAAAATCCCTTTCTCTAAAACGATGAATGTCCTGATCTTTATTAAAAGATAAAAAAATAAAAAGCTGAACAAGCAGAAAAAAAATGTGAATACAGGTACCTCTAAAATTCTAGTTTTTCCAGCAATTCCTAGCGAAAAAAAATCCGAAAACTTATAAAAGCCAAAACTGATTAAAAAGAGTCCAATAGTAACAGCCCAACTCCCACTGACTTCTATTGAACCATGACAACTTTTACCGTTTTCTATATTAGAGTTTAAACATGAGATAAACCTAATATCACATTTTTGCTACCAATATAAATTTAAGAAACATATTTAGGATCAAGTACGGGGTACTGGTTTATTATTAAAGAGATCATTTACAAAAAAAAATTGAATAATGTGCATAAAATTACAACAACACACATACCATAGTGTCTTTTATGAAGGACTTTGCCTGAAACCTTCTGGCTCCACCAATGATCCCTAACAAAAACTGTAGATTATTATATATTATATTATATATTATACAGTATGTGTTGAAAATTGATTTTTTTTCTTCATTCATTTCACTGTGCTGCATGTTGAAAGTTGAGCCCTTATATGGCTTAGATATACGATTCTTGGTCTAATTTATCAATTCTTTATCATTTAAAAAGTTTACAGTCTATGCTGAATGTCAATATCGCTGATCATTGATCTGCTACATACTTATTAAGGTTATGTTAAAAAGAACTTGATTAAAAAACACTAGTTATGGGATAATATATATCCCTCTGTGGGCTGCACTATCATCTGCTTTGAAGGCTGTAGTATCATCTGTTACCAGTAAGTAGAGTAAAGTGAAAAATAGCATTAGAGTGGGCTGGAGTGGAGTGAGGGTGTCATCAGACATAAAAGAACAAACAAGTGAATCTCAAAACAAGAAGGTCTACTAAAGAGTTTGATTTCCTCCCCTGTCAAAAGACAGGGTGTATATCATCATTATTTTCATTATTGGATGTAATTACAGGACGTAATTTCGGGAAGTGCTGTACAGAAGAGGCTAATTTATTATCTTTGCTGCCTTTTTATCACAGTGTTTTGCAATGCATGAATAGGCCAGAATATTTGTGCATACAATATTCCAAGCAATTAAGGACGTCAAATGCACAGGAATTTCTCAAGCCAAGCTCTAAATATTTACTTGAAGAGTCTCTGGTGTCAATTAATACCAGCAAAAGTATTTCCTTTAATGTAACAAGTGGAAACGGCTCCTCCTTGAGGACAATGCTATGAATTCTTGATCAAAATGCTAAACTACATGCATTAGCAGTACCTTGTACTTGCATCAGATGCAACTCCTATTTATTGTATCCACATAAATCCACATCCTGTCCACATGAATCAATACTCGTGGCAAAACCCCTTATCTGGAAGTCCCACGTATTCCTTAATATAGATCCGATACCTGTACCAGCAATATCAATTCCTATAGTGTCCTGTTGCACTGTACTGATTATCAAATATGTGTGTGTGTATATATATATATATATATATATATATAATACAAAAAAGCCGTAAATATCTTGCAAATTATATTCTTATAAACGGTGAGTTCTGATGTCATCAGTTATAAACGGTGAGTTCTGATGTAATTTCTGTCACATGACTCACTAAAACTTGTGTATTATAATAAATAAAGTACCCCCGTTTGCAAAATATGAGGATATTAGAAGTTACCTCGGAGTTCCATGACCTGTATAAAAATGTCATGAAACTCCTCGGTAACTTATAATATCCTTATATTTTACAAGAGGGGGTACTTTATTCACTATATAATGATAAAGCATGGTAGCACTCACAGGACTTAGCTTGAGTTTATGTAACTTTAATAAACCATGAGCTATTAAAGTTACAGTAACTCAAGCTAAGTGAGTGCTACCATGCTTTGTCATTTTTGATATTCCAGTCCAGGCACATATATATATATATATATATATCAACGCGTTTCAACCCGCACAGGGTCGTCATCAGGATCCTGATGATGACCCTGTGCGGGTTGAAACGCGTTGATATGAGCGTGCAATAAAGAAATCTACATTTTACTTTTTGACTGCTGAGACAATTTTGCTGTGAGTGCTTTCATCCCTGTGATTATACTGACGTTATCTGGTTAGCACCCAGCCGTGACCTTTTGAATGGTGAGTGCCGTTGAACTGCTCTACATATATATATACATATATATACATACATATATATATACATATGCGGATTTTTTGCACCTTGAGAACGGTCCTAGACCGTGGACCGAAACGTTGGTGCTTTTAATATGTATTATAAATAAATAAAACCTTTTGACTACTTTTGAAGTCGGTGTGCGTGTCTCCACGCTTTTGCTATTTTTTCAACGATTAGACACAGCATCCGAAAACTATTGAGATTAAGTGTGAACAGCTGGAGCGTGTGCGGACGCTAATGGAGTTCCATATATATATATATATATATATATATATATCTTAAAGGATATAATGCCCTGGTGCTAACAGATGTAATGTATAAAGTTTGCAAAAATGCTTTTGCACTCGACTTTTGCAAATAAAGAATTTAAAAGATTTAAATAAAGTCTTTTTTTATTTGCAAAAGTCCTTAGAGTGCAAAAGCATTTTTGATAACTATATATATATATCTGCCCCTTAAAGTGCAAATGGACCAGTGGTATATTATACTCACAGAACCCATAAATTATTTCGCCATGTAGACAAATCTGTAGCAGATCTGCAGGCTTTCAATGTTCATATTCCTTGTGGACAATAAAGTGCGGCATGTGCAGGACTATTTAATAAATAAATAATTATAAATACACTCGATCCTTCATAAAAGTGCCTTTCTAAAAGCAAAGGGAATGTCTGCAACAGCAATAGAAGTTTTTCGGGGTCTTTAAACCTCACTGCATGATTTCCCACTTTGTGTACCCGCGCTTCTGCAATGTTGTGTCATCGCAGAATCATTTTGCCTCATAGGCTTCCTCCAGGAGTGATAACACCATCCAGGTTCCCAAGCATGCCCTGTAAGCCTTCAGAGGATGCTGGGAAACCTGGATGATCTTGCACTTTATTCACAGACCCTATCTTGAACCTGGGAGGAAGCAGATCCTGGAGGAAGCAGTATTATATTTTCCTGGCTAGTGAATAGCAAACACTCACCACATATGCACTGATCAGGAAGCCTGCATTTGATCTTTTTCTCTGTTCAAAGCTTGCATAATGAACAATCTTCTTCCTGGATAAATTAAAGGACTGCACAACATAGACAAAAATATGTGAATAACACATTATTGAGGGCTTCTACTCTCAAATGGTCCAGTAAAGTGCATTTTAAAGTGCTGTAAGTAAAGATGTACTCACTTCTGCACAGCAACAATGAGAATGAGATGCCCACTTCATTTCTGTACAGTAGAGACTCGTATGGTATTCCTGCACAGCAGCACTGGATATACGGTTGCACATCTATTATCTGTACATTAGCACTTCCAAGTACACAAATGTCACAAATGTCGGGGCACTCCACACAATCCGAAAGTCATACGAATCCTTGATTCATATGTGTCACGGTCTGCACCCAACACCAGAACCAGTACCAAGCACCCAGGTCTAGGCTCGTGCTTCATCAGTTAAGTGACCACCTTTGGCTTCGGGAGGAGCCCTCAGCTACTCAGATGCCACCTGGACTTTAACGAGAGGTACAAGGCAAAGGTTCTGGATAGGCAAAGGGGCACGACTGTTGTTAGAGTCAGTAAGGCCAAAGGTCACGGTACAGGCAGGAGTAGGCAAATTCGTAGTCAGACAGCCTGGGTCAAGGCAAGCAGATAGCATGGATCGTCAGGCAGGCAAGGGTCAAACCGGGAAATCAATCAGATAGGATGAGGCAGAAGAGGTAGTTGGTATGCAGGCACAGGTCAGGATACAGAATGTAGAGTAGTCAAGAACAGGCTGGAGTCAAACAAGGGTAGTCAATCAGAATAATCAGGACAGATAACTAGCACAAGTCTCAGGAACCACTAGGAACAAATCCTATAATGGGCAATGTGTACAAACAGAAAGTCCCTTTAAATATTTTAATTTTGGCGCCATTGACGTCAGCACGCATGTACCTTTAAGATGCAGAAGTGCGCGCCACCCATGCACTAGGAAGAGCGGCAGCAGGGGGAGCAGAGTGGCGCAGCAGGCGTCCCTGCCGCACCACTAGACCACCAGGGTGAGTATTCTTCACAATACAATCGGATCTTTGTGTCTATGGCCAGCTTTAAAGGTACTAAAATATTACAAAAACAGTAATTTACCATTAGCATAGATATAATCGCTCATTTTAAAATCAAGTACAAGTAACTGCCTTATTATTACAAAGATAAATCAAACCAAGCAGAATTGTTTTATATCATTGTGTCAAAAGCTGAAAAAAAGCTGTCACATACTTTATACATACATAAAACTTGCTGAGCAAGTGAATGAACACTCAGGTCCAAACTGGAAATCCAAAGCTGTTTCCAAGACAAAGCATGCAGGGAAGACTTATGAACAGCTGAGCTTTTCCCCACCCTGGAGATCTCCAAGCAACACACACACAAGCCAAGCGAACTGCACAGAAACTTTACCTTCAACTTCCTCAGCTGAGCACATCTGCCCATACTCTGCACAATGAAAGTCAATGTCACACTCTAGTGATCTCTGTGTCATCAAGCAAGCCCACTCCCTTGTCCTGTAATTGCCCAGTAATTAGTACTGAAGCTGCTGAGTGTCATATCTCACAGGAATGGTCTCCTGTTTCACTTCAACCCAGTCCCCTGCTGATTCCACCAATTCTCTATCACATCTTTTTTGCATAAAAAACATAAATTGGAGTTTACTTTAATGTGTTAGGTGATCGGTATATTCATAGCAACAGCTGGTGATGATGAATTGAAAGCAGCCCACTAGTGTTCATCTTGTTATAATTGCACAATTTAGTATACAGTATGTAAAGGAATGTGTAGTTTTGTTATGTAAACATAGTATAAATCACTCAAAGTCACCTTTGCCCTTCATTGATACTTTGGGTTGCAAGGCAAGAGGCAATCACAAAATAAAAAAATAAAAAATAAGACTAAAAGGGAAAGGGGAACTATTTATATAGCCTTTTTCTTGCATGGGACTCAAAGCAGGCAGCTGTAATGGGCAGCTATATTGTGCAGCACAATGGTGCAACGGTTAGCACTGCTGCCTGGTAGCACTGGGGTCCCGGATTTGATGGAGAAACCTCCTTGTGTGGTATTAGGTACAGGAGTGATGACTAGTGATGAGTGAATTTATTCGCCAGCCATGGATTCAAAGTGAAATTCCACCATGTGCCAATTTTTAATATATTTTTTATATGAAGGCCTTTTTTATATGAAGGTTTTGGGGGCAGCCCTAGGAAATCCAGTGACGGAGCTGGAGGGGGTGAGGGGTAGGGGGGCTCGAGGAAGCTTGCAGAAGTAACGTCACCTGCACAATGCGCTGACATCACTTCCACTGAATACGGTGTGTGACAGCACGCGCCTGATGTGCTGACGTCACACGCCCGACGGAAGTGCTGTGTCTATGTCCGATGCCTAGGGTTGTTTTATGTCTATTACGAGAATTTACACATTATGCCACATTATTCGGACAATTTGATTGCATATTATCGCTACATAGATGAAATTTTCATCATATGGCGGTGTGATAAAGATTCACTGGAGGATATGGTACACACACTGAATTCATTGTCAACGCAATCAGATTTACCCTAAATAAAGGGGGCAATCATATACAATTTTTGGATGTGGAAGTTTTTAGATGTGGCCCTACACTATATATACATATTTATTGTTTTTATCCTGTTATTTTCACTTTCAGGTGTCCACGGGGTTAGCGGAGCATGCTGGGAAGGCTATGCCTGATCTTTATGGACTTTTTTCACTTGGTGGGGGTTGGTGACTGGGCATGGCTTGGCGTGTTTGCCTACTTAAGCTCAGTGTTTGTGATTTTCAGTATCTTGATAAAGGCCCCAGTGAGGGTCGAAATGTTGATGTATACATATATTAATGCTTGTACACATACAGAATATATATGTAATAATAATGCTTGCACACATACAGAATGCATGTGGATAAACTGCCACTATAAACATCTCCTCCCTTTGCTGTATTACATCTCCCAGAAATCCCTGCTAGCAATGCTGTGAGTGTGAGCAGTGTATACTATAGAGGAGACGGGGACACTGTCTTAGCGTCTGGCATCGCCTTTATAGTGCTGATCACACCCCCACTGATCCACTGATGTTGCCTGCTTTGTCCCCACTGCCATGCTGTTGAATCGCTTCCTTACTGCAGCTTCTCCCACTCCCGGGCTGAGGGGGGGTCCACCAAGTCCCACTTAACTGCCCCTGTTTCTTCTGTTCTTAAGCTATGAGTTAAAAGTCACAGCTCCTAGACTAGAAACCAGCAACCAAGCAAAGGCTGGGCTCCATTTCTAAAGCTTTGTTTTGGCTGACCAATGAAGGAGGAGCAGACTTCCGAGCATTAACCCCTGCCAGTGTTGGACTGGCCCTCCAGGATACCAGGAAAACTCCTGGTGGGCCAAGGTGTCAGTGGGCCCTCTTGCTTCTAACCTATTTTATGGTAATTCCCTATTTCTTTATGGGGAAATGCTTAGTAATGGAATAATATAGTAAGTACTGTATATATAAAGGACAATGAGAATAAAGAGGCTGAGTGAGTAGAGGAGGAATAAGAATTTTGAAAGTGGGCCCAAGGTCTAAGGTTTTCTGGCGGGCCCTTGGCATCCCAGTCCGATACTGACCCCTGCTGTGTGACAGAGCAGGGATGAAAGAGGCTCAAGATAATTCATTCACAGCACTAAACTCCGCCTTTACTATCAGGCTGACCCATTGTTTGGTCGAGCGTGTTCTGTCTTCACTGTGATAGGACAGGGCACACACACCCCTTTACACCCTTATTCTCCTTGACGCTGACATTCTGGGTTCCGCCTCTCGCCTGTGATTGGTTATTGTTTACACCTGCACGGCTGATTGGGCGTCCTGGTCGTTCCGGTAAAATGGCAGCGGTGAGAGCTTTAAGGAGCTGCAACCGGTCATTGG
>CM044438.1:88902153-88913733 GCA_024363595.1 Xenopus borealis | reverse complement strand
TACCGGCACCCAGGCAGATGATTTATTGTTTTGTGTGCACCATTCTATATAATACTCTCTCTCTATATATATATATATATATATATTGCT
The DNA here is from genome assembly GCA_024363595.1 of Xenopus borealis. Classification (NCBI taxonomy): domain Eukaryota; kingdom Metazoa; phylum Chordata; class Amphibia; order Anura; family Pipidae; genus Xenopus; species Xenopus borealis. The sequence goes on along the minus strand of CM044438.1, from coordinate 88,913,643 downwards.
GTAATACATGTATTTAGCATGAGAGACAGAGCAATAGCTACCTGTGTTGAGTTGTTTGTGATTGTTTTGTATTATAACATTTTTCCTATGTCCTTTACAGGAGGAGATACTGTATGATAACAAAGGCTTCAGCATCTGCCCAGTTGCTAAAGAATATAAAGAGGCAGGAACTGCCATTGATTCTGTTTTTAGCTATATGTTGCATAAGACATGAAGCATAGAAATAAACACAGATATAAAGAACAGCTATACTATTGTAGGATTTGGAAGCCATCTTCACTTGGGAATACATTCAGTGTGTATGGTGGCAGGGCAGGGTTGTCCCTAAAGCATGTAGGTACCTACTCTATTCGGTCAATGCACAGAGCGGTAGATTTTGGAAGAAGCAATTGCAAGTAAGGAGAGAAGAAATTAAAATAGCAGCAGGATAAGGATTGCCTGATGAAAATCTGAGAAATTATTTAATTTAATTGCTTTGGTTTCATATTAAACAAGGGACTCAAAGGATGAAAGACGAAATATTAAATTAGTAAATAAAAAATGCACAAGCTGACAGCAACATTACAGGAGAGAGATGATTAAGTTGATGCTAAGTAATGTTACTGTTCTTAGGGTAGTGTAAGTGGGTGCTGCTCAGTGTAACAGTGCTAATATGGGATGGGGGTGACAGCACACTACAGGGTAAATATATCAAAGAGTGAAATTCCTCCACTCTCAATTCATTTCTATGAATGAAAAGTGAAATTTCACCCCTTGATAAATATGCCTTTAAAAATCCCATAGAAAGGAATGGAGAGTGGTGGAATTTCACTCTAGTGGCAGAACTTCACTCTTAACGCCACTCGTAACTTCACTCCATGATAAATATACCCCTTGGACTTGAGTTTACTGTACCAATATGAACCCTATAACTGTATGCCAGTAGGAGGGTGGGGGGACACTGTGCCAGTATTAAAGGGGTTGCTCACCTTTGAGTTAACTTTTAGTATAATGTAGAGATTGATAGACTGAGGCAATTTGCAATTAGTTTTCATTTTTTATTACTTTTGGTTTTTGTATTATTTAGTCTTTTATGCAACAGCTCTCCAAATTACTATTTGAGAAATACGGTGGATATGGTCCAAATTACCCTAGCAACTATGCATTAATTTGAATAAGAGACTGCAATATGTATAGGACAGGGCCTGAATATAAAGATGAGTAATTAGAAGTAGCAATAACAATACATTTGTAGCTTGACATAGCATTTGTTTTTACTGTAGATGTAATCAATGACCCCCATTTGAAAGCTGGAAAGGTAAATAGAATAGAAGAATTCATTAAAATGGGTACTAGGGGGCGTGTTTACTAACATTGGAGATAAACATCTGGAGAGATTTTTGGAGATGTTTCCCATAGTAACCAGTAACCAGATCTTAGCTTTTGTTTTCTTATTTTTAAGTGGCTGTTTAAATCTAATTGCTGATTGGTTGCCATGGGCAACATCTCCAGAAATCTCTCCAGATATTTATCTCCAAGTGATATATATATCACTTGGTAGTGATGGGCAAATCTGACCTGTTTCACTTTGCCAAAAGTTAACAAAACAATTAAAATTAGCCAAAATGCATTGAAGTCTATTGGTGACAATATTTTTGTCATGGTCGGCACCCAAACCAGAACAGATGCCAAGTACCCTGGTCTCAGCTCGTGCTTCACCAGTAGTGTGATCACCTTTGGCCTCGGGAGGAGCCCTCAGCTACTCAGATGCCACCTGGACATAACGAGAGGTGCAAGGCAAAAGTTCTGGCTAGCAAGGGGCACGACGGTAAAGCAAAGTCTTTGGGCAGAAGGTCACTGAACTGGACAGAGGCAGATAAAATTGACGGATCGGGCTGGGTCAGAACAGGAGGAACACAGACGGAGTCAGACAGGCCAAGATCAAAAACCAGGAAGACTATCAGCGGGATCAGGCAGAATCGGAAGTCAGATAACAGGCAAACGTTAAACCAGGAGATCAGATCAGAATGGTCAGGCAGGCAGGGTCAGAATACAGAGCGCAGAATAGACAGGTCACAAGCCGGGCAGTGTATTCGCAGAGAAAATCCCTTTAATTTTTTTTTTTATTTGACGCCATTGCCTTTAAATGAATGCTGAAGTGCACCATGCACACTTAGAGAGAAGCGTGTGCTGGAGCAGGATGTGGCGGGCGTCCCTGCCGTCCCCCCACTAGACCACCGAGGAAGGTTTTTTTAACAAATTTTTGATGCTTGACACATTTTTTCAACCATTAGACTCTATGGCAGTAATTTTCGTGGTGAAACTTAGCTAAACGTTTTGTTTATCACTAGGAAAAAAGGCAACGAAACACCAAACTACAACAATTATTATCCCAAACAAGCATACATGATTCGCCACATTTTAGATTCACTAAAAAAAAGTAGGAAATAATTATTTGACATTTATTCATCCTATATGGCTAGCCCCATGTCAGATGGCTAGCTCCATGTCAGATGGCTAGCCCCATGTCAGATGGCTAGCCCCATGTCAGATGGCTAGCCCCATGTCAGATGGCTAGCCCCATGTCAGATGGCTAGCTCCATGTCAGATGCATTATTCTGATGGAGCAGCACTATTAACTGATGCGTTTGAAAAAAAAAAAGCATTTTTTCCCAGGACAGTATCCCTTTAACTAAGAAAAGAAAAGGGAAAGGAGCATAACATATCTGTTCCAACCTTTGGTATCTCTATAACTGATTCTCTAGTTGGTAGCTGCAGAGGGAGGACCTGATACTAGGGTTAAATTAAAATAAATGGAGAGGGCAGAACCCCTGAATCGCACATGATATAGAGGTTCATAAAAGAAAGTTTTTGAACAAATCTGCCTGCCTGCTGGCAGCTGCTTTGAAGAAAAAAGTAGTTAAGAAACTACATTACCAAGATAAGAACATTGAATGGAAACATAGTCACAACTGTAAAGGAATTTTACCCCTGAATAAGGTAGGTCTCTATAAAAATATATTGAATAAAACAGATCATATGTAAAACCCTGCTTCATGTAAATAAAACATTTTCATAATACTATACTTTTTTGTCGTATGTGCCATTGGGTAATCAGAAATAGAAAACTGTTTTGTTTTTTTTCATAAATGTTTTTATTGAATATCCAGCTCATGTCAAAAGTCCATTCACATATGTAAGGTACATTCATGTTATTAGAGCTTGTACATAGATGCTTAACTAATAAAGTATTGAATTATATAAAAGTATTTATTTTCCCAGCATGTGTGGTACATGAACATATGCCAAGGGGAGGATATAGTTTGTGAAAGGATTTGTTGGGGTTGGGTAGTGGTGCTTTAATCACCACCATATCTGAAACAGGTAAGCGTTGGATATTCACTTTTTTTTTTATATTGATAAAAACAGTACTAACATAACAAACAAATCAGCCAAACTAAATGCCATCATGCCCGTTGTTTATCCTGAATATGGAGAATGCAAGACATCCACAAATATACATCCGTTGGTGGACTCTGGGAAGCAGTTGGAAAACAATTTTTTTTTAAAATAAGGACCATCCCATGGGGCCCTAGGATTCACAGTGCACACAAACAAACCATACATGTTAGGTTACAAGAGTCAATTAACAGAGTTCTGTCTTTTGCTTCCACACTTCCTGTTAAAATTTTCCAAATCCAGGCAAGACTACTTAGTGGCTCTTGATTCTCTGTATTCATAGTTCTTTTCCCATACCTTTAAGCATTTTGCATTCCTGCCGCTTCCCTCTATTTAAAGACCTGTTCCCACCAGCCCCACAGTCAGCAGGTGAAAGTTTATAAATTCTGGTGTGCGGAAGCCGGAAGTGCTAGGGCAGGTAGAACAGGAGAAGAGCTTGACCCGGACCCGCCCAAGACTCAAAGTTTTTATGCAGAGGTCAGCCCAAACCCACCCGACCCGCAGGTAAACCTGCTGCTCCTGCGAGCCTCGGGTCGCCCTGCACATCACTATTCCACACCTGCAAGTTCAGGGGTTCCAGAATACATTAAATCAAGGTTATTGTACATAAATAATTGCTACATGCATTGAATGTATTAAATGGACTCTATGAACATACAGTATGTTGAAAACTCAAAATTTTTAAAATTAAAATTAAAACAAAATCCATAAAAAATAAATTATGAAGACCAACTGAAAAGTTGCTTAGACTTGGCCATTCTATAACATAATAACAGTTAACTGAAAAGTGAACTACCCTTTAATGGGGCAGCAGTATACATGTACTGTATACCTGTTATTGATATGTCTTGAGATAAACAGGAAATCATCTGTGCTTTGGTAACCTAATTATCTACTTCACAAAGACCAAATAACCCCCTTTAATACATTATGTTGTAAAGACTGTACTTCAAATGTTTTCTTTCAACTATGTATCAGATGACATGTTTACTTGCTCTTTGATGATATTCAGTCATAAAGGGAAATATTACAGTTCTTAAATATCAGGAGATTTGTAAGCAAAGTTTCGGTTTGACTTTTTTGTCCAAGCCTTTGCTAGTCAAGAGGATGCCTGATTCCTTCTTTTTATGTCCATCTGAGTACAGGTGTGAGACCCTGTTATCCAGAAGGGGTGTGCACTTGCTCCCCTTAGTGCTCTAGAACTTGCACCCTTGGCTTGAATAAATGACCCCTCAAGTATCTTGCCCTTCATCATCAATAAAACCTATTTGCAGCCAGTCATGTGCAGCTCAGCAACATTTGGTACATGTAATGGTAAACAACAGGCAATTGCTTACCATTGGGAAGACAAATGTCATCACAGCTTCACTAATGATATAATGCAAGCACAATGCAGCTACAGCAGACATTAAAGCTTTGTTTAGGAACTGATCTAATTATAATTTTGTAGCACTAAATCTGTTATGAAATGGTAAATGCCTATTCAGAAATAATATATCAACAGGAATATTTGATTGTGGTTGCTAAATATGAGGTTGGTGTAATGAATTTGTCCTGCAGGGTTTTGCATATTTTGGCAAACCCATGCTACAGAAGCCTCTTGTACAACCCAACATTTTTTTTTTACTTGGAAATAAAATGAGGTTTATGTCATTTCTTGGTTCCTTAGTACTACATTAATATAAACCTCTCAGCAGCTCAAGTAATCCATATACTGTTGCAACACACTTTTCATTCTGTGTAATAAGTAGTACTGACTGACTCCGTGCACCAACGCTTTTATTCTATGACCTAAAGCATCAGACTTGCCCCCTTCCAGCTACCCGAGAATAGGCTCTATCATCTGCTTTATAAATTATGTAGTTGTATGTTATTATTCTTCCTGCAGGCAGTTAAGCTTCCTGCATTATTAATCTCCTGAAGTGTACATATATGGTTTTACAGAATGATACTTACATACATAGTCACAATAATAATATCATTATGATAGATTGCTTATGAATTAATATTGGTTGCTGGGTGTTTTTCCAAATCGTTTCTATTGGGGTCTCCATTAAATGCAAAATATAGCTTAAAGTGTTTATTGTTTAAAGAGTCATGGCAACCAATAAATAATCACATAATGAAAAAGTTATAAAAGGAAAAATATGTGGTGTACAAACAGAATTGATCTTAAGAAAAATCTAGAATTTTCAACACTCAAGTCTAAGGTCATAGAACTGCTCTTTTGCACTTCCCGTCATATTACTGGAAAGATCCCATATAGAAGACTTGCATAAACAAGTATGCGCTTCTTCAAGACATTTATTATTATCCAAGGAAAATAAATAAACAAAGGTCCATGATTTAGTAATTTGATGTGGTAGCAACAGATATTTTGAACAACAGAAATGTCAAAGCCTGTGTTTGTCTAAAAGTGGCCATACACGAGCAGATTTAAGCTGCAATTTAGCTTCCTCAGACCAGTTTGACAGCTGCCTGTATTTGGGGCCCTCCGATGGTGCTAAACCAACTGATATCTCACCAAAAATTGTCCATCAATCATCATTGATGCTGCCCTTGCACAGCTTGTATTCCAATCATTATGATCCAATCAGATCAACCCAATATTGCTCTCCTTAAGATGGGCATATCTGATCATGATCATAATTGAGGGTGCAAAGAGCTAAAATGGATTTAAAATTAAACAAGTACTGATGCTATTCATAAGCTACTTGCACAATACAGGATCGGTGCAAGAGAGGGCTAATATAGTTAGTTCGCCACAAATGTAATGTACAAAGGCTGGAGTGACTGGATATCTAACATACAGTAATAACGAAAACACTACTTCCTGCTTTGCAGCTCTCTTGGTTTCCACTGATTGGTTACCAGCCAGTAACCAATGACTTGAGGTGGGGGCCACATGGGTACTGAGTGGTTTGAATCTAAGCTGCATTCTGAGGATCAATTTGCACACTCACTGAACAGTTACATCCTTTGTGGCCGCCCTTATAGCCTCTGACTAACTCAAATGTTAGAGAGTTTAGTTAGAGAGTTGAAAATCAGGAACTCATGTTCTATTCTGTTATGTTAGACATCTGCTCACTCCAGCCTTTACAGATAACATTTTTGGCTAACTAACTATATTAGAAACATTTATCTATCCAGTTTTTAGTTTTACAATGAACTGTTCCTTTAAGCACCTGCACAGACTACTCTGATGAATGGTGTCCAAGTGTGCTCAATAAAGCAAGTGAACTCTGGAATCACCACCAGCCTGGAAGTTCCAGGTTGCATTAATAGGTGTTAATTACATACAGCAAGTGTTTTTATTAAGGCAGTTAAAGCAGTGGGCATCATGACAGTGTGTTGTCCCAATATTTGCTGCAACTTGCATGCAGTTTACAAAATGGGCTTGCTGATCAGTGCTCTCACATTTTCTGATAAACAGTAAAGGGGTAGTGTATGAACAATATCTATTGAAGTGCTGGAAGGAACTAAAGAAACATTGTACTGCTATGCCCTATAAGTAAGGGATAGATTTACTATTATTCCCCAAAAAAAATTCGATTATCCTCGATATTCGATTAGCATTCAATTTTTGAATGCTAATCGAATAGTTTTAGGCTACCCTTTTATTCGATCTTCGATCATTCGATGATCGAATAACGATCGAATAATGATCATTTGATCATTCAAATGAATTATTTGATCATTCGAATAATTTGTATGATTCTAACGAGCGAAGACTTCGATTGTAAAAATCCTATTCGATCAGGACTTAGCTTCAGAAGCCTATAAGCTTCTATTACAATTCGGTAGGTCCAATCTAGCGAAGTAGGCAATCGAATAACTATTAAAAATTAAATCCTTCGTTGATCGAGTTATTCCAGATTTGCATATTCGACCAATCTAATTTTTCCTACGATCGTTGTTCGATCGAATTCGATCGAACTTCCATCGAATTCGATCGAACTTCGATCTATTCACGTGAATTTAGTAAATTTACCCCCATGTGTTCAATTTACACATTCCCTTGAGTCTTCGCCATATTGTAGTGTGTCCAAAGCAGCAGCAATGTTACTCGATAACACCTTCCAAAATCCAGTTTTGCTTGCTTATGCAATACTGTGAGATAGGAGAGCAGTTAAAACATTATTATATGTTAGAATTAGGGATTCACCAAATCAACTATCTTGGATTCGCATAGGCTTCTGAGGCTAAGTCCTGATCGAATGGGATTCATGCGATCGAAGTTTCCGATCATTCGAATCGTACGAATCATTTGAATGATCGAATGATTTTTTCGTTCAGTCGACTGATCGAATAAATTTGTACACGACAGTCTAATGATCGAATATCGAATAAAAGGTAGCCTAGAACTATTTGATTAATAATCGAAAATCGAATGCTAATCGAATATCGAGTAGAAACTAATTTTTTTTGGGAATAATAGTAAATTCGCCCCTAACTCTACATTAAAACTCATTCTTAGCTACTATACCAGTAACACTTTCTTTAATGATATTCAAAGCAAACAAAATGAAAACATGAGAATGAAAAAGTAAACAATATAAAAGCACTATATAAACCTAAATAAAACTCTACATTCAAACTCATTCTTAGCTACTATACCAGTAAAACTTTTTTCAATGATATTCGAAAAAAACTATATAAAAACCTGAGAACAAAAAAGTGAACAATATATAAGCACTATAAACCTAAATAAGACTTACTCTATATTAAAACTCATTCTTAGCTACTATAACAGAAAAACGTTCTTTAATGATATTTGAAAAAAACAATATGAAAACATGAGAACGAAAAAACAGTTTTTCATTTTACTGTATATATTATTGCAAATATAAGGGTGAAGTACATTAGAAACCTTAATAAGAAACAATCTACATGTAAACGCATTCTTATTGAAAATGACTCTAACATTATTAAACAATATTCAGAACACAATATAAAAACATGACAAGAAAGATATTAAAACATTCTTAGCGAAATTAGCTCTAACTTTCTTAAAAGACATTCTGAACTAAGGATGCACCGAATCCACTATTATGGATTCGGCCGAACCCCCAAATCCTTCGCGAAAGATTCTGCCAAATACCGAACACTAATTTGCATATGCAAATTATGGATGGGAAGGGAAAACATTTTTTCTACATTGTTTTGTGCAAAAAAGTTATGTGATTAACCCCCCTGGCCCTAATTTGCATATGCAAATTAGGATTCGGATTCGGTTCGGCCAGACAGAAGGATTCGCCCGAAACCGAATCCTGCTGAAAGAGGCCGAATTCCCGAACCACATCCTGGATTTGGTGAAATCCTATTCTGAACACAGAATATAAATAAACGGCAAGGTAAATCAACATTTTGCAATTGCATATGCATAATACAGCATATTAAGGACAAAACAATCATGAAAAAGTTAACTTTTTTGGTCATTTGAGAAAAAGGTGTGGATGTAGACCAAGCGCAACACTATTGCTAGTCAAAAGTGAACAAAACTATCAGCAGCTCCCGTCTCTTTGCTCCAGGATGATCCAAGAGTAAAGAAAAAGGGCTATGGAGCAGCCTGTGCTTGAAGGAAAAGACCCAGACACACATGCTGCCCCTGCTGATACCACCTCTCTCCACCCCTGTATGTTCACTAAACCTGCAATAATGCCCATTTGGACCTATTTGGACCTATTATTTAAGTTTATATAGAGCTTTATGTTATTGTGGTAGTCATTTGATATTGACGCAGTGCTGAAGCACTGCGTCAATATCAAATGACTACCACAATAACATAAAGCTCTATATAAACTTAAATAAAAAATTCTCTACATTTAAACTCATGCTTAGCTTCTATAATACTTAAACATACTTAAACAATATTCGAAACAAAAATATAAAAACATTAGAAAGAAAAACATTTTTTGCAATAAAATACGGATAATACAGTAAAAGAAAAACTAATGATAAGAAAATCACGAATCACTTTAGAAACCTTAATAATACACTATCTACATGTAAATTCATTCCCAGCGATAAATTACAAGGTAAATAAACACTTTGCAGTTGCATAGCCATAATACAGTAAAATATGCATACTAAGGACAACACAATCATGAAAAAGTAAACAGTATATAAGCAGTATATAAACTTAAATAAAACTCTACATTCAAACTCATTCTTAACTACTATATCAGTAAAACTTTCTTTAATGATATTTGAAACAGACAATATAAAAACATGACAACGAAAAAAGTAAAGAATATATAAGACAATATAAAAACATGACAACGAAAAAAGTAAAGCATATATAAGCACTTTATAAACCTAAATAAGACTTAGGGGCCGATTTACTAAATTCAGGTGAAGGATTTGAAGTTCGGACGAATTCGATCAAATTTCGAAAGTATTATTTATTCGTTTGGTCGAATATGCAAATTTTGGCATATTCGATCATCGAATAGCGAATGGTCGATCAATCGAATACATTCGAATAGAGTCGTATGAAGGAATATTCGATCATTCGATCATTTCACTAGCGAAAGATTCTAATTTTAAAGTTTATTCGATTGCCTACTTCAGCAGATTGGACCTACCGAATTGAAATAGTAGCCTATGGGAGCACTCGAATAGGCTTCTGAGGCTAAGTCCTGATCGAATAGGATTCATAAGATCGAAGTTTCCGATCATTCGAATCGAATGAATCATTTGAATGATCAAATGATTTATTCGTTCAGTCGAATGATTTATTCGACTGATCGAATAAATTTGTACACGACCGTTGAATGATCGAATATCGAATAAAAGGTAGCTTGGAACTATTTGATTAACAATCGAAAATCGAATGCTAATCAAATATCGAGTAGAAACTAATTTTTTTGGGGGGGAAATTAGTAAATTCATCCCTAACTCTACATTCAAACTCATTCTTAGCTCCTATACCAGTAACACTTTCTTTAATGATATTCAAAACAAACAATATGCAAACATAAGAATGAAAAAGTAAGCAGTATACAAGCACTATATAAACCTAAATAAAACTCTACATTAAAATTTATTCTTAGCTACTATAACAGTAAAACTTTCTTTAATGATATTCGAAACAAACAATATAAAAACATGAGAACGAAAAAGTAAACAATATATAAGCACATTATAAACCTAAATAAGACTTACTTTACATTAAAACTCATTCTTATTTACAAGGTAAATAAACACTTTGCAGTTGCAGAGCCATAATACAGTAAAATATGCATACTAAGGACAACACAATCATGAAAAAGTAAACAGTATATAAGCAGTATATAAACTTAAATAAAACTCTACATTAAAACTCATTCGTAACTACTATATCAGTAAAACTTTCTTTAATGATATTTGAAACAGACAATATAAAAACATGAGAACGAAAAAGTAAAGCATATATAAGCACTTTATAAACCTAAATAAGACTTAGGGGCCGATTTACTAAATTCAGGTGAAGGATTCGAAGTTCGGACGAATTCGATCGAATTTCGAACGTAGGATTTATTCGTTTGGTCGAATATGCAAATTTTGGCATATTCGATCATCGAATAGCGAATGGTTGAACGATCGAATACATTCGAATAGAGTCGTATGAAGGAATGTTCGATCATTCGATCATTTCACTAGCGAAAGATTTTAATTTTAAAGTTTATTCGATTGCCTACTTCAGCAGATTGGACCTACCGAATTGCAATAGAAGCCTATGGGAGCACTCGCATAGGCTTCTGAGGCTAAGCCCTGATCGAATATGATTCATACGATCTAAGTTTCCGATCATTCGAATCGTAGGAATCATTTGAATGATCAAATGATTTATTCGTTCAGTTGAATAAATTTGAACACGACCGTCGAATGATCGAATATCGAATAAAAGGTAGCTTGGAACTATTTGATTAACAATCGAAAATCGAATGCTAATCGAATATCGAGTAGAAACAAATTTTTTTGGGTGGAAAATTAGTAAATTTGTCCCTTACTCTACATTCAAACTCATTCTTAGCTCCTATACCAGTAACACTTTCTTTAATGATATTC
>CM044438.1:88871650-88888660 GCA_024363595.1 Xenopus borealis | reverse complement strand
AGTGATTAGTGATGGGCGAATCTATCCTGTTTTGATTCGCCCACAATTTGCGAAATTCCAGTGAAATCGAGTTGCGGCACGTTTTTTGACGCACGCAGCTTCGTTTTTTTGACGCGTTGCATCGTTTGCGGCACGTCAGTCGCAACGTGTGTCGCATTGTTTTCGGCGCGCAACTCATTATTTTTTTACGCCAACGTATTTTCGGCAGGCGAATTTTCGCTGGCGTTTCGCAAATTTATTCACCAGTGGCGAAACTCGGGAATTCGCCGCGAATTCGCGCCTGGCGAATAAATTCACCCGTCACTAATAGTGATGGGAGAATTTATTTGCCTGCGGTGAATTTGCAGCGAATTGTTGTGATTCGGCACAGGCGAATAAATTTGCAAAATTTTGCCCAGTGAAAATTCACCCGCGTCTCATTTTGGACGCTGGTGTCTGTTTTTTCGATGGCGGCAATTGTATGGACGCGCATCCAAAAAGGGACGCGCATCCAAAACAAGACGTGGCGGACTTTTTCAAATTTTTCACCGTTTCGCGAATTTCATTTTTGGACATGCGCATCCGCTTAGGCTCTATCCTACTAATATTCAAGTCTCTTATTCAAATCAACATATGGTTGCTAGGGTACAAATAAATTTGTGAAACGCCGTCTCGTCTTGGACGTGCGTTGAAATTTTAGAGAAATTCATGAACAGTGAAAAATTAACGAAACCCCGCTGTGTGTCGTTTTGGAGGCACGCGTCCATTTTTGGACGCCAGTGTCCAAAACGAGATACGGCAGCGTTTCACAGATTTTTTACCGTTTCACGAATTTCTCTAGAATGGCCGCTGTCATTTAAAAACAGATCCCGGTTTCCAAAATTGGACGCCGGCGTCCATAACGAAATGCAACAACTGACCCCCCGCAAATAATTAATTCTCTGTAAGGCCACAAAGGTAGTGTTATTGCTTCTTTTTATTACTCCACTTTCTATTCAGGCTCTATCCTACTTGCATATATTCCAGTCTCTTATTCAAATCAACATATGGTTGCTAGGGTAATTTGGACCTTAGTAACTAGTGATGGGCAAATTTATTCGCTGCATACAAATAAATTCTGAAATGCCAGCGAAATTTCGCGGGCATCTCGTTTTGGACGCGTGCGTCCGTTTTTGGACACGGGCATCCATTCAGGCTCTATCCTACTAATATTCCATTCTCTTATTCAAATCAACGTATGGTTGCTAGGGTAATTTGGACCCTAGCAACTTGTGATGGGTGAATTTATTCGCCTGCAGCAAATTTCCATGATTCGCCGCAGGCGAATAAATTTGCGAAATGCCAGCAAAATTTTGCGGGCGTCTCATCTTGGACATGTGTGTCCTTTTTTAGACACGCATGTCGGTTTTTGTACGCCGGTGACCATTGCCATAAACGGAAAACAGACACTGACTTCCTTTTTTTTGGACGCCGCTAATGGGCAGTGGGGTCCATAAAGAGACGGGGCGTTTCGAAAATTTTTCGCCATTACGCGAATTTCTCAAGAATGGTTGCCATCATCCAAAAACAGATGCCAGCATTCCAAAATCAGATGCCAGCATTCCAAAATTGGACAAGTGCGTCCAAAAGGGGATGCAAAAAATGACCCCCGCAAATAACAAATTCTCTGTAAGGCTACAAATGTAGTGTTATAGCTTCTTTTTATTACTCCACTTTCTATTCAGGCTCTATCCTACTAATATTCCAGTCTCTTATTCAAATCAAGGTATGGTTGCTAGGGCAAATATATTCGCTGCAGACAAGTAAATTCTGAAATGCCGGCGAAATTTCGTGGGCGTCTCGTTTTGGACTTGAGCATCCGTTTTTGGATACGCCTATCCATTCAGGCTCTATCCTACTAATATTCCATTCTCTTATTCAAATCAACGTATGGTTGCTAGGGTAATTTGGACCCTAGCAACTAGTGATGGATGAATTTATTCGCCTGCAGCAAATTTCCATGATTGGCCGCAGGCGAATAAATTTGCAGATGGGCACTGGCGTCCAAATGAGAAGCCACGCATGTTTTGCAAATTTTTCACAACTAGTGCTAGGCGAATTTATTCACCTCTGGTAAATAATTTTACAAAACGCCAGCGAAAATTCGCTGCCATCTCGTTTTGGATGCAGGTGTCCTTTTTTTGACACGCGCATCCATTCAGCCTCCATACTACTAATAATCAAGTCTCTTATTCAAATCAAGGTATGGTTGCTAGGGTAATTTGGTCCATAGCAACTAGTGATTGGCGAATTTATTTGCCTGCCGCAAATTCGCGTGATTCGGCGCAGGCAAATAAATTTGCGAAATGCCGGCATCCAAAAACGGTTATTTGCCTACGTCGATTTGCGGCGAACAGGCGAATACATTTATGAAACACCGGCGAAATCTAATTTTGGATGCACGCGTCTGTTTTTGGATGTCAGGCCTTTGCATTAGCATCACAAAAAAAACGCCGGCGTGACGCGGCATTTAGAAAATTTTTCGCCATTTCACGAATTTCTCTAGAATGCCCGTCATCGTCCAAAATAAATTTTGCAAAATGCCGTCTTGTTTTGGACGCACGTCTGTTTTTGGACGAGCGCGTCATTTTATGGACACTCGCTACCGTTCAGGCTCTATCCTACTAATATTCCTGTCTCTTATTTAAATCAATGTATGGTTGCTAGGGTAAGTTGGAACCTAGCAACTAGAGATGGGCGAATTCCCGTGATTTGTCGCAGGTGAATACATTTTTGAAACGGCAGAGAAATTTCACCTGTCGAAAATTCGCTGGTGTCTTGTTTTGGATGTGCGCGTCTGTTTTTGGACATGTGCGTCTGTTCAAGCTCTATCCTACTATGGTTGCTAGGGTAATTTGGACCCTAGCAACTAGTGATGGGTGAATTTATTTACCTGGGGCGAATTCCCGTGATTCGCCTCAGGCGAATAAATTTTGGGAAATGCCGGCTAAATTTTTCCTGTCGAAAATTCGCCAGCATCTCATCTTAGACACGCGCATCCGTTTTTGTACACCGGCGACAAATGGAAAAAATGGACACTGGACACAATGTGCGCCAGCATCAAAAAACGGATGACGGTGGCCAAAAATGGATGCGGGCGTCTGAAACAAAACTGACCCCCACAAAAAATGAATTCTCTCTGCTACAAATGTAGTATTATTGCTTCTTTGTATTACTCCACTTTCTATCCAGGCTCTATCCTACTAATATTCCAGTCTCTTATTCAAATCAACGTATGGTTGCTAGGGTAATTTGGACCCTATCACTGTAAGATATAGATATAACAACATACAAGATATACATTTTTTTCGCCATTATACTAACTCATTTGAAGTAATGCAGGATATTTACAAACTCTAAAAAACCTAAAGAGCAATTTAAAAAACTCATCTGAACCAGTTATGACAATATTATCCCACAAGTATATTCATCCCACCCAATGCGCCTTCCTCAATTGTCACTTTTTCCTAAATACTAAAGCACAATTGCAAACAAAGACACAACCTACTTCGGGGAGATACAAGTCTTATAGCAATTTATATATGGAAGAGTGGAAAGCAATAAAAACATTGGATCCTGACAAAGACCTTGCCAGCATTGTTATGTTTTCAGATCTCTATAATGGTATTGGCACTGCTAGTTCAGAAAAAGTAATGTAATTATCGTTTATATTACCTGGGTTTGGAGCAAAAGGAGGGAAGCTAAATACATTTGTCCCTAGTTTTGTGCGTCTTTTTATCCCCCAATTAAAATTTACTTTTTTTCCCCTAACCACTACTTTCAGGGATATTATGGTGGTATCTTTCTTTTGTGCAAGTCAGATAAAAGTGACCCGTTTTACATTTTGTTAATTCTGATAAGTTGTCGGTCTCTTACCTGCACAGCCACACACTTCAGCTCCCTCGCTCAACTAACTGACACAATGCAAACTGGACACTATAACTGTTTGTATTTGGAGTTTGCATTGTGACATCATTGGTCACATGACACAATATAAAGTCTGTTTGAACTTCCCCTGAATTCAACTCCTGACTAAACTGTTGTGTTTGGTAGCCGAGGATAAGGAGAGTATAACAGCCATTTGTATAAACACCACATAAACCATCTCTCTAAACAGTCCTTTTGGAGAAGTTTTGGTGTGGGGAACACCGCATTCTCTTTTAGTACAATACTTAAGTGATGTGAATGGCCATAATGCCCTAAAATGTACTTTAGAGCTGCACAAACATGAAAATCTTTTAGGTCTCTTCCCTGCACATCCTGAGTGAGCATTATGACATCAGTGGTCACATGATCAATTACAGAAAAAGCCAGCTGGAAAATAATTGGGGGCGTATCTAATAGATAATGTATAATAAAACATACAAATTTCAGGGCATATTATATATAAATGTACAAGTACTTACTAATATAGGGGCAGTGGTATAACTGGGGCTTGTAAGCCCCCTACAAAATAATCTATTGGGGGGGGGGGGGGGGGGTCATGACATGAACAGTCGCTCTTCCCCCTGAATTACAAGTTATATTTCCATACACTAGAGGAGAGAAATATCTGTGTGAACTTAGAAAAAAACATTCCCACTTTATATTCATTCCTACAGGTCTTTTAGAAGTTCACCCAAGATTTGTTAGTAATAGGCCAGCTTAGTAAAGCCCACACTGCCAGTGGTGTAACTATAGACTAGAGCAAGCAGATTTTTTTGTCTGCTCATCTTAACTTTAATCCCAACTGTATTTATTCAATAGCTATAGCAAAAGGGAAGTGTAACAAGGTGGGGGTGCAACAAGAAATTGGCTGCACTCTGCTATATTGATACATAAATATATAGTGAAACAGCACCTCTTGAATTAAAACTGGAGAACATTTTTAGTAGCTTTATGCACAAATGTCTCCATATCCTTAATATATTGATTGATATTAGTTAGTGCAGAGGATTTCACATCTCTGTCCAACAAATCTTTCCAGCTTTCAAATGGAGGTCACTGACCTACACAAAAAAAACCAAATGCTCCGTAAGGCTACATATGTATTGTTATTGCTACTTTTCTGATTAATCCGCTTTCTATTCAGGCCCTATCCTACTAATATTCCAGTCTCTTATACAAATCCATGTGTGGTTGCTAGGGTAATTTGGACCCTAGCAACCAGACTGCAGATGTTGCAAAATGGAGAGCTGCTCACCAAGGACAACAATATATAGTGAATAAAGTACCCCCTCTTGTAAAATATAAGGATATTATAAGTTACTGAGGAGTTTCGGCCTCGTGTTTTTATACAGGTCATGGAACTCCGAGGTAACTTCTAATATCCTCATATTTTGCAACTGGGGGTATTTATTTATTATAATACACAAGTTTCAGTGAGTCATGTGACAGAAATGACATCAGAACTCACCGTTTATAACTGATGACATCAGAACTCACCGTTTATAAGGATATAATTGACAAGATATTCATGGCTTTTGTGTATTATATATATATATATATATATTTATATTTCTGTATAAATAGTGATTAGTGATGGGCGAATCTATCCCATTTCGCTTCGCCGACAATTTGCGAATTTCCAGCGAAATTCAAGAATTGGCGTGAAATTCGCGAAACGAGTCGTGGCACGTTTTTTGACGCACGCCGCATAGTTATGACATGTCATGTTGTTTACGCCGCGCCAATCGCAATGTTTTAGACGTGCGTCGCGTCATTTTTGGTGCATGACTCGTTAATTTTTTTTACGCCAGCAAATTTTCAGCAGCCAAATTTTCGCTGGCGTTTCGCGAATTTATTTGCGTCTGCCCAATAAAATCGCCCATCACTAATAGTGATGAGAGAATTTATTTGCCTGTGGTGGATTTGCAGCGAATTCTCGCAATTCAGCACAGGCGAATAAATTTGCTAAATTGTGCCCGGTGAAAATTTGCTCCCGTCTCATTTTGGACGCTGTTGTCTGTTTTTTCGATGGCAGCAATCGACGCCGGCATACAAAAACGGACGCGCATCCAAAACAAGACGTGGCAGAGTTTTTCAAATTTTTCACCATTTTGCAAATTTCATTTTCGTACATGCGCATCCGCTCAGGCTCTATCCTACTAATATTCAAGTCTCTTATTCAAATCAACATATGGTTGCTAGGGTATGAATACATTTGCTAAACGCCGTCTCATCTTGGACGTGCGTTGAAATTTTAGAGAAATTCGCGAAACGGTGAAAAATTTGCGAAACCCAGCTGTGTCTCGTTTTGGAGGCACGCGTCCATTTGGACGCCAGTGTCCAAAACGAGCGTTTCACAGATTTTTTACCGTTTTACTAATTTCTCTAGAATGGCAATTGTCATTCAAAAACAGATGCCGTTTTCCAAAATTGGACGCCGGCGTCCAAAACGAAATGCAACAACTGACCCCCCGCAAATAACATTCTCTGTAAGGCTACAAAGGTAGTGTTATTGCTTCTTTTTATTACTCCACTTTCTATTCAGGCTCTACTAATATTCCAGTCTCTTATTCAAATCAAGGTATGGTTGCTTGGGTAATTTGGACCCTAGCAACTAGTGATGGGCGAATTTATTTGCTGCAGACAAATAAATTCTGAAATGCCGGCGAAATTTCGATTGCATCTCGTTTTGCACACGTGCGTCAGTTTTTGGACACGCGTGTCCATTGCCATCATCAAAAAAACAGATGCCGATGTCCGTTTTTTTGGACGCCGCCAATGGACACTGGTGTCCATAAAGAGATGCAGCGTTTCAAAATTGGACACGTGCATCCAAAACGAGATGCAAAAACTGACACCCGCAAAAAATTAATTCTCTGCAAGGCTACAAATGTAGTGTTATTGCTTCTTTTTATTACTCCACTTTCTATTCAGGCTCTATCCTACTAATATTCCAGTCTCTTATTCAAATCAAGGTACGGTTGCTAGGGTAATTTGGACCCTAGCAATTAGTGATGGGTGAATTTATTCGCCTGTGGCGAATTTGCTAAAATTTCCAGTGATCACCACAGGCAAATAAATTTGTGAAAATGCACGCGTCCAAAACGAGACATTGCGGCGTATCTTGAATTTTTTGCCATTTCGGGAATTTCTCTAGAATGGGCACCATCCTCCAAAAATGGACACAGGCGTCCAAAACGCGCTGTATTGCAAATTTCTCTAGAAATTCATGAAAATTTCAGCAAAGAGAAATGCCACCGATTCGCCCATCACTACTATCAACCAGATTGCAGACGTTGCAAAATGGAGAGCTGCTTACTAATGGAAAATAGATATATTTATATTATCTATATATTTATATATAAATGCTATTTTTTTTTGGACAACCTAAGCTTCCAAAATATGCTAGAATTTATCTAGAATTCTACTTCTGTAAGATATAGATACAACAAGATACAAGATATACATTTCTTTGCCATTATACTAACTCATTGGAAGTAATGCAGGATATTTACAAACTCTCAAAAACTCAAAGAGCAATTTAAAAAACTCATCTGAACCAGTCATGACAATATTATCCCACAAGTATATTCATCCCACCCAATGCGCCTTCCTCAATTGCCACTTTTTCCTAAATACTAAAGCACAATAGACTAGAGCAAGCAGATTTTTTTGTCTGCCCATCTTAACTTTAATTCCAACTGTATTTATTCAATAGCTATAGCAAAAGGGAAGTGTAACAAGGTCGGGTGCAACAAGAAAATGTCTCCATATCCTTAATATATTGATTGATATTAGTTAATCCAACAGAAAACTTGTGAGGTGAAGTCAAAAATGATGTTTCTGAGGCAAAAACCAAGAAATGCAGAATTCTGGAATGTAACAGGTGCCAGAAGTTGGTCAAGTCTGCAACACAGATGTGCAGTAGCTCTCAGAAATATGGGTTTATTCTAATCAGAAGAAAGCTGGGATTAAAAGATGTTTATATAAAATATTGTATACTTCTTAATTTAGTCACACGTCAGAGAGTCATCCAGGTGAAACTTTATAGCTTGGCACCTCACCTAAAACCTTTAATGAAAACACAACACTTGGATTTTTACGGTTGTGCCAACGTGTTAGAGAATAAACCTAACCAATTTGTTCCGCAATTCTAGTCACCTCCTAATCTGGTGCTTTTTCTTTTTTTTAATATAAAAAAAATCTTCTAGCGTAACTTGTACAGATGGCTGTGCCAATCTTACAGCCATTCCCTGTGCCGTTTCTGGAAATGTGCATGAGAAGTACAGAATAGACAAATGTTGTGTAGTGTGCATGTGCTTGTACAGGGGAAATATGGCAAGACGATAGCTGTGTGGTGCTCAGATTATAGAACTCTGGCCTAATTTGGTTTTTAGAAGAGGAGTGCTGGCCCCAGGTAGGACCTAAATGACTAGAATGACTGGGGGATGCCAAACAAAGTGCTACTTGATTTCATGGTTTGTTAAAGAGAAATAGAGGGGAAAAAAGTCCTTTATTACAAAGATAAAATGCACCCAATTCAATATTGAATGAGACATAGGATAAATGAACCCTGTCCCTAATATTATAGGCAATAATGAACAATAATTAGTACTGATTTTCACTTTGAGCTAAAAATCAACAGTCTTTAAAATGCTTGTTTAGAGCTCCCTATAGATGTGATATGGTCCTTATCTGTGGTTTAAAGGAGGTGGGTGAGTCCTGCCAAATCACAGCCCTGCAGTTTCACAAGCAAAACAGGTCAGCATAGATGATGATTGGTTCATATCCGTGCAGTGTACGGAGTGTTGCTGGCTTCTCTGCACAACCTGGGAAATGAATCAGCAAGTGGAACAGATGGATGAGATTAGTAGTTTATATCAAATTAAGCGGCATGTATAAATAATATAATCTTTATCAAACTGGAATATATATTTAAGTAAATATTGCCCTTTGACATCTCTTGCCTTGAACCACCATTTTGTGATGGTCTGTGTGCTGCCTCAGAGATCACCTGACTAGATATACTACAACTCTAAGGGGCAGATTTACGAAATTCACATGAATAGATCGAAGTTCAATCGAATTCCGATCGTACGATTTTATCGGATATTCTAACATGCAAATTTGGCCACTTCGATCATCGAATAACGAAAATTCTATAGAATGAATAGATCGAATGATCGGATATTCGATAATTCGACCATTCGATCATTGAAGTACTTTAACTTTAAAATTTTCTTCGACTACCTACTTCGCCAGATTGAACCTACCCAATTGCAATAGAAGGTTTTCCTTTAAAGCACAACCCTTTATAAATTAAAGAGAGTAAGGCACTGGCACATTCCTGTTTTTCACACAAAATGTTTCCTTTAACACGGTATTTCATGTCTAAAGATTTTGTATGCTGATATTTGAAATATAGCAACTCTAAAATAGTGTTTCAGAGATTTCAGATTTTGTGGTATTTTTGTCAGAACACACATTTCAGGATAATTTGTGTGAGAGGCTAAGGATTCAGATTCACCTTTAAATATTTCCTGCATGTGGGTCAGCCTGACTCAGCCCAAGCATGTCTGTACCCCCTGGAGGTAGAATTTGTTTAGAAGAAGCTATCTGGAGCATGGTTTGTGAGCGAGAGATATATTGTATACAAAAGGAAGGAACAGAAGTCGCTTATATAAAGATACCATAAACCATGTCTAGCTTAAGCCTCAACATTAACTAATGGGACACTAACAAGAAAAAAAAAAGCCATCCTAGCAGATCTCAATATAAAAATATTTAGGTTTATTCATAAATTTACATCATTCAGATCTGAGCCAATGGGGAATGTTCAGGCAAATAGGGAAAAAAAATTGATAATGTTAAGTTATACAACACTTTATACAAAGAAACACTTTAAATAACCAACCAAAAATATACACAAATATACTTTTTAGAAGACAAATTCACAATCGGTTATTTTAAAAAGCTTTCTGGGGAATCTGAATCTTCAAAAATCGAATGTACAGAGAAAGGCCACCAGTAAATGTACAGGCAGTTCCAAGGCGCTTGGTTTAGCGTTGTGTGCTGTGTATTCAAGTTTGGGAATGGAGTGTCCAGAATATAGTGGTATTCGATAGACATGAGGCAGATGTCAGGGATAAAAACCCAATGGTGACAGAACAAACCTTGTTTTTGCCAGGAACCCCTGTATTGTGTTTAGATGGGAAATGATGTTACATTTAAGAAAAGCAACCTTACAAGATAGAGATGGGATGTCACACCAACAGGATCCTCACATTTGGCTGGGAAGGAATTCAGGGACTTATAGTTGAACTTTAATTGGACTTCTGTAGCATTATTATCCATGTGATACAATTATTAATGTAGGTGTTTGTATCAATACATTGCAATGTTGCATCTCAATGTATAGCACAAACAAAATCCTTCATGAACTATGCATTCGCTTTTAAGGCTTCAAATCGTATGTCCTGTATGTTGTCAGTTAGAGCTCAGAACGATGAAAGGAAATGGACAGCACCAGAAATTCATGCTTTTACAGCAGCAGCGAGAGAGAAAGGACCTCCCTGGCTGCCACCTCTCCATACTAACTGTTAAAAAAAAACCTATTTCTGTAAACATGTAAAAGAGCTGCACTAATTACCTAGTATTTTGGCAGCAGACATAAAATGCTTACACAACTGTTAAAAAGGAGCAAAGCAGCTGCTATTAAATTAGAATATAATAAAATACTTTGGCTTTATTTATATAAAAATTTATCTTTTCTGAGGTTAAACCTCCCAATTTGTCCAGACACTTCAGCAAAAAAGACAAGTGCTTGTACCGTTCTAAGTTGCAGGCTTGTAGTACTCTATTGGTCTAAATGACTAGATACAGTTATAGCCACCAATACAACAGTGTTGGGAAAAGGCTTTAGAGCACCAGCCAGTTAACAAGCGGATTGGTACACATCAATGAGAAGGTTGGGTCCATTGTTGTAGAGCTGGAGGCTGGTCCTGCTGTTAAGTTGAACAAGTCCCATGTCCAGCAGCTGAGAAAAAGAATCCAGCTGATACCCCAGCACAGTAGTGAATGGAATGCAAATGTACAAGCAGCAAACATCAGTCTCAGGCACCATCATACATTTGTGTCCTGCAAAAGAGGTTCCTTGCCTTCACCTTGTGTTGGGGGGCTGTGCCCTGCCCCGTGCTTTTTCCAACTGCTGGAACGAATATTCATATTGGTGTGCTCAGGAATAAATAATGCTACAAGCAAAGCCAGCAGCACCGAACAAGCCCCAAAGAGGAAAGGAGGTCCCGGGATTATGGAATTCTGCATGAGACAGCATTACAATTAAAGGTTTAGCAGAATATTTTCCAAACTATTTACACATTATAAGAAAGCATACTTGCCAATGTACCATTTGGTAAAGGATGGAGAAAGGTGCATATATATGGCTTACTTCTATACCTACCTTATAGACCAGTGATCCCCGACCAGTCTCTCACAAGCAACATGTTGCTCACCGACCCCTTGGATGTTGCACCCAGTGGCCCCAAAGCAGATGCTTATTTTTGAAATCCAGGCTTGGAGAAAAGTTTTGGTTGTACTGCCAAACAGCGCCTCCTGCAGGCTGGCAGTCCATATAGGGACTACCAAATAGCCAACCACAGCCCATAAATGGCACCCCAGAAACATTTTGCATGCTTTTGCTCCCCAACTCTTTATACATATGAATGTGGCTCATGGGTAAAAAAGGTTGGGGACCCCTGTTGCAGGGAACACAATATGGGCAAAAACAAGCACAAACCTTTGCTCTATATGACCTAATAGTGATGGGCAGACCACTGCTCAGAATGCTAGCCTTGATCACTTGCCACTTGAGAACAATCCAAATTAACACTTCTTGTGCCACAAACACAACAAGATTTGAATTTGTTCCTGTTAAATCAGAAAGGAATAATACATTATGCAAAGCTCTTCTCAAAACGTCTAAATTTAAACAGTGTTGTGAAAAAACTTATAAATCATCCTCCAATTATCAAGTACAGTAATTGTCAAGTTGTCAAGGCAATGTATGAGGTTTCCCTTTTGAGGAACTGTACAAGACCATACCTGTTCTAATTTGTGGCCTGTCGCCTTCCCCTCGTGCTCGGTTTCTGTAATAGGCATCTCATTCAATTCCACATGAAAGATATAAAATATAAAGCCATAGAGGGCAGGTCCAAGGCCATTGCACAGTCCACGGATGCCTGTGATCATTCCTTGCACAACACCTAAAAATAAACCAGTCACATTACTGAACTGTTACAGTCAGGCAATTAGTGCAGACCACTTACAGTAACAACTCACATACCTTGCTGGTCAGCATCTGCCGTTCGGGAAACCAAAGCACTCACTGCAGGAAAAGTTATACTGGACATTGCAGCCACTGCTCCAGCTGCCCACATCATCCTACCATTCGATCAACAAAAGGAAAACAGAACAGCAAATTGACAAATATAAAATCAGTGGAGGACAAACCCAAATATTTATACAGTCACTTAGGACTATTGCTATTCTATTTATATAAACTCAGACCATAGCAACATTCATACCCTGGCTAAATACCTTTCATGCTCTCATGGGATAGGCAATCATTACTAGAAAAATAGATTTTTGTACTTACCGTTAAATCCTTTTCTCTTGTCCTACATTGGGGGACACAGGCACCATGGGGATGAAGATCCTGTTGCTTGGAGAAAGGACACTAAAAGGTTAAAGTTGCTCCTCCTCCTGCTCTGGGCTTCATCCCCCGCCTACTTCCTCAATCCCTCAGTTTTCTGACCGAAGAAGTATGACGGACCCCACCAAAACCCAGGTAGAGAAGGAGCCCCCTCCACAAAATTGGCTGGACTTACTTATTCCATTGCCTTGAACTATGAATTTTAAGAACCATAGAAGATTTAACTTGAATGAACATAACTTGAATATAACTTGAATATACAGGGAGGGAAGGCCTGTGTCCCCCAATGTAGGACAAGAGAAAAGGATTTAACGGTAAGTACAAAAATCTATTTTTCTCTTGCCTAGATTGGGGGACACAGGCACCATGGGGATGTCCCAAAGCTACCCATGAGGGCGGGACCATTAACCCCTGGTGTTCAGGTAACGACAGCCTGTAACACCTTCCTCCCGAAGCTCGCTGCGGCTGAGGCGAATGTATGCAGTCTGTAGAACTTTGAGAATGTGTGAAGGGATGACCACACTGCTGCCCTGCACACCTGTTCTGCTGAAGCCTGGTGTCGTATTGCCCACGAAGTGCTTAGTGAGCGAGTGGAATGAGCCCGAATTCCTATTGGTGAGGCCATCCCTCTCACCTCGTAGGCCTTGAGAATGGCTGATTTGATCCACTTTGCTATGGTGGCCTTGGATGCCTTGGCTCCCCTTCTTGGCCCATCAGGTAAGACGAATAGGTTGTCTACCTTTCTAACGTCTTTGGTAACCGTGATGTATGTCCTTAGGGCACGTACCACATCTAAGTTGTGTAGTTTGGCTTCCAGTTTTGACTTGGGGTCAGGGCAAAAAGACGGTACGACTAAGTCTTGGTTAAGATGAAACTTTGATACCACTTTAGGTAAAAATTCTGGCGTTGGTCTAAGTACTGCCTTATCTTTGTGAAACACTAAGAACGGAGATTGACAGGACAGAGCGGCCAGTTCCGAAACTCGTCTTGCTGAAGTCATAGCGAGTAAGAATGCCACCTTAATTGTTAGCATGGACAACGAAATTGAGTGTAAGGGTTCGAATGGATGGTCCTGCATAACTGAAAGTACAAGGTTGAGATCCCATGGCGGAATTGGATGACGATACGGTGGTGAAATTCTCAGGGCTCCCTGAAGAAAGGTCTTGACGTTAGGTAAACTGGAGAGTTGTCTTTGGAAAAGGATGGATAGTGCTGACACTTGTACCTTGAGTGAACTAAGTGCAAGTCCTTTATTTAGACCTTCCTGGAGAAATAACAAAATGCTACCTTCTTCGCAGGACTGTGGGTCTTTACCTCTTTGTTCACACCAGAAGATGAAAGTCTTCCAAACTCTGTGATAAATTCTTGCCGAAACAGGTTTCCTGGCCTTGATCAGCGTTGGTATTACCTCCTGTGGTACTCCAGATTTGGCTAGAACTAGGGCTTCAAGTGCCATGCCGTTAAAGCCAGCCGATGTGAATTCGGGTGTAGTATCGGTCCCTGAGATAGTAGGTCCTTCCTGTCTGGAAGGTGGAGTGGAGTGTCTACAGACAGGCTTATGAGATCTGCAAACCAGCTGCGGCGAGGCCAGTAAGGGGCTACCAGGATGGTCTCTACCTTCTCCTGTTTTATCTTTTTTATTACTCGTGATATCAGGGCTAGCGGAGGAAAAATGTATGCCAGCTGAAAATGCCAAGGTATCACTAGTGCATCTGCCTCTAGGGCTAGCGGATCTTTGCTTCTTGCGAAGAAGTTTGGAAGTTTGTTGTTGTACCTTGATGCCATGAGGTCTATCTCTGGAGTCCCCCACCTTGAAAGAATCAGTTGGAACACTTCCGGGTGCAGGCTCCACTCGCCTTGGTCTATCTTTTCTCTGCTGAGAAAGTCCGCTATCCAGTTTTCCACCCCTGGAATGTGTACTGCGGATATTGCTGGAACTGTGCTTTCTGCCCAGGATAGAATTCTTTGTGCCTCGGCAAGTGCTGCTTGACTCCTTGTGCCTCCTTGGTGGTTTATATATGCCACAGCTGTCATGTTGTCGGATTGTATTCTTTCTGGTAGCCCTTTTAGGCTGTCGGACCAATTGAGTAATGATAGGTATATTGCTCTGAGCTCCAAAATGTTGATGGGAAGCGTTCGTTCTGCTACCGACCAGCTGCCCTGAACCATTAGGTTTCCTAATACTCCTCCCCATCCTTTTAGGCTGGCGTCCGTTGTGATAACTGTCCACCTGTGGTTGGGAAAGGGCTTTCCCGAGTGGAGCGTTGTTGGGTATAGCCACCAGTTGAGCGATTCTCTGACTGGGTCTGACAGGCGGATCTTTCGATCTAGGTTTTTTCTGCTTTTTCTCTGGTGTTGTAGTACCAGTCCTTGTAGTGGTCTGGTGTGCCTTTGTGCATAGGGTATTGCAGGAAAGGCTGACACCATTGTCCCTAAGACTCTCATCGCTGATCTTAGGGTTACTTGGTTGGACTGTTGAAGGTTCAGTAGGAGTTTGTTCATCGACAATTTCTTGTTCTCGGGAAGGAATGTTCTTCCCTCTGATGTGTTGATGACGAGGCCTAAGTACTCTGTACATTGGGATGGGCTTAGTCGTGATTTCTGTAGGTTTATTATCCAGCCTAACTGGGATAAGGTGTTCATCACCTCTTGGAGGTGTATCGATGCCAGATGAAGGGATGGTGCCTTCACTAGAAGGTCGTCTAAGTATGGTATGACCTTCATTCCCTGTAGGTGAATCTCCTCTAGGGCTGCGGCCATGACCTTCGTGAACACCCTGGGAGCGGAGGAAGGGCCGAAGGGTAGTGCTACGAACTGCCAATGTTCGCCTGCTACTGAAAAGCGTAGGAATCTGTGATGGTTGGGATGGATAGGGATATGCAGATACGCATCCTTGATGTCGATCACTGCCATGAACTCCTCCATTTCCATGGATAGTAGGACTGATTGGATGGATTCCATCTTGAAATGTTGTCTCTTTACTTGGAGATTTAGTGCCTTTAGGTCTAGGACTGGCCTGAAAGATCCGTCCTTCTTGGGAACTATGAACAGGTTTGAGTAGAAACCGAACCCCCGCTCTTTTGGGGGAACAGGTAGAATCACTCCCAACGTGCGTAGTGTGTGAAGGACCTCCCGAAACGCAGAGTGCTTGGGTTCTTCTGTGGGGAGTCTTGATATGAAGAAACGTTGTGGAGGTAGCCGAGTGAATTCTATTAAATAGCCCTGGGAAATGACTTGCAGTACCCAGGGGTCTTGTACTTTTTGTCTCCACACCTCCCGAAAGTTCCTTAGTCGTCCGCCTAGGAGGTAACCTTCGGGGGTGGGCACCTCCTCATGCCGTAGAGTGTTTGTCCTGTTGGGGCTTGGGTGCGGATCTACTTCCTGTCCAGGAAGAGTTCTGTTTGGATTGAAATCTGGGTCGGGTGTTGGTTTGTTTCTCGGTGTTGGGCCTCTGTCTTTGACTGTGACCTTGGCGAAAGGGACGAAGAAAAGGACGTCTCCTGAACGTAGGTCTTTTCGACTTGTTCTGTGGGAGCAAGGTGCTTTTGCCCCCCGTAGCCTGAGAGATTATTTTCTCTAGTTCGGCCCCGAATAGTTGTTTTCCAACGAAGGGTAGGCCAACCAGTGATCTTTTGGAAGTGAGGTCTGCCGACCAGTTCTTTAGCCATAGGAAGCGTCTGGCTGCAATAGATTGTGCTGATGCCCTAGCCACTAGCTTTGCCGCATCTAGTGCCGCCTCGCACATATAGGTGTTTGCATCGGCTATCTGTGATAGGAGTAGATCTGTGGAAGGGTCATCTGAACCGATGAGTTGAGCCACCTGTTCCACCCATACCTCCATAGCTCTGGAGACCCAAGCCATTGCAAATATTGGACGGAGGGCACCTCCTGTGGCTGTGAAGATCGTCTTACAGAAACCCTCCAGTCGTTTGTCAATTGGGTCCTTAAAGGAAGCTGCATCAGCTACCGGAATGGTTGTGGTCTTAGCCAGTCTGGAAACCGGTGGATCTACAACAGGGGGCAAGGACCAAAGATCCGTGCATTCCTGTGGGAAAGGATAAGTTTGGAGAAAACGCCTGGAAAGTTGTAGCTTGTGGTCCGGTGTTTTCCACTGAGTCTTGACAATGTCATCAAGTTGTTCATAAGCAGGAAAAACGCAAGCAGACTTTCTCTGTCTTTTGAAAATATTCTTGCTTGGTTCCGCTGAAGTCGGAGTATCCTCTAGACAAAGTGCCTGCAATACAGCCTGAATTAGATTCTCAACCTCTCTTTGTGACCTAGGTGTCTCCTGCTCTTGGTCAGATTCTTCCTCAGATAGAATTTGCCCTTCTTCCCCTGAAAACTCCTCCAGTTCA
>CM044438.1:88851874-88867064 GCA_024363595.1 Xenopus borealis | reverse complement strand
AAAAAAAAAAAAAAAAAGACCATACTTGATTGGTGTATGCAGCATCTTGAAACAGATGAGTTGTAGGGTTATCTTAAAAATATTGTTTAGTGTAAGGATGCATGAAATACATATCTGCCCAATTACAAAGGCTAATGTCACACAGACAGAGAAAACACTACCCTCCCCATATGTAATGAAAGGCGCAAAGTTTGCCCAGAAGCAGTAGTAAGAGGTTTGCTTTTAAACAGGTGACCATTAAATGCCTCCTGCTTATTGGCTTATTTAGGTTACTAGGCAAACTTAGTGTATTCTATTACATAACCCCATGTGTGACAATAAAGGTGGCCATACACAGGCATATAAAGCGGCCCATATTGGTCGTTTAGACCAATTTGACAGCTTATCTGCCTGTGTATGGGGTTTCCAACGGGTCTTCCCGATCAATATCTGGTCACGATATTGATTGGGAAGGTTTGATTTTAACCCGACCGATTTGTCAGAGCCCACTGCCCTTGTCGTAATCCAATTTTATGGCCATAGGGCTGAACGTTCGGATTACCCCCATTACAGTCCTGCCGTTAGTGGCATATTGGGGAAAGATCCGCTTGTTTGGCGATGTCGCCACATGATGGATCTTATAGTCTATGGCAAGCTTTAGTTAGAACTTGAGATAGAATACTAAAAATTAGGGATGCACCGAATCCACTATTTTGGATTCGGCCGAACCCCCGAATCCTTCCCGACAGATTTGGCCGAATACCGAACCGAATCCGAACCCTAATTTGCATATGCAAATTATGGGTGGGAAGGGGAAAACATTTTTTTCTTCCTTGTTTTGTGCCAAAAAGTCACGTGATTTAGCTCCCTGGCCCTAATTTGCATATGCAAATTATGATTCGGATTCGGTTCGGCCAGGCAGAAGGATTCGGCCGAATCCGAATCCTGCTGAAAAAGGCCGAATCCTGGCCGAATCCCGAACCGAATCCTGGATTCGGTGCATCCCTACTAAAAATTAAGCTCTGATGGGAAATCATGAAAAAGTAGCAGTTTAAGCCAGCAACATTCCCTAAATTCTGAGGCCAGTGTACACAACAAATTATGGCGTGCATTAAGAATATTGTGTGAAAACACAACCTTTTGTATCAATTCTGCCCTGAGCATAGTTTTTTTTTTTTTTAAACTGCACAAGTTTTAAATGTGCACACAAAATTTTATTGTGCACATAGCCAAGAAGGAATTAGAGAGACAATTGTTTGCCAGTACAAATGTGTTTTCACGGACTTCTACAATGCAGTATAATGATTACGGACTAAGTCTCAGAATCTTCTGTCAGTCAGGTGAACAGAACAATGGGTTTACTGGATTTTAGGACTTTGTAAACACAAATCCCACTTACCATGGACTGATTTTCATTAGTGGAATGGGGGCACAAGTGAAAAATACTGTTAACAGCAGAAAGGACTTTCTCCCCCAAACATCTGATAGTGCACCTATCAAAGGAGCACTTAGGAAGGACAATAAACCCTGATAGAAAAGAAAAATAAGGGTCATATGTCAATCTGAACAGTAAATACTTTTATACTTTTGAAAAAATATTTCCATCTCCGAATGACAGAACCATTACCCATTGCATCCTCTCTCCATGCTATTATTCCTGCTGTATTAGCACCATCATAACAGGCTCATTTCACCAACACATTACCAAATCGATGTTTGCTACTAAGCTTCACTTTCTGGTAAATAATGTAGGGTAATTGTTTTATCCAGTCCTGTTTCATATACAGTAGAATCCCCATTTTACATCCCCCGGTTTTAAGTTTTCCCTCATTTTACATTGTTGTTTTGTGGTCCCACCTATATATTATGCATAATACATTTCTCTGATTTTAAGTTTTCACAAATTTTACACCATTTTTTTCTGGTCCCCTGAAAAATGTAAAATGGGGGTTCTACTGTATCATAATCACTACAGTTACTATTCCAACCCACAAGCATGGACTTGCATGTTACAGGGTTGATTCTACATCTGACTTAACTGGTTTTATTCAAATTGAAAGTATCTGCTGTTTGTTACCATGACAAGTATGCATTAATCTGTGCTACCAGGAAACATAGTGATTAGGTTGAAAAAAAAAAATGAATTTGTCTTGGTGAAAGACAAAATTTTAACTATGTGCTAATATCTCATTTTAGCAACCATCTATTTTCTAAATTGTTATAAGCCATTCTAATACTTCCTGAAGTTATCCTATGTATCTGTCACTACAACTTCAAGGTTTTCATTGTATAAATTTGTTTTGGCATATGTATAATATAACAAAAAAAAAAACTATACAAAATAAAATATATTCTGAGCAAAATAATATTTTGACTATAAATTAATATTTGACTCAATAGGATATATCTGAAAAATGGACACTGACAGACTGCTGCTAAAGTTGCAGAAACATTACCTACTGTATCCTACTGCTAAGATTACCAAAATGCTCCACTGGCAGTTAGGCAGGTTTCATTTAAGATGGCTATAGACGTGTAGATTTTAGCCTATGTTGGACAAATGATTGTCCATGACAACTAACCTTTTAGAGTAATATAAAGTAGTAAAGAGAACAAATCACACAATGCTCAGGCCATTAATGGACAGTCAGCAATCGTACGAAAGTTATGTCCGACAAATGGTGGTTAATCTCCCATTGAAAGTACATGCATACATCGGATTCGTAGCCAATATAAATCTTTTAGCCTGTCTGATCGACTGAACGACCGATTGCAATGCTACGAAAAATGTCGGGACTCTGCACATATTGTTCAAAAATCGTATAAACCTTCATTATGTACAATGATTTCTTTGCGTGTATGGTCAGCTTTAGATATATAAAGGTATATATACAAGGAACTTCATGTACAAGTGTCTTTTTCAGCTTATGTTAAAGGAACAGTTCAGTGTAAAAATAAAAACTGGGTAAATAGATAGGCTGTGCAAAATAAAAATGTTTCTAATACAGTTAGTCAAAAATGTAATGTATAAAGGCTGGAGTGACTGGATATCTAATATAACAGAACACTTCTTCCTGCTTTTCAGCTCTCTAACTCGGAGTTAGTCAGTGACTTTAAGGGGGGCCACATGGGACATAACTGTTCAGCGAGTTTGCAATTGATCCTCAGCATGCAGCGCAGATTCAAAAGAAAACATTTATGACCCACATGCCCCCCCCACCCCCCCCAAGTCACTGATTGGTTACTGCCTGGTAACCAACCAGTGGAAACCAAGAGAGCTGCAAAGTAGGAAGTAGTGTTCTGTCTTTATTTTAAACTCCATCCTTTATACATAACATTTCTGGTTCACTAACTATATTGGAAATATTTTTTTTTTATTTTGCACAGCCTATCTATTTGCCCAGTTTTTATTTTAAAATGAACAATTCCTTTAATGTATAGAAGAAAAGTTCTTACGTAGCACCATCAGCTTTAAAGGCCATGCCCAAAAAAGCATTACTAAAGGCTTTTTAAACATTTATAGCAGATGGTGCTTTTTGAAAGTTTTCTACTACATTGTGTCGCCAATGGAAAGTTGCCATTGAGGAACGTGTACCACTACTTCATAAAGCAAAGGATCAAAGTGCTGACTACTTCTCTTTTGCTATAGAAGAAAAGTTCTTACCTTGACACCCTGAATGAGTCCATTCATTAGGAAGGTATGCTTAGGAAATGTCTCATGTAAAACCTAAGCAGAAGAAAAGAAGTACAGTTTATGATTAGTAACCGCAAAAGAGATAATCAGTAAACAGAATGCAACCACAAGACAACAGGAAATAGTGGTGACTCTAGACTGGAGACATAGAAGACAACTGCACTCAGCATGAGCAAATGTTAATGGAAATAGTTGCTTGGTATCTAGTGACATATTATACCAAGATAGCCAAGCCATAAGAGAAATTATACACTTTACATATTCAGTGAATAACAAAATATATGTTCAGCAGTACTATACACAATCATGGTAGCTTTGAACATAAGTTTTGCTTTTTAACAAACAACACAAGTACACTCTTGTGAGGGAGGAATATCTGTGAATGATTACATCTTATAATGTATATATGCCCCCGTTGGTTATTTTACCTAACATTGACAAATGTCAGAATTGAGTTTGACATGGATGTGTATTTGAATGTGTTACTCAGGTTATATTCTGTTTTCTTTTTCCTCTTTTCTAGTCCAAATAGTAAGGTGTTAGCTCGTGGCCTCCCACTCAAAGGCTACAGCTAATCTGAGGAAGGGATAACAGGGTCGGCCATTGAGATTACAGGGCCCACTGTAAATACACTACAGTAACAGAGTAGAGTACAAAAATTATTTTGCTACTATGATACACTGGAGCAACACATACTCTTAAAGCTGATCTTTACACACCTCCCCCACGATTACGCTGCACTCAAACCCACCTGGAGGCGTCTGTCTCATCTACCCTCCAACGGTGGTAGCGTACACCTAATTGCCGGACTAAAGGAAACATCTCCTACAACGGCCCCCTCACCTTTACCTAGTTCGCTCCCTCTTTCCGCTTCTTACCTACTCCTCTTCCCCCCCCCCTTTTTTCCCCCCCCCGCTTCTCTTGTCCTTACCTTTCGCCCTTCTACTTCTTGCACACAAGCTTACTAACACCCTACTCCAAGTGTAACATTGAAAGATGGGAGAAAACATCAGACTCAGGGTTTTGAGTCTCAATGTAAATGGGCTTAATTCCCCTTATAAAAGAATTCTCCTCTCAGCTGAACGTAGGAAACATAAGGCCCAAGTGGCGTTTTTACAAGAGACTCATTACAAGACCAACAAAGTTCCTAAATGGTCAAACAGATATTATCCCGAGATTTTCTGTAGCCATCCGCAGCCAAATAAGAGCAAGGGAGTTGTGCAAAAAGCTTTAATTTTAAGGTAACTTCAACTAAGACAGATCAAGCAGGCAGGTATATTTTTGTTAAATGCTCCCTCAGTACTCAAGCGATTACTTTTGCTACAATATACCTTCCTAATTTGAACCAAGATACTGAGTTCATGAGAATTGCAGAAATACTGAGGGAATTCACAGAAGGAATATTAGTACTAGGGGGAGACCTCAACATTCCACTCAAGCCCAAGTTAGATTGCTCCACAAATAACT
Source organism: Xenopus borealis (assembly GCA_024363595.1). NCBI lineage: Eukaryota > Metazoa > Chordata > Amphibia > Anura > Pipidae > Xenopus > Xenopus borealis. The sequence goes on along the minus strand of CM044438.1, from coordinate 88,861,924 downwards.
CAAGTGCTCCGCCTAAAGTTATAGGGAGAATTACACAGGTCTTACAAGAGCTACAACTGATAGATGCTTGGCGGCTTCTTAAGCCACTAGAAAGAGATTATACCTTTAATTTGCCCCCTCACAATCGATATACCAGAATTGATTACCTATTTATCTCTCAATATTTCTTAGACAGTATTCAAAATGCAACTATCCATACACGCTCATGGGCTGATCATTCCCCAATCTCCCTGGAAATTGTGCTGGAGTACAAAATAAATGGACTCAACACATGGAAACTTAACGAGTCATTGCTTCAGGATCAGACCCTTTTGAAAGATATCCAAGCAGAGTTACTTAATTATGTTAAGGAAAATAAAACAACCAATGTGAATTGTATCCAGAATGAGACATCGTTTCTACGAGCATGGAGATAAGTGTGGAAAGTTATTGGCCCGTCTCCTTAGGTCTAAAATATCCAAAAACCATATACTTAGCATTCGCAGAAAAGAAGGGGATGGAGTAGTTCATAATAACCTTATAGCAGCAGAATTCCATAAATACTATTCTAATCTCTACCAGTTAAGATCACCAGCAGACGAGAATTCACGAGATAATATAAAAAGAATTCAGGACTTCCTAGAAGCTACCCCGCTCCCTCGGTTAACAGAGTCAGGTACTAGATGCAGAAATTACTATTGAGTAGGTCTCAAAAGCTATTAGATCCACTCCCTCAGGAAAAAGCCCAGGGCCAGACGGGTTCACCATCCAGTACTATAAAGAGTGTGCTGTCTCTCTCCTTCCACACTTAGTCGAAGCCCTCAATTCACTACAGCGAGGCTCGCACTTTACACAGCATTCATTAGAAGCCCACATCTCCTTGCTGCTTAAGACCAACAAAAATCCAGAGGAAACTGGCAATTATAGGCCAATCTCACTCATCAACTCTGATATAAAACTGCTGGCCATGGTTATAGCAACCAGATTACAAAAGCATTTAGGGCAATTGATTAAGTTGGATCAAGTGGGGTTTGTGCCAGGAAGAGAAGCAAGGGACAATACCAATAAAGTGATTAACATCTTGCACTATGCCAAAATTAAAAAAAATCCCCTAATGCTACTGTCAACTGACGCTGAAAAAGCATTTGACAGAGTAAGCTGGAGGTATATGTTCGCATGTCTGACTAAGTTCGGGATAGGAACATGCATATGCACTTGGATAAAATCTCTGTATACTGAACCCGTAGGCCGAATTAGGATAAATAGCACACTGTCAGACCAGGTACGAATAAGGAATGATACGCGACAAGGGTACCCACTGTCCCCAGCCCTCTTTATATTAGCTTTGGAACCCTTCCTGGCGCAAGTACGCTCATCCCAAGAGACAACGGGAGTAGCGGTGAGAAACAAGTGCTATAAACTGGCGGCATATGCGGATGACTTATTATTCTTCATAACTAACCCCACAATTACCATCCCTAACTTAAATACACTTTTCGCAGTCTTCAACAAAGTTAGCAACTTTCAAATTAACTACAGCAAGTCTGTAGCGTTAAATATATCTTTACCTAACTGGACAATAAATGAATTGGCCAAAAACTTCCCATATAGCTGGTCCAACAGGGACCTAGTGTACTTAGGGATAACAATCACCAATGACTATACAGAATGGGCGGTGAATAACAGCAAGAAGCTGTTGACCACACTAAAAACAGACTTACAGAAGTGGACTAAGCAGCCCATCTCATGGTTAGGCAGGGTTAATGTTATTAAAATGAATAAATGTGATGCCTCGCCTATTATATTTATTCCAGTGCCTACCTCTCCCTTTTCCACCTTCTATATATTTAAATCTTTTCAAACATATACTACTAAATTTGTGTGGCGAGATCGCCCTCCGAGAATTAGGAGCTCTACTCTACATAGAAAAAAAAAAAAAAACAGACGGGGGGCTGAGCCTCCCAGATTGTACTCGATATCACAAGGCATCTATCTTGAATAGGCTGGTTGATTGGTCCCATTGTCTGGATACTAAAGCTTGGATTGAAATTGAGCAACAGTCCACTTGCACTCACTTGATTCACCTTCCCTGGATAGATAGGACACATAGAAGAATACTACATTGCACTCATCCCACATTAAATTACACTTTAAAAGTCTGGGACTCGGTTAAAGGGAATGATACATTTACAAAATTTCCCTCCTTGCTAATGCCTATTACCAACAACCCAGCCTTCCATCCTGCACTTCACACAAACAATTTCAGGAGTGGCTAGTAGATGACCACCTACTATTTATCCACCTGATGTCACATAAACTAGCAGACTTGGAGCTACTACAACGGCAAGACCTAATAATGATCTCCCTAAATTTCAATTCTGTCAGATCAGACACTTTTACGCTTGCTTAGGAGGGGACACTAGGCTTGGGAGAAGTCTTACCCAATTTGAAACACTATGCTCATCCTCACAGACACCGAAACACACCATTTCGACCCTGTACAAACTCCCACAAGGGGATAGGAAGCACCTGCTATACATAAGAGCATGGGAGAGAGGTTGCATACTGGATATCTCAGAGAAAACTATTAAGAGGGGTTTGTGCAATCTCCTTTTTAGCTCAAGGTGTTGCAGTGTACAGGAAATGAACTATCTAGGTGGTATCACACACCCCATAAATTAAAACAAATCTTCCCATAGGCAAACAATATATCCTGGCTGTGGCAATCGTCCACAGGCACATTGCTACATATTTTCTGGGAATGTGTTGGTATAAAATCATATTGGAAGGCCATTTTTCAGATATGTAAAACAGTCTTGGGACGTGGAATACCAGACTCACCAGCCCAGGTTTTGTTGTTCTGGGAAGAGGCGGAAGCAGAGGACATAGCGGATAGGGCATTGGAAAGACATCTATTGAATTCGGCAAAGCTACAAATACCACTTAGGTGGAAATCCACTTCCCCCCCAACCCTTAAGGATTGGCTGTTAAAGGTGGACGAATTGGCTAGATACGAGGAACTTTCCTCGTTTACTGCTCAGAAGAAAATGTTTGGCTTAGATGGTTTCTCTTCAGAGAGACAGAGGAATATAAACAACTGCTTGATTCCTAAGGCAAAATGTTAACATGTAATTGTAATGAGCTGATGGAGTGGATAACGTTTTTATTGTTCTCTACATACCGTCGGATGTTACACGGTATGGCAGTGTGTGATACTTACCTTCCCCCCCCCCCCTTTTCTTTTTCTTTCTGTACCCCGATTTATTTTTGCATTTTTGTACTATTTGAAACTATAATAAAAATTATAATAAAAAAAAACAAATACACATCTCCCACTCAAATATCTAGGCTGAATATTTATAAAGACAGTAATTTATTTTTACACGAAAAACCAACTGCACTTTGATACAGCAGCTCCCTTGTGCAGAAATAATCCAGTGTCCCTGGTTATATAGGCGAGTATGTCATTACACTGGAATTATTGACACCACCCTGGACGTTAAAGGAAAACTATACTACCAAATGCCTCTAACTGTAACAGGAAGAAGGGTGGAAGCAGAAAAACTCTTTTGGTTTGTTTGTGTATGTACAATGAATAGTATCAACCCAGGGGGCAGTCATTTTTTAAAATGGCAATTTTCTATTTATGATTACCCAATGGCACATACTACTAAAAAAAGAACATATGAGCCGTTTTATGCAATATATATATATTTATAGAAACCTACATTGTTTGGCGGGTATAGTTTTCCCTTAATATCTAATAAAATCAAGGGTGAACAGAGCAGGCAGAGTAAATGCTTGAGCAGAAAATAAAACTGCACACATTTTCAAAGAAATGTTACAAATTATAATGTTCATTAGACAACACAACTTACCACTAAAGTTGGAGCAGTTAGCAAACCCCAGGCGAAAAACTCCAAAAAGATGACAATAACTGCATGATAGACACTAGGAGAGCCAATCCCCTGAGGCTGAAAAGAGAAGAAAATTATATAACAGGAAACTTGAACCCATCCAATTTTTAAAAATCAACTACTCCTATCCCAACCAGCGTGCGGGCTCTATTAGTCCACATCTTTGGTTTGGGATAATATTTTCGCAAACTGTTTTTCAGTTGTGCATTAAAGGGGTTGTTCACCTTTGAGTTAACTTTTAGTATAATGTAGAGAGTGATATTCTGAGACAATTTGCAATTGGTTTTCATTTTTTGTTTGTGGTTTTATAGTTATTTTGCTTTTTATTCAGCAGCTCTCTAGTTTGCAGTGTCAGCAATTTGGCTTCTAGGGTACAAATTAATCTAGCAACCCTGTATTGATTTGAATAAGAGACTGGAATATGAATAGGAGATGGACTGAATAGAATGATAAGTAATAACAAGTAGTAATAACAATACATTTGTAGCCTTACAGAGCATTTGTTTTTAGATGGTGTCAGTGACCCCCATTTGAAAGCTACAAATAAACAGAAGAAAATTGCAAATCATTAAAAAACTATGAAAAATAAATAATGAAGACCAATTGAAAAGTTTCTTAAATTGGCCCTTCTACAATATACTAAAAGTTAATTTTAAGGTGAACCACCCCTTTAATGATGGGCTGAAATCATTTAGAGGGGAAATAAATACGGGAGGGAGCTCCCGGTGCGAGCTGCCATGACAGCCCATGCGCATGTGACGTCATGTGCATAAGCCGAATGAAAAGCTGCCACAAGTTCAGGCAGCTTTTCATTCTGCGCATGCGCTGTCATGGTGGCTCGCACCGGGAGCTCCCGGTGCGAGTAAGCCATCGCAGGCAGGGGGATTTTTTTTTTAACTACTAGAACCCCAAACCGGAATGCGGGCTCTATCAGCCCGCACCTTCGGTTTGGGGAGTTTTTTTAGCCCCATAGGTGCCCTTTAAGTAAATATTGCCCGTTTACATCTCTTGCCTTGAACCACCATTCCATGATGGTCTGTGTGCTGCCTCAGAGATCACCTGACCAGAAATATTTCAACTCTAACTGTAACAGGAAGAAGTGTGGAAGAAAAAGAAAATTGGCTCATTTGACTTAACTTTATAATTTGTTTGGTATGTTTGTGTGCACTGTTAAATCCTATGATCCTAGGAGGCTGTCCTTATTTTTTAAAATGGCTATTTTCTATTTAGGATGACCTAACGGCACATGCTACTATAAAAGTATATTATTATGAAAATGGTTTATTTACATGAAGCAGGGTTTTACATATGAGTTGTTTTATGCAATATCTTTTTATAGAGACCTACATTGTTCGGGGGGTATAGTTTTCCTTTAATCTGGAACAGCTTCCCTTTAAGTGAGTGATGTCCAACTTGAATTATTTTTGTAATTATACAATACACATAGAAATGTCACAGTATAAGGCAGTTTAGTAATTAATACAGATAATTACTACATGTCAGCACAGAAACCAGTGCAATTATCATCAGGCTTGAATAATCAGCCTTGTAGAATCTATATTACAGGCCAACTTCCTTTTCTGCATGATAATTTGCGATGACCCCTGAGCTTAGCTTCTCAAAAGCTGCTCAGAGCCCACTGGAATTTATCCATATTCATTTTTAGGGTTTAGTTCTCATTTAGAAGTAAATGTTACATAATGAAGCACAGGAATAAACAGCCATGAGCTCTTAAAGGAGAATTCAACCTGTATGTGAAAAAAAAACCTGACCCCCTGCCTACCTGTCCCCCCACCCAGGGCAAATGCCCCTAACTTGTTACTTACCCCTCCTCCCAGGTCCTGTCCAGCAGAGTTCACAGGTGCCGTTTTGTCTCAATCGCTCTTCTTCCTGGACTGACCAGCGTTTTCAGGCGCATGCTAAGTAGGAGGAATCTGCTGGTGTGGAGCTGCTGCGCATGCACAGAAAGTCACAAAGTTTCCGAAAAAAGCAATTGGAAACTTCATGACTTTCGGGCATATGCACAGTAGCTCTGCACCGGCAACTTCCTCCAACTGCGCATGTACTTGAAAGTCACAAACTTTCCGAAATAAAGATTGAAGAGCCATCGAGACAAGATGGTGCCTGTGGACAGGACCTGGAAGGAGGTAAGTAACAAGTTAGGGGAATTTGCCTGGGGGGGGGGGTCTACACGGGAGGGTTTTTTTCACATACAGGTTGAATTCTCTTTTAATAGAGATACTGTTAAAGGATTCTTTTAGTACTGAGCTATCAATGTGAAATGCAACCCTTTTGAAAAGCCAAGGCAACACGAGGCCCCTGAAATTTTATAAGCTACCAGTTGTAAAAGCCGGGCCACAGTAAAGCAAGCCCACTATTACTGAGCCAGAGGACAACAATCATAGGCAGCAGTAAAATAATACAGACAAACAGTTTGAGAGGAAACCAACAGTAACATTTTCCATGAAAGGAAATAACGTGACTGTTTCTTAGTAAATAGTTCTTGGTTATACACTTTCCCGTTAGCATTTAAACAAATGCAAGAGGTCCTCTGTACTCAACCCATTATCAATATATTTAAGACATTGGGACATTTTGTGCATACAGCTACTAAAAAATGCCTTACCCTTTAAACACAAAAGGTATTGTTTGTCCATATATTGTAATATATTTAAGCTGGCCAACAACGTCAAAGTCATCGCATATATGGCCAGGCCTACTCTCAAATTGATTTATTCATTAAGAATAAATCAAATATTGCTTCATTATACATTTTACAAAGGGACTAAGTTTTACCTGCAACTTACTTGCTGCTTTCACAGTAAAAACTCCCAAACTTGCCCTTTTATTAGACACCAGTGGGATCACCTGACTATAGTTGGAAGGGGTGGGGCTACAACAAGGAGCTGGTCACTGCTCCTATATGAACTATAACAAACAAGAATGTTTTAAAAAATTTGTGTTGAGCACAGATTACAATATACATAAACTCACAGATCCCCCATCCTTAATGATGATTTTCTTAGCCAGCAACACACTCCGATTCACTCGTTTTTTCTTCTTCCCCTGAGTCATTTTCACATCACTGGAGACCAGCAGACAGACCCCTGACCAAGAGAAATTTATATTGTTAACAGGCTTGTAAAATCTCTCTCACTACATTGTAGTATTAGTGTGACATTCAGCTCTTACCCAAAGTATTTTCTCACTTTACAGCTTACAGATTGACAATAAAAAACAAATCCACACTATGGATACCTGGAGTGTTCTCCCCCAGGCATTCTTTGTCCGGCAGATCACCCAAAATAAGTACATGGCCGCCCAGCTCTGCTCTGACCCAAACCCTACTAGCACTAAAGAAATAATCTCTACTGAAGCTGGTAGGAGTGGCCACCGTATTTTCTCTAGTAAACATGCCCCACTATTTGAAATGTCTAATGATTTTCAATCATATATTATTGCTGTACATTAGAGCTCATCACTATACACAAAACCCATGTCCAAAACCTACTGTTTTTTTGAACATAGAGAAAATAGAAAACATTTAAAGGTTGCTTAAAATAAGCTTCCTAAGCATAATATGCATCTCATAGTTTGTAACAGAATAACTCTTCAGTGAAGACAAGTTTTCCTATGATCACTGACTTTGTACAGATGTGAGGCACAATCAGATTGACCTTCAGTCAAGACAATTAATTAGGGATGCACTGAATCCAGGATTCAATTTGGGATTCGGTGTTTATCAGCAAGATTCAGATTTGGCTGAATCCTTGTGTCTGGCCAAAATCACGACTTTTCATCACAAAATAATTTTCCCCACTTTTTCTTTCCTGCCCCTGAATTTGCATATGCAAATTAGGATTCGGATTAGGTTCAGTATTCTGCCAAATCTTTCACAAAGGATTTAGGGATTTGGCTGAATCCCAAATAGAGGACTCGGTGCATACCTAAATAAATACAATGGGGTTTTTGCTGGCTTGTAGTGTTGTGCGGGTCGGGATTTTCCCCACCTTCCCTCCCACCATCCACCCAAACTCAACTTCTTTTATAGACCCGTGCTGACCTTACATCAAAAAGGGGCAGGCGAGCAGTCACGCATCTATAAAAAGTGAGCCCAGAAGTCAGAAGCCAGCAGTTGTAAGGTAATGGGCAATGATAGTCAGAAGAGCTCAACCTGCACACACCTGCGACCCAGAAGATGAGGTGGAAGGTCCACCCGGACCCGTGGGTATCGGGTCACCCTGCACATCACTACTAGCTTGCAAACAAACTAGAGAGTCCCCACAAATACTGATTAAGATATTTACCAAAACCGATATTACTGAGATATACAGGTAAATTCCTATATTCAGGTAATGTGATTAGGGCAAAACTAAAAAAAAAAAAAACAATGATTTGCAGCCACCCTAAAGGCATATTTATGGAGGTGCCTTAAAAAAAAAAAAAAGCATTGAAATTCCCCGCAGTGCACCACCATGGTACACATGGCCTGAGGTGGAGTAACAAAGTTAAATAAATAGAAAACTTCATAAATGTTCTTAAGATGTCAAACGTTCCCAGAAAAATATAAAATTTAACTTTTAGGGGGTTATTACATTTTCTCACTATTTTCTGAAAACCACTCCAACCAAATTCACATAGACTTATTTATCAATAAAACGTTCAAACGTTTTTCTTGTGCATTAAAAGTCACGATAAAATCATAAAAGAAAAAATTCAAACACTATGATTTTTCAGCTTTTGCTCTCCAAACCTATGATTTTTTTTGGAAACCCAGCGCAACTCAGAATATCTTCCAACTGTTAATGGGACATCTGCCATTGACTTTTACATGTTCTGGACAGGTCTGAGTTGGAGAAATCCCCTTTAAAAGTCAGACCAGTATAGTAACTTTAGTAAATAACCCCCTTATATTAAAGGGCAATTAAAGACATAAAAATATAATCCCATTTTTACTTACTTTAATGAAAAAGAAACCTCGAATATAGTTTAATTAAAAAAAGTGTACTGTTTTTGTAAGAAACCTGACTGTACGCATTAAAATTCTCACTTCATTTACTGCTGTGGATAGGAATTGTCAGACATTCCCTAACTGCTGTGCAGGGAAACAATCATACTTAAGAACAGTCTTCCCAGTCTTTCAGAACTCCAGCAGCTTTGTTTCCCTGTAGAGCAGTCGGCGACTGTGTAGAGATTTGTATTGGATTTTATTTTTGCCTTTACATCCCCTTTAACATTTGAACTCCAGTTGCAGGGACAAAGATCATGGAGCCAGATTTAAAGAGATAAACTGTGATTCTATTTGGATTATTTTGCTACAGCCACTGGTTCTGGAGAGTTGGAGAAAGTTTGTATTAAACAAAACAAAAAATATTAAATCCACATTAGATTACATGACAACACAGGACTCAGTGCAGTCTGATTATTAATCAGTCTTGCTGTATAGGCGTCTGGCAGATATTATTTGACTACTGCTGTTTTGATCATTTATGACGATCCCTAAGCAGCCCAGGTCACACTGAGCATGTGCACAATCTTGGTCTTGCAAAGATGTATAACAAAGTTACAAGATGACAGCCCCCCCTGTGGCCAACTTTGAAACTTTTTTGTGGTGCAGTAAGTTAATGTTTATGTTTAGTATATAAAATACAGCATTTCTAGCCTTGTTCTATTTTAGACTTTCCTTGTCCTTTAAACAAATTGAATAACACTAATAGCAGAGGGAGGAATCAACTTTAACTTTTTAGTGTCCAGTCTCCAGCTGCAGGATCTTCATCCCCATGGTGCCTGTGTCCCCCAATTTAGGCAAGAGAAATTACTATTTGAAGTTGGCCAGAATTCCTGGTTCCACCCATATGCCAGTGCACTTACAAATGCAGGGCATCGGCTTAGCTGTGGCTGGCTATTATGGACAGCTCATTTACATTTCTAAAGTGATTGGCTCATTTACATATTAAAGACAGACATAATTTGCATTTTTAGGTGAGCAGCCCATTTACATTTTAAAGCAAGCGGCCCATCAGGCATTTGCCTGAACCCACAGATTCCCAGTCCGGTCCTGGAGAGGAATAGGGAACTAGTCTATTGCATGTGTTAGTTTAACCCTTTCACTGCCAGCCATTTTGTCCAAAACGGAACATCTACTGCCAAGCAG
>CM044438.1:88832866-88845673 GCA_024363595.1 Xenopus borealis | reverse complement strand
CTCTTAGAACCCGTGGATGTATACCATCATGCCCTGGCGCCTTGTTTACATTAATTTTTAGTAATACTACTTGTATGTGTTTTGGGTTGGAATATCTTTTTGGGATGACCTAGGTGTGTGAGAACCTATAGGTGGGATGAAGCCTTCTTTGATACAAGCAGTTCAGGTGACCTCAATCTTCTAAAAAGCTGGGAGTCACCTCAGATTCAGGCTCTTGGCTCCCCCTGTGTGAGGATGTTGTGAGTAGATCTTAGAAATTGTCAGGTTGGAAGAAGGATGCTGTGACTCAGGATGAGGACAAAAACAGATTCTTGTCAGGATGAGTAAGCATACCATTATTTATTTAATTTCCAGAAAATATGGCAACCCTTCTTTTCCCTCATACTACCTTGACTTCTCAAGAACTGGTTCCCCTGCTGCAGAGGAAGTGGGAGAAAATCAAGAGTAGAGTGTTTTTATTTGTTCCCCAACTGTCCCTGTCCGGTGAATATTATTGTTGTTATTTACTTGCCTTGTTCTTTGGAGTTCTGCTGATCTCTGACACATTGTCTGTTCCCCCTCTTTTGCATATGCCCCTGGGTCTCTTTGTATATGCAATGAGCTCACAAACACTAACTCATTTCTTGGGGCTGCACTACTTGAAGGCTTTTGTTTGCATAGACAGTTTTCCTTTTACAAGTCAGATGTACACGAGTCGGAAGGGAATGGACTATGCTGTGTCTTCATCCAGTGAGTTAAAGAACTGACTTGAATTTTTCATTTAATTACATTGACTGTCAGATATACAGTAGTTACATGAAAGCAAGAAACTATTCAATGTTATCTTATCAGATTTTACATGCAGCAGTCATGCATGGTAAGATAGTAGGCAACAGATAGTCTATCCCATTAATGAAAGTAAAGTTACTGTTCTCTGCTTGCTTTACACAATAGTGGTTGACACACCCAAATAAACAAATATTATAATTCCTTTAAAATATTTAATTTTTTTTTTGCTGTTACTGACCCTTTAATCCTGATTGCAACTGCAGTCTTGTAAATATTATGGAAACCCTTGTTAAATTGTTTATTACTGCTAATTCAATTACTGATTCATTTTATTATTGATAAAACTAATACAACTGGTACAACCAGGCTGTGGTTAGAATGTATGACAGGAAGAAATTATCTTACTGGAAATGTAATTACTAAAAATACAAAATCACAAGTATGGCTTCAGGATAAATCTGCTTTCTGGTTGCTGGGTAGGTTACCACCTTCAAATTTATGCTCTGAAAAATCCCATATAAGTGAATAGAAATGTTGAATTTCCCTCTTGAGCACTGTGGCAATGTAAAAATATTCCAAAGGATGGCTATACTGGGACAGAAAAAGTTAATCAGTAAGCAAGGTGTGTTAGAGACCTCTGGTGGTCAAACCAAGGTTTAAGCTACAAAAACAATAAGTATTCTCTGCAACACCATGCTACAAAAGTATAAATTTATTAGTGCATAAAAAATAGTATTCCAATTATCCCAGCAGGAGCCTGACGCGTTTCGTGCTTCTCAGCACTTAATCATAGGCACTGTGGCAATGTGCCCGCTTATGGTCCATGCAGAGAGCAATTGCTAAGTTTTTTTATATTGTATATACCATTTATTTTTTGTCTTTTGCTGGGCAACTCTGTTAACACAGGTGGCATAGCCATGCCAGTCTTTTGAGCTGTAAGTTCCAAATGTCTCTTAGCCCTCCCAAAGTTACTACATTTTTCCCATTTTTTTGTGAAGGGATCTCCTCACCACAACATTCACTGTCATAATAATGAGCTGAAAGAGTGCAAAGATGTTGAACTTACCCTGAGAACAGTCAACCAATATTAAAAGAAGTTTATGATTGTTCTCTCTTTAAAAAAAGATTTCAAGGGGAAATAATTTTTATTAGAAAAACAATAAATCAAACTATAGACATACAACAGGGGGACTTCGTATGTGAATCAGATTCACAAATTGTCTTTTATTGCTAGTGCATTATATATTTAATTATTGATTTGGGAGTTCAACAGCCTAAATTTGTTGTTGCTGCAAAGAACACACTCATGCTGTGAGTGGCTGACAGATTTCATCCTATCTAATTGAAGAGCACAGCTGTATGAAAAAAAATGTTAAGACAAGCAAGTGTGCTTATGGTCCTTTTTATATCCAAAGCCACAGCCATAAGGCTAAGCATCCCCAACACTATTCCTGGATTCACAACTTCAATACCAATATAAAGGGGTAGTTAGTTTAAAATTAAGCCAAAAAAATAAACTTCTCAATTTCATCATTGTATATCGCTCACCAATTGATTAGCATGGCCCGGGTGCAACAATCCCCACTCTTCTACATAAGACTTCAATTTTGTCTCTTAAGGATTTAAAACAAATGAGCACAGTTATCCTTACCCCGTATCCAATATGACCCAGGTGCAGCCGCCCCGAGTTCATCACTAGGGGGAATGTAGTCAACACAATTGCAGTAAGAAACAGCTCACTACTGGGCCTTTACTCACAGATCGCTCAGTGGTCTCTGAGGTAGTGTGTGGACACAAAACGCGTCAGACCTTAGATGCTGCTTATAATTAATTGTATGTTCAAAAAAGCTTATTAATTTTAACTATACACTGGACCTGAGCAATCTGTGAGTAAAGGCCAAGGAGTGCGCTGCTTCTTACTGCAATTATGGCCCATTTTAGTCTCAAAAGCTATATGAAAAAATCACCTGTTGAGTTGGAAAGCCTGGAGTTACGATTGGTCAAAATACATTCAGGGAATGGCATAGCTAGAAAAACAAAGAGAACAAAAGAGGGTTCTGGAGGAGAAACAGATACTGGGGAGAAAAAAGCATACAAAAGAAAGGTGCAATGAGGGTACAAAGGAGAAGAAGCAACTCTCTGCCTGTTATAATTAGCGATGCACCGAATCCACAATTTTGGATTTGGCCGAACCCCCGAATCCATTGTGAACGATTCGTCCTAATACCGAACCGAATCCGAACCCTAATTTGCATATGCAAATTAGCAAGGGGAAGGGTAAAAGCGCACCGCGGACAAAGCGCATGGCCAAAAATTTTTTTACTTCCTTGTTTTGTGACGAAAAGTCACATGATTTTTTGGATTCGGTTCGGCCAGGCACAAGGATTTGGCCGAATCCGAATCCTGCTGAAAATGGCGAATCCTGGCTGAATACCAAACCGAATCCTGGATTCGGTGCATCCCTAGTTATAATCCCACTGTCAATTTACCTGGTTCCACTCTTTTACTGACCATCACACACCAACCCTAACTCTGTCTGTTTCCGCCACACTATCTCTGCCCCTCATTCTCCCACCCCCAGTCTTTGCACACCACTGTGCCTTCATGCAACAATCACTCTCACTCCCACTTCCAGAGTCTGTCACTTTCCAGGAGCCATTCTCTGCACCCAGTATTCTTTCCATATTACAGGAAATCATAGCAATTTCTCATCTATAATCCTAGCATTCTCTAACAATTTCTCTAACAATTTCCCTCACATTCCTCTTATGTCCTGTGTCTCCGACATAATCTCAGACATAATCTGCATAATCTCTTGACTCTACTCACCAGCCTCCATACTCGTACTAGTCATACCACTTGTACAGACATTATTTTTTACAATTAAAAAAAAGTTACCATGTTTACCATGACATTTTGAGTTCTAGTAATTCTTGCTGGAACCAAGCACCTTCTCAGGCTGCACTCCTGCATCAAAAGTCCCATGGCAATGTATCTTCTTACTGGAATCCCCTTATTCCCTCTGGTCACCTCAAAGTCACCCTCTGGTCACCTCAAATGCAACTGAATGACTGAGGTCACCAGGGAGTGGTGCTGTGGTGTTTTCTGGGTATACAATTTTGCCATTATGGCCTGAACTTTAAGAACAAGGCAAGTTTGTTCCCTGACATTTGTTCAGAATTTGCTTTGTATACTCAGATTTCATAGGGATGTATACATCAATGAGTGGCACAAATTGCTATTTAAAGTAAGAATAATTCATATGAATTTATATTTATTTCCTTAAAGGGCAAGTAAAGGCAAATAAAATCCCATATTTGCTTTCTTTAACGAAAAAGAATATACTTTAATTAAAAAATGTGTACCTTTTTTATAAGAAACTTGACTGTATGCAGTGAAATTCTCCCTTCATTTACTTCTGTGGATAGGAATTGTTTGTCCCTAACTGCTGTGCAAGAAAACAATCATACTTTTGAAGAACAGCAGAGGGAGACCCCACCTTACTTCCCAGCCATGCAAAACTCCAGCAGCATTGTTTCCCTGTAGAGCAGTCAGCGACTGTGTAGAAATTTGTATTTTATTTTTGCCTTTACATCCCCTTTACTGTTTCCAACTCCAGCTGCAGGGACAAAGATCATGGAGCCAGATTGAAACACCTAAACTGGGATTCTATTTGGAGGATATTTTGCTGCAGCCACTGGTTCTGGAGAGTTGGAGAAAGTTTGTATTAGATTACATGACAACACAGGGCCCAGCGCAGTCTGCATATTCTGATTGTTAAAGGGCACATATGGGCTAAAAAAAATTCCCCAAACCGAAGGTGCGGCCCGCATTCCAGTTTGGGGTTCTATTAGTTAAAAAAAAAATTCCCCCTGCCTGCGCTGGCTTGCTCGCGCTGGCAGGGAGCTCCCGGTGCGAGTCTCCATGACACCGCATGCTCATGTGCAGAATGAAAAGCTGCCTGAACTTGCGGCAGCTTTTCATTCAGCTTATGCGCATGACGTCACACACGAGCAAGGCAGCTCAGGCAGGGGGAATTTTTTTTTTTTTAACTAATAGAAACAAACCAGAATGCAGGTTCTATCAGCCCACACCTTCGGTTTGGGGAATTTTTTTAGCCCATAGGTGCCCTTTAATCAGTCTTGCTGTATCGGCTTCTGGCAGATATTATTTGACTTGTCTGTTTTGATAATCTATGATGATCCCTAACCCTAGCCCAAACACCAATGAGCATGTGCACAGTCTTGGTCTTGCAAAGATGTATAACAAAGTTACAGGATGACAGCCCCCTGTGGCCAACTTGGAAAGCATAAATCATTTGTTTGATTAGGCTTGTGTTTCAGTAAGTTCATGTTTATGTTTAGTATACAAAATACAGCCTTATTCTATTTTAGACTTTCCTTGTCCTTTAAGGCAGATGGACAAAAAGAGAAAACTGGAGGACCATGATATTGGTAAAAAAAAGTTTATTTTTCCAGTCTTGGCCTAAATTATAATGTCACAAAGACAGTGAAAAATCTCTTGTGTATAAACCACATACCAAAGTTTTCCAGACTTTATTCAAAAAAAGACAATGTTCTTGTTTCCATTTTAGTTGTTCTTTAAACATATCCAAAATCAGATGCAGGTGGGTATGCAAGACCCGGCAACCACAAAACAAAAATAAATTGTAAATTGTCAATGTCCCTACAGATTGCTAGCAACGGCCTCTTCACCCTGTAGTAAATCTGCCCCAATGTGTTCATATTCAAGTAGTAACAAAAAATATTCTTTTTATTTTAAAAATAGTGTGCAAACATCAGCAGCTTCACATTCTTTGGTCTTTACTCAGTGTGCAGCACAGTTAGCTTGCATTGCCCTCCTCACCAGAACAAACAACAGCCAAGCATAGTAATGCCATCTTTCTTCTTGCCGTTCATCAGGCTTTGATAGGGTTTGCCGATGGTTTCGGAACATAGCCGTAAAGAAATGTAGCTCCAATCACTAACAATGCCCCGGCAAAAAATACACTGAGGTAAAGAAAGGAAAATGTTGTTGCCTTTATTCTGATATAAAACAGTAGTATTAATTGTCATGGGTAACGGCTCAGGCGACAAAGCATCTACAAATACCTCTTTATTTTGCAAAACAGGAATCTGGATTTAAAATATCAGAATTTCAGACTCGTGAAAATTCTTTTGTTTGCATATTTATACGACTACTTTTCAATGTAGAATGAAGAGGTAATTTCAGGTGCTTTGATGCCTGTGTGACCATTTCCAACAGGTGTGCTTGTGCTATCACTCTAACATTGGCCATACACTGCCACTCAATTTGGCCTTCAGTCCAAGTCAATGGTTTATCTGTCCATGTATAAATTGGGAAGGTATAAAAACGTTGTCGAGATGAGGACAGCATTGGCTTGTTAATGTAGTCCTTGCTATTTTTGTGAGTGGCCCCAGGACCAAATGATAAGATCAGCCAGATATTGCGGATCTATGGGGGACCATCCACTAGTTTGATGACCTTGCCACATGAGAGGATCTTTCAATGTATGGCCAACTTTACACTGTTAAACTTGTAAAAGTTATCATGTGACTATACCTTGTGGGAACAAAGTCCTTCAACCAGAAGTAGGAGATTAGTGTGGACAAAATGATTGAGATAGATGCTGCAAAGCTTTTCAAGATGTTATCAGCATATTTAATAACAGTGGCAACCACTAATCCGCCCAGAGCCTGCAGAGATTTAAAGAAAAAAATGACAAAGGCAAAATTTAAGCTGACATTTTTTAGAAAACCTAAGGGTGAAAACACGTGTTGATTGGTTTGCGCTATAGAGATCAGTCATCCTCTCCAAATATTGTGCTGACGTACAACTGATACAATGGCCTTACATAGGCAGTGACACTACTGGGTCTGTTTGCACCTTTTTCCATTTTTATCTAGAATTTCAATTTTTATCTAGAATTTCCATTCAGGGGCTGCCTTTCATTGCACCTGTTACCAGACCAATTCCAACTAACGACGCCTGAGACGGCTCCTCAAATGCCGCCCCTCCCCTCGCCTGCTTACCTATCAGGAGGGGCGGCATCAGAGGCAGGAACCCAAGTGCGGAGAGCACAACTGCACTCTCTCGCACTAGTAAAGCTGAATTTCTGGTTTTAAAAACGGAAATTCGTCTCTTAGAAGTACCAGGAGCGTCTTGTTGCCACCCCTGGAAACTTACCTGGCGCTGCCGCCTGAGGCGAGCGCTTCAGCTCGCCTCATTGGGGGAGCGCCACTGCCTGTTACAGTGCTACTGCAAGGTATTCATGGCTAAAATGGCTTTGTGGACAGCCTTGCTTTAGGCCAGGAGTGTCCATACTTTACTAATGCAAGGTCTATTTTTATTGATCTACATCCATCATAGCATTGGTAGAATTCTGTTCCATGAAAACGATTACTTCAATATTATATTGATTTATGAGAGAATATATGCACTGCTTTATTTAAGAAACAACAAGTTCTTATGTTACAGAATAAATATCTGAATGAAATGCATGAAACAGGATAGTAATTTAATTAAGATGTTTGTTGATAGTGTGTTGAGATCTACTGATCACCAACTAAAGGTCTACTGGTAGATCCCGATCTACCTTTTGGACACCCCTGCTTTAGGCTATATGTTGGAATTCAAAAATATTCGAAAATTAAAACCCTTTTGAAAATTCGATCGACTTTCGAATTATTCTTGTGAATTTAGTCAATCTGCCCCTTATTATAAAAAGAACTAACTATAAGGTTTAATTTTTGCAAAAACTATTATTTTCACAACTAAAACAGGGGTATGTAACAGGATCTCATTACAGCTATTTGTACAGCTCAGGTGGTGGTTTTTAGTGTATGTGCTGCCAGTGTGCTGGGGACATATATATATATATATAAATTGTTACACGGTTGCTTTGGCTTGTACTCACTAAGTTTGCAGCAATGGTCCCACAGCTGGTGTGTCTGGGTGTACATGTAAATATTTGTGTGCTTTTCTGTATATGTACAGTGTGCATGCGGGAAGTACTCTGGCAAACAGTTCATAGGGGGAGGGTCCGTTGGGGGGGGCCATGGGCCTATTCCGTACCAGGACCCGGGAGTAGTTATTCCACTGATACCTGCAATGCTTTGCACTCTTCTGGTCTCCTTTGTAGGCCTGCTAAGACACTGTAGGGACTGTAATCCTGGCTGCAGGAGAGCCGACTACTAATGCAATAGTTGCATAGTAACACTGAATGCTGGCAATAAATTAGAGTTAAGTTTCTTAATATTACATTTAAAAAAAAACATAATTGACTGCCTTTCAATGTGATTTTTGGATTCCCCACTAGAGGGCAACAGTTTGCTGTCTGGCAGCTGCAGCTCCACTTTGCTGTGAAAAATGTAACTGCTGCATTTTGTCAAAAATTTGGCAGTTACATGAGTGCCAGCTAAATAACAACATTTTTAAAACTATATTGTAAGGGGTTTCTGCAGACTGACACTTCATTAGATGCTTCATTAGTATTATTCCAAGGTATGCTGCAAATCATTTTTTTGTTAATGTATTTTTAGATACAGTACATTGAGCTATAACAAGAATGATAATAGGTGAAAGTGGTGGAGAACAAAGTACAGAGTTAACTAGGCATTAAAATTGAGGGAAAGAATAAAAAGGTTAGAGATAAGGAGAGGAATAAAACATAGTAAGGGCTCGTCCACACGGGGAGATTTCTGGGAGATCTGTCACCTGGCGACTAATCGCCGCGACGAATCTCCCCGAATAGCTTGGAAGCAGTGTGCACCCGCTACACGTAAAGTCGACCTGTGCCTATTCACACGTGGCGACTCGATTTTAAAAGTCGCTCAAAATTGCCTGGCGAGGGAGATCTCCCCGAAATCTCCCCATGTGGCCTTACCCTAAGAAGGGCCCCACTGCCAGTCCCAAAGGACTGATTACATATCAGAATGAATTTCATACTGATATGCTTTATAAGGTGAAAAATGACACTTTACACTTCAATAATATAAAAACATTACACATAGAAAACAGAAAGTTATTGAAAAAGTTGTTATTTACGGTGAAATATTTTGGCTGAAACATGCATCCTTAAAGGGAATCACCACCCAAAATCTGTTTTTAGCATAATTTAATATAATTCTAAGATACCCTTTAACGAAGATGAATAGAAAAATACATTTAGTATGTTACAACAATGCAGTCACTGAACCAGCACCCTCCCATAATGCAAGTTTTAATATGGGAATCGTTATGCAGCTGTTATCATGCTCTAAAACTAGTAAAAATTATTTCCTCTGGAAGATTACCTGCAGAGCCACAACAGTCCATGTCAGATTATTGTATCCCTGGAAGAATCCCCCCTTAGAGACACGTTCTCCATCATAGATAAAAACTCCCATTAGACCAAATATCCATCCAAATAGCCCTGCAAATAAGATAGGAATATCAGCATTCCTAGTGAGAGGAAACACAGAAACGTTTTAAGTATATAGGAGATTGTTAATTTGAAATTACAAGGTGTGAGTTTGCATTAGCCCCACAAAGGGGCATCCAATCAGCAATAACCAGAATGATAGCCACTCTATCATTGGTTTATATTAGTTAAGCACTAAGGATAACTCATATTATTACTGTATATAGGCCAGAGTCTTTTCAGTGAGGAAGAAAGACCTTTGTTATGTTTTTGACTATTTGTAATTTAATTTACTACTACTGTACAGTGGTTTGCAATGTGCTGTTTAACATATACTAGATTAGGGACTTGCATTCACAATTTACCAAGCTGTATATTCCTTATCCACAAGGACTGCTTTGTTTCTTTCAGAATCTTTTCAAAATAGACCCCAGCAAAGCCACTGGAAAAACAAGCAGTGATGACAGCCATGAGACCTACAAAGCCAGAGCCCATAGATACCTCTTTGTCATGAGTTTTCGAAGAATCGGCAGGCCACTAAAAAGGGATTAGAAAACATTGTAATGAGCTCTGGGGAGAGAGAATTCATCCCAAATCACACATGTATCTGATACACAAGAAGCATTTCCTAAAGCACAATAACATGTTGCCATCCTTCCAGTTGCAAGACAGAACTGATTTGCAGCAGCAGCAGCAACATTACCATGCATCCAAATCTCTTTTACTTGAAGCAGAAACCCATTCCTTTACTGCTAATCCTGAAAATACAGCCGTGGTGGAAAAGTAGCAATATGAAACAATAAACATTATGAACTAATATCAAAATTGCAGGGACATTTTGTTTAATCCTAGGTGAAACCAGAATTATTTGTCATTGTAACTGGTAGAAATGAAGGAAAGAAATACATTATTGAGTAGGGAAAAAGCTCAGAAGATAAATGAGTAGATTGCATATTTAAGGGATGTGGATCATATGCAGAACGGGGCTTTTAATGTTCTTTTATATACAGAAACAAGTCCAGTCATCAGACCAGGATTGGCAGACAGGATATGATGTAACTGACATCAGATTGCTGAAGATCTAGCGTAATTTTTGCAGTTCGGCTGGTTTGAGGTGGCAAAGTTAACTCTGGCAAAAGAGGTAACATTCTGTAAAATTCACACTTTAGCGAATTTGCAGAGTAACAGCCTCTCACCTGATTGAAAAGTTGCCTGTCGATAGAGTGCGAATGAACGCTAGCAACTATCCCATTCTGTTAGTGAATTGGCAATGTCTCTGTGGATTGGATTTCTAGTGAAATTACACAAGACAGCCACTTTGACCTTTAGTGAATCTGCCCAGCAGAGTCCATTTAAGTAAATAATTAATTTTAAAAATAATAAAAATTTTAAATGATTTCATTTTTCTGATTAATAATGTACTTGATCCTACCTGCATCAATCTATTTCAGTGCCAAAATAAAACTACTGGGTTTATAAAATGTTTAAATTTTTTGCAGACCTACTATATGGTGATCCAAAATCTGGAAAGATCCCTTATCCAGAAAAACTCAGGTCCTAAGCATTTCTAATCCTAGTTCCTGTTCCTGTGCTAACATCTTTGGCCAATCCTTCTATTCTGGCAAAACTTCTGAGGTAATGCCACTACTGGAGGCACAGCTGTGAAAACACTATTAACGTGTCACTAAAGCTCCTTTCGGAAATGATAAGCTTCTCAGAAGGGGCTACACCATAAATGTTTTCAAAAGCAATGCTGCCATATTTGAGAAAAAGCCACAGTGGAAGCATATTGCTTATCTTAATTGGTAGCACTCTTACGAAAAAAGTGCTAACAATGGTGAGAACTAGCAATACATGTGATACATTGTCCACAAAATGAGAAGAATTGAATACCTATTGAATACCAGGGATTTACCTGAACTAATGCTACACCAGCCATCAGTATGAGCAATGAAACCCACTGATGCGTTGTCAGTTTCTTCTGAAGCATAGACACAGAGAACAAGGCTGTTGTGAGGATTTTAAGTTGATATGTCACCTGGAAAACATAGTAAGTATTAGAATACAAATGAAAATTGATATCTCATAACTGTCATTTTCTGAATATATATATATATATATATTTTAACAAATATATATATATATATTTTTTTTTTTAAACAAATCAATATCTAATATCATTTATTTCAGTCCAGTCTATCCAAGGTTGGACTGCAAATTCAAATTCTATCCTGGTCCTGAAATAGTCAAAGAAAATCCTGTATCTTGGCTAACAAGTGCCAACATAGCCCTATGCTTTGTGTGGGACTTATTATTTATCCTCTAAATATCCTGTATATTATGTGCCATGGTGTATTTTATTTAATGGGGTTGAATAGGACATATAAACAACACCCTAATAGAGATAAAGTTCAGTTCAGTTCTTCTGTAGTCTGCAGATTAAGACAGTGGACAACACTGCAGCCATCACGTATCTGCACAAGTTGTGATATCTGCACATACAGAAAAGATGGCCATACACTGCAGAGTTAAACAGCTTATCTGCCTGTTTATTGGGCACTCTGACAGACCTACCTGACTAATATCTGCTCAAAAACTTGGGCGATAACGATGGGGTTGGTTTAAACTCCCATGGCCTTTATTTCTGTCATTTTCATCTAATTGTTTGACCCTCAACGGAATAAAGCCCACCTCAAGGTGGGCATATAAGGGAAAAATCTGCTTGTTTGGCAACCTTGCTAAATGAGTGGATCTTTCAATGTATGGCCAGCTTAAGCAATATCAACAATCTACAAAAAATCAATCTATATAATGAGCCACTCATCTTATCTTAAAGCCTACAATGGCTGTAGCAAGGGAGTTATCTGTTTCTCTGTGAACAGATTTTATCCTGTTTATGACAAGAAATCTCTCTCTCTCTCTCTCTCTCTCTCTCTCTCTATATATATATATATATACAGTATATATATAAATTGAGAATCTGAAACGTCAGCTATGATGCTGTGTTGACAATAAACACTTTGTTCATTAGCTGAAAGAGAGTGATGATCTTTATTGATTTATATTATACAAATTGATCTTGCACCTCTGCAATATGAAGGTTTGAGTGTGGACAACTGGAGCAATACATATATATAGTATATGGGACCTGTTATCCAGAATGCTTGGGACCTGGAGCGTTCCAGATAACAGATCTTTGCTTAATTTGGATCTTCAGACCATAAATATACTATAAAATCGTGTAAACATTAAATAAACCCAATAAGCTGGTTTTGCTTCTAATAGGAATTAGTTATTTCTTAGTTTGGATCAAATACAAGGTGCTGTTTTATTATTACATTATTACAAAGATAAAGGAAATTTTTAAAAATTTGAATTATTTGAATAAAGTGGAGCATATGGGACACCAAATTTCTGTAATTCAGAACTTTCTGGATAATGGATCCCATACATACATATATATATATATATTTAACATGGTCTTGATAAAGGTCTTAGAACCAGACCGAAACGTTGGCCGTTTTTATGTGAACCAATAAATATGGAGTTTTAAACTTTTTCAGTTTAAAAAATGGTGTGCATTGTCTTGCTTTGAAGATTATATATATATATATATA
>CM044438.1:88775159-88827445 GCA_024363595.1 Xenopus borealis | reverse complement strand
TGTAGCTGTTTCAAGAACAATTGTCATTGTATTTGATCGAAAATGACCCCCAAATAAAATTTGTGGGCTGAATTTCGAAGTATTTTCCACTTCCAAATTCACCCTTAGTAAATCAGCCCCTAAGTGTACATCCTCCGCATTTCCTGATTTATGGCCAGAAAAATGTATGGCTGGGGGGGGGGTGTAAAAAGAAAGTAACTGGGAGGGGCAAAATAATGCTCTTTTATGGGGGGTTAAGAAAGTCAGTACAGGTATGGGATGAAGAAAACCATTATCCAGAAAGCTGCAAATTACGTCTCCCATATGCTCCATTTCATCCAAATAATCCAAATGTTTTCCTTTGTCTTTAATAATAATAATAATAATATATAATATAATAATATAATAGTACCATGTACTTGATCCAAAGTAATTCTTATTGGAAGCAAATCCAGCCTACTGGGATTATTTAACATTTCATTATTTTCTAGAAGCATGGATTAATGAATAGGCAACCCTAGGCTATAAGTGATTATGGGCTCATGTAGCTGTTTCAAGAACAATTGTCTTTAATTTAAAACAAAATTTTAAAAAATGTAATCTTGGCTGCTGGGTTTGGGTCAGATCGAGATGGGTGTATAATAACTTCTTGGAAAAGTATGTTGCATGAACCAAAGCATGTGTTAAACCCAGTACACCTTAGAGAGGTCAGGTGCATGCACCTTGCCTTGTCTAGCAGGCTAATCTTCACCCAGCAGGTAAAGACCATGCACCTGTCCAAACCGGACCCAGGCCCTGATTAATTATATATTTATAAGCTTTTATAAATGTATAACATATATAAATAAGTATTTTATAAATAAGTATATTTCTAAGCTGTTTGGAGTGGGAGTAGCATAAAGGTAAGTGGGCCTTTGGCAAGTGTAGCCTTCAGAGCCTCACATCTTATTAATCTTCACCGAGTAGACTTAAGGTATGAAGATCCAAATTACAGAAAGATCCATTATCTGGAAACCCCCAGCTCCTGAGTATTCTGGATAATAGGTCATATATCTGTACAAATTAGATCGTAACACAGAAAATAGTTTGTAAATAACGCTTGACTAATAAATCTTCGCTATTGGGAATGAAAATCACTGCTATCAGAAACCTGTCAGTGAGGAAAAGTTGGTGAATTAGAGGTTTAATACCAGTTTTTTTGAGATTACCATAACAGCACTTTTTAAGCTGCTTTTTTAAAGATGAAGATAGATAATGAAAGTCATATGCATCTGGAAAAACATTTAACAAATACTTTACTGTCTTTAAAAGAACAGGACTTGTTCCTTTCACTTTATATTTTATTTATTAAGAAAAGTACTACCAACACCTTTTCTATTTATGTATTTAATATATGGACATAAGTTTTTTTCACTGTATTTTTTCCACCATAGCCCCCTGTCACTGAGTGTCATCTCTGCCCCTGTATAGTTACACCACTCTTTGTCATGCAACATACAGAATTACAAGTACTTACTAATTGATCTATAACAGCAAGACAATAAGTGGATTTATACATACAGATTCTGTGTTTACAGGTTCATTGCTTGTAGCTTCGACAGTCCCAGGCTCTGTTGCTTCACTCTCTTTTTCCATGACAGACATTATGAATATTTCACAGCTAAACACATTCCAAATTTTCTACTGTATCTACAAAAAGTCAGTTGCTCTTTGGTTAATATTATTTTCTTTAACACAGTAAAATTATCCACAAAGTGAAATTGAACACAGGCACACACAGTCTCTAATTCAAATCTATAAGTATACTGTCCTGAAAGGCAAAAATCTTCAGCCAACAATGAATTAATTCACAGGGCGCACCATCCCCTAGTTCTGTGTCGACTTCTCTGGAAAGAAACGTGAATCTGAAGTTTCATGCAATTGAGGACACGCTGTTCCAGGATGCTTCAGGATTTATCCGTGTGTGCGGGTAGGACAGAAGCCAGTGCAAACAGTGGCTGTAATTGTATGCAATTGCACAGAGTCAATAGCAGAAAGGAAAGAATCCAAAGCTTGAGAGTGCGCCTTTACAGAGATTTTCAAATATCAGATCTTGTTCCAGATATTCTAATTGACATCCACTCCCGGAAAGCAGAAGCAGGAGTATTTTATTTGCATTATTCACAAAACTTGAAAGAGCACATGCTTATTGTAGGAGTGTACTAGACATTGTAGGTGTGTACTAATGGCATTTGTTTTAGCACAGTCAAAGGTAGACTGTAAAGTAAATCCTCATTCACACAAGGTAGGGATCACTGGCAGGCGCATGGTATTAAAGAGCCCTGTCCTTAGCCCCTGCCCTATAAACTGTATTATAAGTTTGTAGTAACATTCTACACCATAAATTGTTTTATGAGCTTCCTTATTGTTTATATACATGTTGTAACCACCTGTCTTTGTTTTTAATTAAACTTTTCATAAATTCTAAACAGGTGAGTTTCATAGATTGTACAAAAGAGATACCTTAGCTTAACGTTCATTTTCTTTTTTTAAAAGAGAAGGAAATGCTAAAATTAAGTAAGCATAATCAGAAAGGTCTATGTAAATACACAAGCAACCCCTCAAAGTAATGCTTCTCTGAGTCATCTTTCAAAAGAAACACAGCACTTCTTTCCTTCTATTGTGTACACATGGACTTCTGTACCAGCTTCCTGTTTTCAGCTTAAACCTCCAGGACTAGGGCTTGAGCATAATCAGTTTGCTTCCCCTTCCCCTCCCCTCTCTGCTGTAATCTGAGCCCAGAGCTATGAGTGAGCAGGGAGAGATTCAGGGAGGAAGTTATATCACACCAAGCACTATTATGGCAACTGCTATCCTAAACAAACAGAGAGAGCTTCTAGAGCTGTTTGGTAAAGCATTCTTGCACTATTGTGGCTAATCTATTGGCAATAAACTGCTTCAGTAGCTTTCCTTCTCCTTGAAGACCTCAAATTGTTTAACAGGTATGGCGTATATAATATCTGGAATACTTGAAATCTTGAGTTTTCTAGATAATACTTTTCATGTAATATGGCTCACCCTACCTTAGGCTACTAAAGAACATTTATAAAGCATTAAAAAACCCCTATAATTTGGCATTCACACTGATAGTTTAGCTGCCAGCCAGAACAAAGTATTATATTATTATTACTATTAGAGATCTTCTGAATAGGTTTAATATGTGTATGATATGAATATAATTACATGAACTGTGCAGTGACTAGAGACCCCAAAACTATGAGTAGTACTTGCACAGCTTTTTGGTTGCTATGGCCATGGTTTCATCTTCTGCAAATACACACAGCAATGTTATGGGTGTCAGAGGCCACTAATAGTAAGGTAGCCCCACAAAACCATTTATTTTTAAAACATTTATATTGGGAAGATATGTCATGTAAAAGCAAAAATGTTTTGAATCCTGCTAAAAATGGTTATTTTTATAACGTTTCCTCGACAAAAAATGAACAATGTTGCATTTAGGGAAAAAAGTATATTAAGTAAAGAGTAAATATACCATTATATATATATATATATATATATATATATTATATAGCATTTGTTTATTAAGGATAGATTTTGGAAATCAGATTTATCTGTTTAAAAGTATCCCATATGAGTCACAATGTTTTGCGAAATACAAAATGACAGATACAAATAAGGTATTTTATGAACCAAATATTTAAAATATATTTAATATTGCGACAAATAGTGAACTAAATAAAGTATAAAGTTATAGTAAGGGACATTTGGCTGATCACTTCCCATCTGTCAAACAGGGATTGATTCACTGTTCAGGTCTTCCCCAAATCATAACCAAAATTGCCTGCACATATATTGAACTGCATGTGCTCCTGGGTAGTTTCATAAAGTTGACTTGGAAGGCAATGTATGAATTGGGTGGGTGTTTCATTGTCAATATAGTATCACTGGAGAGGACTCTACCTGGTATCAATGGGGGACACACCATCTGAAAGGCATCACTGGGAGTATAGACTCTCTACCAGTTATCGCTGGGGTAGGCAGTGTCTACCAGGTTGTAATGGACATGGGGGACTAGTATCACTGAGTGGTGGGGTTAGGGTGATATCTACCAGGTATTGCTGAGGGAAGTCTCTGCCAGGTATGACTGTCAAGTGGTAGTGGCTGACAAAAGGATAATATATAAAAGGATAATATTGCATTTCTAACAGAGGTAGCTTAATAAAATGACTGAAAGAGTACAATTCTTAATTTTGTTATGTAAATACAATTAGCAGCTCCATCCAGCGGAAGAAGTTAAAGTTTAGTCAGAAGAGACGTGTGCCTGTGACACAAAGATTTGGGGGCACCGGGCATGTACCCTTCCTTTTTACCTACCCTTAATAGGCTGAGCGAATTCCTCTCTCCAAAAGGAAAACACCCCTGTTTGTGCACATGCTCATCAGCACATGTATTCTTATACATGTGCAGGGCGAATTGGACTGCAGGATTGCCTGGCATGACCCTGCTCAGCCACATTATTCAATAAGTGCCTGCTATTATTGGTCTCCCAAGGTTTGATTGCACATTCTTATGGTTACCCAGATTATAATAAAAATAGGGGATTTTCTTTTGCTTTTACAATTAAGAGCTACTTTGTTAACTATTTTGTTCATATATCTATTTTACAATTATTTTTAATCATTAGTGGAATCTTGCTTCAGTTTGAAACACCTAATTGTCAGCTGACTTGAAAATATTATGGATTATATGGGTAATATTAGGGTTATAGGGGTATATAAAGCTTATTCCCTGTTCAGTGTTTTTTTCAATATAGCAGTTCCAAGGGGGAAATATACAGTGGGCAGGTTTGAGGTGCCTTTCATTAGAATTAGAAGAAGGCAGTAGTACATGTTAATGTATCAGAAGAAGAGCTTCATATATACAGCCTAGGAATTGTAGGAATGTCCTATAGCATAATTATTACTTGACTAAATGAACAAGATCTTTAATACTTTTTTGATTCTGGGGATAATTCATGGAAAGTGAACTAATTACAAAGAATATATATATAAGTGAAATATGTACAAAGCTTGCCAAACAAGCAGATCTTTACTTGTGTACCCAAAACAAAGGAGCAAGAAGGCAGGAGCAGTCACCCAGTAGAGGATGGGCTAGTGCACCTATCCTGTCATAAAATATGCACTATATACCTCTACCTTATGGCTAGGAGGGGTCCACATAAAATATATGTTCTTTATTGTCCATACTAAGACCTGCCAATTGCTACAAGAAGTATAATGAGAAATGCTAGATTCCCACAAAGATAGATGAACAGCAGAAGAACATCAGTCTTTGCTTGAAATTAGAAGAATAAAAATGAGTAACCTTATACAACTGCTGACACAGTAAGGGGGTTATTTATCAAGCTCTTAATTTATCTCAGTATTTTCTGCTACAAACTCAGGGCATATCCACTAATTTTTTTTAGGCTTATTTACTATATCCCGAAAAATTTTCTTTGCTGGAAAAACTCCACAATTTCCACAAATTTTCAGATTTATTTTCCGAAAACTACAAATTTTTCAGATTTTTTTCCCTCGAAAGCTCCGATAACATTGCACAAAAACCCAGCGCACATCAAAAAATCTAAATCAATTCTCCCATTGACTTATATGCAACCTCAGCATGTTTCAGATGCCGGATTTTAATATTCAGACGTTTTCATTCTCGGGGTTAAATAAATTCAGAAGATTTCAAAAATGGCATAATTTTTCAGATTTTCGGAAGTGTCAATTCTAAAATTTGTATTAGTGCTAGTGCATCAGCGTTCCCCGCCCTCACAGTGCTGCCCACTGGCCCCTGCCCCACATTTCCTGGCCCAGGCCCAACAGAGTGGCGGAGGTCAAGGCCGAGGGCTTCACTTCAACCTGCTCTCCAAGTCTGTAACACGCTGGCGGGGAAGCAGAGCTCGAGCGAGAGTGACACCTGGGTGCTGCAGTTCGTCGAGGCCCGAGAATCGCCTGCAGCTGGGTGGCTTTCGGAAGAAATGTCTGTACTTGCTCAAAACCCTGCGTGACCGACACCTGGAGCTGCCCAGAAAACACACTGTTATTAATCTTGTATGTGAAGATATACTCCCCACTCATTGTGACACTGGTGCTGCTGCACACCAGGAGGAGGATGAAGGAGATACCTGTCAGTGAATCGCCAGGGATGAGAAATCGATCGCTGCAGCATGGATAATCGCACGTTCGCCTTTTCTGAATAGGACAGGAAGTGGAGTTTCTGTAAGTTATTTTTTAATAAAGACTTTGCTATTTAAAAGTTTCATTTGTCTTGGTGTTTATTTTTCGTTGTATACGAACACATTTTTTAAAAAATGTTTTGATATTACTGGTCCTTTAAATGCGTCATGACTCGAGATTAATTGAAGAAACTGTGTTATCTAAAGTCATCTTAACTCATTGAATGCATTTAACCTTTTGGAATTTGTTAACCATCGTGTGTATCTATAAAGTTTTGTTTGTGGAATAGAAATGTTATACTGTGAGGAAGTGCTTATGAGCACAAAACGCGTTAGTAGTAAGGACATTATGCACTATTATTATGCACTATAAGCTAAAAGAAGCTTTTTATTCATCTACACAAGTCCAGTACAAGTACTTAAATGTGGATTTCACCCGCAATTTGCCAGGCAAATTTTCACTAGTGCTATGCAAATTCACTAAGATGCGAATTTGCGCTCAGGGCGGTGAACGTTAGCGAAGTAGCGCTACCCTTACTTCGCCAGACAAAGTGCATTTACTCTAGCGATGCCTAATTTGCGTACAGTGTGAACTTAAGTGTATAATAGATGTATACGTTACAGCCACTACATTACACTACACAAGCCCAGGAAAACTTTAATAAATAAAATAAAGTTGTCCTATTACCCTAAACATGTGCCCGCTGTATAGTTGAATTGCCATATGTTAGGAAATGTAGGGGGGAAGGAGGGTAACCCCCAAATAATTTTGGCTCTTTTTCAGACTATCACGCTACAAGAGGTAAAAGACACCAGTGTTTTTTTGGGACTTAAGAGCTATCTAGTGAATTTTCGCCAGGGACACTGTTAGTGAATCGGCGAAGTTGCGAATTGACGTCATGCTGGCGAATTAGCGCTAGCGTTAGACGCTTCACGCTTTAGTGTTTTAGCACTTTAGTGTTATAGCCCACAGGGCCAGAAAACAGAAAGTATATATATAAAATGAACTAGTAAACCTAAGTGCAGCCATGTTCAATTAGTGACTATTGGATACTGAAGTGGAGAAAATTTAGCTTCTCTTTCTGCAATACACTACTTGAATGCTGTATCGCACTGGCAAAGTAGCATTGGTTTGTAACCTACTTGTGTTTGAATAGTAATGGGATTGGGTTGCAGCTAAACTGGACAAGAACTGGCATCTTGAGATATGCCTCAACAAGTCTGAGGCAGCTTTCTGGAGTCTAGTATAACCAGAAGAGATTATTATACAGAGATCTGAAAGTAAGTTAATGCAAGAAATAAAAATATGAACAGGCAAAATGTAGGCTCAGCCATATTCACTGAATTCCCGTTAAAAAGGGGATATACTGTACTGCCCGTGAAATATGTTGCAGAGATTTATATGCAAATTACAGGTTTTGGCTTGCCCTTTCTATTTGTGCGTTATTTAATAATATCCAAAAATGTCTTACTTCTTTCTTAAAACCACTTCGACCAAACTCCATTCCACACTTTTACCATATTTATCAATAAATTATTTGAAAAAAATTGATGCAAGAAAACACTTGATAAAATTGTGAAAAAATCTAAATAGTACAATTTTTTGGATTTGATGCCCAAAAAAATAATCAAAAATTATTTTGATTATTGTAAGAATCCCAGTGCAGGTTATATCTTCCAGTTGTAAACAGGACATCTGCTATTGACTCTACATAACCTCAACAGTTTTGACTACTTTCTGATTTTTAGCAGTCTTGGGGTTCAATAAATCAAGAAAAAAAAGTTTTTTTCTCTATGGAAATGTTTTTTTCCCTTTAAAACTCAGTCCAGGAAAAACCAGACTTTAATATATAATCTCCTTGATGTGAGTCAAGGCTGGAAGATGACAAGCTGGTTGATATTGCTAATCCTGCTGCCTTTCGAGTTCTTTGTAATTGCACGAAGTTTCACTGGCTCTGTGAATTCCTATTTACTGTGTCCAACTTCTGCAGGTTACATGATCAGTGTGGAATATTGGCTAAATTTTCAATGGACAAGAGACAGTTCAGGAGCTTAGCATTTGGAATACTTTCGAAAGTAGGTAAAATTAATTATGATGCCTTAAAAATGTCAGCGATGCATTATATGATAAAGCCATGTTTATATTTAATATCCTGCTGTATGAGACATGACATAGACAGCACACCTCTTGAAAGTTGCACAGTTTCAAAACTGAGGCAGGTACAAACTTGTATTTATAATGATTCATTACTTACATAGCTCCACCCTCGCTCCTTGACAAAAGCCAGCACAAAGGATGCTATTGTTACACACACTGTCAGCACCATGAGAAGAAAGTGTGGGACAGTAGAAGATATTGTGATTACTTACTACCTATGCTGCTTTCCCGCCTAATAGTAACTGTCATTGCTACCGCTGTAAACACAATATTAGAGTGTTCTACCTGTTACTAATGTATCTTTTCAGGTACATTTTTTTCTGTAATAATAAAACAGTACCTTGTACATGATCCAAACTAAGATATAATTACTGACTTAAGGAATGGAGATCTAAATTACAGAAATATCCGTTATCCAAGAAGCCCCAGGTCCCAAACATTTTGGATAACAGGTCCCATACCCGTATTGTACTTGCATTTAATCCTCCTACCTAACATTCTCTGCCAACAGCCAAAACAACATTTTCTTTGACTTATAACAAAAGAGCACCCCTTTTTATAACAGCACAAAACATATATATCTATATGAAAACATAAACAATTAATCTCTATATGGCAATAGGAATATATAAGTTCCTTTTAAAAACACCTGTGGCTCACTCAATATACTCAAAAAAGTAACACCAAAAAAATTAAAGCATTTTAAATTAATTAACATATAATAAAAAGATTATACAGTTTACTTGAAGAAGCTGCTGTGTAGCCATGGGGGCAGTCATTCAAACATAGGAAACACAGCATATAACAGAAAAGGCCTGCCCAATACAATGGTGTTCTACTTGTTATCAGTCCTTTCAGCATTGAATGGCTGCCCCCATGGCTATACAGCAGCTTCTTTATATAAACTATAGTTGCCTTTCTGAAGCAAACAGACCAGTTGTACCAGTTCAAGGCAACAGTACATTATATTTTCATTGTGGTGAAGAGAATAATTGATCGTTATATGGCAGTGGCTTGCTTTCACCTGAAACCAAATGGCTTTACCCAGAATCAGCTTCTTGCTAGTAACCTTGAAGTATCGAGCAAGTATTATTCCTAATTTACCTGTTGTCATCCAAGCAATGAGCATCAAAACACCTGCAATTAAAAGGATATGCTTAGAATGCAATTTACCTGTGCATTAGCTTAATATTATCATGTAATTACTACTTAGCAATAGGGATAATCCTGGCAGCATAATAGTAATTCTGGGTCACATCCAAATTATTAACTACTTTGACCTTTCGTGAGGCAACAATACACATTCGTAAACTTCACCACAGCAAATGCATATATGAACCATTGTCTGTTATATAACAATGTTTTCCTTTCTCTAAATAACTGATGCAATGCAGACATGTGGTGTGTCTGAAATGGTACCAGTCATTGCTTATTTCCTGTGACTTAGTAAATGGCTTGCAATCAGGGCCGCCATCAGTGGGGGACAGAGGGAACAAGTGTCCCTGACCGCCCCGAAGCCTTGCCACCATTTACAAAGTCCCAAAGAGGCAGAATGCGGAATTGCCGAAACATACTCCAGCCTTTATACATTTTTGGCTAACTATAACTATATTATAATTTAATTTTTATTTTGCACAGCATATCTATTTAATCAGTTTTTATTTTTACACTGAACTGGTCCTTTAAAATGCATACACTATTGTCAGGAAAGAGTAGGGGGCACAGTAACAGCCCTTTTTGACCTATGTGGCCTGAGCATTGGCCTACACTGAGCACTGAGGCACCGTCACTAACTCCAGTTCCCCACTCGTGTCCCTTTCTTTGCCTGCCTGTCCTGCTCCAGTCCTCCTGCTCTGCCTGTCCTGCTCCAGTCCTCCTGCTCTGCCTGTCCTGCTCCAGTCCTCCTGCTCTGCCTGTCCATGTCCAGTCCTCCTGCTCTGCCTGTCCATCTCCAGTCATCCTGTTTGGCCTGTCCTGCTCCAGTCCTCCTGCTTTGCCTGTCCTGTCTTTGATCTGGTGCAGTCCTCTTTGTCCACAATGTCCAGCTCCTGTCCTGTCTCTCTGGTCCAGTCCTCTTCATCCATATAGTCCTTAATCAGCCTGACCCTGACTCTAAGCCCTTATCACCCTGTTAATCTAAGCACAGTATTGGCTCCTGAAGGACTACTCTTCCCACCTCTGAAAACGACGCGACGCGCGTCAAAGTTGACGCGACGCACGTCAAAAGCGTCCCGCGACTCGTTTCGTGAATTTTTCGCCGATTTGCGAATTTCTTCACGAATTTCTCCAGAAATTCGCGAATTTTTCGGCCAAGCGAATCGCGGGAGATTCGCCCATCACTATTACTAGCTGCTAGAAGGTCAATTATAGAATATACTCCCTGTAGGGCCATGATACTGGATTTGCCCTGAAAAAAAAAAAGCTGACAGATTAGTTTTAAACGGTTAGAGCAGAGTATTAATACCCAGACATATGTTACCTATCTCTACAATCATATCAGCAGCTGGCTTCAAACAGCATCAAACTATTGGTAGCAACCTTCACTTCTACTGAACAGAAATTGTGCTTCCAAGGGCATGCCATAGCAAATATCATGAGAGGTTGTATCTTAGTACTTGCTGTGTTGTGCCAAATGTAGTACAGTTCTCATACCTTTCAGACATTTTTTCTCCCTGAGAGGATTGTGCCAATAAAAACACATTTTGCACCATTGATTTTATCCACATGAGATAGAATAACATCTGCCTTAAAAGGGGAAGTACAGAAACATGTATGCACTTGTCAATACATTTAAAGTGATTCCTCCAGGCTCCAGCAGAGACAAGTAAATTAGCTAGCAAAGAATGGAGAGCTACACTTCCCTATAGTATTTCAGCTTAGTATGACTGTGTATAAAGAACCCATTAATAAAGTATATGCCACTGGATCCAAAAGAGACCTTGGACAAGTCATGAATGTGAAAGACTTTGTTAGGGAAATCAAAGTGAAATTTTCAGGCAAACAGTTATCTCATACCACAATATTTAACTTTCTTTGTCCATTACAATTGTGTCCCAGACCATCATAATTGCTCAATTTCTGGATCTATTGACATAGCAATTTTTTTTTGTTCACAATTAAAATAATGAGATAATAAAAGCATTGTTAGGCATTTTTTTGTATTGGCTATTTAAAGGGGTCCTCAAAAACAGTTTTTGCACAGTGAAAGAAATGATAATTCTAAGAAACTTTTAAATATGAAATTATACATTTTCCATGGTTTTAATATTGTTTGAATATGTAATTATTATTATTATTGATAAAAGCAGTAATTGTTTACATGCTCTGCACTGATGGCTCTGACTCTGGTTACCTTGCCTAAAGCTCGCCATAGACATTCCTTAACAACCTATTTTAGTGCATTCCGACAAATCCGTCAAATTACCGTGAGGTTAGTGAGCACCAAACGATCGTGCATCTAACAATTTTTTGTCCAAAATTGGTCAGAAAATCGATCGGGCAGGTTAGAAGATTTTCAGTGTTCACAGTGAAATTATCCATTGTCCAGTTGTTTGCAGGGGCCAAGCAGGCAGCTACCTGCAGTTTTCCTAGTTTCAACTAGCTAATATAGTTTGAAATAGTCTTTTTAGTTGATGGACAAATTGTACATTTAAGTGATGGTTTCAAGATAAGCTTGGTATTACGATAACGAAAAGATTTTTAAAAAATCTTAACATCTATGGCCGTCTTAAAAGTCAAACCCAGAGAACAGAAAGGGATAAACAACTACTGCAATTACATTGACACATACCTTTAAAACTATTGATATGTTACATCAAAGTGACTAAAGTAGAAAGGAAATGGATTATCTAGTTTCTATATTTAATGCTGCTTGTGCTCTATTCTAGGTTGTCAAGAATATGTGTCCTAGGTTTCAGGTTTACTGCTCACAGAATTACACATATAATCATACTTGAAACATTTTGAGAGATAATTGAAGTCTTTAGAAAATATCCTAACACTGTATGTATGACCAAGTTAGTAGTTATCACAATGCCATGCATAAGACTAGTGATGGACGAATTTATTCGCCAGGGGCAAATTCGTGGCAGATTCCCGCGATTCGCCGCTGGCGAATAAATTGTCGAAGTTGACGTGACGCACGTCAAAAATGGCTCCTGCCTGTTTACCATAATTGTTTAATCCCAAGATTGAATGTAACACATTTTAAATAATAAATATGGTGTAAGTTTTGCTCAACTAACATGATAGAAAATAATTTTAAATTATTTCTTAAGGTGACAGGTCCCCTTTAATCTGGGTAGCGTATATTAGTGTGAACTTGTAAAACTTATCTCTGTACTAGTACTTCATGGGTACCAGTAGTTCTTTATAAACTACTTTCCATGATAGAACTTAAATCAGTATTACAACATTCATAATTTCTCAACACTGTTCACTATTCTCACTGTGTGCACTCTTTTACAAGGAAGACTATCACTTTGTCCCTCTTCTTACTGGTTATTCAGTAGGATGCTGACACTTCATCATGTCTCTTAAAATGATAAAACTGACTCTGACATCAGCTACCAGTCCTTGTTGGATACTTGTCTGTTCACTGTATACAACATGACTTTTCTGCTACATCACATTTCTAATGGAAACCTGTCTTTTTACTTTATGTTATACCCTGTAATATTTCACACAGGAAATGATTGGATGCCATTTTTACATGGAAAACACAAATTCAATTGTATATCAGCTTCAAAGACTGGTCTATTTATAAATGTGAAGATCTGGAGAGAGATTGTTTCTATATACCATTTCTGAAACCTTCCTTGAATCAACTCAAAGGGGAAGTCAACCCCTCCGGCTCTAAAACCCCTCCCCCCAGTTAACCCCCCCGGGTTATTGCCCCTAACTTGTTAATTACCCCAAAGTCCAGGTCCCCTCGAGGCAGGGTCATGGGCGCCATCTTGTCCAGCACCATCTTCTTCCTTGATCCGGCGGCATTTGGCGGTGCATGCACAGTGGAATGCATTTGACGGTTGGTACTACTGTGCATGTGCCCGAACTTCACAAAGTTCCTTTCTCGGAAACGCCGTGAAATTCGGACGCATGAGCTGTAGTACCAACTGGCAAAGTATAGGTTTTAGTTACACTTTAAGAATCCTTAGGGGCTGATTTACTATTGGTCGAATTTCGACCATGGGAATAGTTAGGGAATTAAAATCCTTTGAATTCGAAAGATTTCACTGCAATTCGATTGGTCGAACGATTGAATTATAAAAATTTGAACGAACTATCAAATCGTTTGAATTGATCGATTCAAACGATTTTAACCATTCGGTCGAATTTTTATAATTCGATCAACATTCGAAGACACTTCGGTAGGTTGAAATTTGAGAACTAGGCAGTCGAGTAAAAATTTTAAGGGGAAGTAATTCGATAGTCGAATATTCGAATAATCAAATAGATTTTCATTCGATTTATTCAAATCATCCGATTCGATCGAATTTACAGAATTCCCTAGTCAAAGTAACCTAATTTGCATATTTGTAATTTGAATTCAAATCTTTTTGAAAATTCTATAGAATTTCAAATCATTCATGTGAATTTAGTAGATCTGCTCCTTAGTGTTCAAATGAACCAAATCTTTACAATAATGTAATGTTAACGCACTGGACAACTGAAGGAGGCAAATTTCTATTTAGATGTCACAGTTGATTATGCTCAAATGTAAGAATAAAGAAAATCATGAAACGCTTTTAAAAATAGCTAAACCTAAAGCTTTTTTCACCAACCCATTCAGGAAACCATTAAACACACAAGTCAGCAGAAATATTTGCATTAGGGTTATCAGTGTTTTGTTAATAAGACTGTTATTTCTATGTGGAGATAAAACATACCTTGTTGACTTTTGTGTATAAGTGGAGCTTTCAGGAGTCCCAGAGCTGTTTCCCACATGCAAGTCACAGTCCTGACAACACAAGTGAATTGCAGGATGAAATGACAAAGTTAAACAGAGAAATCCACCATGGGAAATGATTGAGTAGACAGACATGCAGAAAGATGAATGAAAAAAACTTCTATAAAGCTATTTTAACTATTTTAATCATTGCCTTGGTGCAATTCCTGCAGTAATATCTTCTTCCCTCCCAAGTTATGCCTTTTATAATGAAGTCAGACTGGAGTCACCACACCCCAAGAATCACTAACCAAATCCCGATGGACCTAACAATGTACTCAAAGGCAAATTATTTGAAATTATCACTTGGGCACAGATATAGTCCGTATGGATGAGTAAAGCCCAAATACAGGGCATAGAGAGCACCAATAAAGAGAAACAATTCTAAAATAAGAAACCTTTGACATAATTTTTGAGATTATTCTTAGAAACAGTAATAGGATCTTTTATCCAGAAACCTGTTTCCAGAAAGCTTACCTCTGAAATAAATAAGTGTCATTTCCCACCGGGTCTTATTTGAACAAACACTTCTTAGAGACCTATTTACTAAAACGCTAAATTTTCTCACTATATTAAAAGAAAAAAAAAATCACAAACAAGAAACCGAATAATTTACCAATCTTATTTCCTCAATAAAACAGAAAAATCAAGTGTCAATTCGAATGATGCAACTTTTTCAGGTTGACACTTGACTTTTTTCCCAAAGTCAGGTTGACACTTGACTTTTTTCCCACAAAATCAAGTGTCAATTCCAATGATGCAACTTTTTCAGGTTGACACTTGACTTTTTCTCCAAAAAACTCAAATTTATCTGATTATTGAACGAAATCCAGTGAAAGCAGTCCGAAACTCTTGAGAATCCTGAAGGTACAAAACATGTTCCAATTGTTAAATGGACATCTGCCATTGACTTCTACATTTTGTCAGCAGGTTTTAGCTGGGATATCTTCAGATATAAAATTTTCAGCGGCTCCAAAAAATGTTTTTCTTTTTTTTCCTCATACTTCATACTATACTAAATGGAGGTTTAATAAATAGCCCCCTTTGTGTCTGACAGTTGATTAGCCTGTACCTTGGTCTCAAATGGCATGATGCATAATGCTGCCAAATCCGGTTGGGCTTCTAATGTTTAAATGTTTATTCTGTTTTATCACCCAAGTATTTTCCCATTTGGCAGGCAGATGGCCTCCAAATTGTTGTGTATTAATTTCAAATTGTTAGTACCCCTGGTACTGTGGTGGTTCTGGGATTATCTCTTGAAAATATTGAATACATTTTCAGGGGACAATGCAAGTGTACCTGTGGGTGCAGGCTTGCTGATTGGTGCTGTGTATTTTGAAAATATTTATTTGGAAAACCCCAGGTCTCAAACATACCACATCTATTCTAGCTGTTGTGCCTGGGGAATTTGAATTTTGAATATTACAATTTAATATTTTCTTTTAAAAAATACTTGATACTATGAAATGACACATTCTGATTTTTTTTAATGCCATCATGGATATCAGATGTTCCCTGAGACATTTCTTATATATTTGGTTACACCATGTGCATAAAGAACAAACATAGCCACAAACAAACAAATATATAGATACACCTCTGTATCAACGTATAAAACAGGCACTTCCTTTTAGGAACTTTTCCTTGAAATGTTGTTATGGTATTGTAATTGTATTCTGTATAGCATTTATATTTGATATTGTGTAATGTAATGTTATTAAGAAAACTGTGATTTATGGACTTTAAGAGGCAAACAACAGGTTATTTGAATAATAGCACTGAAAAAAGATTAAAAAGAAATTCTTGAAGAGTACTATTGATGGCTTCTCATCCAATGAGACTATGGCATGCCCACTGGGCTGCCTTTTTGTATCATATTGACTTTATTTATATAGCACCACAAGGGCACATAGAGCTTTAGAAAGTATAACGGATTTAAAAATCTTGAAAAAATTAAATGAAAAACAAATGGTCAGGGTGGTTTCTAAGCACTTTTTTTCTTTTTCAAAGCTGTTAAACGGTGTATTAACTGCTAATGTACCAAAATGTAGAACAACATCACCATTTTGCTGATCAGTTTTACTGATGGTCAGGGAGATGGTCAGAGAGGGGTTGAGAAGGAAACCAGAGAACAGCTCTGATGTTGCTTTGCTCAGGAAAGAGACCAGAAACTTTAAATTACTGCATTTCCTAGGCAGAGCAACATCAAGATGTGTTGGGATGATGTTCCTATCCTGAAAATGTAATATCTTGATATATGGTTGCCATAGGTTTCTATAACTGGAGCAAACTTAGCATCCATTATTATGCTTGCCCATACCTACTTATGGTGGACTAATTCAGGTCTACATGTGATGTGATTTGATATGACTCAGAACCTTGATGTAGGAAAATTTAGAACAATAAAATACAAGCCCTGAAAAGTAGCAGCACTGCTTGCTTATTATGTAATTATGTTATTCAGGTATGGGACCTACTATTCCGAATGCTTGGGACTTTGTTGTTGCATAAGGTCTTTCTGTAATTTTGATCTCCATACCTTATGACTACTAAAAACATTTTGAACACAGTATGATAGTTTCGCCACCAATAGCTGCCACTTAGTTAGGATTAAATTGATAATGACACTAAAAAATGACTTTTTAACATATGAATGTACATTAAGGGGCAAATTTACTATTATTCTCCAAAATTCCATCGATTTTACTATAAATTCAGTAAGCATTCAACCATTGAATGCTTATCGAATTGTTTTAGGCTATCATTTTGCTCGCTATTCAATTTCTCGATGAATTCGTATGATCGGATACCGATCGTTCGAGTTCACAAAAAAATTGTAAAATTTCCTTTGAACATTCGAACAATTTGTACGATTTAAACGATCGAACGCTTCGATCGTACGAATGGTATTCGAGCAGCAGGGGTTTCCCATAGTCTTCTATTACAATTATCGAATATCCGATCATTCCATCTATTCGATCTATTTGATAATTCGGTATTCGATGATCGAAGAGGCCAAAATAGAATATCAGAATATAGGAAAAATTTGTACGATCGGTATTCGATCGAATTCGATCTAACTTTGATCATTTCACGTGAATTTCGTAAATCTGCCCCTAAATGTTACCTATAGGTCACGTTGATCATTTTTTGCTGAGAGGTTTGTTTTTGTATATAATTGTTAGTTGAAGTTCCTAAGCCTGACTCTCTTTGACTTTGCCAACCTGACTTTTCCATCTCAGCCTGTTAGTTACATTTTCTAATGCTAGCGGACTCCTGCTGCACAAATATGGCAACCCCCTCATACAGGAACATGGGGTAGAAAGGTAGAAGTAGCTTTCAAAGCCAATATTATAATAGATGTAAAAAAAAGAGTTTAATTTCAGGTGTCAATATCTCTTTAATTACAAGGTACTGTTTTATTATTACAGAGAAAAAGGCAATAATTCTTTTTAACATTTGATTAAAATGGACTGTATGGGAGAGCTTTCTGTATAATGGGTTTACGGATAATCCCAAACCTGTAATATTAATGATAATAATATCTACTAAATATAAGACAAGCTTAAAATGAAATACTGCCAGAATATGGCAGTGTTACTTCTTCGGGGACAATTTGGTTTTAATGAGGGTTTAGTTTCCAAATTATTTTATTATATAAGAACTGTAGAAAAACTCACTTTCACTCACTCACAATCAGCAATTGGTTCAAGCAGAGGGGGAAAAGATAGATTAATTTTCACAATTTGTGATTATACTATATTTAAAAATCCCTTACGGACATTTGCAATGACAAATTCTGTTTGCACATTAAATACACCACTCTTATCCAGCTTTATAAATATAACTATGCGCAGGGCAAATATGTTCACTGTGCAAATCATTCTACCCGGTGCAAACTTTATAAATGAATCCCACTGAGTCATCCTTGATCAGGTAATATTTTATGTGCTACAAATCTCTTCTGCTCTTTCTTCTACCTCCAGGTATGTAAAAAGGATTAGGGATGATTAGAGGAGAATAGAAACCCCATTTAAATGTATGTATCAGCAGAAGCACAGATGTTAACGTTTGAAAAAAAGTCTATTGCACATTACTTAATTTATGATTCTCAATGGGTCGAAAAGGTTAAAAAATTTGCACTGAAAACACTGAAAAATGCTCTAAATTTACCAAGACAACTCCAATTGACTTCTTTTACATGAACTCGGCAGCTTTTAGATGCCGAACTTTTACATTTTAATTTTTTGCACTTAATAAATGTTGTGCATTTAAGTTTTTGAAAGCATAATTGAAATTCAGGAGTTTTAATGCAAAAAAATTTTGAATTTGAACACTGATAAATCACCCCCATATGCCAAAATTAGTTGAAGTACTGAGAGAGTGCAGACAGAGCAGAACTTGCTGCTAAGTGTTCTTTAATGGACACAACATGTTTCGGGCAGGAGCCCTTTATGTGTCACACTTGAACAAGTTCTGCTCTGTCTGCACTCTCTCAGTACTTCAACTAATTTTGGCATATGTGTTTCACCTGAAGTGGGGGTGTTTTACTGAGATTGAGAGCATTGGCTACTATTCCCCAGTCACATTTTGTTCTTTGTAAATCACCCCCATATAGTTGGTGCCGCACCATAGGCACACATAGAAACACACATACTGCCAGAGATCTTCCCAGTACCCTTTCACCTAGCAAAGGGGACTCAGGACCTGTAAGTGGTAAATGTGTGATGTATAACCTTTGGGCACAGGGGGGTGGTCAAAAAGGGGTTACAATGGTAACACAACACAAAGTAACTCTTTTACTTAATTCTGGCCTTGCAAGCATATAAGGGATTTTGACAAACTAATTTAAAACACAGATTGTAACTCAAAATACTTTAATGTTTCTGAGACAAGCCCACTGGTCATCATAATGTATCTCATGTGTAAGTTCCATGTTTGTAGAGTTTTTAATCTTGTATGTGTATGCGTGTGCATAATCATATATGTATGTGTAACTATAGATCTAACTCTTCTTTGAATACTGTGAATATCAGAGGTTAAAGTAATAACCTCTGTTGTCTACTGGCACATGCACAAAACTTGTCAGGTAAATTGGGAAAGCTGTAGTTGATTGCATCACTTAGAACGAGAACTAGTGGAAAGACACATATGGATGCTCAGTAAATTTAGATGTTAGATTTTTAGGAGGGACAGAGGGATTTAAAAGGAAGAAGTGTTTCTCTCTATATAAAGTGTACAGAACTATAAAGCCCATGCAGGATTTTGCTACTTTGCAGAGCAATTTGTCTATATTGGATAACTATTCAGTAAACTGGCAAATGAGGTCAATGTTTATAAGTTCAAGGCTATGCACTTTGGTAGCATAAATATGAATTATACACTAAACTCTTGTGTGTTGGGGGTATCATTAATTGAGAAGGATTGAGGAGTTTTGTGGATAACAAGCTGTGTTACTCTAAGCAGTGCCACCCAGTGACTACTAAAACAAATAAACTACTGTCTTGTACAAAAAAGGCATTAACTTGAGGGATGAAAACACTATTTTAACCATTTATGTCCCTGCTAAGGCCTTGCCTTGAGTATGCTGTGCAGTTTTGGACTCCGGTTCAGAGGTCCTTAAAGACAGATGCCACTTTTTTAAATAGGAAAAAGTAAACTTTCATTTGAAGCAACATAGGTGGGTCTTGGTGAGGGCAGTGAGGGTGTGGAATGCTTTGCTGGTGTTGTGATGACAGATCTTTTAATGCCTTTAAGGTGGTTTGGCTGATTTCTTGGATAAGCATAATATGCAAGTCTATTGGGAACTTAACCATATATTCAGTATATATATACGTGTGTATAGGTTTGTTTATGTGTGTGATACATGTGCACTGATGATCTTTTAAAGGAGTTGAACTTAATGGATTTTTTTATCTTTTTAACCAAAACATGTCACCAAGCCTGGAATTAAAAAAGAATTCCATTTTATTCATCCAAAACTTGTCTCTGAGCCTGGAGCTTCCTTTAGGACACTGAGAGCAACATCAAAGGGGTTGGGGAGAAACATGTTGCTTGCGAGCCACTGGTTGGGGATAACTGATATGGATTATTGTTGGAAGAATCTTTGCTGGAGAGAGCAGATTTTTCTAAAATTGTTCTAAGAGTCAAGTGCCCCTGCCCTATATGGTTCCTTACAGGTCTGTTAATCAGCTGATTCCTGCTATATTTTTTAACATACAATAGTAAATAAAAAGGTAAAAGCAGGTAGTGCAGAGATTAGCAAGTGCAAATACTGTTTCAGGAGCAGTTACATTTATAAATTGAAAATTTGCAGTGCATGAATATTACTAAATCATTTTTGGAATTACAAAAGCTTTGGATTCTGCACTGGCCATGAAAGGCCTGGTTTTATATCTAAAAAAACAGGAACCTCACTGAAAGGGAAAAATCTCATGCAATGGTGCTTGTATCTTTGTCATACACTGAGATAAAGGAAAATGAGACCTAATGATTTGCACAGTAAAAGAAAACCCATTGGGTGCTGAATAAAAACACAATAATGTTTAAACCAAATATAAAATGATATTTATTGTCTGTGTTAAACAGTCAATCAAAACAGTAATAAAAAAAAATCAATCTGTAAATCTCTATGCAGGTCATGACAAGGTATTAGCCAGCTGAAGTAAAAAATAGCCTGTTATTAAAGTACAAGTATGGTACATATAATCCAGAATGCTCGGGACCTAGGGCTTTCCGGATAATGGGTCGTTTGTAATTTGGATCCTCACACCTTATAGAGAATCATGTAAACATTAAATAAACCCAATAGACTGGTTTTGCTTCTAATAAGCATTCATTATATCTTAGTTTGGATCAAGTACAAGCTACTGTTTTATTATTAAATTAAATCATTTAAAAAATTTGGATTATTTGATTATAATAGAGTCTATG
This sequence comes from Xenopus borealis, assembly GCA_024363595.1. Lineage (NCBI taxonomy): Eukaryota > Metazoa > Chordata > Amphibia > Anura > Pipidae > Xenopus > Xenopus borealis. The sequence continues at coordinate 88,806,205 of CM044438.1, read as the reverse complement.
GGAGACAACCTTTCAGTATTTCGGAACTTTCTGGATAATGGGTTTCCAGATAACAGATCCCATACCTGTAGCATACTTTCTGGTCAAAATACGATAGTATACTTTCAGCATACAGTTAAAGAAGCATGGTTTCTGCTGTGCAATCATTCGCACGGCCATAGAAGTGGAAGCCTTGGAAGCACATTTCATGAAGTGGAAACCTATATGGCACACTGCTTGCAAAGCAAGAATTCAGAAACAAGGAGCAAGGATGGTTGTTTGCTGTTTCGCAAAGTCCCTTTGCTAGTAGAGAGCCTGTTCCGAGGCATGGAGGGAAGCTAGACTGATTGTCCAATGCCGACCAGCAAGGATGTTAGCAATGCTAAATTTCCGCAGATGAAAATCACCAGTATAACTGACTCATGCTGAACCTGAAATCAAATTTTTTTTAAAAATTGTAATGAATTTTTTCAGGCTGGAAAGTTTAACATTTTTGTACATTTGTACTCAGACCTGGATATGTTCACATTCTGTGTATCAATACAAAAGTGGCTTGTGCTGGCGCAACTAGTTTTTATGAAATATTGCAAAATATGCAGTTTTGCAATACAGCATTAAAATAAAATACTGATTAAATAATACTTTTAAATAATATGTTGTAAATTTTACCTTATTATCTGGGTTCTCATAGGATTCTGTAAAAAGAGCAATTGTTTAGATAAATTTTGATTTTAAATTCTGGTGAAGAAAATAAATAAATAATGGCAACAACATTTCTGTAGTAATGAAGTGAAGCAAATAAAAAAAAATTACTAAACGTCTCTACTGGTGATTTCTTGATTCACCCACTCTCAGCCCTTGCATTAAATATTTTCCACTGAAGAATGCAATTTTATTTCTCTTCATATTGATCTTTTTATACTTGTAGTGAACAGTTTAAATCTTTTTGTCCATGATGTCCCTTTGACACTTGGGGGCACATTTACTAAGGGTGGAATTTCGAGGGTTAAAAACCCTTGAATTCGACCCTCGAATTTTTGACAAGTTAAAACCCCTCAAATTTGAACTAGAGGGGTTTTAACGCAATTCGATATATCGAGTGATCAAATATAAAAATTTCAATCGATCAATCAATCAAGTTTTATTCAATTTTTCACTTTGGATCCGTTCGACCCTTGATAAATCTGCCCCTTGGAGTCTACGGATGGGTGAATAAATTCGCCAGGTAAACCAGTAAGGGAAAAAAACCCTGCCCCCCTCCCCTGTGTAGACCCCCCTAACTCCTCCCCCCCAGCCTACCTCCCCCTAACTTTTTACTTACCCATCCTGCATATTTTTGGCACAGGAATTCACGGCAGCCATCTTCCTTCTTTGTTCTTCTCATTAACTTTTGGCACATGCACAGTTGGAGGTAGGGTTGCCACATTTTTTTGCAAAAAATACCGGCCTTCCTATATATTTGTCTTTTTTTCCTATTAATAACATTGGGATCAACCATCAAAAATACCGGCCAGGCCAGTAAAGTACCGGCCAGGTGGCAACCCTAGTTGGAGGGGATTTCCGGGACCAATGCAAAAATTTTTCTGAAATTCTCGCGACTTTCAGCGAAAACGCAGGTTTAATTCCGAAGGAGTCCGCAGAAAGAAGACAGCTGCCGTGAACTCCCATGCCAAAAATCTGCAGGAGGGGTAAGTAAAAAATTAGGAGCGTTTGCTAGGCTGGGAGGGAGGGCGGTCTACACAGGCGAGGGGGGGAGGGTTTTTTCCCCTTACAGGTTTCCTTCTCCTTTAAGCAACAGATAGTTTATATTGAATTAAGTGACATGTTAAAGAATCTTACCAAACTGGTGTATTTATTTAAGTAAATATTGCCCTTTTACATCTTTTCCCTTGAACCATCATTTCGTGATGGTCTGTGTGCTGCCCCAGAGATCACCTGACCAGAAATACTGCAGCTCTAACTGTAACAGGAAGAAGTGTGGAAGCAAAAGACAGAACTCTGTCTGTTAATTGGCTCATGTGACCTAATAGGTTTGTTTTGTTTGTTTGTTTATGTGCACCATGAATCCTACGATCCCAGGGGGCAGCCCTTATTTTTAAAAATGGCAATTTTCTTTTAATGATTACCCATTGGCACATACTGTATGGGACCTATTATACAGCATGTTTGGGACCTGGGATTTGCCTGATAATGGATCTTTCTGTAATTTGGATCTTTTTACCTTAAGTCTTCTATAAAATCATGTAAACATTAAATAAACCCAATAGGCTGATTTTGCTTCCAATAAGGATTCATATCTTAGTTGGGATCAAGTACTAGTAAATGATGCATACAGCATAAGGATAACTTGTGCAACATATTTATAATGCCCCCTTAATTGAAACAAACAGCTAACACCCCCTTGTCTGTAGAATTGGGGTTATCCAATTAGGACTAAAGTCAGAAAACAGCCTTGGATATTACTTACCTTTAGTTTTCATTCGTGCATTGATTTCAAGAATGATGTAAAATAAAATCTCCCATCCGTAAAACCCACCCATCACTTTTGCCATCCACTGAGAAGAGGAAATGTCCACCAGCTGCAGGCCAAGGAATATGGTAGCCACTGAAGAGAAAAGCAAAATGGTGGCTACTGCAGAAGGCAATAGGTCAATAACATTTGTAGGCCTGTTACCTGCTTCTAGTGTCCCAGAGTGCTGACTTCTAAACTGACTAGATTGCCTAATACACCTTGACCTTTTAACGCCATTTGCTCTGGCAGAAGTTGCATATTAAAGGTGAACGAAATCCTAAAATTAATATGGCCTAACATGCTATTTTTATATGTATACACAGCCCCATAACAATAATGATCCACTCGCCTGCTCTCTGATGTACAGGGACAGAGTAACCAAAGGAAGAAGAGGTCTGTGCCTAGGGTTTTAGTGCTGCCCCAGATGCACTCTAGATACATGCATCTTTCCCCTACACCTAGTCCTGACCCTTACTGGGAGCCACTAATGGCCATTGTGTGAGTGATGCATTGAGTGTTCCTTGGATGTACTTTGTTTGTCTGGGTGTCTTCAATGTGTGTGCAATGTGTTTATATGTCACTAGGGCAACATTTTAAAATATCTTTCTAATGTAATTCCTGTGTGTCGCTTGTATATGTCTGGAGCATCTACTTGTTACACAAGAGAACTTGGAGAGCCAGGTTTAGCTGTGCTATCCACAGTTGAAAGCAATGTAGTAGTCTTGAAAAGTGTGAATGGTAAAAATTTTACAACCTCCCAAACTTATTGACAGTTATGCTTAATTTTTTGTACAGGATTATATTAGACCTCCTGTACACTTTGAAGAGAACATGTTGTAACTTGTGACGTCTTAACAGACCCAATTATGTTACTCCAAATATGGATACATGCTACTCTTTTAGACAAAAAAACTTACCTGCTAATACCTTGATCACCAGTGCATTTAGACCATGTACCCAGTTGAAGATGAAACGCCTGTAAATGTAGTTGCAGTGTCAGCGGTATTTTTTCCTACTATATGAATGTTCCTACCATATGAATGTTCCTACTATATGAATGTTAATAAAATGTCTGTAATACTTCTGTGCCCAGGGTAATCTAACAGCAGCTAAAATCCCATTTCCATTGCTGATCCCAAAGTATATTATCAGTCTAGCATATTGTTTATATTTGAAATGTATCAGTAATGCCTTTCCCACACAAGAATTCTGTAAAAAAGATCAATGTGCCAAATTATTTAAAAATCAACGGTATTAGTGCATGCATTCCCCACAGTCTATCAATAGATTTTATTGAGGACACTGCAAGATTACAATGTGCTACAGGCACAATATAAAGCTGTGCATTCTTGTACCTTTTATGATTGGGGTCTGGACGAAGCAAAGCTCCAAATGGTTGAAGAAATGAGAGAATCATCACAATACAGCCAAGAATAGGATGAGCCCCAGTATCCTGTGTAAGCAGTAGAAGTGTAATAAGAATGTATACAATTTATATTCCAAATACCATCTTCCACATATAAAGTATATCTATTTATATTGTCTGCAACAATCTTTTGTTTTTCTGAACAATCTTTACACATAGAAAAGTAACTAGAAGGGCTGCACTGAGCACTGCTTGGAATAACAAAATGGTGCATTTCTTGATGAATAGGAGCACTGGCCCAGGGTTGCAGGGGTGGCAGGTAAGCAACTAGAATTACCGGGAGTTGCCCAACAAAGTCCCCTGCCCATGTGATTTTACATTTCCTTTTCCTTTAAATGCAGTTAGGTAGGTACAGTATGTAGTAGACTAACAATAAGTAAATACAAAAGATTACACATTGAAACAATGATTGTAGCAACTAAAATTAGCAAGATTTTTGTATGAAAAAACAAATAATACATGTACTTACACCACTCCAGCCAGAGACTTCAACAAAAACCACGATAAATGCAATGACTGTCAGAATTATGGTCAGGGCCATTAGGAAAACATGAAGCTGAAAGAAAAAGTTTAGTTCCTACTAAATGGAAAAGCATGGAATAAATTCAAAGGTGTAAGAACACTGTAATACAATGTATGGTTGTATACAAGTATATAATGTTGAATATCAATGAGAACTAGAAGGACACCAGAATTCAGTACCTCTGGAAGTGCCAGAAGATGACAAAATATAAGTCTGCAATTTAGAGAGACGGTGCATACATTTGGGAGGGAAAATGTGGGGATGTATCTGTGCATGAACTATTATGGAAAGCAGAGGGACACCTAGTCATCAATACAGTATGAGAACAAGGTGATGGAGGGGTTGCATTAAATTATGAGCCTAAGGATCTGGGGAGACAGACAATCACGGTTTCATGAATGTCCAGAATGTCAGTGTAAAAATATATATTTATATCTACATTGTATTTTAGGAAGTTCAGAATTTATGCAATTTCATTACAGAAGCCCAACTGAATGAAAAATACAGTCAACAACATTACTGCAGTTGTTGTGATGTTAGACTAACAAACAAGCAGGTCACTACAGACAAAGGCTGATAAAGCTTGTAAGGAGGTGCATTTGACAGAAGAAGGACCTCAGATTGGACCTCACTAATCTGGAATTAATCTTAGTTAAACTCAAATTCAGTAACAGAAGAGTAGAAGCAGTTGTTTTGTGCCTTCACATATTAGACTCACCAAAAACCAAAGACCTTTTCCAATGAATGGCTTATTAGCTGCATGTTTCATATAACGAGCTATAAGCATTCCAATAGTCCCTGTAGTCATCCAGGCAATAAGCATCAGTGCACCTGTAACATATTAGTCACTTGTTGGTTAATAAGTACCCACATTGCTCTTGTTGGTCTACTATTTAAATACTCCTTGCCTGACAATGGAATAGCATGTAGTCCCTGGAGACTATGGCACAAACCCTCCAAAACTGTGGTATAGGATATAATTACATCTTTACTTACCATGGCCAAGTATAGCAGGAGGTGTTCCACTCTGTATATTTGCACTGGCAGCAAAATTGGAGAGATCAATCCTACTGGCTGATATGAGTGGGGTCTTTGTGTGTTTGAGAATCTGACCTGCATTTAAAAGATTGTTTTACACACCACAATTCATATCACTTATGGACTAAAGGTGGCCATACAAGCTGCAATTATGATCCTGAGAAAGAACTTTCCAAGAAAGATTGTTCATTTCAATACAGATATGTTAGAGTCAAATCATCAGGTATACAGGTAGAAACAATAGAATTGAACCTGTATGTGACGATTCAGCACTAAACAGTTCGGGGGCCATCAAAGGCGCCCAATCAAAATTCTGCGGCCAGCCCAATCAACGAGCCGAGATATCCAACTCTTTTGCCGATATTGGTCTGCTCGTCTCGCACCATACAAGCACTGAATTTCATGCAAACCAAATTTTCGTCTATACGTGCGTCTATGTCTGCCTTATGCAAGCAATGCATTTACCTATCCACCTTTGCATTTATTTTTTTTTTTTTTATCTTAAGTTGTAAAAGCAAATAAATAACACAATCATAGAAGAGAGACAGCCTATTAGTATTGAAAATTGATATAGGGTTGTACATGTCACTATTTGATGTGTCTTTTCCAATTTTAGGCAACTGTGATTTGCAATCATGGAAAAAAGACTCCTTGTACTACAGTACTTGGTCTGGAATAAGTAATTAAATAGTTTGTGGCATTTGATGGTGATGAGTTTTCTTTTTCTCTTGACATACGGATAATAGATTCACAAAGTATACCCTCACCAAATATTGGGTTCTTTGAAACACTTACCACTTCCTTGGGATGGGCCTGTTCCAAGGAAAATGTAGTAGCTGGGGGCTGTGCTGGCTCGAGCCTGGGTGGAGATGCTCATCTGGCTAATGAAGGAGCATTTTAACACTCCACCTATGTAAGATGAAACTATAGATCCTGCAGTACTCTAGAAAAAGAAAACATTTGACAATAGAGAGATTAAAAATAGAGAGAAAAAATGTAAATATTAATATAAAATTAAAAAATATTACAATAGAATTCTCATTACATTTTATCCTACAGATGTTTGAGGCTATAATAATGAGTTAAAGCCTATAAAGCATTATAGCATTAATTATAACAGAAACATCCAAGAAATTCACAGGGCAGCACCCATGTCAAGCTCCCACTTTTAACACAACAATGAATATCTGCAAAAAATAAGTAAAAAAAACAACTAATTATGTTGGGACGCCACATCAATTTAAGTAAATTTATTTCAATACAATGGTACAGTAACACAAGAAAATTAAATTGTTTTAAAATAATTAAAATATAATGAACAGTTTCCCTGAACTGGTTCAACTGGTGTTTTTAATTCAGAAACACTACTAAAGTTATATAAACAAGCCGCATAAAAGATACCAGATGCACTCTATAGTATCTCATTGTATTCTATTACAGAACATTTTATCTGCTAAGTAGCCCATGATTTTTCTCATTTATTTACTCGAATGGCTGCCTCCATGGCTACATAGTAGCCTATTTATATAAACTATCACACTAAAGCAAACATAATTTCAACAATGCAAAGTAACAGGACATTATATTTGAATTACTTTAAATATTTTGTCTTTTTACTGTTTCTTTAATGTAACTTTATTTTTTGCATTGGCTTAGATAAAATACCTAAAAAATCTTTACTGTTTTCAGGTATTAGATAGAGATTCTGCATATACAAAATACAGTATACATGCACAGACATCTAGGAAGTGCACAATAAAAAGTTAAAATTATAGAGGAGGGGCAAGCTATATATAATTAACATCTAAAACTTTAAAATTAAATACATTTATAACAGTTATGGGTGTTTTAATAAAAAAAGAATTTGGGTTCCATTTTAAAATTAAAAGAACTTTTATTATACAGATTTCTATGCTGGATGAAAGTACATAATAGAAGTACAGGTAAGATATAATACATAATTATTGAAAGCAGAAACAGCCTATTGGGTTTATTTAATGTTTACATGATTTTCTAGTAGACTTGAAATTGCGTAAAGATTCGTTATCCAGAAAACCTTACGTCCTTAACTTTCTGGATAACGGATCGTATACCTGTATTAAAAAATGTATATATTAAAACAATTTACACAAAAATAAAAATATAAACACCCTTAAAAGTGGGACACAGCCATCCAGAATATGGTTATACATTTTCAGTGCAGTTCCAATGGACCCACCATGTTTCTAGCTTGGGGAGTGACATGTCCAGTAGAAAAGGCTTGTTGAACCAAGATGTTTCCACTTGAATTTCTGGTACAGATGTAAATATCATCATTTCCCTACAAATGAGAGACGTTTTGGTTATATATTCTGAGCCTGGGATCTGTAATGATAGCTTTAGTATGGTGAAGATGAATGAATTTCACAAGACCCTAAAGTAATTTTAAAGTTTTGAAATGTTTTGAATGAATGAAGATTATTTCTTTCAACACACCATATAAGGAAGTTCTATACTTTTATATTATGAGAAATGAAGGGCATGTAAAAACAGTGGGTTTGAAGTATGATGATTGGCATTTATGGATTAATATGTAAATACCCTCTCCCATGTATTGTTCACAACCAAGTATAAAAAATTCAATCAGTGAATATTTTCATGAAATCAATAAAAAAAGCCATAGACTCCAATGTTTTGCACATTTTCCCACAGGTCAAAAAGCAAAAAATAGATTATAAAAAATAGTTTAGATCTATCCCACATTTATAATGCTGTAAATTTAAAGGTGACAACACTTTCAAAGGAGAAGGAAAGGGGTTTTACACTTGGGGTGCTAAATGTTAGGCACCCCAAAGTGACTACTTTGCACCACAGAGAGATCAACTTCTTGCTTCCTCTGCTCTTCTAAGGCTGTACAAGCGCATAAGAGCAGGAAGCCTAATTTTAATGAAAAAGTTGGCTATTTTGCTCTACTGCGCATGCAATTTCCCTGGGAAATTTTAAATCAAAGAAGCAGGGAGTTGATCTCTCAGTGGTGCTCCCTAAAAGAACCTGGGACAGTGTGGTTTTCGGCAGCCCAGGGTATCAAGTAGGTAAAAGTAGTCACTTGGGGGTGTCTAACTTTGGCACCCCCAAGTATAGAATGACTTTCTTTCTCCTTCAAGGAGAGACTTCTCATTACATATCATATATCTGCCATGATCTTACCATCAGCTGATCATCAGAAAATGCAATGGCTAAATATCCTGTGGTTGATCCACTCATTTCAAATACATATCCATTATTGGCTGGGACAGAAGACATGAAGAGACAGCTGCTGTTGTCTGGGCTGCAGTTTGGTGGGTCACTAAAGCAGAACTTCTGTGTACCACATGTGGTATTAGAAATCTGTAACTAGGAGAAGATGGATAATAATATAAGAGGGCAGTGAAACACTAGCTACTATAAATAGTCTATTAAACTGTAGTGAATGTGTAATAAATCTGCTTAACAAAATTCTGTATTATTTCTTATGAATGTTTGATGCTTCTCAATCTAAAGTTTATTAACTCAGTGTTTATTTCTAGCTGCACACAACAGACTCATGCTCAGGGTGAAGCAGGGCAGGGGCTCACTATCAGACCCTTCATCTACTGTAACTATTGACCTCCCCAGAAGTGGTAGAATGATCATTTAAATCAACAGGAAGAGACAAATGTTCCTATCTAATACAAATCTGGTATCTTTTTGGGAATTTTTTTGTCCTGTAGTACCCCAGGTAGAGGTGGCCCTTTGAGGTTCCGCTTATTAAGATATTAGCAAAAAGCTTAGCCTGAGGAGGTCTCTGGGCTCCTTTCCTTAAGTTGACCTTTTAAGTCCGCAAGACTTGTTTATCACTTACAAAGTAAAACATGTTTTCTTTATAAAATAGGTATTGTATAAGTGCAGTTCAACCTTGCTCTATCACTGTAATAATAAATTACTGTAATTAATACAAAAAGTACCAAAAAGATGTTGGATATCAGGTTGTTCCCTTGGGATAAATATATACAGATCCCAGTGTATACCAGCTGGAGGAATAAAAAAGTAGGAAATGTTTTTGTGTAAATGAAGTTTGAGCTAGGTTCATTGCCAGTGTCTTTTGGTATAAGAGGAGTAGAACTCAGCTATTGTTGTGCATTCATAGATAAGGGTAATGACAGAATTTCAGAAAATGAAAGGCTCCAAGTGCCATCCCGCCATCGATATACTGTAGATTCTAACTGGCGGGAAGGCTTTTCGGGGCGATTAGTCACCAGGAGAGGCGATTTGTCACCGGGTGACTAAATCTCCACAAAGCTTACTATCTGTCACTACCCTAAGTGTCTCAGAAAGTAAGTAGTAACAGATACAGACTTACTGCCATAAGGGGTCCACTCTCCACTCTGCTCCAAAATACACTGTAACTCCTCAAAACAGTTGCCCTGGAAAAATAAAGTAAATGTTCAGTGAATCTCTGTAACTGAATATAAACAAGAGGCCAACTACAAAGTAAAAATATATATACCCTGATGCCAAATTACAGTTTCACTAAAGTTTTGCTTATGTTTTGTTAGCTCCCTAACTTTTATTGTAAACTGGCTGCACGCTGGTAAATTTTCTTATTCAGTGAGTTTCCAAAATAAGCGGATCTTTGTCAAAGTCTCATTCACTAGAGAACCAGGTTGTTTACACCTTGTGAGCAGGGTTTGTTAAAGGGTTGTTCACCATTAAATTAACTTTATTCATGATGTAGAGAGTGATATTCTGAGATAATTTTGAGATAATTTGTGTTTCTTTAATTATTTAGTTTACACAGCAGCTCAGCAGTTTGCAATTTCAGTAATACATTGATTTAAATAAGTGACTGGAATATGAATAAGAGAGGACCTGAATAGAAAGATGAGTAATTCAAAAGTAGGAATTGAAATACATTTGTAGCCTTACAGAGCATTTGTTTTTAGATGGGGTCAGTGACCCCCATTTGTAAGCAGAAAAGAGTCAGAAGATGAAATAATTCTAAAACTACACCATCGCTGACTGCTCTACAGGGAAACAAAACTGCTTGAGTTCTGCATGGGAAATAAGCCCCCCCTGCTGTTCATGAGTATGATTGTTTCCCTGCAGAGCAGTTAGGGACTGTCTAACAGTTCGTATACACAGAAGTAAATGAAGGGAGAATTTCTTTGCATACAGTCAGGTTTCTTATAAAAACAGTACGCATTTTTTAATTAAAGTATATTGGAGATTGGTTTCTTTTTCATTAAAGAAAGTAAAAATTGGATTTTATTTTTTATTTTTTTGCCTTTCCTTGTCCTTTCATTCATCACTCTTTGTGGCCCTTTATTGGTTAATTTGATGTAAACACAGTATAAATTGTTGGTGCTACAAAAATAAATAACGATAGTTTAGAATTTTTTTTCATTAAACAATTGTACAAGGTTGCTGAACCAATAAATGTGTGCTAAGAGCTAGCAACATAAGCTTTGGTTGCTAGATAGACATATTCCAAGCACAAAAGGTTTATTAACAAAGAGACAGGATCAAATAAAAAAGAAAATGCATTGAATCCATACGGCTTATACTTTCTTTGCTCTTCAACCAGTGTTTATTAAATGGAGCGCAATGGAGCGCAATGGATCTTGCGGTCAAAATCTGTGGCCTCAGTGTTACTAGTACACTTTCCTTTAATGCAGTGAGTTTGTTCAGAAAACATTGAGTGGCTGGAAGAATTGTGTCTTTCTGTCCCCTGTGTTGTCAGTCTGTGCTGTACATACACAAGTAGTAACCACTGTGTAATAGGGCAAAATAACTTTGGAAGCTAATCATATTATTGCATCTCTTAAGATGCAATAATCACAGTCTTAAAATCACCCCAATCTTGAAACGATTAATTAAGAAATTCTAACTGACAGGGCCCAAGTTAAAAGATGCCCAGGTGAGGCCACAAAGGCCTGGGCCTACAGTGGCAGATTATTAGGAGTGGCATGCCGCTCCGGCCACTTGCTGAGGAGCACTGATACTTGTCATAAATATGTATTTAGGATTTAAAAAATATTATAAAACAATAAGCAGCAAAGGGAAATTAGTCTTCTACAAGTCAAACAAAAGAGACTGTTTTGAAATGAAAGCGGTGGGAAAACCGTAGGCTCCCTCCAGATCCACACCACAGCAGACAGCCCCAAACTGAATAGTGTAGCAGGGTCAGCAAGTGCAATCTTGTGCCGCTTGATAAGTTTGTCCTAAGGTTTCTAAAGCACTTTCTTTCTTTCTTCTTTACGATACGTCTTTACAAAGACATCCATTACTCATTTATTCCTGAAAAGTTCTCAGGGGTTATCTGCAGACCTATGTGAGGATTTCGGCCCTTCCCTGTGGGTAAGCTTTCTTATCTAGCCAGTTATTGAACTCAGAATGCCTATACATATTTGTAAAGCAATGGTTTCATTACGTCGAACTCCTTTATCTGTTTAGTCTTATTAGTTCCAAGTAGTACTGACTGAGAAAGATAAGCTAGGAGTAGTCTACCCCTTTCATAAACTGACCCTTGCAATGGGTTAGCCCAGATATTTTATTCTGCACTTATTTCTGTGGTCACAGTGATATCAGACAACCATGATAATAGTTGTCAACATTTAAGGAAGAAAAGGGAGGCTGACAAAAAAATAAACAAATCAATTCATGATAAATTGTTTTCTACCTAGTGATAAATTAAGTGAATGATGAAACACTTAAGGGCTTATTTACTAAAGGAACAGAATTTTCAAAAACAGTTTGACATTTGTACCCACAGTGTAACATTATTTCCTAGAAGTGCAGTGTAATTAGCCTGCAGCAATTAGGCAATCAATATTGTAGCAGATTCTAAAGGCTCCCAATATTGCCCCCCAAAATGCCTTCAGTTGTGTGTGACACATTCTGCATGGGCAATAGGAATAAACAGATCTTTATGTTGAAGGCGGAATATGGCTTGCACTCAGTTAAGGTGATTTTACTCTCAGCAACACCACAAAGACCAGATGAAAAAAACAAAGGTCCATTTGTTTTTTGATGTTGAACTCAGGACACTTTTATTCAAAGTTTTCACAGCTTTCACCAACATCTTCACATTCTCAATCCTTCCACTTCCATAAAGCTCAGCCTCCTAGTACACATTGACCTTCCTGGCCTGACCTTCCCACAATCAGCAGTTTTCTTCAGAGAACATACAGATATGTCCATCCCATTGTTAAACCATTGTTTCTACTTACAGTCAATCAAAAAGATGTTGGGGGACTGTGAGTAGAAACAAGATGCTTTGGCTGTAGGATGAAGTTCTCTGTCCCCATTAATAATGGAAATCCTACAAATTGGATTGATATTAGAATATAAGTTGCTTGTCAATTAATTTTCAAGGACTCCACCATTTTACACGTTCCCAAAAGTTCACAAAAGTCTAATGAAGTCACTTAGTTGATGCATTAATTCCGGAAATATAAATATTTTCCATCTAGTATATATCTTAACAGGAATTTGTGTATTTTTGTGAAACAGATTACCCTAATAAAATATAATAAAATAATATAATCAAGTATGAAGACACCAGACAATCTTTTTGGCCAAGAAGACATTAAGGAACAAATACAAATCACCAACTCAAGTCAAATTGGCACATTCTTATTTGGTAAATGTATAAATGCGTACTTATATCAACAATTACTCACATTTTTGGGAATCTTTAATATCAATTTACTGATACTATGCCACAATATCTAGAATGCAGCAAGTTTTTGTGTATTTTTTTTCAGTCACTTTTGCAGCTGTACTATATTGATCTGAGTCTGTCTAATATTTTAATTGAGAAAAATCTCACACTTTTCATAAATGTTCAAAAAGATTATTTCTTAAAGCAACATCTGATAATCCCAACCCTCTATCTTTGGTACTAAACTGTCAAGTAAGCCAGTCAGCTGTTTACTCCATAATCCAACACAATGAACCATATCATCGCAAAGCCTTCTGTAACCAGATGTACCTGAAATATATAGGCCCTGTTCCAGCAGGAGCTGTCCAAGAAGTGGTAATAGATGTCTTTATAGTGCTACTTGTGTGACTGACTGCTGAACCCTGCATAGGATGAGAAGAGACAATGGTTAACATGTCAATGGATTCTTTGTTTGTTGATGGAATTCAGCAGAATACTCTAGAGCTGGTTCACATATGCAGTTGAAAGTGTGGTTTTGGCAAAATAAACACAATAATTTTGAACATTCCTTGTACTTCCAAAAAGTTTATCTAGCCTTTTCTGGAGCAACAACCACTGTGTACAATGAGATAATTCCAAGGTGCACACTGCAGTTTGTGTCAATAGGCACAGCAGACCAAAGAATTACACACAAACGTCATTTTAATGCTTAGCTACAAAAATTATATAACACACTGCAACAATTTTGACACAGTTGAAAATGTGGCAGGCACATGGTTGCAAATACACTGAAATTGTGGGTAAAAACCTTGTGATGGTGATAAAAAAATGAATTTAATCTGAAATTGCACTGTGCACATTGCACTTGTCTTTAGCATTCAAAACTTTAATTATGTGTATTTAAATATGTAACATTTATTATTACACATAATATAACAGCTGCGTAGTGGGGGTAGGTATACAGTGGAAAGGATATATTTGCCTTTTTATAAGTGGTGTGAAATATGCCTCTCAAACTCCCCACTGTTCACTTGTACTCAGTAGGCCGATGACACCAGTCTCTTTGACCTTTTATACATTCCCAAGTTCACCATTTGCCTTAACTGGGACTAGCAACTTTGTGGGGCAGATTTTGCAACATCCAAATATTGTTCAGCAAAAAATACATTCAAAAAAATCATGAGAAGTGTGAGAAAAAATCAAGAATTGTTAATATGATTTATATTCAATTCTAACTTTTAAATCTGAAATTACATGTACAAAAATAAGTCTGGTTAACTGCATGGACATCAGTGGGCTTGCCAGACTGAGACAATCCTTCAAATGGTATGATGACTGACCCAATCACAGGTTACATTTATACTAGTATATTGTAGGGTAATGAGCTTTCAACTGGTCTTTTTATTATATTTTGTGCTTTTTTAATTATTTGCTTTCTTTATCCTACATTTCTCAATGCTATCAGCTGGCTTAGGTCATTGACTCCAACAACCAGAACGTAGGCTGCTTGTAAAGCTAGATTCTATTGTTATTATTTTTAGCTGCTAACCTTTCCATTGTGGACTTATCTTTGCATTTATGTTTGAGGGTCAGTGACCCTAGCAACCTTATAGACCAACACAAACATTATATGATAAAAAATGTCAGGTTAACTTCCATGTAACATTGGAAGGGAACAACAGGTGGGGGTCCTCATGGCTACAATTAACGCAAATAAAAACCATAGAGGTGTATAATATATATATATAATATTAACTGAAATTTGCAAATGGTTCAAACATCTCAGACAGAATCTACTGAACTGTGTAACCTTTTCAGACAATGGATAGGAAAGAATTGTATATAAGAAAGTTGCCTTCTTGCTGAAAGGCTTACCAGCCACCGCAGAAACGCTAGTTCCAGAATTCTCTGCTCTTTTTTATATATTTAAAATTTCCAGCACTTACTGAGGGCACAATCTACAAGTTTGATCTGTAGTCCCACGATGCATTGATTTTCCCCTGAATTTCAGCATAATTTTAGCTGCTCAGCTGCAAGATTTGACTGCTGCAATTGCAGAAATAATGTAACCGGTGCACAAATAAGGGTGGATTGATGCAATTACTTTGTACTCAAAATAGCAGGTAAACAAGTAAAACCTTACTGCTCCTGCACTGCATGAAAGAGCCTGAGTGTTTCCATCTCTGATGGTAAAAGATCCAGTAGTCCTGTCTCCTCCTACAGTTCGTGCCTCGAGAAGGAATCCTTTGAAACTAGATCCTGTGCTGGACTGTAACGTCACTGGTAAAGAAAGAGGTATATATATACAACATTAATTAGTTGTGTTATTACCAACCTGATAAAGGTGGCATGACACCTAAGAAGTAAATGACTAAACTACAATTTATCAGCAGATAACACATGTGATTTCTTTATATAGCATTTTTTTACTTGGAATTCATGCCCTGCCTCTGCTATATTAGATTAATTTCCTATCCCATTAATGTAAGTGACGCAAGCCTTGTTTAATTATTTATCTGAGGCTTCTGTATAAATGGTAGGGTGTAGCCTAGAAGTAAAGTATATAGTTTTTTACCTTTATTTTCGCATACATAAAACATAGTACCATGGCTCCTTCTCTATTCATCTTTATTCAACGGAACAGACTGTATTCAGGGTTTTTTTTAGATTGCTGATAATAGGTTAGCTATCGTTCTGAACACATTAAAAGAAATGGGCTTGGAAATGTAGTTGGGAATCTCATATATGACAGAGTGAGCCATAAGTTACACATACAAAATATAATAACTGCTACCAGTATTAAATCTATGTTTACTAATACTAAAATGAGACTGCACTGTCTACACCTTGGCCCCCCAGATATAATTACGATACTGATGGAATTGGATGAAAAAAATTTTGCAATTGACATTGCTGAACAATGGCTAAATGAATCATATGACTAAATATGTAAACACTAAATATAAATATAGATATTGGTTGTTTATGAGGGATAGGGGAAATAGGAAAGGAGGGTGGTATGTCTGTATGTTAAGTATGATTTGAGCTCCAGTTTAAAGGAAAAAAATGTGCCTATGGAAAGTGAAATAGGAAGGGGTGTAAGGTTTGGAGCAAATACAGCAGAACCCTCATTTTACTTGTTTCAGGGGACCAGGAAAAAATGGTGTAAAATCCAGGAAAATGTAAAATCAGGGAAAATTATTATGCATAATATATAGGTTGTACTTCAAAACAACAATATAAAATGAGGGAAAACTTAAAGGGAACCTGTCATGGGAAAAAAAAAATTTCAAAACACATCAGTTAATAGTGCTGCTTCAGAAGAATTCTGAGCTGAAATCCATTTCTCAAAAGAGCAAACAGATTTTTTTTATATTCAGTTTTGAAATCTGACATGGGTTTAGACATTTTGTCAATTTCCCAGCTGCCCCCAGTCATGTGACTTGTGCTCTGATAAACTTCAATCACTCTTTACTGCAAGTTGGAGTGATAGCACCCCCTCCCTTTCCCCCACCCAGCAGCCTAACAACAGAACAATGGGAAGGTAACCAGATAACAGCTCCCTAACACAAGATAACAGCTGCCTGGTAGATCTAAGAACATCACTCAATAGTAAAACTCATGTCCCATTGCGTACTATTCAGTTACATTGAAAAGGAAAAACAGCAGCCTGCCAGAAAGCAGTTCCCTCCTAATGTGCTGGAAATTGACAAAATGTCTAGCCCCATGTCAGATTTCAAAACTGAATATAAAAAAATCTGTTTGCTCTTTTGAGAAATGGATTTCAGTGCAGAAGTCTACTGGAGCAGCACTATTAACTGATGCGTTTTAAAAAAAAATGTGTTTTCCCATGACAGTTTCCCTTTAAAATCAGGGGATGTAAATTTGAGGTTCTCCTGCAGTGGATTTCAATGTCCCCAATGTTGATTGGAACAATAATACTGCCAGCACAGTTAATTAAAACAAATTTATGAATGTGCAGCACAACTATCTGTAATGTTGGATCTAGTGGTCCTTACACAACAAATTATAAATGCACAAGTACTAGATCACCTGGGCAATATCATCTAATTTAATGTTTGTTGTAAAAAGCAAACATGCTCTTGGTCAACAATGACTCAAAATTTAAGAAAAGCAAACGTTAGCACCCTGCAATAATTATTTTAACAGATAGATGGAGGTTTTCCGATAAAAACACACACCAGAAATGGTTGTCCTTGGAAATTACGTTATATCATTACTGTTAAGGAAGAAACGTAAAGGTGTTAATGAACACCCTATGTGACTTAACTCAAAAAGTCAAAGGGGACCTATAATTCATATTATTTTTAGTGATGGGCGAATCTCCCCAGTTTCGCTCCGCTGAAAAATTGGCATCATTTTCGGCGCGCGTATCGTCGTTTTCGTTGAGTCGCGTCCCAAACGATGCGTGACTCATTTTTTTCGGCGAATTTTCGCCAGGGGAAATTTCGCTGGCATTTCGCGAATTTATTCTCCAGCGGCGAATCGCGGGAATTCGCCCCTGGCGAATAAATTCGCCAATCACTAATTATTTTAAAACAGCAAT
Source organism: Xenopus borealis (assembly GCA_024363595.1). NCBI lineage: Eukaryota > Metazoa > Chordata > Amphibia > Anura > Pipidae > Xenopus > Xenopus borealis. Next base: position 88,788,500 of record CM044438.1, on the reverse strand, counting down.
CTGAAAGTAAAAAATACAAATGGAAGGTCTGATTGCTTAAAAAAAAAGGTTATCCGACATTTTTTTTAAAATATCAATAGTAAAAGAAATGGGATTGATGAATTGGAGGTAATCTGATGTAAATCCAACATTCAAAGAGAAATTATTTTCTTAATCTAGTAATTACATGTAGGTTTGATATCTGCAGCAGTCAATTAGTTTGTTGAGTTTGTTAATGACAGGCGAGATGTTGGTCTGTTTGGTAAGCTAAATTCTTTTGGTATGTTTGAACATAGAATGGAAACTGGCTACAGGATTGTGTACAGAGGTTGCGGTAAATTCTTTAGGGTCATTAATAGGATGCAACAGGGGTCTGTATTAGGTCCACTTTTATTCAGTTTGTTTATTAATGACTTTGGGATGGGCATTGTATAGAATACATTTGTTATTATTTAATGACACAAAACTACAGGTCAATTAATTCTATCCATGAAGTGGCACCCTTGCATGGAGTTCTTTAAAAGGTTCAGTCTGAGACTAAGTTGCATATTCAGTGTTGATAAATTTAAAGTTACACATTTTAAAATATTAAAGCCACTTATACCCATAAGCTATTGGTTAACAGGAGGAGAGGGTAATTCTGTCCCTTACCAACACACTAGTAAGGCTCTTTTTTAGCATATGCAGTACAATTGTGGTCTCCAATGTTAAAAAAGGATATTAATTTCCTGTTTTGAGAAAGATGACACCTGATTTGCATGAAAGGTTGTCCTGGTCCAGGGAGGCACACATCACTTTCTGAGCAGGTCTAAGGTGGGTTGGGTTTGTAGTTTTATTTAAATGTAAAACAAAAGAACTCAACATTTTGCTGGGAGTCGCTTTGGTAGAGCAGAACTGTACTAATGCTCATTAGTAGCCAGTACAACTCCCTCATAGTTTACTATTTATTCATAGCTTATATAATTATGGAAAGAGATACTACACAGGAGAATGTCAGAGATGAAATCAAATATAGAAAATATTAAAATCTGAGTGGTGCTGTGCAGTAAAGTGACTTTTATGACATGAAGTTTTATCACTGTCTTTCTCTACTTTAAGATTTGTAGCTCAGATTTATACTCCATTGGGAGCAAATATCAGATAATATGTCTCCCTTGAGAGCTAACACTTCATTATAAGTCAGGCTTGTGCTATGAAATCAGCTGTCTCCCTCTAATAAGATATTCTCTTTCTATAATCTTGGTATGCATGTTGGGATTTGACATCATGTAACACTGAAAAACACCACAGAATATGTTAACCTTTATTCATATTGGGCACTTAGACCTGCTGAAGTTCCTCACTGGCCCACTGGATCAATTTCTGGCCAAATGATTGAAAAAAAACAGAATATTTTCTGTGTGTCACTATGTTAAATGACTGTGGAAAACAAATTCTTTAATTATGCTATTAAAATGAAACAAATATTATAGCTGAGGAAAGACACAATCTAGATGAAAAACAGCTGAATGCAGTAGGGTGGAATCTGGACACCCCATTACCTAGACTATATAGAGAAACTTTTTTTCTTGACTTCCACCATAGTCCTAATCTTCTGTCTGTAAATTTGCCCTTATGACTGAACTAAGTCAGGATTTTCTAATTGTTTACTGTCCATTTAATCAGAAAGCAAATATTTTGTTTTTGGGTTGATCAAATGTGTGGTCACACCATGGGATCACAAGATCCGTTGGCAGTAAACACCCAAGAACAAATGTAGTCTTTGATCAATCACTGACATTATGGGGGTTACTTATTAAAGTCCAGTCCGAATGTTAAATACACAAAAAAAGTCGATTTTATTTACTATAAAAGCTGAATTTTTAGTGGAAAAAACTAATTTTTTTGGAGATTTATTATATACCTAAGGATGGAAAAAGTCTGAATCTGAAAATACTCCATATTCAACCTGTTGAGGTCCTGTAGAATTTTGCAATTTGCAATTAGAAGTTGTAATGGTCTGCGCTGGGTTTTGTACAATAATCCAAACATTTTGGACTTTTCTGCTTATTTCAAAATAGTTGGAGACAATTTCAGACAATCTGAAAAAAGTCACAGTTTTCTTGCAACAATCTAAGTTTTTTCTGATCCGATTTTTTTTTTAATAACATCAGAAAATTCCAGATAACTCCCTATGTATCTATACTTCAGAATAATATTAATTACACCCCATGGAACTTTTATAATATTTACACCAAATGTATACCATACCATTTATAATATCTCCAGTGCTGAATGTATTTGTGGATACGGTGATGAAGTAGGGTGATGGTGCTGTCTGGGTGACACTATTCCCATGTACTGGAAGCATTGTATCACAGGAAGCACTTATTTTTCCTGATGGATAACCAGATACTGTTGTAAAATATATACTAATGACAATTAAAAAATGTGCTTCCATTTCCACCTAGAAAAAATACAAATACAGGAATCTGTTAATATCCAAACGCCTGGTGCGAATTCGTGGCAAATAAATTTCGCTAAACGCCTGCAAGTTTGCATGGTCGAAAATTCCTCCTTTGACATTTACAAGAGTGTTAGTCTTCAAGTCATCTGGGCAGATTCACTAAAGGGTGACGAAAAATTGCCAGCGTGATGTCATTTCGTTACTTTGCTGATTTACTAATGAGTGCAGGCGCCACTTCACTAGCGAAGGAAATACACTAGCATTGCTTTGCACTCTGACACTGACGAGTGGACGTAACTCCACAAATTCACTAAGATGCGGATTTTACTAAACTTTACCTCTTTCACCAGACTTGCCTTCGCCAGCTCTTTCACGGTGTTAGGCTGCAAATGGTTTCCTCATACATTTTCTACCATATTATCTAACTGTGGGCTTATGTGTAGGGCATTAAAACAACTGTATTGACTTTATTACGGTTCCCTTGGCATGTCTAGTTATCAATGTAAATGTAATGTATTAGATGCACCATGTAACATTACATGCTCCATTCCAATTGACTGCCGTATGCAAATTAGCCGGAGGCAACATCTCTAGCAAAGTTGCGCTAGGCAGAATTGAACACTAGTGCAGCTTCGCTTTGCTCACTCTACCGAAGTAACGCTAGAGAAAATTCGCCAGTGGTCGGCTCCCTGGATGAAACTTTGCACTTTAGTGAATTAGCGTTGTCTGAGCAAATTTTCACCTGACAAAGTGTTGCGATGGCTGCAAAGCCGTTCCTGGTGAAATTGCACTCTTTAGTGAATTTGCCCCAATATTTGAAATTTAATCATCTTAAACTATCATATGTGGCTACAGAGTTATCGAATCTTAGTTCTCAATGGTATAATTCCAGCTAGTTATCTTCACTGTATGCCAACAATGATAAGTGTTGCTAACTCTGTCCCTCCAAACCAAGGAGCAGACCACTAATATGCAAAGTTTTGTTCTGGGCATCGAACGCTGGCAACTTTTTGCTAGAGTTACTTTGTGCAAGTATTTCATAGCGAAGCTGCACTAGTGTTCGTTTGTGATCTTGTGCTTAGTTCAATGTGCATTGGGGGGGGGATTTAAAGTTGTATGGACGTCTTTATTATAAACGTTGGTGCAAATGGTTTAAGTTACCGCTTTTTATATGCACATGTCCAGGGAACCTTAATAAAGACAAGAGAGTTAATTTAATGCCCTACACATGACCCCCCATAAAAATTATGTTCCATATTTTCTCAAATGTCTGGAGAAGTTAGGTCTCCACTGTTTTTAGGAAGATCTAGCACATCGCCTGGTCTGAGGTGGTGAAGTCAAGGGACTTTGCAGAGTAACGACCTTTCATTGAAAAGTCGCCTGGTTATAGAGTGCGAATGAATGCTTCGACGGTAGTATTGGATCTCTTATCCGGAAAACCGTTATCTAGAAAGCTCCTAATTATGGAATGTGCATCTCCCATAGACTCCATTATAATGAAATAATCCAAATTTTATAAAATTATTTCCTTTTTCTCTGCAATAAAATATCTTGTACTTGATCCCAACTAAGATATAATCAATCCTTAATGGAAGCAAAACCAGTCTATTGGGTTTATTTAATGTTTACTTAATTTTCTAGTAGATTTAAAGTATGAAGATCCTAATTATGGAAAGATCAGTTATCCGGCAAACCCCAGGTCCTGAGCATTCTGGATAATAGATCCCATACCTGTACTGCTAACAGAACAAATCACATGTAACTCTGATTAAATTCACGTTTCTCTGTTCATTCATTACACAGTTACTATACATCCTTTGGAGATAGCATACAATTTAATGAAATTACTATTAACACCAAAAAAAAAAAAATGTAATTAGTTATATGACATATCATTGAGTTCTATATTTGTAGTTATTTCAGTTGCTATGCTGTCTTTGCAATTCTCTCTCATGTACAGAGACATCATTTAATTAAAGAAGACCTCTTGTAGGGGTAGATTTATATATATATATATATATATATATATATATATACATACATATATATACACAGTCCCAAAGGTGCACACCATTTACAGGATAGAGTACCTGGGTGCCCAAGCCAGCAGGGTAAATGTATAGGTGAAGAATGGTGGCACTCACAGGCTTTTCAGGTGAAATAAAGAAAAACTTTTTATTTAACTCGACGTTTCGATCGAAACGTCAAGTTAAATAAAAAGTTTTTCTTTATTTCACCTGAAAAGCCTGTGAGTGCCGCCATTCTTCACCTATACATATATATATATATGTATGACTTTGAGAAAGGCCTCGGAGAGGCCGAAACGTCAGTCTGTGCTACCAATAAACTACTAAATTCATTTTAAGTCCTGAGAGTGCGGACCCTCTTTTCCGGATGATATATATATATATATATATCATGTATCCTATAGAGAATATGCAGTCCCTACATCTGTTAGCATAATTCTGAATAAATACAAAATGAATACTTAATTATTTTGGGTGATACTGTATGTCTTACCTGGAATACTTTCCTGTTCTTCAGAGATGGGGATACAGCTCAGTGATGCAATGCGAAGAGGAGAGAGCTGGGCAGGTTGTATCCAGGAGCAGTGAAACTGGAATGCGTCCGGTGTATATAAACACCTGCAGCTTATGGTGTGGAGATGTGGGTGGGGTGAGCTTCTACCTCCTTTATCTGCATGGTCCCTTGAGCCAGGCTTATTCATTCTATTCAAGTATACTTTATTTATTCAAGGCAAAAAACGTGAGGTTGGTTTTTAAATACAATTTCTGTTAATTAAATGCTAGGAAATCACTGGCTAAAAATACAGCATTTTTGAATGTATGGGTTTTGAAATCTCAATTGAAATGTTACTGCACCTAAATATTCCATTAAGGGGCACATTATTCGACCCTTGAATTTTCATCAAATTAAAACACCTTGAATTCGAATTTCAAATTTGAGGGGTTTTAACACAATTTGAATTTTCGGACAATCGAATATTAAAAAATTCGACTGATGAAATTGTTTGAATCCATCGATTCGAACAGTTTTAAGCATTCAATTGAAATATTTTTATTCGCTCAAAAAAAACAGGAGAAATCCTACGGGAGCTTCCCATAGGGATATATATACATATATATAGGAAGGGCCAGTACTTCGACAATCAAATTCGAATTTTCGAATTTTTTTAATTCGAATTTGATTTGAATTTTCACTTCAAATCAATTTGAACCTTAGAAAATGTGCCCCTAAATGTTCTTTATGCACAGTTGTAAAGTAAACAGCACAGTTGTATTTGCACCCACTTGCTAGGCATTGTCAGTAAAGAAAATTCCTTCAAGTCCCCAGGCAGCACAATATGAGAGAGAGCCCCTCCTCCAAGGACAGGAAAAAAACATTTAAATATTCCTTCCCTCCCTAGCAGGGTGGAGATTGGGACTGGGCAGGACTTCCATGATGCTGTGGGGGGCTTGCAGCCAGGACTGGACTGAGAATTAAAATAGGCCCTGGCATTTCAGGTACACAAGAGGCCCATCAGCCCACATAGAGGCCCAAACAGCCCCCACCAGCCCACTAAACACTGACTTTCTATGGGACCTTATAGCAGCCCCTCTGGCATTTGCCCTAACCCACAAATGGCCAGTCCGGGCCTGCTTGCAGCTGTAAGTCCTGGAGTCTTGATCCTCTGTGCAGTGAGTGCATGCTGTCCCACTTGCAGCTGCGAGCTAGACAGGCAGAGCCCCAGGTCCTGGTTACTGTGGGGGGGGGGGGTTGTCTTGTCCACCCAGTGGATTGTGCAATGCGTTATAGACTTGCTGAATGCTTGAATATGGAACAGGTATATTGTGGGGCACACTAGTACCAACGCAATTTAGTTAATCTACAAGTTTGGAATCCTTTTATTGTATCCCTTTTTGGCAATAATCAAAATAGCATTATAAACATGAAATGAGGGCTAGAGGAGAACCTTTCGTTTGGGGTGACAAAGGACTCCAGGAAAGTGTTGCCTCCAAAATATATGGTTACCACTGGTTACAGGCTAGGGTTGGCCTCAAGTCCCAATCCTTGATTACTTTGTGCCAGAATTCCCAGGGACTTTGTGAAGAGAATTGTTTTTCCTGAAAAGAAGCAGAGATTTAATTCTTCACAAGTTTTAATTCCAGCTCTCCCAGCAGAATAGGGGAGAGCAAGTTGCTCTTAATTTTGGTGCCCAAGCACTCAAGTGGTTTTTGGATGGTGATCAATCTGACTTTCCTTAAGTGCTAATAGATAAGATACTCTATCTGGATGGAGTGAGATCAGCAATATGCATTTTTAAGTTGGTTGACTGCTCTCTCCATTTCCACATCTGAGAATTGCAGTTAAGGATAGGTCTGAAATAAGTCAGTTTGAGGACCTGCTTTCAGCCTGTCATTATCTCCTTGAATCTTCACCAAAACCCTGGTGGTGGTAGCCTGATGAGATGATTGGCTATTAAAGCCTACTCTCGTGACCTTCTGCTTCAACTACAGAAAATCAGATCTTGTTCCTATGCAACAGAAGCTGTTCCTAGGAATTCTGTTGGATTCAGCCCAAGGTCTCACACATCTTCCTTCAGTGAAGATTGTCAATCTAAAGAACCCTGTTTACCCCCCTCTCAGCAGAGGAGTGTCGACCAGGAAAGCTATTTCAGCTCTGGAGAACATGACATCTTTACTAGAGGCTGTTCTGTGGGCCAGATTGTCACATGATCACTCATTAGAGGACAATCCTGAGAGTCTAGGATGGTTCAGAGTGCACTCTGGAAAACCCCATAACAATGTCTCAGAAATGTGGACAGATCCTAGGGAGCTCCCTGGTTAATAGTCCACTGGCTGGTCCTTTCCATGAATGCCAGAAGGCAGGGGTGGGAAGCAACTCTGGAGCAGGGTACTTGGTAACAGCAGGAAGCAGTACTCTCCTTCAATAACCAGGAGCATCAGGCTATTTGGAGAGCAATGGCTCAGCGGATAAAGGGAGCTGCAAGGAAAGTCCAGTCTGACAACACCACAGTTGTGTCTCATATAAACAGGTGAAGGGGAACTTGCAACATTACACTGACAGATGTATCTATTATGCATGGGGCAGAATATCATCTGCAGGCACTGCAAGCAGTGCACAACAAGGAGTCAACCTCAGTGCATGTTTCTGAGTTGGAAACAAGTCCTGCCAGGAGAATCCAGTCAGAGATTCTCCACTTGACGCAGACCTTTGACAGTCCTGTATATGTATTTCACTCTCTCCCAATGGTAACCAGGGGTTTACAAAAGATCAGGCTGGACTGAGCCAGGGTCATAATAATAGTGCCTTACTGGCCCAGGGGCACATGCGTTCTCTGTCATATGTGGTAGTAGAAGGGTCAATAAGTTTAGGGTCCAGCAGGACTCTTCTTCACCAGGGTCGAAGATCCCAGCAGACTTGCCCTCTCAGCCTGAATCCTGAATGGCAGTTATTGACTCAACAAGGGTTAGTCCCTCAGGGACTTCAAAAATGTATCTTTTAAAATTTGAAGGAGATTTTCCTTGGGGTGATTCTGATCCAATGACCATTCTTCAGCTACCTTCCACAAAAATTGCAATTTTGACAAACGGGTTTCACAAGGATTTGTTGGGATCAGAACTTACTCCTTACATCCTTGTTGGAAGATCCTTTTGAACTATGTACAGCTATTCCAATTAAGCTGGTTACACTCAAAACAGTTATGATGGTGGAGCTCACTTCACCGAAAAGAGTGGGTGAATTGCAAAGTCTATCTTTTGAAGGATCTTATCTTCAGTTCTTCCAGATAAGAAAGTGGCTGAAGTTTCCTCCTTCTTTAACGCCTGTCCAAGGGTTTGGTAGCATCCAATCCTACAGTTTTAAGATGGTTTAAGCAGACAGTTACTTTGTTTATGAGCTTGCTGATAAGTCTTCTCCAATTAAAATGGCGGCTCATACAATATCATGTGCACAAAGAGGTGAGACTTGGCAGAGCAGGTTATGTAAGTGGCGACTTGGGCGTCCTTGCATACACTGACAAGGCATTATGGACTTGATGTGATGTCTTCAAGGGAGGCTGCTTTTGGTGAGAATGTGTTACAAACAGGTTTATGAGGCCCTCCCTATGACTATTTTCAATATCTGTGTGCTGACTGGGGACTTGAAGGAAATTGCAATTCATTCAGGTCTCCTTAGGCAGCACATAATTCCCTCCCTGATAAATTTCTGTTTGTTGATGCAGCAGCCCTTGGTGTCTTGATCCTGTTAATAAACAATGAGGGATGTGGGGGAGGGAAGGAATATTTAAATGTTTTTTCCTGTCCTTGGAGGAGGTTCTCTCTCGTAGTGTGCTGCCTAAGAGGAACTGAAGGAACTGCAATTTCCAGGTAAGAAATTCTAGCTTTTCTAATGATGTACTGCTTCAATTTATATCTTATTGTGAACTCATAGTGCCCATACTTTACTAATGCGAGGTCTACTTTTAGTGATCTTGTCCCATTATGATCAACATCTATAAAAGCATTGTTAGCATTTTGTTCTATGGAAAATATTACTTACATATTATATTGATTTGGGAAAAAATGTATATTGCTATATTTAACAAACAACTATTTTTTATGTAACCATAACAATAACTATCTGAATGAAAAGCGTGAAAGAGGAGGGTGATTTAGACAAGTTGCTTGTTGACTTTTGAGATCTACTGAGCACCAGCTAAAGGTCTACTGGTAGGTCACAATATACCTTTTGGGCACCCCTGTTCTATAAGGTCCAATCAAAATAGTGAAGTGTAGGGATGTAAATGGTCCTCTACTAATTTATTCAATAGGCACAAATTGTGGCGAATTCCCTCTTTTCGCAGCCGCAATTCGCAAATCACACGACAAATTTCGACAGTGAAAATTCACCGGCGTAAAATAAAATCAGACGCCGGTGTCTGTTTTTTGGATGCCAGCCTCCGATCTCTGGTGCATTTTCACCAACTAATTTGCACTGGCATCCAAAAGCAGATGCCGGCGTTCAAAAAACCGACACTCTTTTCTTTTTTAACTATGCGCAACAAGTTTAGAAGAATAAAAGTTTTAGAACAAAAAAAATGATGTATTACAATAATTTGCAATGACAGGAGACCATGCTTGAATGTTTCAGAATGTTTCAGAATGGAAAAGAGAAAAAGAGCTTGCAAAGCACTTTTTTGCAAGATATATATGAAATTTACTGATGCTCAGATAGATGTATCTGATGTAGGCCTGGACTCAGAATTTTATTGTGAACATATTAAAATAAAAATGATTAAAACCACTATTACTACTTGTGCATAATAGAAACTGTAATAATGTTTAGATGTTGAATGAAATATTAGATTTGCTTTCATCTGGTCATTCCCCCAAGTGATCACAAGTACAGGAAACAGGGATTTTACTAATCTGGACAGCTCATTAGCAGCATGCTGCTTTCATTCCAAAGTGCCCCTAGAGTACATGTGCCACTGGAAACTACACTCTGCCTGGTGATGTGTTGCATCAAATATGAGCCTGACCATAAATATTTTATGCCTCTTTTCCCCAGTAGAGTGGAATACAGAATGCAATTGTCATCCATGAAATATAATCCGCAGAAAGTAGGAGCGGTACATGTATACAATTTACAGTGTGTCCCATAGAAAGACCTGTTTATTTAAATTGAACATTCTAATCATTCTGTCATTTATACAGACTTTTGCTCTCTAGCTGTTGTTGATCTACAACATACTTTCAGCATTCTCTGCCAGTCTTCAGATGCTTGAAATCTGTCAGATCATTACTGTGAACAGAAGACAAAAGAACTCAGCAGAACAAAGCCAATATACAACATGTGGCCTGTCAAACCTCTCCCAAGCCAGGGATATTAATATGAAGGTCACCCTTTGCTTGTATTGTTATAGCTGTAAATGGAGGAGGTTATAACAGTGATGTTTGAGATAAAGCTTGGATTTTTTCTTTTGCATTTCCAGTGCTCATATATGTGCTCATTTTGGTTGAGGACAGATCAGTTGGCATTTCTCTGTCCCTCTAACAAACAAAGCCTAAACACATTAATAAACGGTTCCAAAATAATTATATAAAATGAATTACAACACATAGTTATGATGGCTTGCACTACAACAACCCATTGCTGTTGTAGGGGACTGGTAAATTATTTCACCAGAATTATTTAGCAGGCAGTCCCCTAGTGTTATAGAAACCTAACTGGGTTCTAAATTAGAGTTAGGAGGGGGGAATTGTTTCCTTATCCTGCTTGAAAGGAAAATCCAACCTCCAAGAAAAAAAACCCTTGCCAGTGCCGTTTTAAGGCCTTGGTGGGTCCTGGGCAAAGAGTCAACTAATGGGCCCCATACCCACATTTTTGAAACTATGCCCACTTTCGGCCACACTGCCCCAGCTGGGACTCTCCAGCCATCTTACCTGTGCAGAAACAGGCATCCCCCTCATCCAAACCCTCTGCCACATTCATGGCTCCATGCTGGGGGCCGGGGCTGTATCCAGGAGGTGCTCACTGAGCTGCAGTGGAGTAGGCAGCTCTGCCTGGATCCATATCCCCTGCAAGCCCCGCTGCTCATCTCTATTTCTCTTGGACTGTGGCAGGCGGCAGTATGCCCCCAAAAACGGTGGGCCCTGAGCAGATGCCCCATTACTTCTATTATTAAAGTGGCCCTGCCCCTCCCCTGTGTAATAGAGGCGGGGCAGACAATTACTTTCAGTTTCCATTCAGCACATCCTAGATGTCACAGCTCTCCCCAACATTCCCCCAGTTCTCTTAACCATTTAATTGTGTAGCCAGGACATGGGGATGGACATCGGGTCCCCCATTCTGGTGCACAAACAAGATTTTTAAATGATGCAAGGCTTGTCTTAATAACAGTGTCCACAAAATGGCTCCTGCCTGTTTGCTATAATTATGAATTCCCAGACTGGAGGAAACAAGACCCAAATAATTTATATACAGTAGTGTAATTAAAGTTAATTTGGCTTGACTAATGTGATAAAATATCACACGGGTCCCCTTTAAATATTTAGTTTCTGTCTACTTTTCTGTAATTTGTAAATGATTGTGTACATTAGAAGCAGAGAAACCAACCTAGTTTTCAGAAGGCTTTACACTGTGAACACTGTGAGGCACAACTCAAATGAATATACAGTATACAAATCCAAAATTGCACTTAAAGAAGGCATCTGATGCAAGGCTATGGAATTTGGGGAAAGAAGAGGGGAAGGTCCTGCTTATGTCACCGAAGTCCAAGAAGAAGAGCCTCAACTGGTGTATTTCTATAGCATGCTAAGGAAATGTCAGAATTGCCTGACCTATGAAATGTTTGCTTGTTCTTTACATTTTTTACAAGTTCTATTTCCAGCAATGCTAGTTACATGAGCAATTATGCTCCCCGATAGTCAGTGGTGTCATATCCTCTCTGAAAACATGAATATAAACTATTTACACCAGGGGTGTCCAACCTTTTGGCTTCCCTGGGCCACATTGGAAAAAGAAAAATTGTCTGGGGCCACACATGAAATTCACAAACACTTTTGGTTTGTAAAAGTAAAGAAAATGCACAGTAAAGAACTACAATACCATTTGGATAACCAGATGGAGCTATACACTGGAATATGAGACATCTGGATATTAAATAGACTTATTATATTATTATTACTACTAACTGGGCAATGGGTAGAGTCCCCCCTCCTGCATATTCTTTTATCCCTTGCAAAATGATGTTTCCTCGGGAACCAAATGTTTCAAGCTGAGCCTCATTCATATCCATCCTGAGCCGCATGTAGCCCTCGGGCAGCAGGTTGGACACCCATGATTTACATGATTGATAGATTAGCACAAATGGAAACCTTCTGTTTAGTTTTCATTAGTGACTTCACTGGAAAATAAATAAGGTAATTTGGATTCATGAAAATATGTTTGCAAACATAATGTTTCTTCTACAATTACATGAATGATTTCCATTTCAGCTGGTGGAGACAATATAAACAATAATAAAACAAAAATATGGCCCCAAAATTGATTTCTTAAGGTTAAGGATTGTATTCGATTCTGTATTTTGATTACCATAAAAGAAATGACTGGGGTTCAAAGTGCTGCCCTTTTGCACACTGCTATTCCTGGGGCTCACTACATTGCAACCCAGCATAAACCAGCTATAGAAAGACTAATGGTAGAATGTTTAATATTGCTTTATAAAAAATAAATTGGCACATAATAATCTCAAACAGAAGACTGTTGTGAAAAGTAAATAAATAAAGCTGCAGGTATGATAATGCGGTGAAATTATGATTCATCCTCTTCTCAAAAACACCATGTGGCCCTTGGAACTTGGCTCAGATAAGAACACCCGCTATCAGGAACATTTAAAATGTTGGAAACTGGCGCCAGATCATCAACAGCTGTTCAAATAAAAACTTATAAGTAGAAATATAGTTACATGCGTCATGCTGTACTTATTCAGGTTCAAGAGAGACACATGCCAGTGTGATTCAAGTGTTTTATAAAAAAAACAACTTTTCTTTTTGGAAGTAAAAAAATACTACATCTAAAGTTGCTCGATCATTATACTGACAAGACTTATTTGATGTACAGATCACTATCCACCTTTACAAACTACAAGATGCAGATCTACCTAAAACTACTCAGAAATAAGTGGCAGAATTCATTAAGAAACAAAAACAAAACCATGGTTCCCCATTCACTATAGAGGAAATAAAAACAACAGTCCAGGCCATTTCAGTTAGCAAGAAAGGGGTTTTAATTCCTTGTATTATAAGGTATACATAGATGAGCTAGGGTTTATGTGCAAAAAAGAGTTCAGTGTAAAAATAAAAACTGGGTAAATAGATAGACTGTGCAAATTAAAAAATGTTTCTAATATA
>CM044438.1:88732748-88763076 GCA_024363595.1 Xenopus borealis | reverse complement strand
TAAAAAAAAAAAAAAAAAAAAAGTTACATTGATGATCGTCAAACTCAGAATAAATGCATCCTGGGAGAAAAGTCCCTTCTACCAGTGGTAAATGAGTTAAAACAAGAAAATGCTGTTATATATAGGTACTGTGTATAAAATAGCTCCTCTCTACCAGTTTAGAGCCACATTTAGTGAGTAAGAAACTACATTTCAATTGACCATTTTCCTGGAGTACTGTAGATGCATTGATAGTTCTTATGGAAGCCCCACTAGTGATGTGTGATCTCTCTTTATGTGTGTCCCATATAGCAGTCAGAATTTAGTGAAGCTCATGTAAGAGTATTTCTATAAAGAAGTATGTTTCACTGCTGCCATAGAAAGCACAGCTACTTTGTTACATGAAACAATGAAAAGTGGATAGAGCAGTCAAAATGCTTGTGTGCTATAGGACACAAAACCCAGCCATAGTCATACCACACTATCAATTTTCCTCCATATCAATTAGGAGGAGATAACTTGCCTTTCACACCCAACCAGCTTCCACCTTGAGCCAATCATTTGCATCTTATCTTCCCTTCTACCTACTGCCTGTTGTGTTTTGATAGCCGTGGATGAACAGAGTAGACTAGTGCTTTATTAGCAGGTTCATGCAGCCATTACACAACAGTAACATCAACTCTAGCACCTTACGCAGTATAGAAGGTACAGTGTATGCACAGTATAACTCATGTGCACAGTGACAGCTACAGGTCATTTGTATAAACACCACACTGCCCACCACTTTCTTATATCTTCAAACTTGCCTTCTTTCATTAGCACACAAGTCACTTTGGCACTTCATCATTTGACCTCTTTTAGTTACTGTCCTATCTATAACCTTCCCTTTTTCTCTTTTAAACGTGTTGCCTACAGCTGCTTTACCCACTTCCTGTCTACTAGCTCTTAACTTGGCCCACTTCAGTCCGTTTCTATTCCACTACACTCAACTGAACCTGCCCTTACCAGTCTCTAATAACCTTATGTCTGCTAAATCTAAAGGACAATTCTCCATAATAAAACCTAACTGCTATTGACACAGTGGATCATCAGCTCCCTTCTGTTCCCAGGTATACAAGATACATCACTTTTCTGGACAAAATCATAAGTCTCTAACTAAATGTCCTCACCACCTGTAGCTTCTAGCAATGGCATAGATTTTCTGACTTTTTTTTAAATTCAAGTCCATTTGAAGAACCGACCTTTGGTCAGGGCTCCTTAGGTCATTAAAAGAATTTGAAAGAAAATATTGGTCAATCAGTCATTCAACCATAGTTACAAAAATAAAATAGAAACTATATAGCGAAGTGAATATATATAAATACATTCACCCCAAATCTCACCCTTACTGACTTACAAGGCACAGGCATATCTAAAAAAGCAAATGATCATCCTCCCCAGTGATTTTGTAACCACTGACCATCTGGCTGTAAGTTAATACTCACGGCAGGGTTAGTACAGTCCAGTGTCTGAACATCTGGGTTGCTGACCTCAAAGGAACCAACTAGAGTATCACCATTTGTTGTACGAGCTTGAACCAGGAAACCTTTTATCATGATAGTTGCTGTAGTTGAGAGACTGACTGCAGGAGGTAACAGAATTTACGTCAGAGATGAGGACTTCAAATAGTCTTTAGAAAACAGAGCATATAATCCATTATTCTTCACATTGAGTTCTTTCTCTGCATTGGAGGAAAATACTGTGAATCATCATAACTGTGTATAAACATGATTTTATCTTGGAAATAATTAGATCAAAGTCTTATGGACTGTAGGTAAAACTGCAATGATCCAGTTGCAAAATAGCTGCCAGTTCTTTCCCATTGATGTCAATGAACTTGCTTGAGGTATGCTTTCAATAATTTGTCCTTTTGTAAAATAAGAGATTGTTAACCTGCGACTGTGATGATCCACAACACAGTATGCCTTGGGTTAATAAGAATTTTTCTCAGGATTTTTCATGTATTTAATAAAATAAATGATTGTTTCTCATATAAAAAGAACTCCTGAGTAATTCCTCAGTGAGCAGATGGCCTCAAAACCTAATTTTTTCTGGGTTTGAATAATGCTACACAGTGAATCCAGATGCTGTGAAGCCCCTGAAGTGACCTGTATGTGTGACTGGAGGGTGAGCATTATTATGTTGTTTTCTCTGCATATATGGGAATATGTATATGGGTTCCAATGCCATACCTCAACATGCACATCACATTTTTCCGTCCATGTGTTCGAGATTATGGTTTTGATTCGGTCTGGACCCTAAAAAAACAGGGGTTACCTGATCCCTATCACTACTTCAAGTTGTGCATATAGTAACATGGGATTGGTGAACAATCTTGGTTAATCCTTGTGTTATATGTTGGTGTAAATAAAATATAACATACATAAGGATTGCTCCAAAAGGGTTAACTTACAAAAAAAAAGTCAATTTAATGTTTCTGTATTGCAGGATTTTTTCCATAGTGCTCCATATGTAAGCCAGCTGCTACCTACAAACAGAGGCTAAGCTTTGAGTCATTGACAGTTTAAGATTATGGCCAAGTTTCTATGGTTAAATTACACTAGGGAGACAACAGGTAGTGTAATTATGCTTGTGCCACAGAGAGTGCTCGTTAATTCCATACAGTCATTACAAAGGGATGCAGCAGTGATGGAGCACAGATAAACTAGTCAATGAGCCTTTCCTTCTCAGCTCCTTTAAGATATGCTTGAAAAAGTAAATATTGCATATGCTCTCTTCTTCAAAACTATTGCCATCATTTGCTGTAAACTCACCCAAACAGCAAGATACAGATAGATGCAGTCATTAGCAACTACATTTACAAATGACTAAAAACACTGAAACCGTTCAATCCATGCATATGTATAGGAAACTTGCTTAGAAATAAACTCTCTTTAATTATGCAATATAATATTGTTTTTTTGGCAAAGAGAAGTACCACCATAAGGAGAAAATATTTTATTTTATATTTAAAGAGGTTATCTGTCAAACTGACCAGTAAACTATTTCATGGCAATAATGTTTCTGGTTTATATAAGTAAAGTTTTAATCAATAGTTACACTATGTAGAGAACCATAATGCAGTATTTTTTTCCCACATACAGTATACAGCATTGACATGCGATGGGTACTGTGGGTCTGTGCAACCATAACTGCAGGGAACCAGTAGTATCTTAGCAATGAGGTACTCCCAAGGTGTGATTAATAATTGACACAACAGGTTTTTTATATAGAGTATATAACTACAGTATTATTGGAACTCTGTACAAATGGAACTCTTTTCATACGGAGATCATGTGCAAATGGAAACAAAATGGTACAGTGTAGGGATACTGTGGGTATGGGTAACAAAGATATATGGTGTGCATTTGTTACTGCAGCTGTTCACAAAACAATTAACTTTGTCTTCTCTCTTTAGTGTAAAAAAATGTTTTTAGCTTGTTTCCTATTGGGAGCTGCTCAATGAGTCTGAGTCTATGTTTATGAAGCTGTACTACTGCAGGGATATGGAGGGTATAATTAACTACCCAGGTAAATGCAAACAAAAGGGTATGTTCCTATGTATTAGAGATATATGTAAATGTAATCAAACTACAAGGTTTGCAAAAATGTTCAAATAGATTTAGAGATACAGGTTGGCTGAGTAACTATTTCCAATAAATGTATTGAAATAAATGTAAATATAACTGCATTATAAAGTATGCGCAAATGTAATTACTGGGGATCAAATGTAACGGTGGGGATACTGGGAGCCTATTATTTGAGACATTGAGAAAATGATTTTCTATATATATAAAACTTGTCTCTTACAACTCTATATTCTGCCACTGCTGTTACCAACAAAGCTATGTAATGAATGGTAAATATTTTACTGGGAAAAATACATAAAAACAGCAGCAAAAACTTTTGTGCACACAAACATTTTGCTTGTGCTATTCACATATTCCCTATTATGCAAGTACATTTCTTCGTACTTACTAATATGATTTACAGTAGAACCCCCATTCTACGTTTTTCATGGGAAAAGAAAAAAATGGTGTAAAATCCAGGAAAATGTAAAATCAGGGAAATGTATTATGCAATGTAGGTGGGACCATAAAACAGCAATGTAAAGTGAGGGAAATGTAAAACTGTGGTTTCCCTGTACAGGTATAGAACCTGTTATCCAGAATGCTCGGGACCTGGGGTTTTCTAGATAATGGATAGTGATGGGCAAATTTATTCTCGCGATTTGCCGCTGGCAAATAAATTCGCGAAACGCCAGCGAAAATTTTTTGTCGTGACGAAAACGAGGCAACGAAAATGACGCGACTAAAACGATGCGACGAAAATGACGCAACGCACGTTGAAAACGACACGACGCGTCAAAACCGTGTCGCTACTCGTTTCGCGATTTTTTTTGCCAATTCGCGAATTTTCGCTGGAAATTCGCAAATTTTTCGGCAAAGCGAAACTGGGTAGATTCGCCCATAACTTATAATGGATCTTTCCATAATTTGGATCTTCATACAATTGTTTCAACAATAATTAAACCCAAAGGGCTTGTTCTGCCTCCAACAAAGATGAACTATATCTAAGTTTGGATCAAGTACAAAGCACGGTTTTATTATTACAAAGAAAAAGGAAATAGTTTTTTTCAAATTTGGATTATTTAATTAAAATGGAGTCTATGGGAGACAAACTTCCCATAATTCTGTGCTTTCTGGATAACTGGTTTCCAGTTAATGGATCCCATACCTGTATATGATTGATATTATTTATAGGATGATAGGATTTAATCATCAATACGTGCATTTATATTTTAGGATCTTATTGCAATATTAAAAAAGATGCCAACATGAATTTAGTAGTTTGCTTTGGCACACAGGTTCTTGCAATCAGAAAATATTTACCTGTGATTTTTTCTCTGTGACTGTAGGTGTCTTTTGATGAGACCAAGGTATAAGGAGGGTCGCTGGTTTGAGGTGAAGCACCATGAGAAGGAAGCATTGAGGCACAAACACTTGTTACCTTTCCACTTGAAAAAGCATCAGTGTATTTTGGTAGAAGGGCACATAATAAGATCGACAAGTTCCATATTGGTTGCGCCATCTGCTGAGGAAATACACCAGTTTTAGTGTAAGTCATGGAGCAGATGTGCTAGACTCTGACATTGGTCAATGGTAACCAACCTGACAGCCAGTGTATAACAAGTTGGGTTTGCATAGCTCCCACATATAGGACTTTAGGTCTTGAAACCAGAAGCACTGACAACATTTCAGTTTCATTTTGGACATTTTACCCCACTTTTTCAGATCAGAGTGTGTTGACACTGAACTTTTGTATAGATTGAAAATGACTCATTCAACCCTTATTGTACTTTAGGAAAATTCAGCAAATTCATTCTACAGTGTTTGATTTTAATGAAAGGAATTACATTGTGTCAGTCAGAGAAACAACAAAATGATCAAGGGGAACCTGGATAGACAGACAGAATATAGTATAGCATAGGTAATAAAAAACAAAATAGACTACAATATTGCATAACTACATCACTTGGAGTCCTGCTCCAAATCATCCAATAGGTGAACAGTTCAAAGATCCCGCTGTGATCCCCCCCAAACATTAATATATATATATATATATATATATATATATATATATTTATATATAATGAGGGTTTGCTGAGATATTCTATACATCTGGGTCATTTTATGTTTGGATAAAACCAACAGAAAGTGTCTAGTTCATCAAGGTCATAAAGTTCAGTTATTCTTTGCCTTATGCTACATCCAGATATAATATTGCCTTAAACCCACAAGTGAACACTTTTAACCCTCATGTGAGGAGTTATGGTAATGACACTAACATTGATTACCTAATGACAATTCTGAGAAGCTAAAAACAGAATTGAACACTTGAATGGTTTTATGTGAAAAGCAAGTAATGTCATGGTGTTTCTCAAATCCTATGGGGCAGATTTACTATTGGGCGAAGTCGAGGGTGAATTTACCCTTGAATTCGACTAATCGAATTGTGGTCGAATTGAAATACTTTGAATTCGAATATCAAATTTTAAGGATTTTACCGCAATTCGACCGATCGAACAGAAATAATTTGATTGATAAAATCGAATGTTTTTAACCATTTGATCAAATTTTTTTACTCAATCAAAAATAGCTAAATCCAATTTGATTGAATCTGGTGAACTAGGCAGTTGAGTAAAAATTTAAAGGGCAAGTTAATCCACTGCCGAATATTCAAATAGAATTTTATTCAAATCATTCGATTCTATCGAATTTTCAAAATTTGATGGTAGAAATGGTCTTCAAAAACATTCAAAAATTCTAATCTTTTTGAAAATTCGATCGAATTTCGAATCCTTCATGTGAATTTGATAAACCTACCCCTATGTATTTTTTTCTTATTTCAGAAGAGTGATTCATTATCCCACTAGAAAGAGATCAAATATTCATATAATATTTCAGGACGGAGCAAATGGCAGTGGGAGAGCTTATTCAAGCACTGTTCCTTAAAGCTATTAAAACATATATAAAAATTGAAGAAACCCATTAAGATTGTTTTGGCACCAACATGAATTTATGGTAGCTTAGATACCATCAAGTACAAGTTAATCAAAAATAGTATTGGGGAAAATCAATCAGAAATCTTATGAGCTTTCTTGACAATGTGTTTCCAGATAATCAATACCATACCTATACAAGATAAGTAATCTAAAGCTAGGCCTATGGCCCCTTGAGTAGTACAACAATCCCTGGTGCTAATGTGTAGTTATTGTAAGTGCTACTGTAAGTCTGATAAAGGAATATATACATTCATTTACTTACCTTGGAATCATAGGAGGTTTCTAGGCAGTATTTGGTGAGTGCATTTCCAGCTGTCTGCCTTCACTAACCACGAAGAGGAAAATTTAATACATAGCCATGGGAGGGGCCAGGACATTCATCATTCACCCAGTCTAGCAGAGCATGCACCTGTATGAACAACACTATGTGTTCAACTGCTTGCAATGATAGCTCAGATGCCACCAGTATTATTCTTAAAAAATAAAACACATATGGAATCTCTAACCTGGAATGGTTAGAACAAGGTGTTATGGATCACTGTGACCCTTGTTCATTAACAGAAAATCTGTACATACTGTAAACTACATATTACAACTACTGTAAATTATATTACATTTTCTGTAGCTGGAAGCCTCAAATTTGTAATAAAAAAAATGTTTTTTCTGGCACACCTGAAATGGCCTTTTGCTGTGTTTTCTCCTCACTCATTGAGTGTATTCCTTGCCAGTGGCGTTGTGCTGGGACATGGGGAAAAAAAGCAGCAGGAGTACAATATTCTCATGTGAAGTAGGGTCTTCTGACCAAATGCCAGGCTGTATACAGAGCTATGGTCATTTCAAGGCAGAATGACTATATGCTGGCTTACTAGAACCAAATCTGCTTAATGGCCATCATATCAAAAAGAACAATATAGAAAATTGATCTCATTTCTTATATGGTCGAGTACAGAGATGCTAAAGACTGTGGATACATTCATCAGCAACATATGGAAGAATCCTGAATTGATAAATGGCCATCAAACAAAAAAAGCAGAATATAGAAAATGAATCTATTTGTTATATTGGCAAGTAAAGAGATACTGAGAAAGGTAGTAGATATATTGTTACGGTTGGCACCCTAATTCTAGAACCGATGCCAAGCACCCTGGTCTAGACTCGTTGTTCTGCCTCCAGTAAGTCGTGGAAGGAATGGATTTAACTTACATTTAACAGTAGCTTACTTACAAGAACCCAGCCTTAAATGAGCTTTAATTCCGTGATGTTTATTAATGAGCCGATGCAAGAAATTGTAATCCAAATATGTCCCCTTGAGGTAAAAACAGAATACCTTCACACCCTAGGCTGAACAAGGTAGAAAATGCTGCCACTCTGCAGGGAAGTAACGGCTGCCCTATGGTCACATAGTGGTAGCGACGTATTGGCTAGCAAGATATAAATGCTGCAACCAATGAACTGTGGGCTATCAATAGTATATTAAAAAGCTATAAGCCCAGTGGGCAGCACACTCGTGCTTCTGCCTATAACAGCCGCCTTTCACCTCGGGAGGAGCCCTCGGGTAATTGGATGCCGCCAGGTCTTAATACAAGAGGTGTAAGGTGAGGGGTTCTAGATAAGCAAAGGGGCACAACTGTAAATGCAAAGTCTTTGGGCAGAAGGTTGTGGTACAAGTCTTTAAACAGATTCGTAGTCAGATCAGGCCGGGTCAAAGCAGGCAGAGAACAAACGTAGTCAGGCAGGGAAAGGGTCAAACCAGGAAGTCTTGGCTGAGCAAATAGGACATCAGCATTATAGCAATGCTTCAGCCATCATTTCTTAAAGGGAAAGTGTCAAGGGAAAACATGTTTTTTTTTAAATGCATGAGTTAATAGTGCTGCTCCAGCAGAATTCTGCACTGAAATCCATTTCTCAAAAGAGCAAACAGATTTTTTTTATATTCAATTTTGAAATTTGACATGGGGCTAGACATATTGTCAATTTCCCAGCTGCCCCGGTCATGTGACTTGTGCCAGCACTTTAGGAGGGAACTGCTTTCTGGCAGGCTGTTGTTTTTCCTTCTCAATGTAACTGAATAGTACGCAGTGGGACATGGGTTTTTACTATTGAGTGCTGTTCTTAGGTCTACCAGGCAGCTGTTATCTTGTGTTAAGGAGCTGTTATCTGGTTACCTTCTCATTGGTCTGTTGTTAGGCTGCTGGGGGTGGGGGGGGTGATATCACTCCAACTTTCAGTACAGCAGTAAAGAGTGAGTGAAGTTTATCAGAGCACAAGTCATGTGGGAAACTGACAATATGTCTAGCCCCATGTCAGATTTCAAAATAAAATATAAAAAAATCTGTTTGTTCTTTTGAGAAATGGATTTCAATGCAGAATCCTTCTGGAACAGCACTATTAACTGATGTATTTTTCCCATGACAGGATCCCTTTAAGCAACATAGATGCTACACACATTAATGAGTGAAATATTTCCCCAATTAAAGGCAAACTATACCCTTGAAAAATCCCATGTATAAAAACTGCAATTTGAAGTGCCATTTTATAACTGTAGAATTGTAAGGAAACACCCTTTTTTTTGAAAAAAAAAAATCCTTTATTACTTGAAGCCAATTTCCAGTAGATTCTGCACTCAGGACCTTTGCATATAGAACAGAATTCCCATTCATCTCTGCTGAAATGTTTAAAAGTTGCATGCGACTAGATTTTCACTCGAATACAGTTTTAACCAAAGATCCAAATATGTTGTGTGAAAATTGCATTCAGTCTTGTTATATGAAGCTGCAGTGAATTTCCTTTGGACAACTATGGGAGGAGGTCACATGTATACTGTTTTGTTTTCTTTCTGGTCCTGGTTCCCTTGGAGAAAATGTGAGCACTGCAGTTCTGAGGATTTTACAACTCCCTGCAACCTCAGCCTGAGAGAACAGACGTAACAAAAGAAGGAGCAGTGGAGTCTGAGTATCCCTCCCTGAGCTATGTTGTTTCAGAGCAAGTACATGTACAGGTACTGGATCCCTTATCCGGAAACCCTTTATCCAGAAAGCTCCGAATTATGGAATGGCCATCTCCCATAGACTCCATTTTAAAGAAAGAATCCAGATTTTTTTTAATGATTTCCTAATAAAACAGTAACTTGTACTTGATCCAAACTAAGATATAATGAATCCTTATTGGAAGCAAAATCAGCCTATTGGCTTTATTTAATGTTTACATGATTTTCTAGTAGACTTCAGGTATGAAGATCCAAATTATGGAAAGATCCATTATCCGGCAAACCCCAGGTCCCTAGCATTCTGGATAATAGGTCCCATACCTGTACTTAGAAAACCCAGATACAGCTGCTAGTGATTATTTGGACACATTACATTGCAATAAAATTCTAACATTTAAAAATGCACAGCAATTAAGGTGCATTTATCTTTAACTTGACCTTTAGTATGTTTTAGAATGGCCAATTCTAAGCAACTTTTTAATTGGTTGTCATTATTTAATTTTTTATAGTTTTTGAATTATTTGCCTTCTTCTTTTTCTGCTTTCAAATTGGGGTCACTAATCCGTTCTAAAAACAAATGCTCTATAAGGCTACAGATTTATTGTTATTGCTACTTTTTATTACTCCTCTATCTATTCATGCCCTCTCCGATTCATATTTACCACTTAGTAAAACTTAATGTATGGTTGCTAGGATAAACTGGACCCTAGCAACCAAATTGCTGAAACTGCAAACCGGAGAGCTGCTGAATAAAAAGCAAAATAACTGTCTCAGAATATCACTTTCTACATTATACTTAAAGTTAATTCAATGGTGAACAAACCCTTTAAAATGAAACCCCACCTGATCCAGTTAGTGCTGGAAAGTGTCTTCTGTGCATGGATATAATCAAACCAGTAAAATGGGAATAATGTCATCATTGTGTAAGGCAACTTGAATGTGTATGAAGAGTTTTCCTCCAATATAACATAGTATTAAAATACGCTGGATAAGAATTTATACACCAAGTTTTGGCCCTTGATTCATTTGGGTTCCCTGAGAAAACCAAGTAAGAAACACTTGTGTAAATCCTACTTCAGCCTTTAACAGACTGTACTGTAGAGGGTGTAAGAGGTATATATTCTAGCTCAATTGCTGCAAATCAATGGGCATTATTGCCATATTCCCAAAAAAGTTTTTCTCTAAGGACACAAAACCTATGTATAAAGTGTGAAAACTATCTTGGCATTGTCTCCGGTTTCTGTGATTCCTCAGACAATAAGCAGCACCAATATCAGTGCAGAGGCACCGAGGAGTAACTGGCTGAGTGCAGGAGCCTGTAAGGGGGAAACAAAATGAACCAGTTAGACAAGAACACAAATAATCCTACAAATTACATTTTCAGTTACCGCATATCTGTTCAAAATCTAGACTAGAACTTTAAAAAAAATCCAAATGACATAGAACCCTGAAAAAATAAGAGCTAAAGTTTTCAGACGGGCAGGAGTATGAACATCACATACTGTATTGCCCCTACCAGCAGTAGCCTTGCTGCTCAGAGTGGGTTCACTTACTATATTTCTGGTGTTTATACAAATGGCCTGTGGGTGTCACTGTGCACATTACTTGTACTATACATATACACAGTACTTCCTGTACAGCTTGAGAGTAATAGAGTTCAAGTTACTGCAGTTGTGTAATGGCTGCATGAGCCTGCAAATAAAGCACTGTAATACCCTGCTCATCTTTGGCTACCAAACACAACAATATTCTTTTGTACAATAAATTACTTTTCGAAGGTAAATATCTGCAACCGTTGGGGGTCACTGGTGCACCCCAATATCTACAGATAAACTTTTACAAATTTCCATGAGAAAACGCCAATGCAAAGGCACTCGCAGAGCTTTGTTTTCATTGTGAGGCAACGTCGGGTGACTTCGGAAATTGAAGTGCCGCAAGTGCATTGCTGCATATGATTTTTCTTACACACGGCTGTTTTTTACCTGCACTCCCCTGCGTTGCATTTTCTTACATTCAGCTGCAGGGGAGTGCAGGACTAGATGCAGTCAATTACTTTGAAAGGGGCTGTACTCAAACCGACGCCTGTAAGCAATGAATGCAGGTCTTGACGCATCATGTTGCGCTCCCCTGTGGCTGAACGGAGCACAGGTAAAAACTGCCGTGTGTAAGCCCTAAGACATTTGAAGGATCATACTTAGCCCAGAGGGTGAATGACTTAAGGCTCTTCCAGACGAGCGTTTGAAGCTGCTCTCCCCTACATCACGGTTTTATGCGTTCAGCCGCAGGGGAGTGCAGGAGTAGACGCCTACATGCGCCTGTGTGAGTACAGCCCCATTGAAAAAAATTGAAGGCGTCTACTGCTGCACTCCACTGCGGGTGGACGCATAAAACCGGAAAGCAGGGAAGCGCAGCTTCAAATGCTCATCTGGAAGAGCCCTTAACTAGATTTCTGCTCCCAGAGTAATGAAGCAATATTGGCATTGGCATTTCTTCACGTGTGCATTCTTTTTTAGTAATAACGACAAGAAACTGAATTCTTACCAAAAGCCTGAATCCTCCAGAACCAGTAAATGTAATATTTGAACTCTGAACATTCATCCAAAATACATCTTTACTCCGTACGACTGTGGCCCTGAAATGAAAGAATACAGTACTAAATGTAAGTAGATGAAGGTCTGTGGTCTGTACCACCTTTCCTACAATTTAATCTGTTGGAAAGCGATATAATCACAAATTAATGAGACAGAGTAATATCCCTTTTGGTCACATATATAAGAACTGCGCACTCGTAAGAGAAGTTAAGTGCACGTATTTTCATAAGGTCAGCAACAAGGTCATTCATAAGGTAAATAGATGGGGAGTGGAATTGGAATTAAAGGAAATGTTAATCTTCAAACTTTTTTGTCCACTTTTGAACTTGCATTAAATATTTTTTCCCAGTTTTCAAAATATTAGTAAATGTTTTGCAGTGCTGATTTCATGAATTTGAAACAACAGTGCCACCTGCTGGTCAGTTTGGCTGACCAGCCACAGTCAGTAGAAAATGACATTTATTGTGCTGTTGTGCTTAGCACTGGTTAGAGAAGTGCTCCTAGCAATATTTTATTAATTTGCTTTGAGGGTTTATGTTTGCTTCAATAAAACATTGTTTTGTGGTCATTGGTAATTTACTGTGATTCCTTATTTTGTTAACTAGAAGGGTTGGGATTCTCTGGGGAGGAAATATAAGAAAATCAAAAAAATACACCCCAAACCTATTTGCCTGATGCATGGGGATGATAAATGAAACCAAGAGATTGACGCTACCAACCCATAGGAACCAAGTAGTTAAGAAGGGTCATTCCCCTGGTGTGTCCTTCCCTAGTACAGGGCTGCAGTGACAGGTTCAGGGCTAGCAAGTTCCATTTCACTATTAAAAACATGCCCAGCGAATCCCCAGCCTGCATGTGGCGCCTTTGCTCCTTCTCCTGTCTAATGATCACTCATTCAGGCAACATAACCACTTACTACACTCCTCTACTGACCTGCTACTCAAATCTTCTCTCATTACCTCCTCACATGCTCGGATTCAAGACTTTACAAGGGCTGCACCCCTCCTCTGGAATTCTCTCCCACTGTCTGTCTGACTTTCTCCCAACCTTTCTGCTTTCAAGAAATCTCTTAAAACCAACTTATTTAGAGAAGCCTATCACCACTCTGATTAACTACCAAATGCAATACCACATACAGTACTACATCTCTCACCCACTTAACTATGATCTTGCCCACTCCCACACCTTGTGTATCATTCTCTTCCCTATAGATTGTAAGCTCTTTCTATATGTTCTATGTATATAATTCATATGATCTAGTTGTATAATCATATTTACTTTACAGCGCTGCGAAATATGTTGGTATATATACAAATACATGTTATTAATAATCATAATAATAATAATAACTGGTAGGGATTTCTTTTGATCACATACTCATACTTTATTATTATGATATTTCACATTTCACAGTGTTCTTGCACTTATATCTTGGGTATAAATAAATGACCCCACCAGTTGGGTTGTCACCTCAACTCTTTAAAGCCAAACACATATGGAATCCACAGCCTGCATGGTTAATTAGCAATTCATTTAGATGCATGCTCAGGACCAGGCCAAGGGGTAGGCAGAGTAGGCACGTGCCTAGGGCGCTAAGCATGTGGGGGGTGCCAGGCACGTACCTTCTCTGTCGTCTACCCCCCCAGTCCGGTCCCCTCTCTTTTTTTGCCTCTTTTTGCACCTTTGTGTATGTGCGTGAACACACTTTCACACATTCAAAATCCACCTGCGCACTAGAGTGAAGCCAGTGCTGCATCCGGCGGGCTTGCCTAGGGCTCCCATGCGGTGTGGCCTGGCGCTGCGCATGCTGCAGACTGAACTGATTTATGTGCAGCCATGCATCATGCATCTAAATTCATTGCTAATTAGCCATGCAGGCTGTGTATTCCACATGCATTCGGTATAAAGGGGTGCGGTGGCAACCCTACCCAATAGTTTCTCTTTAAGTGTTTTGAAATTTTCTTTTACACAAAGTTAGCTGTCAGTATTCTTGTAAAGAAGGACACGGAAATGTATCTTTACACGATAACGACGAGAATGAACTCCATTACCTTATTTTGTAGGCAGATGTATTGAGTTTTGGTCCCGTCCATGTGACCTGGATGCTTGTTTTTTCCTCAGCAGAGATGTGGCTCACTGCACTCTGTTGGTGCATTACAGTAACGCAGTCAATACAACTGAGAGGCACATTTTTACAATGTTTAACTGAGGAATCTAAAGAGATACCCAACACTTTCCTGTATTTATTAGTGCAGATACACGTATTGATTCAGTAAATTGTATTTGTGCTGCCAATGAGATTTTATTAGCTGAAGCAGTTTCTCTATATTTGCTGAATGTGGATATATTTGGTGTATTTAATACCTAATTGTCTTCCATGGCACATGCTGGCTTGTGATGCATTTGTAAAAGATGGAAAGGTTAAAATTAAGTAAGCTTTTTCAGAAAGGCCTATATACATACACCATTAAACCCTCAAAGTAATGCTGCTCTTTAAAAGAAATACAGCATTTCTTTCCTTCTATTGTGTATACATGGGCTTCTGTATCAGATTTCTTCTTTTAACTTAAACATCCAGGGCTAGGACTTGAGCATGCTCAGTTTGCTCCTCTCAGACCCCCCTCCCCCTCAGGGATGAAGTGATATCACAGCATACTAACATGGCAGCTGCTATCCTAAACAAACAGAAAGAGTTTGTAGAGCTGTTTAATCTGGTATGGTAAAGCATTCTACAGAATAAATACAATGTTATAGCTTGTGGCTTGTAGCTTTCCTTCATCTTTAAAAGTGGTATCACTTCCTATCATGTATTGTTAAACTCCTGTTATTAACCTTCTTTCTTCATGTAAAAAACATTTATAATGCCTTCTCTATTGCTACTCTACATTTATCTGACAGTTTATGGATATTAAGGCTAAAATGATGTATCTACAAGGCTTATATTCAGCATTTATTCATCAGGGGTTTCTTCAGTAGAATATCAACTCACATTTGCAGTGCCACATTCCAGAGTCTGAGCAACTGAATTGCTGACTGTGAAGATTCCCAGGGGAGTATTATCACCACCGACTGCATGAGCCTGTATCATGAAGCCTTTAAATGGAGGCACCGCTGATGTGTTACGGAGGATGACTGTTGAATAAAACAAACTTGGAGTGACACAGAAGGACCTTCTGATCGACAATAGTGGTAGAAAAGTGTTCATTGAATCTGTGGCAAAACTTTATGCCAGTTATGTGCCAGTGATGTTAATATTATGAGTTTTATGTTAATATTTTTATCAGATTTATTTTGAAAGACCCTGCTCCCCCCCCCACCTCATCTGTTCATCTGAGCTACTCCCCCAGTCCTCTAGAAACCATGGGCCCTGGACAACCACCTCAACTGCCCATTTGGGAATCAGTCAGTGTTTATTATGCACGTATGTACCTTGTTTTGCATTTGCAGCAGTTTCAAGGAAAATCAAGTGGCTAGGAGGGGGGAAGTCAACAGAGGCTAATTACTAGCACTAACGCTCAACTAAAGTTGCAGCATGCGTATCCCCTATGCTACTAAACTGAACTACACAGAGTTACCATACCTATTATGCTCTCTTCATCCCCATAGGTAGTACTAGATACATTCAGGGTATAAGGAGATTCAGATGTTTGGGCTGAAACTCCATGTCTTGGCACCATTGTAGTGCAGGAGGCCTCAACTTTTCCATTGGGATAGGCAGCAACATGAAGGGAGCAGATGGTCAGTAAAATAACTGTAATCTGTAATGCAGAATCCATCTGTTGAATAATTGGGAAAAGCATACACAAGTTACAAAAGTGACTTTTGTTTGGAGATTGTGTGTTTGACAGAACAGTGGACACATAAGGGGACATTCACTTATCCTGACACATTAAACGAAGTGTACGTTTGCACCCAATCGGCATGTTTTTTTTCCCCACGGTGCAACAGTATTTCCCAGAATTCACATATCATTGTGCACGCAATACCTGTGTTGAACTGGACACAACTGAGCTTCGTGTGACTCTTGCTCACTGCATCTGGTGCAACTGTGTCCACTTTGTGAAAATGGATACAACTATGCGTGTGCTCCTGCCTTGACACAAATCATTGAGAGAACCCTAGAGTCATTGCCTGGTCAGGAGGTGACGGTAGCTCCGGGGTTTGCACAGCAGTGCTTGTTTCTTTATAGCAAGCAGGAAGGACTGATCACCAATGAATGCAACTATACATAAATGTGCAGACCATATTATGATGGAAGTAACTTTAATGAAAGTAGTTTCAGATGCAACCCACTGAGGGGAAAAGCTCATGTTGCACAGTGTGTCTATAAATCCTATATAATAAAGTTGAAGTGTGTCTGCGTCCAGTCCCTGTGTCCGTGGAATTCGCTACTGCGCATGTGCCGACAGACCGAATTTACCAGTTTTGGCCACTAGAGGTCGCCAATCACTAGCTAATGCTATCAGTACCAGTACTTAGAATACAGGCAATGGAAGCCTGTGGTGAAGTGTATAAGGTAAATGCCTCTGACCAGTGCTTTTAGTGTTCAATTCCCATTGAGTGATCATTTATGCTAGCAAAGTAGATAGACACGCAACTTCGCACCCTTACGCTGTGGCATGTTTTACCATTGTGGGTGATAGTCTGAAAAACGTAAATACGTTACCGTTCGCCGACCAGAGCGTAAATTCACACGTTAGTGAATTTGCTCAGCGCAGGCGAAAATTCGCCTAGAACAATTCTGTTTTTTATAAATGTTTGACTGCATATGTTCTAGCGCCCGTTAATTTAACGGGCTTAATGTCTAGTAAGCAATAATTTCTTCCCATCCAACAAACCTGCAACTCTCCATCTCGCCTTAATATAGTTGTAACTTCGGAAAGTCACTGGAGATTTACATTATTGCCGGTGCAAAAGCATTTTCAGCAGTGTATTGCAGATTGAACAGCAGACTGAACAAATCTCCTGTGTTCTATTTCCCTTATTTTCCTTTTGTTTCCTCTTGCAATAATGGCTCAGATTGCAGTTTCAGCCATGCCTGAGCAGCTTGGCCACAGTTTTCTTATAATCCATTAACCCATTAGTGTAGCATAATGTTATTGTAGTGTGGCCAGATGTAAATGGACCTCTCAATAGTAAGGGAAATTTCATAATGTATTGGACAAACAGTTAGCATACAATATATCAGTAATGACAGTCCCCTGTGATGTCAAGTGGTACTATGGCAAAGTCAGCACAATAGAATGGAGGCAAGCTCACCAGCATCACATACATTAAAATCTTATTTTGTCTGTTGTACTGCAACACAGTGTGTGGCTTGCACAGTGAATTCAGAGGGGTTTATTTATAATCACTGGGCAAATTTGCAACTGTGCAGTAACCCACGACACCCAATCAAATGTTTGCCTTTATTGTTCTACTGTACATGCTGGCTGCCTTATAATTTGATTGATAACGGCTTCTACCAAAACAAACATGCAATTTTTTTAAACATTTTTGTATTTGCTCCTCTGCTTGAGACTGAACAGTATGAAAATTTGAACTATGGAAAAAAAAATCCTGCCTTAAGAAGTTGAATTCAGTTGTATTCTGGTGTGATACTTTGCTAACATATTGGTGCCCACAAGGCATGGAATGCATAAGGCTACATATTGAGGTGTTTTTTTCTCTTAAATAAATTACTTTTTAAACTGCATCAATCTCCATGTAATGTCCGGTTTGTGTCAGACGATAAGACAAGAAAGTTTTCATTACCTCCCCTAAGTTGAACGTCTTGGGCATGAGCCCCGGGACCCGGTTAACTTTGGCTATTATTTATTTCTCTAATAAATACTGGATGTCTTTCTAAATGTCATTTTGTTGAACCAAGTGGGAGTTTGCCTTAAGAGCATTGCAATGCAAAACAATTCTCTAAATTCTTGTGTGATTCACTGCTCCTCTATTACAAGACAAAAGTTCCTGCCAATCATATTAGCTAATCGAACTCTAAATTGTGGTGATCCAAAAATATTTATTGGGGTTTTAAAAAGTCAAAGAGATTTTTTTCCATGTAGCTCAGATTAAGGAACATCCCTTATGTGATATAGTCCAGATTACAATCACAAGAATCCATAACAAAGGTTAAAGGAGCAATGAAAAATTTGGACTGTTAATAAACTACACAGTTTAGCATCAACATTCATAGAAAACAACTCTCGTGCTGTGTCTATAACAAGTACTTTGCCTATTGAGCATTTGGCAGCTATAGGAAGTGCTGCTTCCTTACCTTGATTCATGCAGACAAGTTTGATGTTGGTTAAGCTCTGATCCCAACACAATACCTGCTCCAAATGATCATCCAGCTTTGGGTGGAGCCAGCCTAGTAGCCTGGAGTCTCACCAATTTCTTTCAGCCGTACAACGTAATGACAATGAGGAAACAAGCATCAAATGTCTTTTTGTCATGGCTTATTTCCTGAATGCAAAATTTCAAAATAGTTTAGCATTAAAAAAGAATGTGCCTAGCTCACAATGACAGAAAGAAACTGTATTTTAGGGATGGGATCACACAGAATTGAAGACAAATTACTCACAAATGTCTGGACTTTGTTTTTTCTTGCATTAATTGGAAACCTATTTGAACATAATTATATACATAGGTATGATCTGAATTACAAGAATGTCTTGGTCAGATCAATAAATACCAGAAAACACATTTGTCACACAGAGAATACCATGTTGGTGGTGGTTATTTCTGCCCTAAAGCAGTACTGGGACTCTGGATGAAGCTGTTCTCAGTGTCTGTAGTCAACAAAACATGAGCAAACATCTTCCCTACTGTACAAAAAAAGAACACTGCCTTAGTCATTACTGCATTCACTATGATCTCCGTTTTTTAAACTGAAAACAAACTATTTAAGTATTAATGGGTGGCTATCCCTTACTCTAATATTAGTACTAACCCTGCACCAATCACCACTGACCAATTCTACCACTTTCTACAACAGCATAAAGAATAGCATGTGCTATAACAGTGATCCCCAACTAATAGCTCATGAGCAACTTGTTGCTCTCCAACCCCTTGGATGTTGCTCCCAGTGGGCTCAGAGCAGGTGCTGATTTTTACATTTCAGGCTTGAAGGCAAGTTTTGGTTGCATAAAAAACAGATGTCCTGCCAAACAGAGCCTCAATGTAGGTTGACGATCCACATAGGGACTACCAAATGGCTAATCACAGCACTTATTTGGCACCACAGGAACATTTTTCATGCTAGTGTTGCTCCCCAACTCCTTTTACTTCTGAATGTTGCTCACTGGTTCAAAAGGTTGGGGGTCCCTGTGCTATAACAACATCTGAGAAGATGCATTATCCACCTGTAGCTGAGTGAACCCCATACCTGGTCCTTGGTTTCTGCTAGTGTGAAGAGTCAAAGGCTCCCTAATGCACCTGTGTAGAGATGGGAGAGTGCAAGACTTGTAGGTGGCACGCTCTATGTCACAGTACAGTTTGTTAGAGATTCTAAGGGGAACAGACCATTAAAGGGAGAGGTGTTGGCAGTTTGTGTACATAAAATAATAAATTATATATGGAACAAAGAAAGAAGGACGAGGATTCAGATGTCATAGTATTACAAATAAATCTCAGCAAATAAATAGAAAGGGCAACTCATCTAGACCAGGAATGAATTGTTCACTGCATTATATCTTTTTGTTTCCTATTGTAATTATTTTTATTAGCAGGATTCATAATCCTGCTTGCTGTAGTATAGAGTCTCTCTCTCTCTCTCTGCAGTGGTGAAATTATAGAAAGAACCCTAACAGCCAACAGCCAAACCCTAAGAACCCTAACAGCCAAAATTTGACCTGCAGTCAAAAAATATCTTACAATTATTAGAACTGTTGCCTAAACTGTATATTAAAGCTACTCAAAATAATGTTAATAAACATGGCAACCATGTCTACAGGTAAGGGGTTCTTTAAGTAGATGTAGATCATTTGAAAAGTCACTGAAATAAAATTAATCTCTACCTAGTGCAGCTGATTTGCAAAAGATTGTTTTTTATGTGCAGAATCTAGTAAAAATGCTGGTTTTTGCTTTTATATTTTTGAAAACTCATTTTTTTCATTTACAACAATGTCTACATTTTTAAAATACTTTTTCATGATTTTCTATCCAAAGTGTTCGCCTGGTTGGGGTAAACTGTAATACTGTAGAAGGTTTTCCAGCGTTCTGTATGGATAGTGGATCTCACTCGTACTTTTTGTATTCTTTAGCTGTGGCTGCTCTTGTAAACTCTTTTTTTCAGTCTTCATTTTTCTGCAGTGTCACTCTCCAGTTATGGCAACCTATAGCTCTTCCCCCCAGTATGCAAGATTGTGAAGCTTGTATTCCAGCTACAAGCTTTTTTATGTGACTACATATCTAATGTTTTTGCAACTATGGGACCAACCTTCTTAAGTCCCAGGGCCTGGGTACAATCTCAATATAATTAACTACACTCCTATTCCAGTAAGGCCCTCTGGATGTACTGTATGGTTGCAACTATTTATCTGTGCTGAATCATTTGTTACAACATTGTATGTGCTTGCATCGTTTTGGGTGTAACTGAGCCTGCCTTAGCCTTTTAAGGTGTTTATAGAAGTGAACACTTTTTTGCTTTTAAAAATCCACTTCTGAAAATGCTTAGGAACATCTTTTTGATTTCTTAGTTGCCTTTTGATGCTGAGTGAGGACAAAATGCATTTTTAGGTGGACATTGAAGTTACAGACCCACCATGGTGCCCTCAAATCTGAGAGGGATGCCTAGGGTCTTAGACCATGACTATGTACTGAGAGAAAATGCAAGGTAAATAGACCAATGAGGAGTTACATGAGATGCAGTAGTTGGGAGAAATGAGAATAAAGTGCAGTAAATAAAACATGGTGGTGTTTGGGTGTGTGTATGGACATGTTGGAAGGCATCCTGCATGGGCTGGTAGCTATTCCTCTGCTTCAACACCGATCAAAGGCATCCTATGAATACTGTAGCAGCAGACAGCTAGATATCAGATTTGTGCTTTTTTTGAGCAGTGGGGTCTACCAGATTCAGGCAGTAGCTGAAATGAGGTATTACTGAATATTCAATATTCATGACTTAAACCTTTGTCTCATGACAAAGAAATTACCAGAAACTCAACTCCAGATACTTCTGTCATTTGATCTGGAGGTTGATTGGACATTCAGTCGTGTACTTTCTTTGGTGTGCTGGTGAAGGAGGAACCTCATTATTTTCAGTAGTAGGGTTTGTTGCTGTAAAGAGTATGCTTGACTGGACTTTGTGTATGTTAATTTGAATTACATGCATACATTTTTTATTTAAACTGCTTGGAACAGTGGTCCTCAAACTTGGCCCTCCAGCTGTTAAGGAACTACAAGTCCCACAATGCAATGATGGAGTCTGACAGCCACAGTCAGGCAAATGCATTGTGGGACTTGTAGTTCCTTAACAGCTGGAGGGCCAAGTTTGAGGACCACTGGGCCTTGGAACATAGTAAGGTATTTGTACCCCAGCCAGTCAAACTGTTTATAATTTTTTTTTTTTAAATCTACAGTAGAAACAAAATGAATGATGAGTGATCTTAAAGTATGGATAAAACTCTCACATAATCTGAAATTGTACTTTGGCATGAAAACTTTAATTTGTATGAGTTACGTATTGGGACAATATATTTCGTTTTCAGCATGAGTGCAATGAGTGGGGCTTGGGCTGAACAGACATTTTACCTTAATAAGAAATAACAAAAAAATGTATATTTTGTGATAAAGCCAAAAAATGCAAGCATTTGTTTTGCACTTACAATTTGTTGAACATTGGGTATATTGCAGATTTTAAAAAGTTTTGCCAGAACTGAGCGACATTAAAGGGCATACACTACTCACATGCTACTTGCCGGTTTGTTCTTATATACACCAGCCCCTGGACCATGTTCACTTACCCTTTGTTTAGAAACTCATATGAAAATAAATTGTAGCTTAAGGAATGTGATTTTTTTTTTAATAAAGTATATGTTGTGGAAGAGCAGGAGACTAAAACACCTAAACCCATAATCTGTGGTTCCGGCTAGTATATAATCATCTCAAACTAGCAATTAAATATCACAGAACAGTAACAATGTAAAATGTAAGGAAACAGCATGAACTCCATATGTAGGTGTGTCTATAGCCATAATCCAACAAATGCATACAGTATATTATATATATATATATATATATATATATATATGTAAATTATATCCTAGTGTACCTACATCAGTACACTCTATTTATAAGCCAGAGAGAGTACTTGCCCCAAAAAAGGAACTATAGGGAGAAAATGTAATTAGCATGGGGTGGCTAAAGCAAAACAGTCTTAGGGCTCCTACACGCGGGCGTTTTTGACCTGCGCTCCCCTGCGTTGCGTTTGGCTGCGTTCAGCCGCAGGGGAGCGCAGGTCTAGACGCACCTCATTTTGTTCAATGAGGTTGTACCCACGAGACGCGTGTAAGCGCCGAACGCAGATTCAGATGCAACATGCTGCATTTTTCCTGCGTTCGGCGCTCACATGCGTTTCGTGTGAGTACAGCCCCATTGAAAATAATTGAGTGCGTCTATACCTGCGCTCCCCTGCGTTTGAACGCAGCAAAATGCAACGCAGGGGAGCGCAGGTAAAAACGCCCGTGTGTAGGAGCCCTTAAAAGTGTCATTTTGCAGCAGATAAGGATTTACTATCTATTAAAAACTGCTACTATATCTACTGTCATGTTCCACCTATGTTTGGCACTTGAATGTGCCTCAGTGAGTTTCTTCCATCTGCTGTGGTTGAGTGCTTGAAAGGTCCACTGGAGGGGAACATGGGCAAAAACACCCATGTGCAGCCTTTTAGCTCCTTCTGATTTCTTTTAATTGAATCTACTAAAAGGTATGGCCTGGTGATCTAAGACTGTGACTTCAAGACTGTGACTGCTCTGTTATTGCTAGTATAAAGGTGTAAGATGTTATTATATAGCACAGGCCTGTATTTGGCCCAGTCCAGATATTGTTAACAAATCTAAATAAATATGTTCCAAGTTGCAACAAGCTTTTGTCTGTGGGTTTGTGTAATTAAAAAGAATCCACAAGTATATAGGTCTTTAATTAAGTCCAATTAAATTCAATTTTATTTTGTAAGAATCCTTTAATTGTGACGAGGATTTGAATTTAATTCTATAATGTTGGATGCCTAATACACAAACCACACATGGCAGAATAACAGCTGCAAGAAGACTACCTAAAATCATCAAAACAATGTTTTTGCTTTTGTTTCAAGTCTTACCTTATACGAAACTGATTTTATTCGACCACCTAGTTCGCCAGATCAAAGGTACCAAATTGGGAATCATTATTTTTGATCGAATAAAAAAAAAAATTTGATCGTTAATCGATCAATCAATTTTTTCCTATTCAATCGTTTGATCGATTGAATTGCGGTAAAATCCTTCTAATTCACACTTTAAAAATTACAATTTTATTTATAAATTTTAAAAAATTTCCCTAGTGAATGGCATTATGAGCAGCAATCAGCATGGCCTTATGAAGCATAGGTCATGTAGGACAAATTTGATTGCTTTTTATGATGAGGTAAGTAGATGTTGGACAGTGGGGGGGCAGTAGATGTGATCTATTTGGATTTTGCCAAAGCGTTTGATGCCGCCCCCACAAACGACTGCTTTCTAAACTAAGGTCTGTTGGGCTTAATCAAGTCGTTTGCACATGGATAGGGAACTGGCTACAGGATCGGGTACAGATGGTGGTTGTTAATGGTACATTCTCTACTTTGAGTAAGGTTCTTAGTGGGGTCCCTCAGGGCTCGGTGTTGGGTCCACTTTTATTTAACTTGTTCATTAATGACTTAGGGGAGGGTGTTGTAAGTAATGTATCAGTGTTTGCAGATGACACAAAACTATCCAGCCCAATTAATTCCATCCAGGATGTGGCATCCTTGCAACGGGATCTTGACAAACTGGCAATCTGGGCAGCTAAGTGGCAAATGAGATTGAATGTCGATAAATGTAAAGTCATGCACCTGGGATGTAAAAATATTCAAGCCACTTATACCCTTAATGGGACTGCACTAGGCAAATCCATTATGGAAAAGGACCTTGGAGTCCTTGTAGATGATAAACTTGGCTGTAGCAAGCAATGCCAGGCAGCAGCATCAAGGGCCAATAAGGTCTTGAGCTGTATTAAAAGGGGCATAGAGTCACGGGAGGAGGGGGTCATTCTTCCCCTTTATAGAGCACTTGTAAGGCCACATCTAGAATATGCCATACAGTTTTGGTCTCCCTCACTCAATCAGGACATTATTGTATTAGAGAGGGTACAAAGAAGGGCAACTAAGCTGGTAAAAGGTATGGAAAATCTTAGCTATGAGGAAAGACTGACCAAATTGGGGATGTTCACGCTGGAGAAGAGGTGCTTAAGGGGTGATATGATAACTATGTATAAATATATAAGGGGATCATATAATAATCTCTCTAATGCTTTATTCACCAGTAGGTCTTTCCAGCTGACAAAAGGTCACCCATTTCGATTAGAGGAAAAGAGGTTCCGCCTAAATATTGGGAAGGGGCTTTTACAGTGAGAGCTGTGAAGATGTGGAATTCTCTCCCTGAATCAGTTGTACAGGCTGATACATTAGATAGCTTTAAAGAACAAGTAAACCTTTTTTTTTCTATCTGTAAATTTGCTCTAAACAGCCCCCCAGATTAATGTACCTTAGTCCCTGCTGCAAGTCTGCTCTGGTTTCTGTGTTATCAGCAGCTTGTTTCCTCTTCTTCCTGGTGCAGAGTGAAGCCCTGCCCCTTAGCTTACTGAGCTGACCTTATCTCTGTGACTAGTCCTGGAGATCATTTGCATACTATGACATAGCAGAGACCAGTGTGTTTAGCACCTTTTGCTTGGGGAAACTAGCTTACTAATGCACACACTGGCTCCCTCTTCCTCTCTATTGTGGAACAGCAGCAAAATGGACTGCTCAGTAAACTAAGGGGCTGGGCTTCACTCTGCACCAGGAAGAAGGGGAAACAAGCTGCTGAAAACACAGAAACCAGAGCAGACTTGCAGCAGGGACTAAGGTACATTAATCTGGGGGGCTGTTTAGAGCAAATTTACAGAAAGAAAAACATTAACTTTTCCTTTAAGAAGGGGTTGGATGGCTTTTAGCAAGTGAGGGAATACAGGGCTATGGAAGATAGCTCATGGTACAAGTTGATCCAGGGACTAGTCCGATTGCCATTTTGGAGTCGTGAAGAATTTTCCCCCTCTGAGGCAAATTGGAGAGGCTTCAGATGGGGTATTTTTACTTCCTCTGGATCAACTAGCAGTTAGGCAGGTTAAAAAAAAAAGTCAAAAGGTTGAACTTAATGGACTTGTGTCTTTTTTCAACCTAACTTACTATGTTACTATGTATAATTGCTGATTTACACTGCAAGTCAAAAAGATAAGGGCTTTGTGCAGCCATTCTGTGCACCTGTGTTACTGTTTGCAATTACCAACACAAATGATATAAAAACACAGTGGGATGAAGATTTTTGCAAGTTGCCCACCATAAAGGGCTACGATGGAATCTGTGCGGCACAGGGGGATGCCGTTTCATCTCTGTAATCGGATGCCAACCAATGTAGAAGCCTATGCAGCACTGGATTAGGTATCATTCATAAAGGAATGAATTACTGGTCCTTTAAATGCATATCTACTAGTGCAGTTTGTAGCACACACCTGCAATAACTGCTATTTACAGTATCCATGAAGAATGTTAATTTTATCAAAGGGATAGTGTTGCAGCCTTATATTGTTCATACACTCCCTTATTTGCAATATGTATTGTGCAGGGCACAATGTTGAAATATATACAGCCTCATATTAGGCAATGTTCCTGTTTTTCTACCTTACTGATGCAAATAGAATGTTTTTGTAATGCAGTTCCTCTTAACTAGCCCACTGGTAGATGTGGTTGAGGTTTAAGTTGTACAATACCTGTACAAGGGCAAGATTAATACATGTGTGTATATAAATGTGTGTATGGGTATGTATGTATATATATAAATATATATATATACAGGGGGATCAAGTGTCCCGGCTTAAAGGGGGGCCCGGCAGTGCTGCACTTTAAGAAGAGTCGGGCCCCCCTTACGAGCACCTTGACTGTAGGAATGCGGAAGTGCTGAACAGTCGAACAGGCGAAAATACCTGATGAAAGGAGCTGACACTGAAGTCCTGAAGCGGTGAAAAGAAACTAAGAACTAAGTCACGAAAGGAGCTGACACTGAAGTCCTGAAGCCACGAGTTTAATTCTACTGACACCAATGTGGGTTTTTTTTTTTTAATCCCCTGGCCACCAATGTTTTATTTCAATACTCTATAGGCCCTAGATTTAAAAAAATTTGGGGCGCCAATTTTTTTTTTTTAACTTGTAAGGGGGCCCTGGAGACAAGGTTTTTTTTAAAAAAATATTTTTTATTTTTTGGGGCCCCAATTTTTTTTAACTTGTAAGGGGGGCCCTGTCACCAATGTTTTTTTCCAAAAAAAAATATTTTTGGGGCCCCAGAGGGGCCCTGGCGCCAATGTGTTTTTTTTTTTAATTCAAACAAGGTGAAATTTATTTTGTCAATGTTTTGGTCCAGTCTGGACCTTTCTCAAGACAACACCTAAGTCTTGAGAAAGGTCCAGACTGGACCGAAACGTTAACAAATAAATTTCACCTTGTTTGAATTCACTATGAATTCCTGGAGTGCGTCATTCCTTGGAATAGGACTATATATATATAATTATATATATACATACACAGTATATATTATATATATATATATTTAGTGTATGTATAGCAGTGTCAAACACAGCACTCCAATAAAAATGATGTCTTGAGAAAGGTCTCCTGAGAGTAACCGTCAATCTAAAATATTTGTCTTATATTTAAATCCCTTTGAGTGCTGCTTGTTTGCAACTGCATACCTGACTTATAAATAATACAGTTAATTCATTTTTCACTAACAGGTTTTATACATTTTTATAGCCTGAAATATAAATGGCTTTCAGCATGTGCTTCCTCAACTCAACACTGTTTCCTTTCTGCAATGAAAGTATCCCTGCTGTGTGTCAATGAGTCCAGCATCAGTCAAATTGCTGGCACCTGCTGGAAGTGACATGAGTTGACATGACATAGAAGCCTTTTAAAAATATTATTTACAGATTTTTGGATACAGCTCCTTCATCTGTGATTGGTTCAGTCTTCAACATAATGAAAATATGCGCATTAAGGACAATTATTACAATATTCCCTTTGCCCTGGGGCTAGTTCTTTGGAAAGAGGGATCATATGAAGTGGGACAACAATATCAGGGTTTTGCAAAAACATAGACAGTGTGAGTTAAACACTTTATTAAGATATTGCACATACAGTAGACACCATTTAACAGTAATTTTCTAGCACAATTGCACAAATCACACAGTGGAGCAATACACACACAAGCAGCTGACTCTTCATAGTTTCTACCTGAAGTGATAAGGCTAGGAAGACAGTATTATATATTTTATATGTATAAGTGATTTCATGCCGCACAACTTACAATCCTTGTCTGGCAAAGCCTCTGCTATCACTTGTATCTCTAGTATTGCACCTTTCCATATACATTCTGAAAATTGACAAGGAACACAGAGTTTTGCAGAAAGAACCTGCCTATAACACCTGACACTGTAGCATCTCATGAATCACAAACTGGAAGCATGAAGCCCTGTCTGGTTCAGACTTGCAGCATTCTGAGTTTCATTGTGCATCTGCCTGCGGCACCCTTGAGAACCTGAATGTTGGCCAGCTCACTGAGATTATTGGCGTCTCTAGGATTTTATTTACGTTTATTAAGAACAGCATTATTTATTAAAAAAACATATCCCTAAAACTGTTGCAAAGAGCTGCAAGGGCATATCTATATTTCTACTAATGAATGAAATGTGCTATATGGAGAGCAAATCAAGCAGTGGAAGGAGGGCAACTGTTTCAGTACCGAGGCATTACTGGTGATAAACAAATCATTGTAGGAATGTGTACCACATTACACTGATATAAGTGGCTCACATTTAGTTCCCCATTGGGGGATGCCATGAAACCCACTTATCCTTTATACCATGGACATGGAATAGCTTCAACTCAGCACAACAGACTAATTTCAAGATGGTGATGCTCTACAAGTCATACAGGACCTCCAAAACTACAGAGATTGACCAGGCCTGAGTTTCACAGCTGAAGGGACAATACTGACCATTCTCATTGGTTAGTTCTGGGAGGCCTTTCCAAGAAGATCTGCAGGACAAAAACCATAAAGCAATTAGAGAAGCTCAATAAATGCACATTTTGGGTAACATTGAGACAAATTCTGTGTAGAACCAGTACTTTCAATCTAATGAATATAAGAATCTTGGTATCATGGACAATTAACATAAAAGAATAACAAAAACTAAGAGGTATAAGTCTGAAAATAAATCCTGATCATTTTTGTGTTTCTCTGATTCCGATCCTTCAATGGTAAACATTTAAGGGCAACACATTTGCAAAGGATGTGTGTGCTTCATGCTACAACCTCACTATTCAAGTGATGTTATTAAAGCTCTTGAGGAAAAAAATATATATCCTACACATAGGGGTGCAGTACTCATAAGACAAATCACAATGTAAGTGACATGTAGGAAAGCAAAGTTATGGACTGAACATACAAGCTAACTTACTTTTCCATGTTAAGGTTTAAATGAATTGTTCAGTGTAAAAATAAAAACTAGGCAAAATAAAAAATGTTTCGAATATAGTTAGTTAGCCAAAAATGTAATGTATAAAGACTGGAGTGACTGGATATCTAACATAATAGCCAGAACACTACTTCCTGCTTTGCAGCTCTCTTGGTTTCCACTGATTGGTTACCAAGCAGTAACCAATCAGCGACTTGAGAGGGGGTCACATGAGTCATAACTGTTGCTTTTGAATCTGAGCTGAATGCTGAGGATCAATTGCAAACTCACTGAACAGTTATGTCCCATGTGGCCCCCCCTTCAAGTCGATGACCAACTCAGAGTTAGTAAGCTGAAAAGCAGGATGTAGTGTTCTATTATGTTAGACATCTGCACACTTCAGCCTTCAAAAATAAAATTTTTGTCTAACTATATTAGAAACATTTTTTTATTTTGCACAGCCTATCTATCTACCCAATTTTTATTTTTACACTGAACTGTTCCTTTAAAGTTCTATGTGAAATGCCTACCCTGCAGCTAAGTGTTTCCAGTAACGGTCAATCAAGAATTGCATCACACAGAATACATTTCATCATGTTTAGAAAGGTCTGTTTTCAGTATCAGTGATGCTTACAGATGGAATGATTGTGTAGCTGTACACATGTCATAAATAAAAATGCGGTGATTTCTAAGTGCTTACTTTTCCAAGTGTGTATAATGGCGAGACAAAACATTCTTCACCAAAACCACAGTTTTCTGGTATGATTCCCGATCCATCAGTTTTGCAAAATGTAACTTGGAACGTAGGAAATATCCTATGGGCCACAACCATTCCTAGGAATAAAAATAGTGTTTTCTTTAAACGTAAGCCTTCTAGAGACATATCCTCGAGAATTAAACCTTAAACGAAGATCTTTCTTACCGGCCCTTGGTGATAATTAAATCCCTTTGAAAGGTTGTAATTATCATTGTCCAAAGCATTGTCATACACTCCACAATAAACCATGTCACTGTAATACAAAAATATATGTGTTTTACACACAAAATCATCACCTGTCACTATATTATAGCAGCCTCAAGGATACTTCCAAGCTTACGTTAAATTCATTGCGTGCTTTTATGTATTTCTACTTTTTTAGTTTTGTATACTGATGGTGGAAACAAATTATAGGATTGGGCAGCATTCATAGTATGGATAGACATTTTTTATTATGTATTATTTTAATTTTGAAATGCTTCTGCCTTTTACTCAACAAATGCAACCTTCTTCCCTTCCCACCCCTTATTAGCATGTAGCACATTATATGGCCAAGAGTACTGGGACTTATTTCCTTCTAGAATTGCAAGTCAACAGAGTGGAATTTTAACCCTTTAAGTGCCAGAAGAATTTCACATTTTGGTTACGCGAAATGCCAGCCG
>CM044438.1:88597852-88725947 GCA_024363595.1 Xenopus borealis | reverse complement strand
TTCAAATTACTTTTCCACAGATAGTAGATTTAACGTTGGGTGGCACTTAAAGGGTTAAATCCTCTCTATGAGCAACATCAGCAAAGGAGCTATTTAGCAGGAGAATGGGTTTTTTATGGAAGTTCACACCAAAGTCAATTATTACCAACCCATACCTCCCAACATTTGCAAAATGGAAAGAGGGACAAAAAGATTTGCCGCATGGAGCCCCTTTTTTGTGGCCACACCCCCTAATTACCATGCCCATTTTACAAAATTTGCCAGGTTCTGAAAGTTTGAACACATTTCTGTAGTTTTTATGTTTTATTACAGTTTTACTAATGAAGATGAATTGCCCTTTAAGCTGTGAAACTTCTTCTCCCAAGGGACAAAACTGTTACAGGTTGGGTTCTGGGCTCTCTGCCAAGAGCCAAAAAAATTAGAAAACATTGTATCTCTTTAGGCTGTGCAGAGAAACAGGGACTTTCCCGTTCAGTGCAGAGAGATCGGAACTTTCCCCATTCAGTGCAGAGAGATCGGGACTTTCCAGTACTAACACGGGACAGTGGGTTGAGCTGTCAAAAGTGGGAGTGTCGCACTCAAAATGGGACACTTGGGAGGTATGCCAACCATTTAGCAATAGATGGGGAGGTTTAGAGGT
This sequence comes from Xenopus borealis, assembly GCA_024363595.1. Classification (NCBI taxonomy): domain Eukaryota; kingdom Metazoa; phylum Chordata; class Amphibia; order Anura; family Pipidae; genus Xenopus; species Xenopus borealis. The sequence continues at coordinate 88,725,307 of CM044438.1, read as the reverse complement.
AACTGATTTGGGGTTCTGGAGCACTGGAAACTGTATTTATGAATCAGGATTCACCATCTGGCAAGCAAACATGCCTTAACTTTACAGTTGCTTGGCTGCCTTGCAGACAGCCCTAACCTCAACACAACTAAACAACTATAGGAAGAACTGAAATGCTAATGTCAAGCCAGATTGGTCATACAACATCAGTGTTCAGCCTAATGCTCTTGTGGCCTTAAAAAAGTAAATCACAACAGCAATGTTCCTACATCTAATACAAAGCCCTCCCAGAAAAAAAGGCTGTTAAACAAGCATAGAGATGACCAAGTTCATATTAATACCCTTGGTTTTTGGCATTTGCCATTATAAATCATGAATCAATGAAATATAAAGCACAGAATGGAAAGAGTTAGTATTGTGAGAGAGAGAGAGAGAGAGAGAGAGAGAGAGAGAGAGAGAGAAGATATGCTTGTTTTGACACATCACTACAACTGCTCCATCTGTAGGAATTCTTTTTTTATAGTTACTCATTTGTTTTAATCCTCAAACTAAAGATAATTATATGACCCATGATAACTGCAAGCTATTAATGAAAGGTAGTTGCTATGGATTATCAGACCAGAAAAAAGCTTTAGCCTATAATATTTTTCTCAAAAATACATACTCTGGGTCCAAGGTCTTCATTCCCAGTGGCCCCATTAGTTTTTTCTCTGCTATCTCAAGAGCTTTCCAAGCATTCTTAGGAGTGAACAGTTCTGGGGCCTGAAACAAACAAACAAAGAAATACATTAAATGTGCACCGCAGCTTTCCCACTGTAGTTGAACTCCCACAACAGCTTATGGTTGGTTCAGACTCTATATAATTGCCATTCTGTATAATATTTTAAATGTTATAGAGCATTTCTCATATAATTAAACGTTGTATTTAACAAAATGTTCAGTCTCAATTCAAATATAAAAAACGGTAATGGGCAAGTCATTAGAGAAGCTCCTTATGCATCTAATAAATATAGGGGACATCTATAAGGGGGCCCTTTTTAGACGTGGAATAACAAATGCAAACATCCAAATTAGTTCTTGAATGTTGCAGCACATTTTTCAGCTTTTCTGATACTAATCTTGGTTTGTCACAAAACGTTTACATAAATAAAGATCCTTCTTTTTGCTATCTGTTGTGAATTGATGCTTTCCGATGGATTTTGATCATTACCAATAATATTCCGCAACATCAAACCAGTACTTATTCAGTATTCTCTTTTAGATTCCTAATCCTTTCACCTGTGTATTTTGCAATGCATTTATGTAAAAAAACAAACAAAAAAAAACAGATTGTATAAACTGACAAATAATTGGATTCCTGTGCCTACACTACAGCATTTGTACCTTATACTCCAATATTCTTATAGAGACTCACCACAACCATGGCCACAGGGAAATTTGGTCTGAGCTGATAATCGCACCAGGGGCTGGAAGCTCCAAAGCTGTCTTTGTAGATACCACGCTTATGGATGAGGTCTGGGCGCTGCTCGTTGGGATCAGAAATATCTTCAGATACAAAGAACTTCTTCTCAAAATTATCTTTGATGCGTTGGTTCCACTCAGAGAAAGTCATTGTCACTTCTCTGCCTAAAGAGGAAAAGATCAAAACTTTTTGGAATGTAACGCAATAAAAAAAGTATTCCACGATATAAAAGCGATACATCAAGAAGTTCTGTCAAACTGATATCATGGCTGAGAACAACTATACATGATATCTAATATAAGTAATTATGAGTAAAGTCCAGTTGTTTTAGAATTACTTATATTAGATATACCATGACCTGGATGAATGAAAATCTTCATAGTCATACAACTATACATGATGTACATTCAAGTATCCAGGTTTAGGTTTGAATGGTTCCTATCTACTCACACATAACTTGTGACCAATTAAAGGTGTCCATACATGGGTCCTTTAGACTGATTCAGTAGTTATCCCAATTTGATTTTCCTTTTGGATCACAGACTGCATCTGCCAATTTATGTGGCTCATGTTCTTATGATTGGTTTAAGCCCTATACCACCCATTGAAGGTAACCTTGTGAAACTAGCAGATCTTATATTCTATGTCCAACTTTACTATATGAGGTTTTTCATCAAATTTAGATTTTTTTCCATGAATCTAAAAATGTGTGTTTTTTCTATATTTCTTAAAAGCTCTAAAAATCCTAAGTATAAAAACCACAAATAGCTCTAATGCAAAAATTAGCCAAGTAAAGGTTGGAGGTTCTATAGAAGTCAATAGGAGTTGCTCTGATCTTATTGGACCACTTTTAATCAATTTGGATTTCTAGAGGTTTTTTTTTTATTTTTTTGCTAGGAATTGCCTGAAAAACTTCAATTCATATTTTTTTCAAAGCAATGTTAAGTGCGTTTTTTCACTTGTACTTTTTATATTCAGATCTTATAAATTTCATGACTTTCGTGGTTTTAGAGTTTGTGAGTTTAGTTGTGGTTTCAAAAACCTATAAAAATAAAAAAATCTGAACTTTAATACATAGGCATCCATGTGTTTCTGACTATATAGTGAATATTGTGAGAGATACTATATTTATGTTCTGTTTTATTATTTTCCTCAAACATCTTTTTTGTTGAAAGATATTAGAATAAAGCAAAGCTTTATTTACATTTACAAGTGTAGACCATAAAGATATTGTAAAAATTCTGTTGTTTTGCACACACCTTTGCCAGACACTCACCGTCCCTTTGCACAGTTACTCCTTTGTATGGATACAGCTTCTTTTCACTCAGATCCTTAAGCCAGCGCACAGTGGATTTACAAAGTCCAACAATTTCCACAGCAGAGCCATCTCTAAAGGAGTAAATGAAAATACAACTCGGTGAGACAATATCACCTGGTATAAGTGAGATGTGGAGCAGAGCAGAAAAAAAAGAGAGCACCTGATAAACTATGGTAAGGCACTGCCACCTGTTGATTACATATACTTGATCATGATATTTAGATGCCATAAAGACATTTAACTGCATTTGTATTTAAGTCAACAAAGTGGTTAAGTAAACACAGGGGAAAGGAAAATATTAAACCATTCTGAAATCATATTATTCCTAAGAACAGATCTGGAAAGCCAGGAGTAGATATACCTTGTTGGAGAATAAAACGAATACAAGTTCAGTAACTAAGGGTCACAGATACCCCACATCAGTGCACTGCAATCATAATATTTTGGTGCCATGTTTGTTTATATGCCCATAGATATGTGTATACCTGAATTAATGCTCTATGGATAAACATTTATACTTGGGTAAGAACTGTGATTGCATGATGCATGACTTGATTTCATGCAAGTGAAGGACATATTTGCTTTTGCAGGTGAGCACATTTTTATTATTATTACAGGTATGCAATCCGTTCTCTGTACAGTAGCATGTATAAAACAGTAGCATGTACTTGATTCCAGCTAAGATATAATGAATTTTTATTGGAAGCAAAACAATGGGTTTAATTAATATTTAAATGATTTTTAGTAGGACTCCAGGTCCAAGTGCTAACATATTTTGTAGCACTGAACAATAGATGAGTGTATTCACTGATCTACATACAGATCTGTTCAACAGAGCTTACAATCTACATTTCTGAATTACCTTGGAGTTGCTGGGATTCCTTTATTTCGGGCTTTCTCACTCTCCCCCATTTTGTCCATCCATGTCCCACAATTTAATCGATTTCCTCCAAATACAAAACCAGTTTCTGTATCTACTCCAGCAACAATATTAAAGCCTGAAACAAAATGAACAGAAGTTAGCATTTAGATTTTACAATCTAAATAACATACTTTTGGTTTAAATAAGAAAACAATGTTTATTTTACATATCCACCACAGTTAAAAAGGTTTATTGGTGGAGCCTGTCTTTATAAACAAATGTTTGAATAAATGGATGCAGTTGGATCACTGTTTGCATAATTTAGTATGCAACAATGAGGGAATTTGTAGCAATAAAAAAATCTAGAACAAAAATGATGATGCCACCCAAAAACATTTTTGTTGCAATAGTGAATAAATCAGAAATTACAATTATGGAGGAATACCTGACTTTCTCCAAATATGCAATCTCATTGTTCAAAGCAGCAGTCATTGTGCTGACATAGTGTGCATACAAAATGTATTGCAAGGGGTGAGAAGTTATATGCAGTCATGCCACACTCACCTTCATCTCTCATGTTTCTATCTATCTGTGGGCCAGCATTCCTCTCCCGGAAATGGATTCCTAAGGCATGGCGCTGCAAAGCCTCCTGGATAACTTCATACAATGGCTGATCCTATAAAAAAATATGTTATTCCAGCTGCCACCTTCACCCTACTTGACAGCAGCCACAAAAAAAAAAAACTTATGCCCCTGCCCTCAGTAAAGTATTACCCCATGAACCTCAGTCTGAGCCATAGATGTCAGGAATGTGAGAAATCAGACATTGTGGGAAAGCAGGGGTAACAATCTAAAAAGTGTTACCTAATTCAGGGATGTACAACCTATTACCTTCCAGCTGTGGTTGAGCTACAGCTTTCAACATCCCCTGAAATGGTCTCCTGATGTTGCTCTCCACACCTTTTATCTGGAGCTCAGTGCAGATAGCAGCAGACATGTCTAGCCACATGTCAGATTTAAAAATTAAAAATAATTTTGAGTGCAGAATTCTGCTGGAGCAGTACTATTAACGGATGCATTTAAAAAAATAACATGTTTTTCCATAACAGAATCGCTTTAATATGCAGCATTATCCAACCCAGGTTATTCCTGTGCAAACATTTGCTTACCGCTTGTCCAGCTGGCTGTGCAGAACAATCATCTGTGGGGTACATCCTGGAGACAGGACACTGTAAAATTGCTGTGCCATTTGGAACAATGGAGCAGTAATCCTGTATACATTGCAACCACCACCACACAGCATCACGACAGTTGTATCTAGCATATGTTCCCTGGCCCAAAAGGTTAGGAATCAGCCCATGTCTCAGAGTTCCTGCAAATGCCAGGATAATGTTCCTGAAGAGCCAAATTAAAGAAAAACAAAACATGATACCAAACACACAAATCTTATATGAAAACATACATAGGAAGACAAACCCTGTTTTACTGAAACTTCTAAAGGATTTCAAACAAGTCTACTGAGGAATACTGCCCCCATAGCCTGTTCAATGTTTATAGTATTATATCAAATAAATATACAGTGAACCCTCAATCTTACATCCCCTAAATTTTTTTCTTGCGTTTTACACCATATAATACATACTGCATTGCCTGATTTTGCATTTTCAAGGATTTTACAACAATTTCTCCTAGTCCCCTGAAAAATGTTCTTCTGTATAAGAAAAAGGCACAAGACAGTCGGGCTATAACTTTGAGAAGAACACAAAACAAACTATCATTAACATAAAAAGTTGAAAACATCTATTTATGAACATATAATAGTGTAACTTAGAAAGAAGGACTTTTTCATGAGGGCCATGGCTGACATGATGCAAGTTGTGAAACACGCCTCAGGCAGCAAAGAGCCGCTCCTGGTAACTTTAAGAGACGAAATTCAGATTTTTAAAAAGGAGCAATTACACTCCCTGCACTAGCGATGTGGTACATGGAGAGGCGGCATCGGAAAGTCTGCCTCAGATGGCCAGGGGTGGCAAATTGCCCCTGGCAATGATTTGGTATATTAAATCAGATATTGCATCTTGACTGACTGATAAAAAACATTGGGCCGTTTCACTATACTGTATATTACATAGTCAATGATAGTGATGCTACTCTCATCAGTGGTACCCATGAGTAATTGCAGTTGTTGGTATGGCAAAAGTATGGCAGAACCACGCTGGAGTGTTCAAAATAATAGATAATACAATTATCTGTTTAAACTCTCCAATTCTGCTTCTGGTCATTTCTGCATAAAGAAAAAATAGCACTTAGGCTGGGTCAATGCAGTGCATGGAATGGCAGTATGATAATAAAGTTCAAACCGGACATGTTCCAGCTTATATTAACTATTACTTATATTTTGTGTTAAATGCTATAGCCTTGCAGTGTAGTTATGTGTGTGCCTAGTTTTGGCAACTACTGAGGGCAAGCACAGATTGTCAAATGTATATAAAAGATTACTTATAAATTATAATAGGTTTATAACTGGGGATATACAACCGTCATGCACAAAATTAATTATAATAACTTGAGCTACTGGTTCTTACAGTGTAGATCAGATCAGATGGCATTCATCGGGACCTAAGTAAATGTTATTAAAGGGGATCTATCATGAAACTGAAAAATTAAATATAAGCATAGTGATACTGAAAGTTTATCTTCACTATTCCTCTCTCAGCATCTGTTTCTCTTCATTATGTCTTCATACAGGAGTTGGGTGACAGATGAATGATCCAATATATCTTATAGGATCTTTCCTAACAGATGCATTAGAGCTCACTCAAATAACTGCCTTTTGCACAAATTCTGCATGTAGAGAGACAATTTGAATAAAGTGAGCTCTAATACATCTTCTAGGCAAAAGGATCTAACTGTCAATTAATATCTGACACCCAACTGAATGAAGAGAAACAGATGCTGAGAGAGGAATACTGAATATAAACTTGATTTCAGAAATGCTACAGAATTTTTAATTGCTTATATTTGGGAAACTTCTTATTTCAGTATGCTGAAGCGTATATAAAAATTTTCATTTTTGTGATGGTTCCACTTTAAGCTAAAGAGTGAAATGCTAACTTAACAGACTGTTTTGTAAATGATTTTGATCTACAAAGTGCATGAGAAACCAGTATTAAATAATGTAAATCTGTGATAATGTGCATCTTACCTGGCTTCAAGGTAGCGTCCAGAGATTAGCAACAATCCTCTGAGAGATATGAATGTATCCCTTCCCCAGCATCGGAAAATTCCAGAAGAGAAATGAGGAAGACCTGAAAAAGGACATTCATAGATGTATTTACGCTAGATATGCAATGAAAGGTGCCTTGTTCAATAATTCAAACAAAGATTGCCTGGGTGCAGTGCACAAAATTTTGGAATTAATTATCCTGTCATAGGTATTTAATGCATTTTTTATTATTTGTTGTTACTTTGAGAAAGGCCTCATATATATATATATATATATATATATATATATATAAATAAAGCAAGAAAATTGAGGTGCACACTGGGAGCCCTTTTGCATCATTGAAAAAATTGATTTCTTTATTTAATCCATTAAAAACAGGTCAATGTTTCGGTCCGGGTGCTTGCTTGCTCTCCCAACCCCCTTTTAATGAAGTCTTTGGAAGAGATCATGCTAAATAAAGAGAAAAGCAGGTATGGTCTTTCTCCCCCCAAAGATAATACTTTTTTCACTAAGGATAGGACTGACGCATGGACACTGCCTTGACGGGGCGCGTCAGCTTATGCATATTTTGTACAAACTTTGTAACTAAAAGTGTCTTTTTTGTTAGTTGCAGTTCAGTTGTGCAAATTCTCACTTAGGGGTTAAAGGTTGGAGTGCTGGGGAATTTTCTTGTTTTTTGTATATCAAGCCAGCCCACGTGCACCCAATTGCTAAGGGATTGAGCTGCATTACCTTGTTTAAGTATTACTATATATATACACACACACATACATATTATATATATATATATATATATATATATATATATATATACACACACACACACATATATATATATATGTATATACACACATAAAAAATTTTGTATATAAAGAATGTCCCCCCTTGACCTGTTTTTTTCCAAAACTCATTTACACACCCTTCCTAAAGCACAAAAGTCTGGATAGAAGACACAGTTCATTATTACCAGCTGCTAAAGAGGGACAGCACTGCTCCTTTTCCTGTGTGATGCTGTTAAGGCGATATGGGACATCTTGCAGAGAGGGTGATAGCACAGGTAAGGAAGGGAACCTTCCCACTCCACACATCTGCACAGATCCAAGGGCCAAGTGTTTAATGAGGGTGGATCCATTCTGAATAAAGCTGCAAAAGAACACCATTCAAACTTTCAGTTGATTTGCATAAAAAAACAACTGATAATATTAGAGAATAACTAATAACTAGGCAAATTAAAATAGGAGCTAATATGTACTGTACTGTATACTTATAACAAACATATTACACCAGTGTGTAAATAACTATTTTTGGTTGTGCCTTGGTGAAATAACTTTATAACTTGTCATCTCAAAGAAAAACTAGCAAATAAACACCTTTTAAATCATCAATATGTCGAGCAACGTTTTTTACTCAATTAAAATGTATACAAAAAAAATGTATAAACTTTGAATGTATCTGTAAATGAACTGTGCAGGTGATGTACGAGTGTGGTGAACAAAGCAAATCATATATACCTGGACATCTGTTTCCATGCAGCGTCTAGCAGTGTTGTATATGCACCCACCAGGATGGCATCAAAATAACATGGAATGAGATAACGTGGGATCTGCTTCAAATAGGAGAACACAGCCTGAAACCATTTACCAACCTGTAAGAAAAGTATGTTTACATTAAATGTTAATGCCATTGGAAGAGCACTAAAGCCTCAAATCACAATTAACACAATATATAACGTGCAAAGTGTGACAAGTGTTTGGACATTCATGGTTGTAGTCTATGCGTTTCATCATCATCATCTGTTCCTTCGATTCCCAGTGGAGTACAGAGCATCCGTGAAGACTCTCCATTCAGATCTATTTGTTGCTATTCTCTTGATCGCCTATTATCATTTCTTCTTGAACTGATCTCCATGTTTTTCGAGGCCGTTCCATTCTTCTTGATCCCTTTGGATTCCATTTTAGGGCTCTACTTTCTATAGATTCCTCTACCTTCCTGAGTGTGTGCCCTATCCAACCCCACTTCCTTTTCCCTAACTGAATTTCTATTGGTAGCTGGTTAGTGTTTTTCCACAGTTCTTCATTTGTCACTTTCTCCGGTCATTTTATATTCATAAGTCTCTGTAGGCACCTGTTTACAAAGATCTGGATTTTTGTGGTAATAGGTTGTGTGACCTTCCAAGTTTCACTTGCATATAAAAGGACTGCTTTCACATTAGTATTAAAAATGTAATGTAATGTAATGTTTTTATTTCTCCATATAACGTACAACTGGATAAATGCTCTGTCTGCTTTCTTTATTCGATTGTTTGCGTCATCTTCTGCACCGCCATCTCTGGCAACAACACTTCTCAAGTAGGTAAATGACTCCACCAGTTCTATTTCATAGTTGCTAATATTCAATCTATCTGTAGCAGTATTGTTTATCCTCGTTTCTTTTGTTTTGTTGGCATTGATACGTAGCCCTGCATTTTCTGCTTCGTTTTGTAACCTTTCCAGTTTTTCTTTCATTTCTATATACCTTTGAGACAATAAACATGTCATCAGCAAATTCTAGATCTACCAGTGTTTCTATCATGCTCCATTGTATTCCTCTTTTCTGTTCCCTTAGAACTCTTCTCATTACGCTGTCCAATACCAACAGAAATATTGTAGGAGACAGGACGAATCCTTCTTTCACCCCTTGTGTTACTTTTATAAGCTTAGACAGTTAGAAAACATGCTCTACTCTCAGCCTATGACTGAGTGTCCTTCTTTTAGGCAGGAATCAAATAAGGCTTTGCTAATCAGGGCTAAGCACAGACCACACAGCCTGAAGAAAAGTACATTTCCCACTTCTACCAACACACCACAGAGCAGAAAACACACTCTTTATGGAAAAAGTGTTATTTTTGTATTTTGATATATACCCTTTTATTGTACAGCTCTGCAGAAAATGTTGGCGCTTTATAGTTATGTAATGATAATAGTGATAACAATGTGTGTCAACATCATTTTATTATTTTAAGGTAAGCTTTTTTTTTTTTTTTTTTTTTTAAATGTTCAAAAGATTTTACACTCATAAATAGGATAATCATCACAGACTTGGCAAATATAATAACTCTATTTTCAGTAATTGGAAAAGTATTGTGTGGGAAGGAAAGGCTGCCTCCTAGGTGCTTACTCACTTCTGTGCATGGCCCTCCACGTGCAATTAGACGGTTACTGACATAATCAATCATCCAATCCCCACACCTCAGATTGTCACAGAAGGGATGTCCAAGATCATTCTTTGGTCTGATGTCCACCATCACAGATATTAAACCTGGCAGTGGAAAAATATTATAATGGTCATTGAGGATTGCATATCAAATAAGATCCACTGGAGAGTTAAGTCAATGCAATTAAGTTTTACATTTATTTGTAGATGTAGAAAGCACTAGATGTTTTGGATCACATGGATCTTTCTTCTGGTGCAACTTTTTAATCCGAAACATGTAGTGCTTTCTACATCTACAAATAAAAGTAAAACTTAATTGCACTGACTTAACTCTCCAGCGGATCTTATTTGATATATGTTACTGACATTGGAGGTGGCCACTGTCTGGAAGAGGTAAATACTCAAAAACGTGCAGCATGTAACGTTATTGAGGATTGGTAAAGGTCTGTGGATCCATGAGCAAATTTGGGTGCAGCAGCAGAATTATGCAACTCGTGACCATTTTCAAAACAGTGAACAGAGAAGAAGAACTCAGTGTTTAATTTCACTTGTGAAGATGTGCTGAAAACTGCACACCTTCAATAGAACACTTTCATTATAGACAGTATTTACAGGTTATAGTTGCGGTTAACCTGTAAGACAACCAACAGAAATGTCTCTGTTGACCTACCAGGACTGCAGGATTGCCTGTCCAAACAGAAACTTGGCTTGCTATACATGGCCAGATGGTTGGGCAGTATGATTGAAATCAACCAAACTACCCCACCAATCCTAAGCATGTATGGCCACCTTTACTCAGAACCCCATATGGCCACCTTTACTCAGAACCCCATATTACCACCCTAACACCAAGAACAGAGATCACTGAATTGAAGGGGTTGTTCACCTTCCAAACACTTTTTTTCAGTTCAGTTGCTTTCAGATTGTTCACCATAAACAAGTGCTTTCCATCTTTTATTTTTTACTGTTTTCATAGAATGTAAGTTTAAAGTTAAATTTTCCTGTCTCTAGTGTTTCAGTTTGGTGGTTCAGTGATCCATTCTGCACCTCATACCTTGTAGACCTGCATACTTCAGAGGTGTCCATTTTGGGATATTGTAGCAGCCACCCCCATCTTCCTGTTCCTCTGCATCACAGCGGTACAGTACTTGATTCAGATCAGCCAGAGACAGATTTGCAGCAATACTGAGAGGAAAGAGGACAATACACCCATATCAAATGCATGTTTGAATCGTGATAACAAGGTACGTATATATGGGCCCTCTAGGAATGGGCCCAATGTTTAACATTGGGTGCCTGCTGTTAATCTGTTGTATTTAGCTCATCTGATAATGCTGCACCATGTATGTTCACTTTGTTTGCTTGTATTATTACTGTATGTATGTTGCAGCTGGTTGTACATGTAAATATCACTGCTTTGTACATGGTAATCTATCATATATTTTGCATACAACTGTTGATGAAGAATTCTGATTTGTTGTGTGAACATAAAAGACATAGTTCCTGTGGTTGCTGTTGCCTGGAAATAACGTATTGATGAACAAGCTGATGCTATTCGATACTATGCTGGACAAATCAAAATGAATCCAAATGAAAGCCTTTAATCAGCCAAAATTCATTACTCACGATGCAAAGGGCACCTTCAGGATGGGATGAGCTTGGTCATCTGGCACACTTCCAGAAGTGAAATGTGGTGTAAACTGAATCAGGTGACTATGCAGGATACCCACTGATTCTTGGGCTTTAGGGTCCAAACTTACTCTAGAAATAATGGTATAAGGATTAATATGATTATTTTCAGACTGAAAAGATTTACATGAGAAACAATTTCATACGATGTAATTTAAATAACCATACCCTACTTCTGCTAAAAATCATTAAAATGAACCCAATAGAGTTAGAGTTGTTTTGCCAATATAGAATCATGCAACTTAGTTGTGATCAAGTACAAGGTATTTTTATGACAGAAAAATAGAATTCTAATATAAGTATTATTTGTTAAAAAAGTTACTCTATGGGAGACAGCCTTCCCGTGATTCAGAGCTTTCTGGATAAAGGGTTGTCATGGGCTTATGCCTTGGAATTATATTTTGTTTTAAAGTGGCTGACCTTTGAACTTTTATTCACCTGGCAGACTTACTGGATTTGTGCAGCCTGCAGTACACCACCTTAGTAAAATCCTACCAGACATGTGTGTCTTAATTGGCTAAATGCAGATTAAAATTGCTTAAAGGGAATCAGTGATTTTTATGGTGTCATTTTTATTTCTAAATTATGCTGTTTACACTGCAAATAATTCACTATAAAATATGAAATTTAATTCTGAACCAGCAAGGGCACTTTTTTAATTGTAATATTGGTGTGTAGGCAGCCATTTCAGGTCATTTGGTCTAGTCATGTGCTTTCAGAAAGGGCCAGCCCTTTAGGATGGAACTGCTTTCTGGCAAGCTGTTGTTTCTCCTACTCAATGTAACTGTATGGGGCACATTTACTAAGGGTTGAAGTGAAAATCCGAATTTAAAAAATTTGATTTTCGAAGTAATTTTTGGCTACTTCGACCATCGAATAGCTCAAAATTCGATTTGAATTGAAAAAATTTCTATTGTACTGTCTCTTTAAAAATATTTGAATTCGACACTTCACCACCGTAAAGCTGCCGAATTGCTATTTTAGCCTATGGGGGCTCCTAGAACCTTTACAGAGATTTTTTTCAAAATTTTAGAAATTCGAAGGATTTCTGTTCGAATCGAATGATGCATTCAAACAATTCGATTGATTTTAATTCGATCGAAAATGGACCTATTCAATCCATTTATAATTGAAAATAGCCTTAAAGTGATACTGACACTAAAAAAAGAATTTTAACATATGAACATTAAATGTTACCTATAGGTCATGTTTATAATTTTTCGCTGAGAGGTTTGTTTTTGTATATAATTGTTAGTTGAAGTAATTAAGCCTGATTCTCTGACACTCTGACTTTGCCAACCTGACAATCCCATCTCAGTCTGTTAGTTACAGTTTCTAATGCGAACGGACTCCTGCTGCACAAATATGGCAGCCCCCTCATACAGGAACATGGGGGATCAGACAGGTAATGTAAAAGCATCATGCAAATAATTTATGGCAAAGTTAGAAGTAGCTTTCAAAGCCAATATTATAATAGATGTAAAAAAAGAGTTTAATTTCAGGTGTCAGTATCTCTTTAAAAAAATTTGATGGTCGAATTTCAATTTTTTTTAAATTCGACCCTTATTAAATCTGGCCCATGTGTCCTAGTGGGACTTGGATTTTACTATTGAGTGCTGTTCTTCTTATATCTAACAGGGAGCTGCTATCTGGTTACCTTCCCACTGTTCTGCTGATGGGCTACTGGGAACGGGGGTAGGGAAGGGGTATCATATCACTCCAACTTGCAGTACAGCAGTAAAGATTACTGAGGTTTATAAGAGCACAAGTCACATGACTGTGATGTAGTGATTATGTTAAAAAAGGCTTTAGTTCCTCACATTTTTATGCAATCTTTTTGTTCAACCCTCTGAATTAAAGCTGAAAGAAAGTCTGCAGTTCAACTGTACCTGAGTTGTTTCATTTAAAACTCATTCAGAACCCAAATTAGAAAAAAAAAGTTGTCTGTCCAAATATTTATGGACATAATACAAAAACAGTATGATGCTAATGTCAATCATATAAGTATGCATGCATACAGCTTGTGGCTTAACACACATTTCGGATGCCAGTGCATCGCTTCTTGTATTAAATGATTACCAACATTAACCTCAAAAAAAAAAAAGGGAATCAGTACCTGAAGATAATCACACTTCCAGGGGTCAAATTCTCAAAATCTATTTCCTGAACAAATTCATTTGGTCCTTTTGATGTGACGCCAACTTGTTTTACAATCTTGCTCTCTTTCAGCTGTAATGAAAAGCCATTCACTGCTCAGTGTAAAGACCCTTGTGCAGTTTACAATGTGCAAAATGCAGAGATAAATTACCTGGATGTGCTCCCTTATCTCCACTGTATATTGGGGCAGGCCATTAATGAACTTGTCATCTTGTGAATATGGCTCAGCTTTCCTCTCAATTGTTCTTGCTTCTAATATCACTTCCTCAATTTTTCCTGCAAAAAGCAAATGACTAAAATATATTGTATAATCATGATAAAACAGAAATATTTCCCTTTGTTTCAAATTCACGTAACTAAATTAAATACAGAAATTTTTTAATTATATATGCAGCACTAGTACATCCTAATAACTCTCTCAAACAATACTTCATTCTTCTCTAACCTCATTTATCTCTCCTCATACAGTGTATGTATCCCAATATCTGTCGCTATCCTGCTTCTGAACATTTGACCCTACTGTTTCTATCAAGATTCTCTACCTTTACTTACCTGTCCCTATAAAGTGGCTGCACCCTAACCTCCACTCTCCTTGTCCAACTATCTTAAACCCCATGTCTCTATCCAGCTTTTCAAACCTACCCCATAGAATCTTTTCAGCTTTTCTACCTTTAACCCCTTTGCTGTAATTCAAATTATGCACCGTAACCCCCTTTTTCTCAACCCATCTTCTCTACCCTCTTCTTTATCCTACTTTAACCCTTTTCTACACTGAATGTATTTCTGTCCCTTTCTAGATTCTCTGTCCCCCAACTGTTTCTTTCAAGCTTCTACTGCTTCATTATTGCGCACCCTTTCTTGCAGTTCTAGCTCCTCCAATACTAGTATTAATTTTCCATATATAACAATCATTATCGATATGTTCCAGTATCATTTGTTACGAAGGAGCAGAAAGCATATTGCAAAAAAATTTGTTTAATGACTACTGATCTCAAATGGTTGCATAATTATTTAGAAAAAGTATTAGTTAATTGTGGGAAGAAAAGAAACAAAATACTGATCATGAGGATAAACAATTGACAAGATAGAATTTTTATCTGGAGATACTATACTGTCATTAGGGAGCTTAAAAGCAGTACCTGGGATACACATCTGTGGGACTTCCTTGCTATAGACACAGACTTTAGGGTCTCTAAAGGCTGTTCTGGACACTGCCACCACAGACTGGTGTGTATGTGGACAATGACGTGTTACAGCTACTATATCCTCATCCACCTGATCCACATATACCTAGAAGAGGGCAAAGAGAAGGGAAAGTAAAAGGGCATAGCCTAAGATGGGGGGGGGGGGGGGGGAGTGAAAAACATATCAGACAAGTGGGAAATGGCCTGGAGTGATGATAGCATGCAGTTAGAAAAGAAAAGTGAGAAACAAATACTACTTAAAGAATCAGGAAAGTAATTTTATACTTGGGGTGCCAAACATCAGGCTGATTGTATTTACTTACCTGCACCGGACTAGGGTTCTTCCAGTGAGCACCATGGAGTAATCATCTTCCTGCTTCTTCTGTCTTCAAATTTCCCTTGGCAGACATGTGCAGTAGAAAGAAATAGCCATCTTATTCATTTAAGTTCAGCCTTTCACTCTACTGCACATGTGCAGCTGTGAGCTGAAAGAAGAAGCAAGAGGAGGATTCCTGGTGTTCACTGGAAGAACCCTGGGAATGGTGCCATTTTCTGCCAAATTTCTGGAACCCCCAAGCAGAGTCCTGCAGCGAGTTGGGTTCCTGTGGGTAACCTCCAGAATGAGGGTTGGATTTTCAGGTGCGGGTATAGATGCGGTTCTGCAGGTTGCGGGTCTCATCTAAATTTCTTATCTTATGATTTATTGACTATATTTTACTCAGGTAGCGGATCAAAGTGGGTAAATATGTGGGTTGCGGTTCAGGTCGTGGGCTGCAGGTTTGGGTCTTAGAAATTGGTTCCGCGTAGGACTCTACCCCCAAGTATAAAATGACTTTCCGTCTCCTTTAATACAGAAATCAACCTTCTGTCAAACAGCTAGAAGCTGAGAGTTCAATAAAGGCACCAGGGACCACTCTAATTTTAAATATTTAGTAAGGGTTAGCAAATCACCAGCTGCACTATGTGTGCAAAAGAAATGTTTCATAATAACTACTACTTCCAAGAATGATTAAAGCAAGTCTGGGCTCTTCTGCCACATCTCTGCTGCATCAAATCATACATTGTTTTGTGGAGGCACTAAAAGCCACTGACACAAAAGCTGTACCTATATATTACTCTATCTATCCATCTATATATTAATCTATCTATCATATACCTTCTATCTATGTATCTATCTATTAGTTTATCATCTATCCATCTATAGATCTATCTAGCTATATATTAATCCATCTATCATCTATCTATATATTAATACATCAATCTATCTATCATCTCTTTATTTATTTATACAATTCCACAGGTACAAAAAAGCTTTGGAGAGAGAAATACAGGATAATACTGTACATTCAGATACCTTTCAACAATACTGAGCCTTAAGATAAGAAAACTCGGACGATTTAGCATCAGCACGGATGAAAAAAAGACATCCAAAAATACTTTGCCATTATGATTTCCGTGATGATAAAATATTGGATCAGCATTTTTTCACAATTACACATTTCAAATGTGTTACCTTTGGTGAATACTGTGGGTCATAATGGCAAACTATCTTCAGGAACTGACATTTTTTTCTGATTTACTCAAAGAAGATCCTCTAAGGCTCAGTCTTACTTAGGTTTTGGAAAAATGTTATCAAAAAGAGATATACAATGAGAGAATGCATGAACAGGAAATAGAGTGCAAGCAAACAGCTCAATATAGCTTACTTGCAGAAATCCACGTGCTGCTAACTCCTGGTGAAGCTTGTTCACTGCTTTCTTTCCAGCAATGATTCCACTTTGACTATTCACATCTCTGGTGCTGGGAGTGTTCAACTTTGGGTTCCATTTTGTGTAAAACCTTTCCTCAGATACTACAGAGATCTGGCATAGGGAACACGAATATTCTCACAAACATTTCTAACCAAATTGGTATCTATATATATATATTGTAATGCAACAGTGAAGGTATCAATGTGCTGAAATAGTGAAGTCGATTTAGATCTAAATGATGTATGACTCCTCAAAGCAGTTCAATACACTCTGTCTAACAGAAACCGGTATATGTTTTGATAAATATGTGAAATTGTTAACATAAACAGAAATATTAATGACAATAAAGAAAGATGAAAAAGGTTAGGGACCCCTGCACAAACACTCTCTCTCGTATAGATATGGGACCTGTTATCCAGAATGCTTGGGACCTGAGGTTTTCAGGGTAATGGATCTGTCTATAATTTAGATTGCCATACCTTAAGTCTACTAGAAAATCATGTAAACATTAAATAAACCCAATAGGCTGGGTTTGCCTCCAATAAGGATTAATTATATCTTAGTTTTAGAGATGCACCGAATCCACAATTTTGGATTCGGCCGAACCCATGAATCCTTCTCGAAAGATTCAGCAGAATACTGATTCGAATCCAAACCCTAATTTACATATGCAAATTATGGGTGGGAAGGGGAAAACATTTTTTACTTCCTTGTTTTGTGCCAAAAAGTCACGTGATTTCCCTCCCTGGCCCTAATTAGCATATGCAAATTAAGATTCAGATTTGGTTCGGCCAGGCAGAAAAATTCGGCTGAATCCTGCAGAAAAAGGCTGAATCCCGGAGCGAATCCTGGATTCGGTGCATCCCTATTTAGTTTGGATCAAGTACAAGGTACTGTTTTATTATTACAGAGAAAAAGGAAATCATTTTTAAAGATTTGGCTTATTTGATTATAATGGAGTCCATGGGAGACAGCCTTTTCTGTTTTTGTATACTGACTGGTTAGCACCCGCTATCAATATATAGGTGAGTTGAGTGCCGGTTACCACTGTTTTATATATATATATATATATATATATATATATATATATTATATATACAGTGAATATGGGGAAATCAGATAAATATAAAGTGCAACAGACCTGATGGGGTACCAATTCATCGTAACCACGGGTGCTCCCTGTAGCACAGCAAGCCATTGAAACAATGGCCGAACTAGGCAGTGAATCGTAGGCAGATCGATGCTGAGTGGAAAAAATTAGGGAAAGAATTATGATGGTCAATGCAAACTGAATCAGAGGTTATGAGCTTCAAAGAGACTTACCTCAATAGGGCTTTCATTGTCATGTGTTACATCCATAAAAAGCGCATGAGCGATACTAGGAACCAGTGGCCTAAGAGAGGGCTGCACAAATGATCCTACAGGCTCTCCACCAAAGCGATACACCAGTCGGCCTTCTTCATGGCTATTATATGCGCTCATGGCCTCTGTGGCAAAAAACTAGTCATTACAGCTGGTCACTGAAGATTTCAGAATAAAAATTATAAAAAAAAAAAAAATGTGCAGGATGTATAGAACTTAATCAGGAGATAATGCAATGAAACAATAACACATTCCATATGGCAGTGATTACCTTTGCAAGATGTAAATTGTTTATCATACCATAATTTCATAGCCAGACTCTCTTTGGGCCCATGTGTTTGGGCTTTGGTATCATTGCACTGCTGACTACCTTAAAGACACTGATCACATTTAAGTTAACTTTGAGTCTGTTATAAAATTACTAATTTTAAGTGAATTGTGATAAGTGAATTGGTCATTTTTTTTTTTATTTCTCTATTTGTCATTTTCTTCTTTCTTTTAAATCTACAAAACAAATGCTCTGTAAAGCTACAAATGTATTTTATTGCTACTTTTTAATTAATTTTATTCAGACCCTCTCATATTGATATTCAAGTTCCTTATTCAAATCAGTTCATCAGATTGCTAAATTTGATTAAACCAAAGAGCTAAATAACTAAAAAAAACGAAAACCAATTGCAAATTGTCTACCAATATCACTCTCTACATCTCACTAAATGTTAACTAAAAGGTGAACAAACCCTTCAACAGAATTTTGTATCTTGGTATGATGACAGATCATTTTTAACTGTGACAATGGTGCCAAAATGTTATCTGTGTATGGTTTGCAGCAACAATGTGTCAATTTTGGTATGAAAAAAACAATTGATAGTTTCAAAGTGAGAGGGAAGCCTTAATCTGCTAATGCAAAATTCATGGCTCCCATTACATAGTTGACCCATTTCTAGATAAAAGTTATTCGCCATGCTAATCTTACAGACTTCTTAATGTAAGATGCACAGCTACTACTGTAGTTACATAAACACAGTTTCTCTTGTTCCAATTTGAAACAGTAGTGTGATGGAAACAATGTTCAGTCAGGTTTTGTAACTTGGTGAATATAAGTTGCCTGTACACTTCAACAAGTGACATTATACCTGACCTGTGATTAATCTTAATGTTAACTAAAAAAATTATAATAATTTACTTATCCGAATCAGTCCTTTCTTGGGCTTTACACACGGAATCCTGCATTGTGTAACTTACAGCAAGTGTCTGCACTTGTTTTTGGAGCAACAAGACCTGTGTCGTGCCCCTTGGACTCAGTGCTGCCTATTTCACAGTGATGCTTACCCCAAGGCACAAGTGCAATTAAAGTGAGTACTAAGGGATGCATGCACCTTTAATGCTCTAGCTCTTGCACCCTAGGGTAACATAAAAAGCCCTGTCCTTCAAAGTTTGCTACACTCCCTACATTTAAAGGCACCTCACTAGAATGGATAGGCTTATTTTAAAAAGGTTTTAGTAGAACAGAATAAACACACTTCTTATTGGTTTTTTGATTCAATTACAATCCTTGTTTTCAGACAAGCTGGATTTTGTTCCATTTGTTTAGTTATTTTAAATACTATATCTGCATCTGATATAAGAGGAAGTCTCACATATTTGGATACCCTTTAAAGTTCAGTAGTGCATATAACTGTTTCATCCACTGCGGTGTAGGGAATAGCTTTAGAACATATATGGCGTTTTACAGTATTTATTGTTGGTGTCGTGAGACATTTGATGTGTCCAACAGGTGTGACAAAAACTGAGCAAACATGCTGTTAGAGAAGCCAAGGTTTGTGCTGGTTTGTGACATGCAAAAACAAAGCGGCCTACCTCGTATGAGTGAGTTAATTCCCAGTCTAGTGACAAACACATTGTCCAGCTCTTCACTTCCAGTGAAAAGTTCAGCCACTACATACAAATCCGGACGGATTTTTCTAGCAGCATCCAGTAAGTACTGCAAAAAGCACAGCCAGGAGCAAAAGGAAGGTGGGAGGACAGATGGAGGAAATAGTGAACACAGTTGGAGGAGAATTTAGTGGAGGCAGGATAAGGTAAGGAAGCAAAGGTAAAGAAAAGCACTAGGCGCAGGGAGAACAGTGGGATATTGGAGACCATGCAAGGGATGTGGAGAAGATGGTGATAAGGGACATGGTTTTCCAGAAACAAGGTAATGTTACCAGAAAGGAGATGAGAGGAGAAGGGGAGTAGAAAAGAAACAGAGCAACATTTAGTGTTTGATTCAGCAGTCATGTAAATACAGCAGCAGCACTTTCACATTGCTGATACCTCGAATGAGGCTTGTAATTCCCAGGCGGTTGACAAACACATTGTCGATATATTCGCTGCCAGTGAAGAGCTCAGCAATCACATAAAGATTGGGTCTGACAGACCTGGCTGCAGCCAGCATCTCCTACAGACATAAAGTGCTGCGTGTAATACACCTCCAAACTCACACATCTCCAAAGTACAGACACAACACTAGTCATTTACCTATGGCTCCTCAAAGCTTCCACAATAGTATGGATTATTTTATGTATCACATGAGAACAATGCCTTATTATATAATAATTTACAAGAAGTGAAATGCAAAAATATTTGTGGTTCGTATTTTTCTAATATCAAGACTTTGTAGAAAATTGGAATAATCAGCTTCAGGCAGTCTTTAATTAACTGCAAAAATTCATATATTGTAGCAGTGTTGATAAAGGGTTTTACCCGAAACATGTAGTGTACTATACACTGCTATAATAAATGAATTTTTGCAGTTAATTAAAGACTGCCTGAAGCTGATTATTCCAATTTTCTACAAAGTCTTGGATCATTGTTGGGGATTGCACAGCCCTTGGAATATTCTCAGCTACATGAACTAACTACGTTAGAGCCAAAACTTTATTTTGTTTTTCTAATATCACTCACACTTGCCTCTAGAAAGGAAACATAAACCCTCAAAACAAATGCATGTTTTTTTCTAGTTTTCAAGATATTACTAGTTTTAATTTAAAATAATAGTATCATCTGTTGTTTGTTCCAGCTGACTGGACACAGCAGAAAATGCATTTAGTGACAAGAAGAACATCTTGTGATGTTGCTCTGCCTAGAACTGACCAGAGAAATGTCCCTGCTTGCTAACCTCTGAGCAAAACAATAACAAAAAAACTTATTCTAACTAACTTAATTTTCTGCCAACAATGTCTGAAATAAACAGCAGGAAGTCCTAAACTGATTCTACTCCATAATTGACTTATTAATATGTGAGTGAAATCCTTCAGTCAACCATTGCTGTAAGGTCACGGCATTGTTTGATTTTGGTTGGGTCAAGCACTCCAAGGGTTTTGGTTGTATCAGATCTTCATTGTTACATATATATACAACCAAACAAACACATATAACAAACAAAAGCTATGAACCTATGCTGTAAATGATATCCTTTAAATCAGTGGAGAGTCATTTCTGTGCTGATATGAGCCTCAGATATCACTTATGAAATTCACACATATCATTAGTTTATTACAGATGAAAATTGCCGGACCATAAGCTTTATTTATATTTAGGCATTCATATATAAGCTACCTTAAAAGATTCTGCTGCTCATAATAGTAAAATGTGTAATGTGATATAAAAAAAATGCTGTAGCATTGTTTCAAGCCTCAATTTCTGTACTCAACAATTTGTGTGTGAATGTGTGTGAAGACCTACAGTATTGTTGCCTGCAGATGGGCATGCACAACATATGAGATTTGCATATGCATTAAATCTTTTTTTTTTTTTTTGGATTCTACTGAATATAGAATCATCCACAAAAGAGTCTGCTTATAACTGAACTGCATCTCCCCCGAATTTGTTAATTGTTAAATATAAGTTGTCAAAATTGCATATTAAATGGCTGGGCACTTTTGCTATTTATATTTGCTCAGTAAGCTTTATAGGCAGGAAATCCCAATCGGCAAGAAATCAAATGAAGATCAGAATCCCTCAGCCTATCATAAATTAAAACTTTTTTTTAACTACAATGTCAGCATGACTTACAAATCCCTGCAAAATAACATCCCCTGTGTATTGTTTCTTACCTCTGCCACATGGATGGGGGTGGAGTGGCAGTTGTCCAGGCGCACTCCATGGAAATGTTTAGCTGTAATTTCTGTGTACCTCTTCATATGATCCCAGAGATATGGACAGTCAGATGGTTTGTCACCGTATCTTAGTTTAACACTGTCTCCCCAGCAGATTAACTCTCTTCGAACGTAAACATTGGAATCTGGAAGAAGGCAATTGTTTCTATGTAATCTACCACAATAATTCGTATTTACAGAATAAGTTAAATCAAAACCTTTGTAGGCAAAGAAGAAAAACAAAGGTCATGTTAAGGGCTCTGACGTCACACTGGTGAATTAGCGCTAGCGTTAGACACTTCGCGCTTTAGTGAATTAGGGCCAAGGGATTCATGTTTTAACATAGTAACATAGTAAGTTAAGCTGAAAAAAGATACACGTCCATCAAGTTCAGCATTCAAACTTTTTTTTTTTTTTTAAACTTTTTTTGTTCTATTGATCACTTTTTAAGAATAAAGCAGAGGATGATACAGCAGTTATATCTTATCTTGATAACTGAAAACATAACTTGAATTTTAATTAGAAGTATCATGATGTTCCCATGACATCACTTCCGAAAGCAGGGGGGGGGGCAGTTAAGTCTGTTGTCTAGGTTGGCATCAGTCTTAAATACAGTATTACTTAAAACAAAATGGTAAATTACAAAGAGAGAGATGTCTGGGAATTTAAATGTATGAAAATGTTTGACACTTTTTTTTTTATAAAAAAAATTAACAGGATGGCCTATTACTAAAAAGTGCCACATTTTTTTTAGCTTGCTACCCTCCCAAGGACCAGGGGAGCTCCGCCAATGAGGCAAGTTGAGGCACTCGCCTCAGGCAGCAGCGCCCCCCGGTTACCAGGGGAGGCAAAAATGCAGCTCCTGGTAAGTAAGAGTACTTGCGGGCTCTGCACTAGCGCCGTGGACCCCCCTACCCCTGTCCGGTGCTGAAAAAGTGAGTGCTGTGGGTAGGGCTGCCACCGTTTCTTGAAAAAAAATACCGGCCTTCCTATATATTTTTCTTTTTTTCCTATTCATAACATTGGGATCAACCATCAAAAATACTGGCCAGGCCGGTAAAATAACGTCCAGGTGGCAACCCTAGCCGTGGGGAAGGGGGTGGCGGCATATTGAAGGCTGCCACAGGTGGCAAAGTGGGCTGGATCGCCCCTGCCAAGGACCACTGATTTTTCACACTACTTTCATACTGAAACATATATATACTGATATGAATGTTTCGGTAGGTCCAGTACTTACCGTACATGCATATTTGCACTTTCAGCTTTACGTATTACTTATCTAAAATGTGAGTCTGAATAAGGGACCTCACATTTCATTTAGCTTGATTTGTAATCTGTTTATATTGTTAGTCATTAATTACAGAACATATAATTTCTTGAAACCGAGCCAATATGAACATCATGAGACTTAAGCCTGACTGCTGAACTGCAACTAGTGTTCCACTAGATATATTTTATCTCCCCAAAGTATTTTAGTTACCTGGTCCAGCAAAGTTTCGAAGTGGGTCATCACCCATGACCCATCCATTGTGAGCCAAAAAGTAACATGCTTTATCAGGCTGATGCATCATAACTTCTTCCTCAGACAGAGGCACAACTTTGAATGGAAAGGTGAAATATCTGCAAAGAGATTAGATTACTAAAATTAGTTTTTTTATATGCTTTTACATAAATCTCAGAGAACATATTATGCCTTGTATTCAAATCTGTCTAACAGGGCTTTGCAGGGCCATGTGCAGACCCCAGTTTCTCCAGTTGATACCTGTAAGGCAATGCTAATTAATTTCCTGGAAACGATAAGTTAGGTGTTTCAAATAAAACAGGCAGACAAGGAAAGAACAGAATACCTTGTCACAATGGGGTCTTTCTTGGTGACAGGACCAAGCTTTGGACCATGACTGGCCAAACGTTCATAAGTAACAGTACCCAAAATGCAGTTTACTGCCTAAAAAAAAGCCAAACATAGTATGTATATAAGAGTTTTATATGTGTAAAGGACAAATGCATTTTTTAGAAGTGAAACAATAATAAAAGTGCACTGAACTGTATTAAAGGGACAATATTCTTACCAATTACAAATTAAACAAGATCACTCTTTAGTCTAAAAGATGTTTGGAAAAGTAATAGAATGATCTCTTTCCATTTAACACAAACATACAGATAAATACTTTTATTTTAACAGAATAATGAAAGGCTATATATTGTAAAATGTAACAACTTAACATGAGTTTAATTTAGTGAGACTGTTTACCTGCTCTTGATGAAAGTTCATTTGTCTATGTTTTTCTGCGTTCAGCTCCTCAAGTCTCTTGCGGAACCAGGTGCAGCATTCTTCAATTGCAGAAGGGCCATTACTGCAAGAGAATAGGCACAAATTATAACAAACTATCATTTGTAATTACAATAATTATCTAGAGAAGTTATTGAGTATAGAAGTACAAAAATAATTAACAGCATTGCAATAAACTGAAACAAACTGAAAGGTGTACTTCACCATAAAATGAAATGCGACTGACAGAAGAATTGTAAAACAATTTGTAATTGGTCATTTTTAAAAAATTTTTACAAAAATAAAATATTTACATTATTGTTTTCCAGTTGTCAGTCTTGAAATCTGAACAGCCATTCACTTGCTAGGCTTAAATTACCCCAGCAAATAGGCAGCAGTGGAGAAGTCAGAATGGAAAATGAAGGCAGTCTTTTTAAACTGCATGCCAGAAAAAGGTAGAATAGGAATGCTAAAGACTTTAAAAAATGAAGAAAAGACCAGTTTATTATATACTAAAAGTTTATTCAAAAATGATCCCTAATTAATCCCCTAGTGATTGCCTTAAAGAAAGATATATATTCTGCAGTATTGTAGTTATGAGGAAAAAAATGGCTTTAGCACACATGGTATATTCTCTGACAGTGTATTTCTGTACTTAAAGGAGAATTCAACCCTAAAGTAAAAATACCCCTTTCTCCCTACCCTACTCACCCCACCTCCCCAGCCTAGCTGCCATCTTCCGGGTCTTCGGTAATATTTGTGTCATCTTCTGGCGCTTCAGCAATTTCCATTCCATTCAGGTAAGCAACATAGACACCATTTTTAGCTTTATGCCAGGTGTTTTTGATAAGGTAATGGCACATGGGACATTTTATCCATTTTTGTATACAGACAAGTATTTTTAATTAGCCTAAATAAGTGGTTTCAAAGCGCCTAAAACCACCCTACACTGATTTGCACTGAAACTGAAAAAAAAAACATCACAGTGGCCACTGCTCTGCAAAACAAAAGTGGATGTTGTACATATCAGCTCTTACTAAACACTGGTGATTGCAGCAAATTTGCCTTTTCCCCTCCAGCATTTGTAAGTTGGCCATAGCTCAAGTGCTTGTCAGGCATTACCCTGTTTTTATGTACAGTAGACATGTAAAGTGGAGTATTCCAAAAGTCTTAATAACCTTTAAAAGGCATAAAAGAAAGGGTAGTGAAAACATATGCAGTTTACACATAACTGTTCTTCTCACAGTACTAACCTGTGTGGTATGAATGTGTTGAGAGCTGTGTCCATATCAACAGTGCACCCAAATCTTTTGTACTCAGTGTCCTGAATGATTGTTAAGTGCTTAGGATCAGACGTATTGCCTTTCTTCTGTGCACCTTGAAGCAAGTTAACCAATAAAAAAGTTGATACCAACAGAATTATGTTCTTCCCAGTGTGGTTAGCAAAGTGCACTGGATTGGTTACTTACCTGGGGTGAGCAGGGCTCTAAACTGTTTCACTGCTTTATCAACATCAACCTGGTAAAACTCCCACAGCTTGATTCTGTGATAGATTTCCTCCTGCATGATACCCCGGATGCTCTAAACAAATAATACAAATAATAAGTGCTGCTAATATCTAGTAATATAGAATTTTCCTATAGTGTTATAGGTGTGTGTGTGTATATATATATGTATATATATACACACACACAATCTGCTTAGCTGGTGCACTCTTAACAATCCACAGCTGCCTGGGTGCTGGTCAACACATGTATGCAGTGAACAAAGAAACCGCACTCCAAGGACTTCATTTTTAAAAAATAAAGGTGAAGTTTTATTCTCAATGTTTCGGTTCCTTAACTGGGGCCGTTTTCAGACTCTTTGGAGTGCAGCTTGTTTGTTCACTATATATATATATATATATATATATATATATATATATATATATATATATATATATATATATATATATTGTTTGTACATAACCGCACTCCAAACATCTTTGTATCGTGAATCAAATCACTTTTATTAGCATGTGGAAACACATGCTAATAAAAGTGATTTGATTCACGATACAAAGATGTTTGGAGTGCGGTTATGTACAAACAATAAGTAGACTACTTTGAAGCTGCACCCGCAAATAAAACATAAATATATATATATGCCCCTGTGCACAGAGAATCAGTGGGGTAGATTCATCAAAGAGTGAAGTTAAGAGTGAAATTCCGCCACTAGAGGGAAATTCCACAGCTCTCAATTAATTTCTATGGGATTTTTAAAGGCGTACTTTCACTTCACCCATTGATGAATACGCCTTGCAAAATCCCATAGAAATGAATTGAGAGCTGTGGAATCTCCCTCTAGTGGCGGAACTTCACTCTTTGTGTTTATAGAAAAAGAAAACACCAGCATGAGGAGTCTTTTTGTATCAAATAAGCAGTATATTGTATTGCATGTAAAACCGACTTTTGGTTGGTCGTTTTTTTCAAGGTGAAAAAGGTTCCAATAGGGACCAAAACATCCGTTTTACATGCAATACAATATACTATTTAATTGACGCAAAAAGGTGCTGGTGTTTTCTCTGTCTCTTTCTACATTCTGCATTCCCCTTCATGTTATACATTATATTCATCTCTCCTTTTTTAATCACATCCCCATTAATTCACCAGTGAATAACTCACTGAGCAAATAAAAGAAACAATCTCACTATTTTGCTAGGACAAAAACAAACAAAAAAAAATCACTGAAGTGGGATCAATATGTGAGATACATGCTGTTCAGCTGCAATTTTCATTAATCCCTGGGCGTGTCAGTAGTTAGGAATTATAAATTGTGCATGTCTCTTTGTAATATGTTACCACTTCTACAGAAAGATTATTTGACCTGTCTTTTACTTAGAGGGTATAGTTTGATTTACACACATTGAGCTGCTGGTCAGTTTCAATCAGTGCTGGAAGCCCTCTTGCTGCATACTTTCCCTCAGCAACATCACACGTCAGGTGCCAGAGGGCCCTATCGAGTAGCCACGCTGGCTTAAGGTGAGGAGAATTCACAAGATTGTATCCACATTCTGGGTGCTGCTGAATCCACTTGCTGTTGGCAGCTATACAAGACAAGAATATGAAAATGTAAGACAAGAAGAAAAAAAAAGCAGCAAAAAGCCTACAGTAGTAGGCTTAGGTAACAAAAGTCCAGTAAAACAAGTCAGCTCTATTATTTATGGCATAACACATTGTTATTTGCTAGCTCTAGTTATGCTAGAGCATACTGCTTTATGACTGTACTCATTTAACTGTGAACAATATTTTTTTATGTGAAGGGACTGAATAAAGTGAAAAAAAGATCTTGGTTTGTTTATATTAATGAAACTTGTATGCACATGAGCTGCAATGTAAATGGTGTCACCTGCCAACTGTTCACAATGGCTCATTATTTAAGTAAAAGGGTTCTATTATTATACTTTATTTATATAATGCTGCTATATTTACACTGCGCTAGCCAGAGATTACATATTATTCAAATTAGTGTCTGCCCAATGAAGATTACAATCTTAGGTCCATCACATTCAAACCACCCAATTAACCTGCCTGAGTCACCAAAATAAATGCCCCATACTCTTTACTTACCCCTCGGTGTAGATTCTGTGCAGCGGAGTTCACGGATGCCATTTTCTTCTCTTCAGTAATCTTCAGGTCTTCTCTTTTGTCGCATGCACAGTTGTCGCAAACCGGAAGATTGCTCCAACTGAGCATGTGCTGGTGCACCGCTCTCTTTCTGAAGATTATCAAAGAGAGGAAGATGTCTCCTGTGAACTCCACTGCACAGAATCTGCACCGAGGGTTAAGTAAAGAATTAGGGACATTTACCAAGGATTACAGCTAGGCTGGGAGGAGCGGGGGGGGGGGGTTCTATGTAGGGTAGGGTTTTTTTTTTAATTCAGGGTTTAGTTCTCCTTTAAGCCTCTTAATTTCTCTAATAAAGCAGGCATTCCGCCATACTTTATAGATCCAAATTTAGTGATTTTTTGGTTATGGTTCACTGGGCCACATTGGCCCAAATTCCCATTAAAACACCCTGTTTAGATCAATGCAGGATTTTTTATAAAAGCATTTAATAGGAGAGTGACTACGTAAAAAGAATGAGTTAAGAGCTTATTGGTCAGTTTAAGAGGTCCTTAGAGAGGACTTGCCAGACTGGCAGAAAATCAGCAAGATATCTATAAGAGAAGTTTGAAAAACCCATTGGGCGAAGACCATATCAGCACAGATGCAGTCCTCAATGATTTGGCTGAAGTCCCAAGAGGCAGTTCTCTGCCAATTTACAATGTGTAATTATATGAATTAAAAATTCAAAACTTACCAGCATAAAAAATATGCAGTTTACATATGACAGTGCTACTAGATAAGCCTTGCATATTTTCCTCACCTGTGTGATTATACACCACATCTGTGATACTCAGCATATTCCAATCTTTCCTCATCTTCTCAACCAGTTTGCCAACATCATCCCAACCATATACTTTGCCAGGCCGGGAAAAGTCAGGATTTACCTGCAGCTGGTCAGCCAGAGAATAACAAGAACGAGATTCTCCAAGTGTCTGCAGCGGGGTAAAATGTACCATGTTGTAACCTTTAAAATATAAAAGTAAACACCAAAACACATGTAAATAGACACTTAACAGGTAACATACAAATATAATTTTGTGCATATCATCCTTTCTCTGAATATTCCTTATTGTCTGTGTGTGCACATAAAAGCTGCTAAGGCAATGGTTCTCAAATTATGGCCCCCAATGGGGGGGCTGAAAGCAGTGGCAGGGAGGCTCAGCCTGCAGGCCAATTAGGGTAAGATTTGAGAAAAATAGTTCCCAGCTTAATGGTCAATTAAGTTGAGATTTGATCATGTTTTACTGTTCTATATATACTAGCAACTATTGTTGGATGTCTGATACACCAATATTTTCTAAATTTTTAGCCTTCTTGTGAACTAAAGTGGTCCTGACTAAAGGTTACTCCACATTCGTCAAAATTCTTTTTTTTCTGATGGCATTTGACATGCAAGAAATGTCAAACATTGTTCAAACATTTCCAACAGTGTTCAAACATTTCCAATAAGAAAGTAAATTAGCGAACACCTTCAATTAGGTTGAGAAGCCAAAGATGGTGTGCAGGGTCCAGATGATATATCATAAATAGAAAAGAAGAAGAGAATAGACCCATGAAACTGCACCTGCCCATCTGTCGATTCTAAAGACTCATTTGTAGCATTAAAACTTAACTTTTAATGTGTATCTAAAACCCTACATGCAATTTTAAAACAAAGGTAAAGAACAGGGGGTTGGAGTAATTGGAGCCAAGCGGTGGTAGACACATATATGATCTGAGGTAAAGGAGTAGTTTGATTGCCTAGTCAATAAATTCAAACACACTTAAGGTGAAATACGGCAATTACAAATATAAAGCATTCCTTCAATCTCCACAATAAGTCCCATTACCAACCCATTCACCCACACAAGGTCCCCTCACAGGAGGTTGAATGGTAGTGACACAATGGTCAGTAGCAACAGCAAGTAACTTAACTACCTAGTCAAAGTACGAAAAATCGAATTTGAATCAAATCAGACTTGAATTTGATTTGAGTTTTAAATCTCTATTCAAGTATTTTTCTCCATAAAAAGAACTCTATTGCCAGAAAGCCAGCAAGCAATTTCAATTTGATCCCAGGATGTCTCCCATTGGCTAAAACAGCAATTCTGCAGGTTTTTAAGATGGTGAATAATCGAATTTGAATTCTTATAGGGCCAGTACACAATAAATTTCAAAAATCAATTTAGAACTAAAAAAAAAAAACTTGAATCAAATTTTGACTATTCCCTAGTTGAATTTCCCAAAAAAACTAGAAAATTTGAATTTCAAAATTCGAATAAAAAACTTCACTTCGACCCTGGAAAATCTGCACTTTAGTCTCACGACTATGCCTTAATAGGGAAATTGTCAGCAAAGACATAAAATAATTAATATGAAAGCCCTGTAGACTACTGCCAAATCATCATCTCACACCTGGTGCTGGAAGAAGTTAAATATATTTCCAAAAACCAAAGGATAACAGATCTTTCTGTAATTTGGATCTTCATACCTTAAGTATACTAGAAAATCATGTAAACATAAAATAAACCTAAAAAGCTGGTTTTACTTATTATAAGGATTAATTATATCCAAGTTTGGATCAAGTACAAGCTACTGTTTTATTATTACAGAGAAAAAGGAAATCATTTCTAAAAAGGAATAATTCAATATAATTGCAGTCCATGGGAGATGGCAATTCCATAATTCTAAGCTTTCTGGATAACGGGTTTCAGGATAGCGGATCCAATAAATGAATAATTTGTATCAGAGACTGCTGTATATTGCATTAGTAATACGGTATAATATTTTGTGATTACAAGCTATTTTATTACCAATCTTTGCCTGGGTCAAGTAATAAGGTTTTTATGTTCTGAACTTACCAGACTCTTTGGACACCTTCAGTCTGTCCTCCCATTCATCAAATGGCCCCAAGCATTTGGACAGGTAAGTCTGAAGGGTAATGCAGTCAAGAGGAAGCACTCGATTATCAGCTCCAACCCGGAGCACTGGATCTACTACAATGTATCCCTCCCCGCTCTTCTGTTCACTGAAATAATTAAAGACGGTTATATTAAACCAGTCATTTGGGAATCTATTACACTAAATGCGGCAGGGGCTTAAATATTATAAGTAGTAATATATATAATAAGATTCATGTATTCATGTCTTTGCTAAAACATTACAACACAGATGGTCTTACATTTGCAGTTGCATCTAGACATACTGATGTATATTGCACACTAGAGGCAATTTAAAGGACCAGTAACATCAAAAAATTTAATTGTTTTAAAGTAATAAAAACATAATGCAGTGTTGCCCTGCACTGGTCAAACTGCAGTGTTTGCTTCAGAAACACTGCTATTGTTTATTAGTATGTACAGAAATGATAAGATCCCTTAAAGGAACAGTAACACCAAAAAATGAAAGTGTTCTAAAGTAAAGAAAATATCATGTAGTGTTAAAACTGATGTGTTTGCTTCAGAAACACTACTATAGTTCATATAAACAAGCTGCTGTGTAGCAATGGTGGAAATTGAAAAACGGCTGCATGGCACAGGATAACTAATGGATAACAGATAACATTATGTTCTACAGAGTTATGTGACACACAGACACTTACCACTGCATGAAATGGTACTGGAATGAGCCAGCAATCTTAAGGTCCAGTTTACAGAACTTATCCGAATCTTCCTCACGACCTGTTGGATTGTGCCACTGCAGGGGGTGGAAGGTCTGACGATCATAAACAGCCCCGGGGGGTGGGTAGTTTGAGTATACAGTGACATCTTTTCCTTGCAGAGTTGGGCCAAGTCTAAACTGAAGCTCGAACCCTGGCAGAAGAAAGGGCATAGGAACAGAATTAAAGAGTAAAACACTTTGTGATGCCTGTACTGAGAGATAAGTATACTCTGGCACCTGGCTCTACTTTATACTATACTCGAAGCAGCAACATGATAGTTATACAGGGAGTAGCTACATGGACGTGCGCAGACTATACCCCTCAAATCAAGGCAAGTTATTGTTCCCAACATACCCTATAGCCTTTTAACTTTATTATAGAGAAAGGGTGACATTCCAATAACTTTTATTTTGGGAAAACAGAATACTGTTCATTTTGAAAAATATTTTCTAGATAAATCAAAGGTTGAATTTCAAATTCATGTGACTTTTTTTATAACTTGAATAAATTCAAATATATTTGAAGTTCGATTGGTTACTTAAAGGGATACTGTCATGAGAAAAGTGCTGTTCTTATAGCTACTAGTCAGCAATTATCTTGTGTTAGGGAGCTGTTACCTGGTTACCTTCCCGTTGTTCTGTTGTTAGGCAGCTCGGGAGGAAAAGGGAGGGGGTGATGTCACTCCAACTTGCAGTACAGCAGTAAAGAGTGATTGAAGTTTATCAGAGCACACGTCACATGACTTGGGGCAGCTGGGAAATTGACCATATGTCTAGCCCCATGTCAGATTTCAAAATTAAATTAAAAAAAAAAATCTGTTAGCTCTTTTGAGAAATGGATTTCAATTCAGAATTCTGCTGGAGTGGCACTATTAACTGATGCTTTTTGAATTTTTTTTTTCCCATGACAGGATACCTTTAATAAAAGAAAATCTAAATCTCAAATGAACATTACAAACCTGAAAACTCATATGTAATTCCTCCGGAAAAAAACTTGGATGCCAGGAAGGCTAATAACATCTTTAAATGGGTCACTGGACCTCTCCCATTGACTTATACATGAACTAGGGGGCAGATTTACTAAATTCGTGTGAATGGTTCGAAATTCGATCGAATTTAATGGAATATTCTAATTTTAGAATAAGATTTTTGGCCACTTCAACCATTGAATTTTAAAAATTCAACCGATTCGAATAAAAATATATTCGATCATTCCACTATTCGATGGTTGAATTACTTGCCCTTTAAAATTTTATTCGACTGCCTAGTTCACCAGATTAAACCTACGGAATTGCTGTTAAACACTATGGGAAGCTCCCATAGGGTTTTTCTAAGTTTTTTAGATCAAATAGAAATAATTCGATCGAATGTTTAAAATCGTTCGATTCGAACAATTTAATCGTTCGATCGAATTATTTCTATTCGATCGTTCGATTAATCGAATTGTGCTCAAGTCCTTCAAATTCGATATTCGAAGGATTGCAATTCGACCAAAATTTTATGGTCGAATTTAAGGGTCTCGAATTCGAACCTTGATAAGTCTGCCCCTATGTGTTGAATTGTCAAATTCGAATTGTTCCAAGGGTCAAGGTTTGCTAAATTTGATTTTTGAATTCAAATTCAAATCGAATTTGGATTAATCCCAATTAAAATTTGAGGATTATGAATTTTCAATTTGACCATTAAAGGAAAACTTAACCCCAAAATGAATATTTAAAGGGGTTGTTCACCTTTGAGGTAACTTTTAGTATAATGCAGAGTGATATTCTGAGACAATTAGCAATTGATTTTCATTTTTTATTGTTTGTGGTTTTATAGTTATTTAGCTTTTTATTCAGCAGCTCTTTAGTTTGCAGTGTCAGCAATTTGGTTTCTAGGGTACAAATTACCCTAGCAACCCTGCATTGATCTGAATAAGAGACTGGAATATGAATAGGAGAGGGACTGAATAGAATGATAAGTAATAAAAAATGGCAATAACAATACATTTGTAGCCGTACAGAGCATTTGTTTTTAGATGGTGTCAGTGACCCCCATTTGAAAGCTGCAAAGAAACAGAAGAAAATTGCAAATCATTAAAAAACTATGAAAAATAAATAATGAAGACCAATTGAAAAGTTTCTTAGAATTGGCCCTTCTACAATATACTAAAAGGTGAACCACCCCTTTAAGCAACAGATTTATATCAAATTAAGTGGCATAATAAAAAATCTTAAACTGGTATATAAAAGTAAATATTGCCCTTTTACATCTCTTGCCTTGAATCACCATTTTGTGATGGCCTGTGTGCTGCTCAGAGATCACCTGACCAGATATACTGCAGCTCTTAGGAAGAAGTGTGGAAGCAAAAGACAGAACTCTGTCTATTAATTGTGACCTAACATGTATGGTTTGTTTGTGAGCACCGTGAATCCTACGATCCCAGGGGGCACCCTTATTTTTTTAAATGCCAATTTTCTATTTATGATTAACCAATAGCACATTCTACTAAAAAGTATATCAATATGGAAATGGTTTATTTACATGAAGCAGGGTTTTACATATGAGTTGTGTTATTCAATATATTCTTATAGAGACCTACACTGTTCGAGGGTATAGTTTTCCTTCAATAAATCTGGCCCTTAAAGTAGAGTCTATGCTTCCAATAAAGACTACTGGCTATCCTCTGCAGCACTCCAATTGTAATGTGGAACCATACATAATGAATGGCGTGCTCTGAGAATGCTTATAAGGAGACAGTCCCTTTAGAATGCAGGTTATGTAGGTCAGAGCCACTTCAGCTTCAGTTGGTTAATACATGAAAGAAGTACAAGACATTCAAAGGTCACCTCCAGGCCCCAGTCTGTTCACTGCAGTGACCGCTAATATTAGCCTGTACTGCTTGACTATATGCCACCGGTGTTCTGTTTCAAACGGCAATGGCACCAGAAATATTCATCTTAAATTAACTCTGCCAAAAGTTGCCCAGCATGCTGCTGTATCTCATCAGAAGGTCAGCAATGCATAATTTATGTGTACATGTCTACTGTCACACTCCCAGGAGGAGCCTGCTACAGGCACACAATAGCCAAATATACTAATACTACAGATATGGGACACTTTATCCAGAATGCTCGGGACCTGGGGCATTCTGGATAATGGGTCTCTCTGTAATTTGGATCTTCACACCTTAAGACTACTAGAAAATCATGTAAACATTAAATACATCCAATATGCTGGTTCTGCTTCCAATGAGGATTAAATATATCCTAGTTTGGACCAAGTACATCGTACTGTTTTATGATTAAAGAGAAAAAGGAAATCATTTTAAAAATTTGGATTATTTGATTATAATGGAGTCTATGGGAGATGGCCTTTCCGTAATTCAGAACTTTCTGGATATCTGGGTTTCTAGATAAGGGATCCCATACCTGTTTACTCATTTTATGTGTGTGTAAAACTGCATGTAGACATGAAGCGCCATACTTTTAAGAAATTTGAACAGTTGCTGCAAATAATTTATTGCACAATAATTTAACAATAAAATACATTTTCAATTATTAACATTATTAACAATAATTTCATATCAAATGACCATAAAAATGCAGTAATTGCTAAATTAGCCATATGCTTGTTTAAGTGCTACTGGAAATAAGATTCCAAATAGCTTGGGAGAACATTTAGGGCCTTATTTATCA
Organism: Xenopus borealis; assembly: GCA_024363595.1. Taxonomy (NCBI): domain Eukaryota; kingdom Metazoa; phylum Chordata; class Amphibia; order Anura; family Pipidae; genus Xenopus; species Xenopus borealis. The sequence continues at coordinate 88,689,754 of CM044438.1, read as the reverse complement.
AAATCCAAATATTTCAGATTTTTTTTTTATTAAAAATGACAGAGCAAACGATTTGACCTTATTTATTAATAAAAAAAGTACAATTCTGATAAGAGAAAAACTCAATAAAATCAAGTGAAAATCCAAATCGTACTATTTTTTCAGAGTTTTTTCCAGAATCACTTGATTTTTTCAGGCTTTTGCCCAAAAAGCCAGAATTTTTCGTATTTTTGTCTAAAAAGTCCAAAATAGTCAGATTTTCAGGCTAATTTAATCGCAGACCACAGAAGCTGCCAAATAGGAAAAGGACCAATCCCACTGACTTAACTACAACTTTGACAGTTCTGAGATGCCGGATTTTCGGATTCTGACTTTTTCCATCCTCTGGGTATAATTAGTGTAAAAAAAAGTTGGCCAGATGTCAATCGGGCAGGATTAAAAATCCCGTCGGATCGCGGCTGCATCTGTCCGTTGATGCGGTCCTGACCGCCCATATGCCCTGCATTGTGATCCGATTGTTGGGCCCTAGGGCCCACGATCGGATCAGCCCGATATCGCCCACCTCAAGGTGGGCATATCGGGGAGAGATCTGCTCATTTGGCAACATCGCCAAGCGAGCGGATCTCTCAATGTATGGCCACCTTTAGTAGTAACTATTGACAGGTATGAAAGTAGATGTGTGCTATTTTTCTTATTATTGTACTGTATTTTTATAGTTTATTTTGAGCAGAAAGTTTGCATAATACAAAGGGACAAATTAACTAAATTTGTGTGAAGGATTCGATTTCGATCGAATTTTCAAAAACATTTGAATTCGATCATCAAATTAAAAGATTTCGATCGAATTTGATTATTCGACCATTCTATGGTCAAATTACTTGCCCTTTAAATTTTTATTCGAATCCCTAGTTCGCCAGATTAAACCTACCAAATTGTTGTATAAACCTATGGGAAGCTCCCATAGGGTTATTACAGCTTTCTTAGATTGAATTAAAAAAATTTGATCGAATGGTTAAAATCGCTCGAATCGTTCGATTCAAATGATTTCATCGTCTGATCGAATTTTTTATATTCGTACGTTCGTTCGAGTTTCGGTAAAACCCTTCAAATTCGATATATATAATTTGAAGGGTTGAAATTCAACCGAAATTCAATTGGTTGCATTCGACGGTTAAATAATCCTCAAATTCAACCAATAGTAAATCTGCCCCTATGTCTTATAGTTTATAGCAATCAGTCTGCAGGCAGCATTCACTGGTAATACATTTTAAATGGAATATTTAGTAAAGAATTTTGCAAAATGCATTGCAGGTATGGGATCTGTTATCCAGAATGCTCGGGACCTCTGGGTCTCCGGATTACAGATCTTTTCATAATTTGGATCTTCATGTTTTACATTTACTAAAAAAAATCATTAAATAACCCAATAGGTTGGTTTTGCTTCCAGTAACGATTAATTATATCTTAGTTTGGATCAAGTACAAGGCACTGTTTTATTTTTTTCAGGGGAAAAATTATTTAAAAAAATTTGGATAATTTGATTATAATGGAGCCCATGGGAGACAGCCTTTCCGTAATTCTGAGCTTTCTGGATAACGGGTTTCAGGATAACGGATCCTACACCTGTACATTGCACCTTTAATTGGTGGGTCATCAAGGGTCATCTAAGTACTTTCACTCAACTTGGCCCAATCTATACATTCTATAAGTCTTCTCTTTTTTTCTGGCTGTGCAGAGTATACTACTAGCAATTATATTTTCTGGGATATATTACACAAAATGACACTTTTGTTTAAATAATGAGACTATAAAGGCAACAACATATGCTTATGTACTCAGAACTGACCTAATGGACAAATGATCACAGTGTGACCCAAGAAGCGAGTCAGATGGAAGGAGGGAAGATGCTACACTTGGAAGTAGGGCCAGAAAAAAGCACAGTGAGAAAGAATATGGAGAAGCTATGGGAAGACCCAGAACCAGGGGCCTCTCGCCTCAGCGCCTCTCACCTCGCCTCAGGCGGCAGTGCCCCATTGGTTACCAGGGGAGGCAAAAATGCTGCTCCTGGTAACTAAGAGAAGAATTTCCCTTTTTTAACCCGGAAATCCGGCTCTTCTAGTGTAGAGAGCGAGATTGTGCTCTCTGCACTAGAGTCATGGACTTTTCCCGCCCCCTCCGGCGCTGAAAAGGTGAGTGCCGTGGGGAGGGGTGGGGGCAGCAAATTGATGAGTGGCATTTCTTCACATTTCTGGACCATTTTAAAGTGACATTGCAGGAAAGACATATTTATGGTCATAGTATAGACCAGTGATCCCCAAACCAGTAGCTTGTGAGCAACATGTTGCTCTCCAACCCCTTGTATGTTGCTCTCAGTGTCCTCAAAGCAGGTGCTTATTTTTGAATTCCTGGTTTGGATGCAAGGTTTAATAGCAGAAAATCTAAGTATAGTGCCACGTAGAGCCTCCTGGTGGCTGCCTGTCCACATAGAGGCTACCAAATAGCCAATCACAACCCTTATTTGGTACCCCAAGTGACTCTTTTATGCTTGTGTTGCTCCCCAACTCTTTCTACATTTGAATGTGGCTCACGGGTAAAAAAAGGTTGGGGATCCCTGTTATAGACTGAAGCTGGCCATAGACTAGAAGATCCTCTCGTTTGGTGACATTGGCTATATCGGGGGTAATCTGAGCATTCGGCCCTATGGCCGGACAATCGAATTAGGATGACGGAAATAGGCTCAGACGGGTTGGTTGTGGAAAAATCAAACATTCCTGATGGACAAATATCGATCAGGAAGACCCGTTGGAAGCCCCCATACATGGGCAGATAAGTTGTCAAATTGGTCTAAACGACCAATGTCAGCAGCTTTGTTTGCCCGTGTATGGCCACCTTAATGAAGGCCATACACTAACCAACCTGCCAGGCACTTGATTAGCTGCTATTGGGCCAAATCAATGTATTGTATCACAAGTTACACATAATAATGGTAAGAAACAAATGCTCCTATTTATTCAGTCTGACAGCTCCATTGAAATTAAAGTGAAAAGCTGCTTCTCCTCTCACTTCAGTTTGTTCAGATCAGTTGTGACCTGTTTGCAGGATGGTGTGTTGAAAATAAACCCAAGAGACAAACCGACTGCTGTAATTATGGCCAACATTAGCCCTACTGCTTAACTTGTCACTGATGATTTCCCCAAAACCTAAAAATACAAATAGCTATGTGTGGCACTAACCAAAACTAATATTAGTCTTATTAAAGTGCCTTGAGCTATGTTGTATATTGTCTTCCAATCACAAGCACAGAGAAACTGGCATTTAGGCAGTTGGTATCTCTTGTACATGCAAATGTACTAAATCTTACAATTACTGTATCATAAAATGGTACTGCATAGAAAACTGTTTCAAATTGTGTATAAAGTCCGCTTACCCAAACCTTTACTTCACTTAAGTAAAAATACTGAAATCCAGTCTTATAAAAGCACATTTGTACTGCTGATTTTGCTGGAATGTGTATGTTTTTTTTTTTTGTTTTTTTTTTAAATCTGTATAAATGCCAATAAACATTTTGACTAAAGGCAGATACATGAGCAAACATAAACCAGAGGAACCCTGTTTTTCCTCTCTGAGCCTGTGCTGTACACACACAGGCAAAGTACATTGTTCTACCCAAGGCAGCAATATGGCAAATTTTCTCTTTTTATAATTCAAGTGAGCCCCTTACAAAATTCTTTCTGTAATGTGTTGTCATGGTGCCCTGTGCTGGCAGTACAACTATTATAACAATTCCGCGTTATTACAGTAAAGCCTCCATTTTACGTTTTTTCAGAGGACCGGGAAAAAATTATGTAAAATCTGGAAAAAATGTAAAATCAGGGAAACATTTTAAAGTAACTTTTTCTTCAAGTGCTGAAAGGATTTAAGCACAGGAGTCTGTTTTACTTTGAGATACAATATTTACTGTGTTAATAACAAGGATTAAGCAATGCAGTGTTAATGTTAAACTAAGGGGGACATGTGCAAGGTTTTTCGGTCAGTCACATACACAACCTAAAGCAATAAGTGATTGGTGCAGGACAAGGTTGAAAATCACTGTACGAATATATATAAGACTAATTGAATTTACAGGCAGAACCATGGCAAAATATACAGCTGGTTAATATTTTAAAACACTTTATTTCGCATATAATAACATTCATACAGAAAAAAAGCATTTTTTGGAACATCAGGACAAAACTTTGATGCAAAATTCAGGAAAACGTTACTGAAAGGACCAGTATTATCAATTTTTTTTTTTTTTTTTTTATTTTAAATCGCAAAGCCTTTATTTAAGAAATAACTTACCAAAATTCTGCTTCCGCTCCTCTTTAGAAACGGTGATCCGGCCATCGATTGTGCGGCTCTCCATTTCTCCTCCCTGCCTTCATTATAGGAGATAGCTAGGGAGGAGAAATTGAGCGCCACACGATAGATCATCGCCGTATCGCTGCTTCTGAAGAGGAGAGCAAGCAGAGTTTTGGTAAGTTATTTCTCAATAAAGGCTTTGCGATTTAAAAGTTTAATTTCTCTTGGTGTTTTTTTTTCTAAGTATACTAACACTTGTTTTAATGTTTATGTTACTGGTCCTTTAAAATCAGGGAAATGCACCCATTGAAATGCATTATAAATTGGTTGGACCACAAATTAAAAAAATTTTAAATGTGGGAAAACAAACCTAATCAGGGTACTTAAAATCGTGGTTTCACTGTATATCTAAGCAAGGAACAACAAGTTGCTGAAGGCTCTCTGGTGTTTACCGTCCCTAGAAATGTAGCTCCTTACCTTGTTCAAGTCTGAAAAGTCTCTTATCTAACTTCTCCATGTCGTTAAGCAGCAGAACCCGGACCTGCTTACTGTGCTCCATTGTGGTTTCTTGCTGCAAGCTTCCTCTTCAGAGTTGGCAAATAAAAACACAAGCACCCCCTGAAGCATAAATATCAGAAATAAGCACAGAACAATTACAGTTTCGCCAAAGTCTTAATGCATAACTTACATCTTTTAAGCTTGCACGATTCTGCAAAATGTATCCGCTGTTTAGGAAGGAAAGACACTAGGGTTTCCGCTAATTAGAACAGTATCTCTAGCTGGGGAGTGCAACTGCTAAATGCTTGTCAGAGGCAAACAACTCTTGTTACCCAGTAAACCATCTAAATATATATTAAGCTCACCTCCTCCTGTGTACACCTCCTACAAAGACCCTCCAAATGTCCCTGAGAATCCCACAGAATGCAGGACGTGCAGAGTTATTGAGTCAGGACAGGACAAAGAGCAGGGACCTCCCACTAGAAATAGCACATCTCAGCCCTCCCTCTGCAATGCACATTGCTAAATACACACTCACAGCTTAGATTCCTTAAAGGGAAACTGTCACAGATAAAATCATGCATTCAGACAACTCCCCCCTCCCCTGTTAGTCAGAAATAAAGACATTTTCCAATTGCTTTCCATTTTTTTTTTTTTTACCAAAGTCTAAGTTAAAATTTTAGGGCTGAACGCAACGGATGATTCCCGTCGATCCATCACATGCAACACAATGCATGCGTCAAGTCACATGGTGCCAAATATTATGGGATTGATAGAAAAACTGCAGGTGCAAACTACACACAACCGAACTGTCAGATGAAGATGCAGTGTGCTGCGTTCACATCCGACAGTCGTGTCGGACACGTAGTTTATACCTGCAATTTCTCTATCACTCCCAAAATAATTGGTGCCTGCGACTTGTTGCATGCCTTTTTTTGCATGTGACAGATCCGATGAGAATTGTCTGTGGAGTTTAGCCCTTAATTCATGTCTCTGGTGTTCTCTCAGCAGCATCTCTGGAGCATTAGCAACTATTGTATCAATTTTAACAGCTGCCTGTAATGAAACTCAGGAATACTGCCCAGTAGCAACAGATAAAAAATGTTTCAATTAGGACAGTTTTAAGGGTCGGCGACACCCCCTTTCCAGAGCAGCTTTAGAAAGGTGAAAAATAAGACAGACTTCAATATTAGAAAAATGATCACACATAGAAAATAGAAAGTAATTGGAAAAAGTATTTATTTCTGGTGAACAATCTGAAACCAACTGAACTGAAAAAAAGAGTTGGAAGGTGAACAACCCCTTTAATGCAGGCTTTACCCTCCAGAGTGGATAGTTAATTGGCTCATGTATGGGTCTGACTGGGTCGGCACAGGCCATTATCATAGTTCGGTTAATGGCCTGGGGGGCAGATAATTAGATTGACCTGATTTGGCCACCATCTGAAAGAACAAATTATGCAATTATTTGCTAGTTTAGCAATTTTGCCAAATAATCCAACTTTTTCAACTTTGCCCTTATTTAAATCAGGTCAGATTGGAGTATATGTTGCAGTTGGAAAAAAATAGGTTGAGGAACTTACAAATAACTTAAAAAAAATATTCTAAAAATACAAAAGACTATGGGGCTCAATAAAAAAGGCAAGATGCAAATGACAGAAAATGCGCACAAAGCACTACGTCACAATGTATAGCTATTGCCTATAGCAAAACTGTATACAGGAGCGAAAGATGCACATGACACAATTCTAACTTGTATCATTACTCAGAATGCACACACAAGGGAGCACTTGGGGTTGCAAGTTGTAGGAAGCCCCGTTCTAACGTTCTGCTAATGGCAGGGTTAAAGTACAGGGTGTTTGGGTGCCTGCCAGTGCTCTGCACCTTGTGCCAAATTTTTATTCAGGGACAGGGAGCAGTGTGTAGTAGTCATTCTGAAAGGTGCTGCAGCCCTAATCGCTCCTGCACTTGCACCTAGCCTTTTGCTAATAAAGACTTATATGTGAAACAGATCTATTAATGTACTTGATTTTCTATACAAACAACTGTTGCCTTTTAATCATGCACAGTGCTCATAGATACCAATATAAATGTACAGATCTGCTCTCCTTCTGGTGCACAACCCAAACTTGCAGCTAAACACATCCTATTAAATTCTCTAACTATACCCAGCTCAAAGGCCAGTATTAAAAGGGTTGTTCCCCTTTAAGTCAACTTTTAGTATGTTATAGAGAGGCCAGTTACAATAAATATTTCAACGTATCTTCATTATTTATTTCTTATAATTTTTAATGATTTGCTTTCTTCTTCTTTCCAGCTTTTAAATGGGGGTCACTGACCCCACCTAAAAAAACAAATGCTCTGTAAGGCCATAAATGTATGGTTATTGCTACTTTGTTTATTACTCATCTTAATATTCAGATACTCTCCTATTCATATTCCAGTCTCTTATTCAAATCAGTGCGTAGTTGCTAGGGTAATTTGGACCCTAGCAACCAGATTGCCGAAAATGCAAACTGGAGAGCTGCTGAATAAAAAGCATTTTAAATAACTCAAAAACCTCAAATTATAAAAAATAAAAAACAAGTGCAAATTGCATAATCATTTCACTCTCATACTAAAAATGAACTCAAAGATAAACAACCCTTTTAAAGGAACAGTAACAGTATTTTTTTATAACAAAAAAAAAACCAACAACACAGTTTAAACTTTAAATTAGCTTTTATTAAGAAAAAGGAATGATGGATCGTTGCCATATTGCCATTTCAGAAGAGGAGCACATGCAGAGAATCGGTAAGTAATTTCTTAATAAAAATTTTGAATCTTATTTAACTGTGTTTTTTTTTCGTTATAATGAAACAAATTAAAAAAATACTGTTACTCTTCCTTTAAGGCAGGAAAAACAACGGGGGAAATTCACTAAGCGGCGAAAATTCGCTAGCGTTGCCTTCACTAAAGTTCACCGCACTTGCCAGGCGAATTTTCGCCAGCACTACGCAAATTCACTAAAAAGCGAAGTTACGATAAGGTCGGCGAACGTTAGCGATGTAGCGCTACCGTTAGTTTGCCAAGCAAAGCGCATTTACGCTAGCGATGCCTAATTTGCATACGGCACAAACTTAAGCGTATAATAGAAGTATATGTTACAGCCACTACATTCCACTACACAAGCCCAGGAAACCTTTAATAAATTAAATAAAGTTGTCCTATTGCCCTACATGTGTCCCCTGTATAGTTGTGTTGACATATGTTAGGAAATGTAGGGGGGGAAGGAGGGTAACTCCCTCCCAAAAAAACTATCTTTTTCAAACTATCACCCTAGAATGGTAAAAACACGCCAGCTTTTTTTTTGGGACTTGTTTTCCTATTGTATTGAACTTTGCCAGGTTTGACCTGGCGAAGTAAAGTCTAGCGTAAGTGGTCGGTCAGGAAAATGGTGATCTTAGTGAATTTACGTAATTACGATCCTTCGTCAGTGTGCAACTTCGCGTGGCGTAAGGGTGCGAAGTTGCACTAGTCTACCTACTTCGCTAGCGAAAATTCGCCAGAGTCGGTGTTAGTAAATTTGCAAAGTTACGAATTGACGTCACGCTGGCGAATTAGCGCTAGCGTTAGACGCTTCACGCTTTAGTGAATTTCCCCCAACATATCTCAAATGCAGCCAGCATCAATGTTTGCTGTGTGGCCATATTATTAGTGCAACGTATGACAAATTGATAGCATTTAGTGCTACTGCACTTTGCATTAAACTCCTACCCTGCCACTCTGTAAATACCGTAACTACTCGTAGGGTGTAGCACACTTTTATCAGTTGCTTATATAGGGACCCATAGGTTTAATATGTCCCTGTGGCTTTAATTCCCTAACTTCCTCCTTTTCCTTACTTACTAGGCAAAAGCCTATGGGGCAAATTCACTAAAGCGCGAAGCGTCTAACGCTAGCGCTAATTCACCAGCGTGATGTCAATTCTTAACTTCACTAATTCACTAACACCGACTCTGGTGAATTTTCGCTAGTGAAGTAGATAGATAGCGCAACTTCGCACCCTTACGCCAGGCGAAGTTGAGCACCAAATAAGGATCGTCATTACGCAAATTCAATAAGATAACCATTTTACTGAATGTTACCACTTACGTTTATATGTTACTTCGCCAGGTCAGACCTGGCGAAGTTCAATACAATAGATAGGAGTTAGAAAAAATTTCCATTTTTTTTTTCAAAGTCCCAAAAAAAACCCTGGCGTGTTTTACCTTTTGTAGGGTGATAGTCTGAAAACGAGCTAATTTTTTTGGGGGGGTTACCCTCCTTCCCCCCTATATTTCCTAACATATGGCAACACAACTATACAGGGACACATGTTTAGGGCAATAGGACAACTTTATTTTATTTATTAAAGGTTTCCTGGGCTTGTGTAGTGTAATGTAGTGGCTGTAACATATACTTCTATTACAATTCACACCGTATGCAAATTAGGCATCCTTAGCGTAAATGCGCTTTGAATGACGAAGTAACACTAGCGCAACTACCCTACCGTTCGAGACCTGAGCGTAACTTTGCACTTTAGTGAATTTGCGTAGCGCTGGCGAAAATTCGCCTGACGTAGTGCGGCGAACGTTAGCAAAGGCAACGCTAGCGCATTTTCGCCACTTAGTGAATTTGCCCCTATGTATCTAGTTTAAGTATTTACATCATCACTGGCCAAGAGGTGTAATGACTACTTCCTAACAGTAGGGGTGGATCTTCCTCTTTGGCTTCTAGTGTCCTTTCCAGCTAGATGTGCCCAGTGAGACATTTAAGGCCCAGTAAAGCCATTACCCATTACTACCTTTGGTCTGCCTAGCCCAGATGTGTCTAACCTTTTGTCTTCCCTGGGCCACACTGGGAAAAAATTGTCTGGGGCCGCACATGAAATACACAAACACTTTTGATTTGTTAAAGCAAAGAAAATGCACAGAAAAGAACTACAATACCAGCTGGATAACCAGATGGAGCCTCACACTAAAATATGGGACACATGGATATTAAATAGACATTATTATATATTATTCTTATTCACTCTCTGGTCATATCACGTCTAGACTATTGTAACTCTCTTTTAATTGTCCTTCCCCACCAGAGACTGTCAATCTCTCCAGTCCATAATGAACACTGCCGCGAGGCTCATACACCTCAGCAACAGCTCCTCCTCTGACACAACATTCTGCCAATGCCTCCACTGGCTTCCACTACCCTTCAGAATTAAATTCAAATTAATGACTCTGACTTTCAAAGCACTTCATAACTCTGCCCCTCCCTACAACTCTGAACTCATCTCTATATACTGACCCAACTGCTTACCACGCTCCTCTACTGACCTGCTACTCAACACTTCTCTCATTACCTCCTCACATGCTCAGATTCAAGACTTTGCAAGAGCTGCTCCCCTCCTCTGGAATTCTCTCCCATGGTCTGTCCGACTTTCTCCCAACCTTTCTGCTTTCAAGAAATCTCTTAAAACGAACTTCTTTCGAGAAGCCTACCATCACTCTTAATTAACAAATGCAACACTACATACAGTACCAAATTTCTCACCCACTTAATTCGATCTTGCCCATTCCCACATCTTATGTATAACTCCCTTAACTTTAGATTGTAAGCACTTTCAGTATAGGGCCTTCCTCACCATTTTATGTGCACTGAGATTGAATGTAACCCCATATGTCGTAATTCATGTGATTTAGTTGTATAATCACATTTACTTTAAAGCGCTACGCAATATGTTGGTGCTATAGAAATACATGTTAATAATAAATAATAATAATAAAAAATAGAAGTGAGTTTATAAAGTGGTACCAGCTCTAGCTTCCTCGATAAGTTTCCTACACCTGTATTTTGTCATCATTTTCATAATACAATGTTGATGCTAAAATGAAAGTTCCATCTCACCTAATCACATGGTAAGGATAATTAACTAATACTGGCACTATATTACAACTATGCAGTAACCCATAGCATCCAATCAGATCTTGTTTTCAGTTTTAATAGTAGTAGACTAATCAAAGTAAATTGTAATTATGAACCTAGTAAGAAAACTGTGATTTCAAAGCACATCTCTGTATTGGAGTTTTCTCAAACTGATTTAAGGCTGGGGACAGATGCTGTGCACACGCGGCACGGCGATTTCCGGAATCGCCCGAAGTTTCCTCACGAAGTAACTTCGGGCGATTCCGGAAATCGCCGCGCCGCGTGTGCACAGCGCTGGCGCTTTGTCATTTCAACTAGCGACGGACATGGAGAAGGACGTTCGGGGAGATCGTCGCCTGCTATTAAATGCCAGGCGACAGAATCTCCCCGAATCTCCCTGTCTGTCCCCAGCCTAAAGGGGAATTCAACCCCCCCCCCCCCGGCATTAACACCCCTAAGGGGATGCTGCAGTCTTACTATTAACCTTTGAACAACTAGAGTGGCAGGCAGTTAGAGAGGCTCTTCAGTGATTAATTTTTTGTGGGGGGGGTTACATGTTCTTTAATATGTAAAAATGAATTTGTGAAGCCTTTGCCAACTGGACATATAGCACAATACTCATACCCCCAGCCCCTCTGTACACTCCCCACCTGCTTATTTCCAGCTTGGAGATCAGTGTGGTACTACAAAGAAATGCTACTGTTTGGAATATTATCAGGCAAACATACAACTGGAAGTGGTGATATACAGAGATGACAATTGATGTACAACCTGCAGTCCTACAGTGTGTCTTAAAAGAAATGTAAAAGCCTAAAACTAATTTATATACAATTCACAGCACACTACTAAGAAATGTGTAATGCTCACTGTTTTTTCTCTTTCAAAACACTAGCAGTATTTTTTACACTACTATTATAATGTATTTGAAACTACAGCACCACCTGCTGTTCACTGTGTGCATCAGGACACTATCAGCAGAAAATTTTGTAAGTTAATTGAGAATGGCTACAATAATTTGCAAAACATATGTAGGCAAAAGTGCAGAATCAAAAAGACTCTGCAAACATGCATTAATGTTGTGGGTCTACTGCTGATGTTGACTCCAAGAGCTAGAGTCCTGCAGGGGGTCAGGTACCCTCGGGTTACCCTCAAAAACCTGCGGTACCCTGCAGGTTGCGTGTAGACATTCCGGGTGCGGTATGGATGCGAGTCGGCGGTTCTGCATGTTTGTGGGTCTCGGGTCGGGCTGCAGGTCTTCTCAATAGCAATTTTTATTCCTTTTTTTCCCGATGATGTCTCTTCCAGTTTACAATGACAACACTTCCTGATTCTTGATGGTCAGTGGATCGTGGAATGGGTAGCAAATAAGGTACTTAAGGGTCGGGTAGTGGGTCCAAGCGGGTAAGAATGCGGGTTGCGGATTGCAGGTACGGGTTCCAAAAAAATGGACTTGCTTAGGACTCTATCAAGAGCTACTCCAACCCCCAGAAATTCTGCAAATTTATTATAGTACTAGCCACACACACATTTGTAAAGCTCAATACTTGAGACTATTGTACTATATTATATGAAATATATATATATTTAACATTTGCATACAATTACAGCTACAAGGTTGTGCAACTCCACAAATTAAACTGAAGGGCCTGTCTTAGCAGTGGCACAAAAACTCATGATACTATGACCAATTATAGTTTTCCACTGGCAGCATGTACACTAGAAGCATGGAGACACAGTAATGGAATCACAGACATGAGAGTGAGCAATAATACTACTTGGTAAAAACAGCAAATATACATAGAAAAGATGAGGCACCTTTCTGAGAAAGAAAGGAATGAGAAAAATTTAAATAGAGGCGTGCAAAAAGCCAAGGTGACGAAAAAATAATAAATAAAAGTGCTGCGGGAATTCCTGATTCTCATAATCTCTCCTGACACCGTGTAAACCAGTTGTCTTCCAATTGAAGATGGTGAGAAAAGGGTTAAAGGGCAAAGAGACGCTCACCCACCAATAATAATGTATATCTATCTATATAAACAGCACCTGAATCCGCCTACAATAACAACGACTCAATCTATCTACACACGGGCTATCATCCCATAGAAACGACCGCAGACTTGAGTTGACCCCCGCCAGCAGCTGTCACTGGCTGATATTTAACAGCACAAGACGTAATATAAACAAAATTCTTCTTACCTTCCTGTAACCTCAGCACTTCCCACAATCCTCCTCTCCACCCTGCCAGTTGCGTGCTGTCAATAAAGTTGTTTGACAATTTTTTTTTATTGTTCAATTTCGGATAACTTTATTAAACAAGTATGGACTTTGGAAACTGGCAATATACTGTCACCCTCTGAAGCCCTAGTAGAAATGGTGTGATTGGCAGGGAAAGCGCATGGAAAGGTTGCTAGTCCTGGTCATTCTGAGGGACGCTTTATATTGGATTATGTAATAAAAGAGGTTGCTGGTGCTGAGGAATCGCGCACTGTGTGCCAGGACTATTCTACCGCAGGGGGGTGGGTAGTACTAGTACTGTGCCACAGAAATGCTTGTGTGGATTTACTGTTTATGGCATGCATGCAGGTTGAGGTAGTGGCACTTCATTCCCTGTGCAATGTTATGCTGGCCTGATCTCTGGACTCTGGGCGAGTAAGAAACTGGCAAAAACTTTTTTAAATGAATAAATACCCCATGAATCATAGAGACCACAAGGGGGTAGCATTCTCCCTGGTAATGATTCTGTACGTACTATGCTTAGCCTGGAAATCTAGTGTTAGGCTATCTAGTATTTGGCCTGGTTATCTAGTGTTAGGCTATCTAGTATTTGGCCTGGCTATCTAGTGTTAGGCTATCTAGTATTTGGCCTGGCTATCTATTGTTAGGCTATCAATTATTTGGCCTGGCTAGCTAGTGTTAGGCTATCTAGTATTTGGCCTGGCTAGCTAGTGTTAGGCTATCTAGTATTTGGCCTGCCTATCTAGTGCTAGGCTATCTAGTATTTGGCCTGGCTATCTAGCGTTAGGCTATCTAGTATTTGGCCTGGCGCTTTCTAGTATTTGGCCTGGATATAAAGTCTTAGGCTATCTAGTATTTGGCCTGGATGTCTAGGGTTGGGGCTGACGGGCAAATTTGGGGGATTTAGTCGCCTGGCTACTAATCACCTCTTCCGAGTGTCGGCAATCTCCCCAAGCAGACGGAAGGCAGAAAGAAGACAGTTTGGGGAGATTGTCGCCGCACAGAAGAGGCGATTAGTCGCCAGGCGACTGAATCTGCCCGTCTGCCCCAACCCTTAGGGTAGAACCACACAGACGATTTGGATGTGTTTTTGGTGGATCCAGCATGCTTTGCCAAAACGCAGGTGTCAGGTCGGATACAACGGAAAACAAGGTAATCGTTCATCCCACAGGACACTTCTGTCGAAGGTAAATGCAGCATCTGGCCTGGAAGAGAGCTGATATCCTCAACCTTGTTTCAAGAATCAGACGCAGAGAATATATGAATGGATCAACTGCTTTGAATTGGAATTACAAATAATTGCTTAGCATTACATGTTTGTTTAATTTGCAAAAAGTAACAGCCTTTCAGTGGACAAAGTTTGTAGATTCTATGATTTGAGGCACTTTTGGGTGCAGCTGTTTTTAGAGTCCCCTATGCTTTAAACACATTTTTACACACACACTTTTTTAGGGGCTATTGCACATTCAACATAGACATATATATTGCACCTGCTAGAGCTAAAGTCGCTTGTGCCTATTCACATACGGCGAAACCTTTGCCGCGTGTGAATAGGCGCAGGCAACTTTAGCTCTAGCGGCTGCAAGATACCAGCAAGCCATTCAGGGAGATTAGTCGCCTCAAAAACATGGCGATTTGTCACCAGGCGACTGATCTCCCTGAATCTTCTCGTCTGGACTAGCCCTAAAACAGGAGGCACTTGAAGAAAGATGGGCTGCATGGTCGAGTTGCCAGAAGAAAGCCATTACTACGAAAATGCCACAAAGTATCCCGCTTACAATATACCAAAAAGCACAGAGACAAGCCTCAAACCTTCTGGCACAAAGTTATTTGGATTGATGAGACTGAAAATTTAATTTTTGTACTGTGAAAACATGGTGGAAATTTCGTCAGAATTGATGGCAAAATGAATGCAGTAAGCTATCAAAAAATACTAGAGGAAAATTAGCACTCATCAGCCCGGAAGCTGCGCATGGGATGTACTTGGACAGTGAGCCAATGCCAAGTCAACCTGTCATTGGCTACAGCAAAATAAACTGAAGTTTCTAGAGTAGCCATCTCAGTCTCCTGACCTCAATATCATTGAGCCACTCTGGGGAGACCTCAAACATGCAGTTCATACAAGACAGCCCAAGAATTTACTGGAACTGGAGGCTTTTTTGCCAGGAAGAATGGGCAGCTTTACCGTCTGAGAAGATAAAGAGCCTCATCCACAACTACCACAAAAGACTTCAAGCTGTCATTGATGTTAAAGGGGGCAATACACGTTATTAAGAACTGGGGTATGTAAACTTTTGATCAGGGTCATTTGGGTAGTTTGTGTAGTGATTATGATTTAAAAAGAGTAAACACAGTAGTTTGACAATAAATGGCTTCAGCCAACCACTAACCATGAATGAAAGAAAAGTTTTTGTGTTATTATTCATATTCTCTGAAAAATGGTTAAAGGGGGGGGTTCACCTTCAAGTTAACTTTTAGTATATTCTAGAAGGGCTGATTCTAAGAAACTTTTCAGTTGGTCTTCATTATTTATTTGAATAGTTTTTTAATGATTTGCAAATGTATTCTGTTTCTTTGCAGCTTTTAAATGGGGGTCACTAACACCATCTAAAAACAAATGCTCTGTAAGGCTACAAATGTATTGTTATTGCCACTTTTTATTATTTAGCATTCTATTCAGTCCATCTCCTATGCATATTCCAGTCTCTTCTTCAAACAATGTATGGTTGCTAGGGGAATTTGGACCTTAGAAACCAGATCTGGAGAGCTGCTAAAAAGCTAAATAACTGTAAAACCACAAGTAATAAAAAATGAAAACCAATTGCAAATTGTCTCAGAATATCCCTCTCTACATTATACTAAAAGTTAACTCAAAGGTGAACAACCCCTTTAATAAATCATAAATTCTGCAAGGGTATGTAGATTTATGAGCACAACTGTTTGCGCAATCTTCAAGAAAACGTAACATCAGTTTAGGCTGAAAAAGCCCTAGAATTTTCATAATTTTAATTTTGTAACAAAGGAAAATTTTGACACCTAAAAGCCTATGCCTTTTTTCTCATTACAAAAGCCTGTTATAGACACCAGAAAATGTAATTGTTAAATCACATAAGGTTATTTGTATTCTTATAATACAGAAAATCATAATTATCCTGTACATTTTATCCTTATGAACTTTATATTGTTATGGAATCATTGTTGATTTATAATATCTTTGTATGTTACAATAGGGGGTAGTAATCTATGTGCATTTTATGACCTTTAAAAAGAGTCTCCATGTTCAAACTATGTTAATTTTTATTGGTTTCTCTTTTCTATGTTAATCATTGTGCATGCTCTACCACCCATCAACACAAGAGGGCAAAGCTCCAGTTTGATTTTCTCCATAAATCATAAAGAGCCTTAAAGCTACTTCATTGCTGCAACACTCTTATTATCATAGAGCATATCACTGGCTTTCATTGTATAATTAATTAATATAAGCTCATTCTGTAAAAATGCATTTAACGAAACAATACAGATGCTGAATATATGCAAGTTGACGTTAGTGAGAAGGCACATTTTCTTCCCCAGTGTGAGCAATAAAACAGAATTTACATGGGATGCTGCCCAACAGCAGTATAAAGTTCATTTTATGTTGCTCCCTTTTCTACACACTTTCTAATTAGAATTATAGTGTATCACTGACTGTTAAGCAGGGAGCATTGCACACTTTCAGCTCAAGGGAAGTTGCAGACTCTTCCCCTTATGACTCAGTAATGCACTGCAGATTGTGGCAGAGTTATATAAAGGAAGAAAGGATTATGAAGCATCCACTTAAGTTTGATTACATGTTGAATTCCATGAGAGTTCTCCTTTAAGCCCAAAAGGACATGTATAGTGGAAGTTTGGCATTATTACCAGTGTTTAATGACCAAAATAACCATAATTTTTAGATTCTGTTTTACTTAAAGAAATGTCAAGAGAGAAGTTTACCCACCCCCCGTTTATTTAGGTTTTGTTGAACATCATCAACTGATGCAGTTATATTTTTGCAAAGTTACTGCTTTACTGGCCTACTTTGCAATGTGGCTTCTACTATAGAGAACAGCAATTTAAATATGAAGCTTATCAATTTAGCACTATTACAGTCCTATATCTCCATGTTGTAAAACCTTCAAATACAGCTTTTCACTCAGATTTTAACAATGGAACAGAAATATGTCCCTAAGGGCTCATCCAGACGAGCAGATTCGTGGAGATTAGTCGACCTGGCGACAAAACGCCACGTCTTTGAGGCAACTAATCTCCACGAATGGCTTGCTCGTAGTGCGCACCGGCTAAAAGTAAAGTCGCCTGCGCCTATTCACACGCGGCGACGCGATTTTCAAAGTACTGAAAATTGTCTGGCGAGGCAATATTCATCGAGTTTGAAAATCACGTCGCCGCGTGTGAATAGGCGGGGGCGACTTTACTCCTAGCGGGTGTGCGCTACGAGCAAGCCATTTGTGGAGATTAGTTGCCTCAAAGAGGTGGCGTTTTGTCGCCAGGCGACTAATCTCCACGAATCTGCTCGTCTGGATGAGCCATAATACAAAATTAATCCAGTATCAGATTTATAACAAGCCCTGTAACGTTGCCTTATTACTTTTATACATTATGTAAATGGCCTGAAATAGTGCAGAGACCTAGACTCTTTGGTGCTCCTCAACTGCAACAACCAAATAAAGTTTTTTGTAAAATGTTCTGGAGTTGTAAGTCATCTGAATATCAAAAATATTATTTTTAGGGATGCACTGAATCTGGGATTCGGCCAGGATTCGGCCTTTTTCAGCAGGATTCGGATTCAGCCGAATCCTTCTGCCCAGCTGAACCGAACCCTAATTTGCATGTGTTTGACATTGAAAGAAATACAGGCTAAATACATTATGGAATGATCAATATTAAAAACTTTAGATAAGAGAAATAACGGCTGATTATACAGATAATTTCCTCCCATACAGAGCATTATGTATGAAAAAGAACACACCCTCAACAATAATTTGCAGCATATCTATGCTTATTATCAAAATCCAAAAATATCTGAAATGGTTTTTCTGGATTTGATGCCCAGAAAATGCCTGTTTTTTGGGATTTTTGCCCGAAAACCACAAAATATTCAGATTTTTACACGAAACCCAGTGCAGATCAGGATATCTTCGGGATTCTCCCACTGACTTCTACATGAACAAGGTAGGTCTGAGATGGTGTACTTTTTTATTTGGACTTTTAACACCCTCAGGGTTTACTGAATTCAGACAAATTTTAGTTTTTTTTCCACTAAAAATTCTGATTTTAAAGTAAAAAAATACATTTGAACTTTAATAAATAACTCCCTTTATGTTTCAAATAGAAATTAAAGCTGTACATGCCTGATTTCATTAGTGTATATTTAGTATCTTTTAATTCAGGTACATTTTTTTTATTTGTTAAAAGTTAGGTTTTCTGTAGAGTAATCTGCACCTGAATGGGGGTTAAAACTTTTCTGCAGAATGTTTACACTATGGAAGCTGCAGGAGTGCTCACTACAGGAGTTTGACGAGTGCTGAAAGCTTAGGAACAAGATCAGAAAGCTGCTGCTTGAGCACTTAACAACATGTTTAGCCTGCCTGGAAAATGACAACTGGTTAGGCCATTGGTTTTACAAGTGTGCATTTCAACCACTCTGTCCATAAATGTATTCACGGGACTAATAACCTGCAACTTTCCCTGATTTTCAGTATTCATAAAGCATATATTAATAACTTAAGGTATTGCAATATATCAGTGTTTGCAGATGACCCAGAACTATACAACTCAATTAATTCCATCCAGGATGTGGCATCCTTGCAACAGTATCTTGACAAACTGGCAATCTGGGCAGCTAAATGGCAGATGAGATTCAATATTGATAAAGGTAGGGTAATGCACCTGGGTTGTAAAAACATGCAAGCCGCTTATTCCTTAATGGGACTGCACTAGACAAATCCATAATGGAACAGCAGTCCTTTAGATAATAAACTTGGCTGTAGCGAGCAATGCCAGTAAGCAACTGCAAGGGCAAACTGTAAGGGCCGAAGGCTCAGGTGCTGTTGCGGACCAAGGAGGAAACAACAGTCCAAGCACCAGTCCAAAGTACACGGTACAGGCAAGGTACAGGAGCAAGACATGGTCGGGATCCAGGCAGTGGGTCGGTTCAGGCAGCATAGAGTCGTAGTCCAGAAACAAAGCAAGGTCGTACACGAGTAGAGTCCGTAGAGAATAAGGGTAAGTCCAGACGGGGAGATTCGGGGGCGATCCGTCGCCTGGCGACTTCTCGCCGCGACGGATTGCCCCCGAATCTCCCCGAATAGCTAGGCACTGGCGAGGCTTCAAAGCGCCGGCGCGTGTCCACACGGAGCGGCGCAATTTTTAAAATCGGTCCAAATTGCCTCACCAGGCAATTTGGAGCGATTTTAAAAATCGCGCCGCTCCGTGTGGACACGCGCCGGCGCTTTCAAGCCTCGCCGGTGCCTAGCTATTCGGGGAGATTTGGGGGCAATCCGTCACGGCGAAAAGTCGCCAGGCGACGGATCGCCCCCGAATCTCCCCGTCTGGACTAGCCCTAAAGGATAAGCGCACCCAGGAACAGCGAACGTGAACCTATAATCGGGCAGCAAACCAGAGTCCAGTGCTGCCTTAAATAGGTCTCAATTGGCGCCAAACGGACGCCAGCGTGATGATGCAGGCGTGTCCGTTCAGACGCACGCTGGCGCAATTGCGCCCGCGACGCGCACCGGCGAAGACACGCCCAGCCCGGCGCTGATGGAAATTAGCAGGAACCCTTACACAAACAGTGTTATAATATCTATTGAAAGGGGTATAGATTTGTGGGAGGAGAAGGTCATTCACAGGATTAGATTGGCCATAGTGACACCGGGAAAACACCAGGTAGGCCCTGGCAACCCATGCAGGCCCAGACTGGCAATCTGTGGGTTCTGGCAAATGCCAGAGGGGTTGCTATAAGGTCCCATATAAAGTCAGTATTTAGTGGGCTGTTTGGGCCTCAATGTGGGCTGATTGGGCCTCTTTGTACCTGAAATGCCTTGGCCTATTTTAATTCTCAGTCCGGTCCTGGAACCAAGATACCATAATAAATAAACAATAAAACAATAAACTCTCTGAGGCTGAATTTCCAATAGGTCCTTCCAACAGACACGAGGGCTCCCATTACAATTAGTACAATTAGAAGAAAGGAGGTTCCATTATAATATTATATATATAAAGGTTTTTTACAGTGAGCACTATGAGGTTGTGTTATTCTCTCCATGGAGTGCTTGTACTGGCAGATACTTTTGATTCAAGAAGGGGTTAGATGAATTTTTAGCAATTGAGAAAATACAGGGTTATTAAAAATAGCCTGGGGAACTATTAATGATTAAACGCTATCACCAGTGCCATGAAAGCTATTATAATATCTGATTATAAAAAGTATGATTAAAGAAAAATGCTGGACTGAGTTTTTCCAATAATTACTAGCAAAAAGAAAAATTCTTAAAACCTCTAAAAGTCCACACTGGATCTAAAATGATCAGGGCAGCTCCCATTGACTTCTATAGGACTGTGACATAAATTAGCTGGTGAACTTTTGTATTACAGTTTTTCTTGTTTTATTTCACAAGAAATAAGTGTAAATAGTGATATTGTGAAATACAGAAAAGCCGCACATTTGCCCTGTCTAGAACCTAGGACAGTTATGGCCAGTATACTTCTTGGCTGAGAATCAGGAGGCTTGTTCAGCTTTTCTGCTATATCTACACGATGCACATAGCACTCACATCCAATGCCTTCGACTGTGACAGAGGGATTTATGAAAATCTTAACTTTTTGTTTATTATCTTCATAGTGGAGCAGTAACATTGCATTGTTTTAGATAGAATATTTAAACACACACACACCAATCTGCATCCCAGTGCAGATGCATAAACTCACCTGTCAATTTTAACAGATACCCTCCTAATAAGTTTTTGAATTGTGAGAAGGATCGAGAAGCACCATGGAGAAAATCCAAACAAATACAGGAGAAACATGCACATCACACAGAAAGTGCTCAGTAAGGATCAAACCAAAGACCCCAGTTCTAGGAAGCAGTAATGTTGTCTTATGGTGCATTGCAGTCTCTCTCTATCTGCCTGGTTTTGAAGCAACTACATACATTGTAACATAGTAAGTTAGGCTGAAAAAAGACACACATCCATCAAGTTCAAACTTTTAACTTTTTTTTTAACCTGCCTAACTGCTAGTTGATCCAGAGGAAGGCAAAAAAACCATCTGAAGCCTTTCCAATTTGCCTCAGGGGGAAAAAATTCCTTCCTGACTCCAAGATGGCAACCGGACCAGTCCCTGGATCAACTTGTACTATGAGCTATCTTCCATAACCCTGTATTCCCTCACTTGCTAAAAAGCCATCCAACCCTTTCTTAAAGCTATCTAATGGATCAGCCTGTACGACTGATTCAGGGAGAGAATTCCACATCTTCACACCTCTCACTGTTAAAAACCCCTTCCAAATATTTCGGCGGAACCTCTTTTCTTCTAATCGGAATGGACGACCTTGTGTCAGCTGGAAAGACCTACTGGTGAATAAAGCATAAAGACCTACTGGTGAATAAAGTAAAAGAAAATGTGTACTGATCCATAATTTAGTGCTTTACCAAAGCCTTTTGTTCTTTCAGATGTATACTCAAAATGCACACCAGACAGTGTTGACTAGGGTATAGACAGTTTATGGTGTAGTACTTAGAATGTTTTGCACAACATGTCATCTACAAAGTTTGGCTGTCCTATAAGTATTTTACTATCAGTAGAAGTGATCAAGGGCGACTCCTTCAAGGCAATCTTCCAGGTATAACACCTCCGCCACAGGTGTAAACAATAGTCAATCTTCACAAGTTTACCAGGAAAATGCCACAAAAGCAGAACTTGCTGCAAAAGTATTTATTCACGACATGTTTCGGGCTGGTGTGCCACTTGATAAAGGGCACACCAGCCCGAAACATGTCGTGAATAAATACTTTTGCAGCAAGTTCTGCTTTTGTGGCATTTTCCTGGTAAACTTGTGAAGATTGAAGTATTTTACTATGGGGCCCAGTAACTAAATACTAGTAAACGACCCTGATGACCCTCAAAAAGCTTTTTACCCTCTGCAGACCACTGCAAGCCATGTATGGCATTATGTGTGCTTGACAAAGAAGTTACGCCCCGAAACATTGCATCAGCAAATTAACAAGCAAGGCTTTTCCTGCTATCATCACCCATGCTGTGCTGGGGTTTCCTTCTTTATTACTACATTTGAGGCTGCCATATCATCTTTCACTGGGCTCCTGGGGTTCACTTATCTTCGGATGCCCAGGGCGTGCAAGGGTGTTATACTTTTTCCATGCTGTGATATTCCTCACAGATCCAGTCACAGTGGATTCATGGCTGCCATCAGAAGGCTCCAGGAGGGTACTGCCATCAAAAGGCTCATTGAGGCTAAGAGAAGGGTCCAAGAGAAGTAAAAGTTTGCCTTGAGCTCCATGAAGGGTGCAGGGCTTGTGAGAGAGTGGGTGGGGTTTGGATAGGGCTTAGTCTAATGGGTGTGATTGTGGTGGATCATGGACATGACTATGCTTCCATGGGTTATTTTTTTTCATCCACTCTTGTTGGTAGGACTCCTGCCCATGGGGCTCGGGTGATAAATGGATTCATTATTGGGGCACCTTCCCTGTAATAATTTAGTGGCCTTGTTGATATTTGGTGGAAGGCTCGGACAAAGGCTACATTGCATTACAGAAAAAACTACATTATGAGTCAAGCATCTTCCTACAGTGCAAATTATGAGACAGTATTTATTTTTATGGCATTTGGCCTTTGTGGTGATTAAAAATGTTGCACACGTGTCCCACACTTCACATAGACACAACGGTAAAAGTTACAATACAGAAACACAAATCAAAGGAGGGCAGTCCAAGGAGCAAACACAGTTTTTAAAGCAATAAGATAACAAATGAGGAGGTGTTGATAACCCAGGGATACCACCACCAAGTAGTCCAAAACTGAATATCGCATATAATGGGTTTGCTCTGAATAATATACAAACAAAACATGGTATGAAATAAATTTATTTTATATAGATATGAAATGCATACAAGGTAGATCAATATCTTATACAGGACAAAATATACATAATAGTGCTAATTAGTATATACAGTACATACTTATTTCAAAGCAAAAGAAGAAAAACAAACCTAATTTCAAAGCAAAAGAAGAAAAACAAACCACAAGGAACTGATACATTTTTCCAAAGGATGAGACTACCCCAACATTTCAGCACACTAGCCTTTATCACCCCTAGACAGGGTGAGACTACCCCAACATTTCAGCACACTAGCCTTTATCACCCCTCATTGATTATCTGGTTATGCTCTTGAGCCCTCACCAGCTCTTTCTCTTCCTGACCCCCACCCCAGCTCTCCCTCTCATTTGGGAACTAGCACTCTCTCCCTGAGACTCCCAGCAGCTATCCCTATCATTTGGGAACCAGCACTCTCTCTCTCTCTGAGCCCCCCAGTAGCTCTCCCTCTCATTGGGTTATCAGCTCTCTCTCTTCCTGAGCCCCCTAGCAGCTCTCCCTCTCATTTGGGAACCAGCTCTCTCTTTCCCTGTGCCCCCCCCCCTCCAGCAGTTCTCCCTCTCATTGGGGAACCAGCTCTCTCTCCCTGAGCCCCCCAGCAGTTCTCCCTCTTATTGGGGAACCAGCACTTTCTCTTCCCGAACTCTCCAACAGTTCCTACTCTTATTGTGAAACCATCTCTCTCTCTCTCCCTGAGAAACCAGCAGCCGTCTCTTTCTCAGTAAGCATCGGCAGCTTTCTCTCTGTGAGCTCTCCACTTCATACTGTATACTCCGCTCCTCAGTGCCTATACCTGGGGTTATTCGGGTGTAATTAGAAAAGCAAAGCAAGAGCGGAGAGTGTGGAAACGTTTCCAGTATGTAGAGGAACATTGTCGGAGTAGGAGGCAGCGGCAGAGAGGGGAAGGCTGTGGAGGGGCCCACTGATGTCTTATGGGGGAGAATGAGGACTATTGAGGGGAGGAAATGAGAGAAGAGAGGGAAAAGTTGGGAAAGGAGAGAAAAGCAAAGCAAATGAATGGTACAGTAAGGGGCACAGAGAAAGTTTGAGGTGGGACATTAACTACTAGAAGCTTGACCAGAGCTAGCTGTAAGAAAAGATGCGAGTGACATACTAAAGTAGAGGGTTGTCCTTCACTAGGAGCAGGACCTCTCCACCCCCGGGCTCCATGCACAGCTGATCCTTTTCAGGTATTTAGCCACGGTCTCCCCCAACAGACGGATAAAAGCGCAGGCGGAGCTCTCTTGATCGGATTCTCTGCCTTGAGGAATGTGCACAGGGGCAGGGGGTGGGCTGGCAGCAGTGACAGGTGTCAATAAGAGGGCGGGTCACTGGACAATCACTGGACAAGCCTAGTGACAGCTCCGTGCTAACCTGTGCTCACTAGCTGCATCACTAGCTGCATCACTAGCTGCATCACTAACCGCTTGACACTCACACTCACAGAGTCCCCGGCACCGGCCATAGGGAGGATCCTTACAGCAGCAGCCCTCTTATACAGCCAACCTATTCTAGCTGGAGCATCCCAGCTGTGCCAGCCAATGCGCTCACTGCTGCTCCTGAGTTCCTGCTGCACAGCTGTTTCTGTGGCTGTCATATCCTACTGGGGACCTGAAACAACTCCTACGATAGCACTGGGCCAGCGACTACCGGTTCATACTGAGGAGTGGATCTAGTGGAGGGGTGTGTGGACAGGGGACCTGCTTGTGAAGACTTTGTGGATAGTTACTGAAGAGCTGATAGGAGCTGAGTGTCACAGAGTAAGGGGAACTACTGAACAGCTGATCCCATAGGAGCACAGTGTCAACCTGGAGACATCTACTACTGAGCAGCTGGTCGAACCGTTATCACTGGGTTGGCGGGTGTGAAGCTGTAGCATCTACTGCACTACTGATCTTGCAGGTGAGCAGCTCCCCCTTTCTGCCGGGATCCCCTCAACAGACCAGAACACCTCTCTGTCCCTTCTTCTGAGCTTCTATTACGCTTCCCTGTATTGCTAGCGAACAACTTCTCTTGTTATGTGTCAGCCACATTATATAGTTACTGGGCATTTGGCGGTGTATAGGTAATAAATATCGGTTTCAAGAAAACAGTGGTTTAACCCCATAATAACCCATTACACTCATGGAAATAAAATACAAAACTGCCTTATTCCTGTGTTTGGGGTACAAGCGGCAGTTTGGGCTGACAGTGGGCACATCCTTTCACAAGGAAGAAAATGCAATTGTCTAGTCTACTTTATTAGAATTTGTAACAGAATAAATAATTATAATGTTACAGAGACCACATACTGGAACGAACGAGTGGAGATAGCATTTCCTTATTATTGATTGAATGAAGTGTATTGTGATCTAGGCTCCATTTAAATCCCTTACACCTGTTATATTCTCTGCATTTTTCTTTTATGGGAGAAAGTGTGTCAGAATGTTGGATGGACTGAAATTGGAAGAAAATATACAGAACGTTATTGAAACTTCAGCAGCACTTTCCTCCCTGTTCGGTAAGTTACATATGATGTTCTATTCCAAAGAGGGTATTTATGACTTCTAGCTCACACTTTACGTTTCCTCCTATTGTATGTGAGAACACCAATCCGTGTATTTTATACCTGAATTATCTATAGATCAGACCACTCGGTATTTCTGAATTCTAGAAGACGATAAATTGTGTTTAATGTAATCAGATTTTTATTTACCAATTATTTGTGTATATCTGTGAATTCCAGGTAACTGAGTACAGACCCATGTTTCAGGCTCTTTATTAGGGGCAATCAGAAGGCATTTACCGATTGTAGTTAAATTCTAAGCTCGAGTCTGTGTTAGAAATATTTAAAAATATAATTTTTCGTTTTAGTTCGCAAGTTTCTATTTTGGGGGACAAAAACGAATTCCTTCATCATAGAATTTTTCGTTTATATACTGACCTAATGTTCCAAAAAGCGCTGATACAGATAGTCACCGCTGTATTTTAATAAATCAGATGATTTTTAATCAAATATGAGTACGTGTAAAGCCTGCATTTACATATATGTTTAAATTGGGAGGACCACAACGATGGATGCTTAGGATGCAAATCATTTGGCACACCTGTATTTATGGGAGTACTGCTCATTGTATTATTCTGACCCTGCACCCTTATATTATATCATTATACATAGTGATATTTATATAAGAAAACAAGCCAGAGTTTTGAGATGGAGAGTTGGAGAGTTTTTGGACACAGCTAAATTTTCTTATTGTTTATCTACGTGTTTTCCATTTTTGGACGTCACGATCGAATGAAGAAGAACGACAGAAAAACAGACTGCCATATAAACATTATATTTATATATATATATTATATATATATATATATATATATATATATAGATGGTTGTATGGAAAGATAATGGCTTGACTATAAGGGCAGTAGATTGGACATAGAAAGAAGAAAAGCTGACCGAAAGAAAAATAAGAATATTAGAGAAAGACAGTAATCAAAAAAGACAGTAGATAAAAGATAGAAAATGAATTCAGAGAGTACAATAATGAGGATATTCTGAATAATACCGAGAACAATAAACGCAGGTAGATGATATAAACTGACAGTTGAACGATGAGAATATTCGGATTAGAGAAAGACTAAAATAGGCAGATAGATATTGAGACTGAGAGATTCTAAATGTAAGAGTAACAGACCTAGATAGATACTAGTTAGTGATACATAGAAGGTAAAGAAAAGAAACTATTACTTCTGCCCCCAAAGTTCTAATTACCCGACCCTCTCACACACGCAGTTCTGCACTTGTAGTTATCTATATTTTCCTTCTTTATACTCCATCATTCCTTCCTTTTCCTCTTTTATCCCTTAAATGTGTGTTTTATTAGAGCTTCCTGCACAAAGAGTAATTATAGAGAGTCCGGCTAGTGAGGAGCAGCATTCTAACCCCGGGCTGCATAGAGCAGATTTAATAAAGGGGATGGCACGTATCACATTAACCCTTATTCTCCAGGATGCCCACTGGCTAATTTCTCTATTAGATTTCTTTACAAGATTATCTGGCAGCACAGATCGTATTCGGCAGAAAGTAGAGGAACTAATTGCCTGAATGAGTAAACAGCTATTTCTAGATAATTAACTAACAGTCTATGGATACAAAAATGAATGGGACCAATAACAACCTCTCTCTCTCTCTCTCTCTCTCTCTCTCTCTCTCTCTATCTATCTACTATATTTATTATTTATGAATCATCTATCTATCATCTACCTATCTATAAATCAATCTATCTATCTATCTATCTATCTATCTATCTATCTATCTACCTACCTACCTATCCATCCATCCATCCATCCATCCATCTATCTATCTATCTATCTATCTATCTATCTATCTATCTATCTATCAATTAATCTATCTATATATAGGAGTCGTTCAAGCAATAAATACATTTTGATTTATTTTAAGACCTGAGAGTGCGGACCTTTTTTGGATGGAAATATATATATATATATATAGATCTGTTATATATCTGTTATATATCTATCTATCTGTCTATCATCTGTCTATCTATAATCTATCTACCTATCTATAAATCTATTAATCTATCTATCATCTATCTATTAATCATCTATCTATCGATCTGTCATCTATCTATCTATCTATCTATCTATCTATCTGTCGATCTATCGATCTATATATCTATCTGTGTATATATATATAAAAATCAATCTATCTGTCGATCTATAGATCTATCTGTATATCTATCTATAAATCTATCTATCTATCTATCTATCTATCTATCTATCTATCTATCTATCTATCTATATATCTATATATCTATCTATCTATTTAATTTTGCAAAAATTTTGGTTTTGAGCAAGGTCTTTGCACTTATCCAAAAATACTGGACACTAGATATTCACTTCATATGACAGTTCTGTGTCCTGTGATTGCATTGACTGTCACCTCTGCTGTCCCAGTGCAATAATGAGGAGAGCACTTGTACTTAAAGGGGTTGTTCACCTTAAAACAACTAGTTGTTTTCAGACAGATCACCAGAAATAATGACTATTTCCAAATACTTTCTATTTCCTATGTGTTCGCAGACCCTGTAAACTGTTGTAAATTGATACATTTAATGGATATGTTTCTTATCTTTGGCCCTGCTGAGAAGAATCCCTGGGTTTCATTACAGGCAGCTGTTAGAAATGATACAATAGTTGCTAATACTCCAGAGATGCTGCTGTAAAATGTATCAACTACTAAATGTTGCAAAATTGTAACATTTTAGAGTCTGCACCTAAATTACTGAGCTGTCAGACTCCAAAACTAGAGACAGGAACATTCAAATTTAAACTTGGATTTTGGAACAAGAGTAAAAAAATAAGTGATGGAAATTATTGAAAAAAGTATTCATTTCCGGGGAACAATCTGAAAACAACTGCATTGAAAAAAGTGTTTGGAAGGTGATCAACCCCTTTGAGGTCTCTATATTTTTGTCACACAAACTTGTGTATCAAACCAACCACATATTGGAGACACTATCAATTTTATCATAGTCTATCGTTACATAACCGTGACTGGATCAATTGTAGCAGGATGTATCTGTGTAAGACTATAATAAATGTTTCTGTATTCCTTAATATGGTTATCACTAATCTGTTTTGAGACTTGTTTTGTTTAGGACCTCCTTTGTGGAACAACATTTGAGACCCCCCCGCCCTTGGCAAAGGAACTGTTAAAAGAAAAAGCTATTAAAAATGTGGTCTTTACAATAATGTTTTTGAAAAAGGTTCCATAACAAATTCCAAATCATATTGTATTATTATTAACATGTATTTCTATAGTGCCATCGTATTTTGTAGAGATTGTATTTATTATATGTTTTACAATGTGCTGTATTATTGCCAATATAGTATATCCACAAAGCTAGATATCTGAGGACTTTCTATACACTTAAAACACTACCAGAACAGGTGCAGTAAACAGCCTGAAATATACTGGTATTGTATATAAAATAATTATGTACCCCTTGTAAAATCTATTTAGTTGTGTGTGCCCCTTGCACGACAGTTTATATAAAGTGATACCTTGCAGCACAGGTTATTCCAAATTCAGATTCCCTTACAGTGTATCCCAGATGAGTAAATGGAACTGTTGTTTGGTGTTGCAGGTCGAAGAATGGAACAGAAGTGGGTATGTGAGGGATGTAAACACATCATTTGTGATCGATTTCTTCTCCGAATAAGTGACAGTCTGTGGCATGAACAGTGTGCCCAGTGCTGCACCTGCAAAGAGCCACTGGAAAGCAGCTGTTTCTACAGAGACAAAAAGCTTTACTGTAGGAACGACTATGAGAAGTAAGTGAGAATGGCATCCCCTATCCCTGTGCTTACCTGTACCCTTGCCAAGGTTTAGCCCCACTTGTATTGGATAGGTCAACTTTGATTTTCTCTACAATGAGCAAAACTGATTTGGAACTTGTACAGTTTTACTTATTTTGGTAATTGGATGTGTAACAAGAATGTTGTTGATGGTGGTTGAAGTGTTTCACTTTTAGAAAAATGGCAAAGTGGAGGTATTGGTCACAGAAAGAAGGGTTAATCTGTTTCCTATACTTTCATTGGACCCGTGCTTGCGCTTTCAGTAACAATTACATTGCAAATAACATTTTTTAATGAATGTATATTGGAAAGTTGCTTAGAATTACATTTTGTTTCACTGTGCTAACAGCAGTTTCTGGAGCAGGAACCCCTTAAAAATTATTATCTTTGGCCTAGCAAGAACTCTGAAAAACTTTATAAAAACTTCTAGGTCAGTTAGTTGCTGAAATATATGTAAAGTGTGGCTTTACACATTATTTGGCACACTTCGGCTGCAAATGAGCCCTTCTGCGTAATTAAATAATATATTCTGCTTGTCTCTACCATGGATATCATTTATGTCATACCACCGCATCTTATAATGCTTGAAGTGTTCAACCAATGATATTAACCATGTGCTCACCTTATCAAAATTTGTTTAATGTCTCTGTGGGTGCACTCTTCACCCCCTGTAGGCTAGCAGAATGCCTTGAGTTACATTGTTTCCTTTATATGCCACTTAAACCTATTTACAAGTCCTATGTGCCATTAACCTTAAGCATAGAGTCTGCCTCTGGTTGTGTTTGGGACATTGAAGATGATAATCAAGAGGAGATAACATATGAATCCAATGTGTCACTCATTTTCCATGCTATGCTATAATTTTATGCATGTTCTGTTGAGGTTTTCTTTGCTTGGGCACATTATTGCATTTTTTTCATGGATTCAGTGCAAAAAAGTGTCAGATACTAAGTGGAAAAGTAAAAAGCAAGAATGCATCACTATAAATCCACTGTGAGAGTAAAGTAAACAAAATGATGTACGTATGAACATCTAAAAGGTCTATGAATGCACAGTGTTGTTCTAAAGTTTCCCATGTTTGTCCTGTTCTATTTTTGTCTCAGGTTGGCATCTTTTTGCTCAAGGGGTTAATTAGACAGCTCTTTGAACCTGCTGTTTTATACACTGGGAGGGATAACTCAAGTTATTCCTGGAATGTCCCGGAGGGACACAATAAGATGCCCCTGCTGGGTGGCAGGACCAAGAGTCTTAGCTTTTGTCTTCAAATACTGGTCACTTTCATTCTGCCCTTTTGGGCTAAAAAGTTATCAAGTGTTAAATATACAAGATAGAATGTTGATTCACACTCAAAGGGACAGTGCCAGTGATGAGTCTGTAAGGCATCCTTCTATGTGATATTCCTTAATTACCTGCAGTCCTATTTGCTTTGGGGTTGTTTCATAAAATGCCATCTCACATTTCCATTGTTAAATATAATATGACAGCTAGTGACCAGCACATCCCAGTCCAGCAATAAATCATCAGTAACAACCTACAGCTTGGGTTACTAGGTGACAAACCAACATCCTCCTGTGTGTTTAGCTGGAGAATATACTAAGTTAGGATTCCATGTTTCACATTTCATTGTTTGCCATATAAAGAAGGAATGCAGTATAAAAATAAGTAGTGCAAACATAATAAACCTTCCGGGCATATTTACATTTATACATATACAGTTAATGGCACATGGGATAATTTGGAGCATTTTGTGACACCATAAAAAGGGGACAAAATGATATAAAAATTCTTCTTCATTAACTTTGAACATTCGTGTGGCACAGAGCTTTTGAACCATAATGGTCTGCAGTAAAATCCATCATGTGATGGAAGGAATGATTTGGAGTTTTTTCTTCCCAACCCACAGCTACAAAATGATACAAATCATCCAGTGCAGCCTTACTCCAAGTAGAATACTTGCCTCTGTTTAGATAGCAATCCAAGAGTCAGTATAATTTTGAGGTAACAAATTGAAGTGATATATGGAAGTCAAGTATGTCAGGTTCTATTTATCCATTTAAATGTGCATCCACAGAGTGTACTATATGATTATATAGTGCTTCATGTTTTAGGTAACATAAGGCAAAACTTTATAGATACCTTATTGGGTAGGTCATTAAATACATAATTAAATAAGTATATGTATAGAAGCAGGAGAAGAAGTTCTTCTCTTGTATTTTTGACTGTTCTTTTGGGAAAAGGTTTCTCATAAGTCTGTTTGCTCTATGTTCACCCATCTTGTTATTTTTGCCCCAGGCTGCATGTTATCACTTCATGACCCCTTACTCCCCACTGGGACTCTCACATAATTTCACTTCTCCCTCAATCTTTCTTTTCTAAATTCTGGTGACTTATGTGACTCAATGGAGACAACCCTCTGTGGAGCAGCGTAACAAATCCCGTTTATTAAGGCCATCACTGGACCTCCAGCCCCTCCCCACATACCAGATTAATACAATATCATGAATGTGCTAGGGGACAGCAGAAACCTGAACTTTGGGTGACACATAGCCATGGATGGGGTGCAGTAAATCACAGAGGAGGCAACTACCAGTGTAAAAAGTGATATGCACTATTACATTTCTTCTATTCAACTGTAGATGTCTCCTTTGGCACATGAGAAATGAAAATTCTTTCCATAAGGTGGTTAAAAACACCCAGATCCTAATTCTTTCTGTTAATTTTAAAGGCAGTGTATTGGCAAAACATGAATCATATCTTCATACTGCAACTGATGTGTTTGATAAACATTATGAATGGTGACCTATGGTGAAATAAGTAAAATGTTATATGAGGCAGCGTCACATCAAATTTTTTATTCATATTTGATTATATATTTAAAAATTTGTTTTAAAACAGTAATGTTTGAGACTCTTAGGAAAAGTAATATAAATATGCAGAGTCTCTTCATATTTCACATATGAATAAAAAATGTGATTAAAAGACGCTGCCTCATATAACATTTCACCATAGGTCACATTCATAATGTTTACCAAACACATCAGTTGCAGTATGAATATATGTTTCATGTTTTGCCAATGCACTGCCTTTAAAATTAACAGAAACAATTAGGATCTTGGTGTTTTTAACCACCTTATGGAATGAATTTTCATTTCTCATGTGCCAAAGGAGACATCTACAGATGAATAGAAGAAATGTATAGGTGCATATCACTCAATTTTATTCTTGTTCAGCTGAAAAATAAATTCTCATGGCATCCTCATTGCTATTGTAAAATACAATAGAAAAGTACTCTGCAACATCATGTCCTGAGAGATACATCTACCCCATGCAATCACTGAATAAGTAGATCTGTTACCTATTTGGTCACATATGGGGGTGAAATAAAAATGTAAATGCATCAAGCCAAAGAGAGGACCACCTGAGGATCTATTAGGTGAAGTAGGCGGGGTGCTTCTGTTCTACACTGCACTAATATCATGAGTATATTTTTATAAAATACCAATATACTGTGGATTATAAAGTTCTTTCTTCCAGGATGGAGAAATGGTTCCTACTCCACCACTAAAACAGAAGAGTTGTGAGTTATGTTTCTTTGAAAGGTCTAGGAAGATTGGAGGCTGCTTTACACAAAGAAGTTACTTCATTACTGTGTTACTTCTATCAATAGTTTCACTTGCCCACTTAATATAGTTTCATGTATCCCCTGACCCCCTAAGAGTAGGTTTGGATGGCATATCAGATATCAGATTTAGTTATAGGTCGTAACAGGATAAATTCACAAAACATAGGTCCTTTATTTCTAATGTTTAGGTTCTTCTGGTCTACAGTCCTGAATAACCCACCCCATATAATTAGTTATTAGCAGCTAGCACGTCAGTGACTCGTAGGGACAAATACTCATAGTTGTGCACAGCGGCTAAAGCGGGCGCATTGTCTGGAATCAGAGACTGATAGGTTTGAGTGGTGTTTTAGGAGTATGCATGGCAAGGAATGGGTCAAGGTTCCAAAATGACACCAGTGTATTTGAGCCTTTAGTTATGGCACTGCTTCATGACCACTAGTTTATCCCTAGCATTTGCTATACAATGCTTAAATAATGCACATTCATCAACTCTTGTATTAGAATATGTTTTTTTTCTGCTGTTGTTACATTTCCCTTTGTTTACTCCATACTGCACGTGGGTGAATTCCAAAAGCATTAGATGTTTTTTTTCCCTGCAGCTGCAAAAGATGCTAGATACTGTTTAATCCTTATGCTATCTAACACAGTTCTCCAACTTGTCTTTTGTCACTTTGATCTACCCACTAATCTCTGCAGCTCTCCAAATTTTTGAATTCTCTTGTATCGTTTTTTGTTATTGATTTACATCTCAATGCTGAGCTTGGGTGTCATTGGCAGGTGCCATTTTACATATGCTGTCTGACAGCTCCTATTCGGAGATGCTTAGCTATCTGAACCTTGAGTCATTTTCCTGATCATTAATCTTTAAAGATGAATTAATGTTTCATATGGAGGTAAAGCTATAATGATGATGAAAATGAATGGCAAAAGAGTCCTGGATGATCATGAGGGATTTCTGACCACTAATGGCCCTTCTGTAAATTTATTGAGCTGATCATAATATATTAATTGAAGCATTTAACCCAGGTGTATTTTATGCTATGATTGCTTTTGCATAGGTACTAGTAAAAAAAAATGTATTCTTTCTGTATAAAATTTGAGGCTGTAAAACTGGGGCACTCAAAAGGCAGATAATAAGCTATGGGTAGGTGTGAGAGAATAATGGTTGAAATCATAAATTGCATGCAATAGGATATTTCTTCAGGGGTATCACAATATTTACAACAATCTTGAAAATCATTATTTTTGCAATTAATCTGGTAGTATGGCACAGGCTTTCTTATAATGAGTAAAAAAAATACCGTAGCTGTAAAGACTCCTAACTTGTGCAGTGACTAATATGTGCCACCTTGTGGAGACCAGGCCCAGACTGGCAATCTGTGGGTTCTGTTATAGGGGCTGTTATAGAAAGTCAGTATTTAGTGGGCTTGTGGGGGCTGTTTAGGCCTCTAGGTGGGCTGATTGGGCATCTGTGTGCCTGAAATGCCAGGGCCTATTTTAATTCTCAATCTGGACCTGGTGGAGACTAATAAATTCCAGTTCAAACTTAGGTTTGTCATGAGTCTAATGGGAAAGGGGAAACGTTTAAGTTATAAAACTAGTTATTTGCAGAGGTGTAAAATATTTAATATATGGGAAGGCAATACCAGCCCAAGAACTCAGTGACTCCTGTAGTCCTATAATTATTTTTTTCTATAGGATCATACCATGGATCTACATTTTTCAGTTTAGTAAAGGGCTTATTTATTAGTACCCCTCATGCAAGATCCGTGTAAGAACACTAAAGGGTTCAAATGTGCATCCCATAGGACAAAGAACTTGCATCTGGTCTGTACAGTATGTGCTTTGCAATTTACACAGATTAAAAGGGACACAGGACAACAATGTCACAAGGGGACACCCAGGTTCCGCTTACCAGCCAACCCATCTGAGTGCAGGGCTGCTAAAAACCTTTTGCCTCATTTATGTGTAAAGTGCAGCATTTGAGTGCCATGTTGTTAATACAGGATTGTCAGCAAAGTGCTGCATTCAGCCCCCCTAGATTGCACATCATTCAGACTTTCAGGCCTGGGAGAACCAGGGCCCTAAAGGCGGAAACTTTATGTACTTACTGCTAGCCTTTGTTAAGCATTAAGTACAGGACCCTCTGCACATTGTGTAGTATTCTTTAATACACAATCACTTCTAAAAGGAATTTAATACTGGACAGGAAGGCAGATTGACAGATTCATTTATTTTACTGAAAAATGTATGTGTGGGGTCCATAGAAGACAAACCAAACTCTTTCCTTGAATAGTTTAATATTATTGGGCAAACAATGTGAAAGTATAATGGTACAAACTGGAACCTTTTAATTTTAAAGTAGTGCTA
This sequence comes from Xenopus borealis, assembly GCA_024363595.1. Classification (NCBI taxonomy): domain Eukaryota; kingdom Metazoa; phylum Chordata; class Amphibia; order Anura; family Pipidae; genus Xenopus; species Xenopus borealis. The sequence continues at coordinate 88,654,254 of CM044438.1, read as the reverse complement.
CATTGGACTCTGGATAAAAACGATGTGTCTCTTTATACAATTGAACGGTACCTTTCTGATATCTGCAACATTGGGCTGGAACTGTTCATGGTTAAGTTCCTAACTAATAGCACCCTTGTGTGATATCTGTCACCTGCCCTTTCTTGGGGTGATGTGATCATTTTGCCTCTTCACAATTAGCTGCAGGCGCGTGGAATTGTTTGCCTGTCCCTATACACATAAATGCATCCATGTACTTGTAGCTTCCCTCAGTTTGCTGCAATACATTACAAAGCTGTGATGATTCTCTAAGCCATTGAAAAGGTACACAGTTTCAGTGATCTTGTCTAAATTTCCTCATTAGATTAGGATTTACGTTTTAGGACAATTTGCCCGGTGCCTCCACTTTTAGAATGGGCCTTTGGGTGTGTTTGTATAAGTAAGTCAGATGGCATAGGCTTTAGGATCACATCCATGCAGTGTAGTTCTGAATGTTAGGTGCCTTTCTAGATCCCAGGAGGCCTAAGCAATTATATTATTTCTCGTGTTTGGATGACCTCCAAGTTCTATTATCACTGAAGAATAATATCTACCAAGGGAAACCTGGCATTGTATATTTGTCTGCTGTTTAATAATGCTAAAATATAAACCAACTGAATCTAAACTTAGATTTTACTAAGAGTGTATCAAATGGAATTTGCCAGTACCTGTAAGCAAAACTTGGCAAATTTCAATGATATCTGTTGACGAAAACATCTCACAAAGCAAGATAAATAGGAGTATTGTGTATGTGTATTGCCAGGAAGCATGAATAATTAAATGTACTGTGAGAAATTAGGAGACCTGGGCCTTACTATACTAACTGTATCTAAAGTGTTGAGCCACTGTCATAACAAGGTTGGATCACGGTGGAAGAAAGTAAGTGCAGAAATAGCTTGTTTTAGTATAACATTTTGTGGGGGTCTAATAGCGATGTCTGAGTAAGCTGCTTTGTCACCATCTTTTCTTACCTGTTCTATCTTGCCTTACTGTATCAGCAAACCCCACTGTTTTCACCTATAACTGCTTCTTTTTTGAGTTTTGCCACTTTGCCTATATTTGACTGGGCCTAAAACAGATCTGCATAACCTAAATAAATAAATACCATTTTATTTTATGCTTCAAAATAAGGCACATTTACATCTCCTTTCTTTTTGTGTTGAATTGTTAAACTAATTTCTTGTAATTCCCACACAAAACTACCGCAGAAGTGCCCAATTTCTCGCTTCTACTTTTACAAATTGATTTACATTTTTGCTTTATGTTATGTTATGCTTGGGAGGTTCAAACAACATACTTCTCAAATCATCTCTGCAAAACATCAAAGAATGCAATGCTCATGTCACTAATGCTACATTTATTTAGGGTGCAATGGGTTTTACAAACACCATTTCTTTATAAAACCTCCCAGAAATCTTCATTGACATTCTTGTGAGTTCATGATCATCTTTCAATCTTGGCCTGAATTTTGCTAGCTGGACAAGATGTCTTTCCTCACAAAAGAACTTTTTATGTGGAAGAAACACCAGAGGTCCTGTGTCCGCCTAGAAAGCATTTCAAGATGTAGTATAACCCTGGGGCAGGGATGATCATACAAACAGGACTTGTTAGAAGCTGAACTTGAGTGAAGCAGAACATCTTCCCCACCTGTTCCCTCCCTTCAACCAGAAAAGTCTGAAAGATACAACCTCTTAGTTCTGCAGGATGTGCCAGAAAGATGGAATAAAACGTAAAATACGTTGTATCTGGTTACAAATATGTGAAACAAAGGAAATAGCTGAAGAAAAAATGTAAAACTAAAATCAAATGTGTATATACAGTATACTGTATAAAGGTATTTATATATATACATTACATGTATTTCTGGCACAATCAAAGATTCAGTAACTAAAACAGTGGCTGAACAGTGCAAAGCTGTTTATTACTTACCCAATATTCAGTAAACATTATGATTATTTCTGTGTGGTTTACTACATTTCACTCTTTGTTTTTTAACATGGCTTAACAATATTGTTGTGACTGACACCTCCAGAGACAAGCCATCAGTTGCAGGTACTGGCAATAGAATTTGTGAATGATAATGTCTGTTTTACAAAACACTTAATAAAACAGCTATCATCAAGTCAGCAGCATGCCAGGTAGCCTGGTGTTTTTCATTCAAATACACTTAATCATAGCCTAATGTCTGCAAATGGAGGGATGAATTAACAGACAACCCCATTCTCTCTCTTTCTCCCTTCAGACGTAGGTACAATAATTAATATTAATCAAAATTAAATGATTACAATACTTGTAACTGTAAAAAACTAGTTTCAAAATGAAGGGCTTGAGGTACCTTTCACTTTCTAACCAGTGCATATGGCTGGGAATCTCATGAAATGGAAATTTTAGGGATACTTCTCTGCCTTGAACCTTTTCACTCTTGAAACATAAATTAACTTTAAGTAAAGTGTAGCTAGAATACTCAAAATAGTAACCTAAGTAACAAAAAAATTACTGTTTTTGTGTAGCCCAATAATATTTTTTTTTTGCTTTAATTAAATAAAATCCACCTACATTTAGTAAACCACAATATAGTAAATTAATCATATGTACATTCTCTGGTAATAAACTAGTTAAGCTGTCCTAGCTCAACCAGGTCATCTAGCAAGGGAGACAATGCTTTTGGATATCAAACAACAAGTGCTCTAGGGATTGACCAGATGTTTCCTAAGCTCCTCCATCCAGCTGTGCAGAAACCATTCATAGACCTGGACAGAATTCCAGAGTTTAGTCATTCTGCATTAACACTTAGTTGGTTGAACAACACAAAAGACAACCAGTTATTTCACCTTGAGTAGGACAGCCTGAGGCCTACTTACATAACTCACCAGAATCTCTAAACACATTTGAATGCTATATTGAGCTACAGCTGTGATGTTCCTCACCTCCACTGCCTGAATTCTTCAAGCTGTGCCATAAGTTTATTTGCAACTCTACTTTGGAATTTGAATTCATCTGAATAGGATGTTTGCCATAAGTAGCATAATCCCTAATGGCAGTCATCAGGTTATTTTTCAGAAATTTGCAAGAAGAAAAAAATAGAATTCTAATAGCATTAGACCAAAGAAATGTAACGGTTGAATGGTTGCTATATGTTATTGGAAAGGATCATGTTTTTAGGACATTACAACAGATTTGCCCAGTTCATCATTAGTAGTGATGGGCGAATTCACTGTGAATTTCCGAAAAATTTTTGACGCCGGGCAAGAAACTTTCGTCACTGATGTCAAAAATTTACACAGACGTCTAAATTAGCTGTTTTGCTAATTTTTCACCGTTTTGCGATTTTCGCAGGAAATTTTTTGGCTAAATGCCAGAAAATCGCCCATCACTAATCATAATAGAAGGAAGGTCAGTAGTGTCGATAGACCAGGTGCACTTGTCTCTATGATTAGAACTTTGTACTGAAAAAAAAGTGATTATCCATAGTGTGACAACACTTTTTCCCAAAACCATGCCATGGACAATTTGTAATTCTAATGCTTGATTTTTTAAACATGAAATAGAAGTAATACGAATCGTCTTTAATCTTTATGTGTATAAATATATATATATATTTGAGAGTAAACTGATATTTTATGTGATCTCTTTAATAGATTTCCCCAGTTGAAGTTACCTGTGAATGATTATTCTAAAAATACAAAAGTTACAGGATAGTGGCATGACAATATGGAACACCTTTAATGTGAAATAAAATGTTGTCGTTTTGGGCTGTACAACTGGAGGCCTGGGGGCTGAATATGGTCCCATTTGGGATTTTTTAGGTCTCAGCCTATCCAAGAGCTTTACTGTTATATGTGTGCAACATCATATTTTACTATAATTATGTACTTTAAAAAGTAGTGTACAGGTACGGGATCTGTTATCCAAAAACCAATTATCCAGAAAGCTCTGCATTATGGAAAGATGGTGTTCCATAGACTCCACTTTTTTTAAACAATTACCTTTTTCTCTGTAGTAGTAAAATAATGCTTCTATAATATCTAAGATATAATTAATCTTTTTTATGAAACAGACCCAGCCTATTGGGTTTATTTAATGTTTACATGATTTATAGTTGATTTAAGGTATGAAGAAAGTTATCAGGGATAACAGGTCCCATACCTGTACAGTACAACAGTAAAGACATTAGCAGCACTGAAGCAAAGAATGTCCAACTGGAAGACCAATCCTAGCCTGATATTTGCACATCAATCTAATTAATATTGAATATTTTGGTTCTCCATTTATAGCAGAATTACTTTGAATTAAGAAAATGCACAGATATGGAAGTGTATAGTTTTAGCTTTGCAAGTCAGTATTGTTTTTAGAAGGAAACTCATATGTGTAATTTTTCTTTAAAAGTATGGATTGTGCTAATATTCTTTCAGTGCTCTGGATATTCTTGTACTGGTTCCACCACTGTGCTCTGTCACTTCAATGACTCTTCAAGCAGTTTACTTCTGTAGCTATGCTGTAACTATGCTGACAGTTGTGTGCCCCTGAACTAAAATGTAGTGCCTACTGTGCTTTCAAACACAAAAAATGTTGTTGTTTTAGGTTAACAGAGGTCTAATGAATAATACACAGTGCTGAGGCCTGGCAGGCTATTTGTTTTATCTGAACACAATTGATATTCTGATAATATTCAGTGTTGTAGATCAGCAGATTTTACAGTTCCAGGAGGTAAAATATTTGAGAATATGGAATGGAAATTTAATCAGCATTTATACTGCGTGGATACTAATCACAAATCATAGCTGTTAGCAATTGTATTTGACATTATACACCATTATAACCAATGACTCTTGCTTGGCCAAACATTCAGATTTTCCCTTTTGAAGAAACTTCTCTGGAGCAATATAGTTAGAGGCTCATATCTATTTTCCTGGGGCTCCAATATACTAAATGCAATAGCCAGATTAAACGAGTATGACTGAGCAATATGTAGAAGAATACAGTTCACTGTGATAATTATGTAGGGGGTCTCACAAGTGGAAACAGAGTTTCCAAATTGTTTGATTATATTTAGAGAGCTTGATATTTCCATTCCTATTTTCATTCTCATGACAGTTCCCCTTTAGCACTGCACAAATTCAGTGTCTTTGTAGATTAGGTATATAAGTATGGTTACATTTATGGTTAGACTAGTTCCATGAGGACAGGTTTAAGGACCACACATGCAAATGGGTTAATATTTAAGAATTTTCAGACATGAATAATTTCAGTTGGCAACAAACATCAACCAGCTACGTTCCCCGTTACCATAGGAACATATAAGGGTTTTAGCTCATACTTGAGTATATCTTTGCTGAATCCATCTTGGAATCTGACTGTGAGTTTTGGCACCACAGAAACACATTTAGCAAAGTGCTTCTATATTTTACCAGGGAGAAATTCAGCAAAGAGCACAGAGATACAAAATCAACATAGAGGCACTGCCCTAATGTCTATAATAACTTTAGCTTCATTTGAGTTATGACTTAACCCAACATTTGCCAGTATATTCTGGGGGTATTCTTTCCTGTCTGCCAGCCCACTTCAAATTTAATTCCTTATTGCAATATGGTGTTCATTTTTATTAAACAGACTGAGCATTCCTGCTGTCCTGATTCCAAGACAGGTCAATATTCCTTATTGATAATGTTAATATCGTTAGCACTTTAAATGTCCAAAGCTTCTTAACAACACCGCCTTTTGCATCAGGTAACTCTCATCTGAAAAGCAAAGCATATAAGTAGTTCTGTAATCTGTAATTCCCCGAGCCATGCTCTGAGCTCATAGAGGAAACGCTTTACATTAGAATGCACATTAATTATTTATGCCCACTGTTGGTTTGAAGATTATCTGCAGACAACAGTTAAATGTGCTGATATCTCAATTGCTATAAAGAGTGAAATTATCTCATAAGGGGCATGATAGCCAGAGGACAGGCTGATACAGATGCAGCTGTGCTCCTATAATGATTTCCCTGGTTTTACACTATTGCATGTGCTGTTTTCAATCAGGATCTGTTTAAATAACACATTAGCACAGTTTATTAGCACATATAGGATAAGAAGGGATAAATGGAGACACGGAGCCCTTCACAATGCAAGACATTCAAAAAGGCTTTCTTTGATGTATTTTAATAGATTCTCATAGCCTTGGCAAAGGTTTTTAACCCAAAATGGTTGGTAGTTATTTGATCCATTTACAGATATGAAACTTGTGGGGGGCCAGTGATTATCTAAGACTACTTTCTTCCCTTGGAATCAGTGGTGGGTCAGTGAAGAAACTCTCATTTGTTAGAACAGAAAATATTTCAAGAGTCGTTACTTTTCCACCAATCACAGGATAGGTCCATCTTTCTCAATGAGTTGCTGCAATCCTAAAATTATTTGGCATTCATAGGCATGATTTATACACACACACAAACACACACACATATATATATATATATATCAATAAATTTACTAATTGTAGATTTTAGTATCACAATAGCCTTGGGTATAATGCATGTTCAAGAAATAAGCCGAACCCCTCTTAAAGGCATTAATAGTATCTGCCATAACAACATCACCTGACAGGGTATTCCACAAACTCACAGTCCACACTTCACAGTGTGAAGAACCACCTAAGCTGCTTCAAAGGATAGTTTTGGTCCTCTATTCTAAAGGGGCCTCCTCTGATGCTTTGATGCTTTGTGTGGGAAAAAAGATCTCTTGCTATATGTCTGTAGTGTCCTCTAATGTACTTGAGTAATGAGTAATCATGTCTCCTTGCAAGAGTCTTTTTTCAAAAGAACAGCCTACACAGTCTACCCTTATAGTCTAAATCCTTCATCCCTAACCAGTTTAGTTTCACGTCCCACTCTCTGGCTCATTAATATCATTCTTAAGAACTGGAGGCTAAAACTGCACTGCATACTCCACATGAAGCCTTACCAGGGACCTTTAAAGATGCAAAATAATGTATTTATCCCTTGAGTTAATGCCTTTTTATGCAAAACAGTACTTTCTTTCTCTAAAAAAATCCCAAAATATTCTCACCTAGGGACACACTACCATTAGTGTATACCTTGCATTTATATTATATGTGCCAAAGTGCAAAACCTTGCATTTATCAACACTGAACCTCATTTTGTGGGCCAGTCTGACACTGGCTATGGGAATAGCCCATTTCAGTTTTACATACCATCTGTTTGCAAAACACAAATAGTTGTTATGAACATTTCAACCTGTATAGCACCTAGACATCAGTCTACGACTGAAACCTTTGTGGCCTACCTCGCTGAGAAGCTGAATCTATATTTAACTTTCCAGCCAGAGACTGTAATTGGTATAATAAATATAGGCTATAAAAAGTAATTGGAGGAAAAGGGTTTATTTACAAAGCAGGAAATTAACACAACCATAAAAGTGGGAGCAAGATCTCCCTGTGATGATTTCTTTAATTACAAACCAAATATTGATAGAGACAGCGGTAATAAAAAACAGGGCTAAAATGTTAATAAGACTTGATGCACGCATGGATGTCAACAGTACCACATATATACAGTTTGTTTTTCTGGCCTTCTAATTAACTCTTCACCTAACAGAGTAGCAGTAAGCATAGTAACACGTAAATCCAAGTCACTAGAAGAGGGTTATTAACCAATAACTCTATCAATCACATTTCTTAGCCGCTAGAGGCTACATTAGAACAAGTATACAAGAGGATTCCAAGCCTTATTCTCTGTGAAATTGATTGCTCCTCTCCTGTGTCACTAGTCAATAATGCTATCAGTACAATACAGCAAACCCACTGTGATACACGGCAGCACATCAAAGATTTCCTTCCAATCAAGTTAAGTAAACAGATTGTATAAGCTAGTTTTAGTTTAATATGATGTTTGTGTTTGTTGTAAAATATACTGCATATGCCTGTTTGCCATCAGGGTTCTTAACTTCCAGTATGGGGAGAATTGAATGTAAACTATACATTGCTAATTTATACATCATTAGGGATGTACAGGGATGTACAGCAGCTAAGTAATCTGTTATCTACTGATGTTGTGTGTTATTTTAGCACATCCATGCATGGACCTAATTAAATATATTTTAATGAATATGAATTCTCTGTTTAGTATCTGTATGTGTTTATTATATGTATGTTTATTATATATGTCTGAGGAGCACAAGCAATAATTCCTGTATTTCTGTACCCAGCAAACTTACTTTTGTTTACAGGGTTATGACAATTGTTATGCTACATATAAGCTGTCATGTTTCAGAGCTGGCTCAAAGCTTTCCTCACTTTGGAACTATTGAGGTGCATCTGTGTACAAATACAGTACTATGCATTCCAAGCTGAAGAGCCTTACCATTTTATTCAATATACTATAGCTGTCACCGAAGAACCCATACGTCATGAGCAGAAAATGAACGTGCACATGATAAATTGAGAATTCATTTTTATTAAAGAACATATAGCTAGCTATTAATGGAAACAAATTCAGCCCAGTCAGCACATTATAAATTCCCTTTAAGGTAAGAACTCTGACCATTTCATATAGCGGTCGAAAGTTTATTACCCCAGGAGCATTAAAAGGTACAAAATTGCTGCACTACTTTAACAGAGACTTTTGTCTTCTCACTCAAGGAGCAGTGTGGGTGGTGCAAGGCATCCCTGTACACAAAGCTCCTTTGCTCCTGTGATCGCTGGTTCTCCCTAACGTGGGTGTCTGAATAACAAACAGGTTAGGAGACAAAAAGAGCCATGCCTATGTGCCCCCCCTTTCCAGCTGCACCTCTCTTGCATACAACACTGACAAACACAGGCATTGTAGGCCCTCTGATTAATTTTTGGCCCTTTAAGGCGCTCACCATGGGTTAGGGTAACATATAATGCCCCTGTGTACATTGAAGGACTATTAAAGAAGCAATGAATAAAAAATTACATTTGTTACTGTAATAATGTTAACGATGTATCATCATTAATTTACACATAACGAGAAATTTACTCCATGCTTTACAACAATGCATGTAATGTTGCTGAGCAGTTCAGTGCAGAATTGTCATTCCTCTTTAATTACATGGAAACACACAATATGACTCCAACTGGGTGCAGTCATTTTTATTAAACCAGTCCATTACTTATAGCACTGACTTAATCCCAAACTGACCATAAATAATGACGATGAGCATGACCCATCACCCATGTGTCATAGAGGTGCTCAACAGGAAACTGGAGGAAACACAAAACATGTAGCCTGCTGTAATAGACAATGCCACGTGGCATTTTGTCCTAATCAAGTTGTTGTTTTTAAAAAGTGCTAACAAAACACTTAGAAGCTTTGCAAATTGTTTTCCCTTTGTAGTCCACAGGGATCACACTGCTTTTGCTTTCATCAAGTGCAAATTCTCTTGCATTGTTTGTATAACTTATTTATAATGTATGTTTCTTCTTTTCCTCATCCTTTAAGATCTTGCTTGAAATTATATGCACTTCAAATAATATATACTTGAGTCAAGCCCCTAAGACATTTTAATTGTAAAGAAACGAAAATGTTTTCCCTTTGAAAGCAGTGGCACAATATTCATGCTAAAGGTATGTAGCATGAAGAACAGGCAATCCCCTGGAGAGCCAAATAAATGGGTTAAAATGCACTATTTTGTAGCTAAGGGCAACATGTATTTACATTCTGCCGTGCTTGAGTCATCAGATATTCATTCTATTATTGCTCAGTTGGATTCGTCACCATGTTTCTGTGAGTGACAAAAACACCTTCTGCTCATAGCTAGTGTCAATCATGGAGAAGCTACACATCTTATCATTAATGTTGTCTTAGATATAGAAACTGCCTTGTTTAGACGGAAGAAAGAAAAACACACTAGACACAATATGCTCATGTCGGGTACAACAGTGAATGTTATCCATGCTCATGATACCAACAATGGCAATACACTGGTAACACAGTAATTACAAGTCAAACACAAAGGTTACATGGCGACTGAAATGTCAGAGCAAAGAAGAAGGATAGAAGGGATTGAAACCAATGACTAGCGATACAATACAACTCCAGCTGGGCTCACAGTGGGATTGAGGGAACGCTGTGCAATCTTAATAATGACAACCATGTCAATGATAGTCCAGCTATTAGCCATTTGCAGGGGTGCAACTATTCTGGGGCCTGCATTTCTTTTCCAAATAATTGCTCTAGTTATACTCTTGATGAACTGTCTTGAACTATGTATTTACCACACATTCTGAAATGAACCTTATCTAAGATGTTGCCTGCATATTATAGCTCTGTGACCAAATTTTATGGCATATAGTAGTTGTTGAATGAATAAATAAATATATATATAACTATATATACACACACATTGTTGTTGAATAAATAAATAACAGGATATTGTATTTGCCTACTTAATTTAAAAGTGCTTGTTCAAATAGCAGCCACCTGTAAATGCTTTACTCTTCTGGTAAACCCTTTAGCCAGTCTATTTCTGTCATTTGTTTTTTTTGCATCATCAAAGATTCCTCGCATTAATTGTGTATCAGAAATCTGACACTCAAAGCATTCAAGGCATTTAGGTCCCGTAAATGCAAACTTTCCTCTTACTTTACTTACTCACAGAATTCCATTCTACTGCTTATGTATCTCTGCACCTTTAGTGGCCATGAAATGAGGGTCCCTGGAGGGTGTCATGACAATTTGCTATTTATGGAGGTCAGAAGGGACTGTAGTGGGCAGAAAAGACGACATGCACAAAAGCAACATTGGACAGATTTAATTAAATGAAACTATAGTTGTGTAACAGATTAATACCCATGACAGACTGCTCAATTTTACTTGGAAAAAGTTAGGTTAGTATGTTGTTTATAAAATAACTCAATTGTTCACAAAATCAACACAATTTTATAAAATGTTATTTATAAATAATGTAGATTTTAAAAGTTTTGGATCATAAGTGAAGGGTCTAATGGAAAGATTAGAAATAAAAAGTAGATATAAAACAGAAACAATAAAAGTCAAGCCTTACAGAGCAATAGTTCTAGAAAAATACAGGAAGACATAAAATTTAAAAATTGATAAAAAATGAAGACCAGTTGCAAAGTTGCTAAGAATAAGACACTCTATAACTATAATTTTTAAGGTGAAAGATCCATTAAATGATACAGGCCAAATACAGCAGAGTCTGGCTTTATTTGTAAATAAAAAATCAAGCCTTACAGAGTACTAGTTCTATAAAAAGACAAAACAGGAAAACATATAATTGAAAAATCATAAAAAATGAAGAGCAATTGCAAAGTTGCTTAGAATAAGACACTTTATAACATTTATTTTTAAAGGAATTGTTCAGTATAAAAATAAAAACTGGGTAAATAGATAGGCTGTGCAAAATAAAAAATGTTTTTAATATAGTTAGTTAGCCAAAAATGTAATGTATAAAGGCTGGAGTGACTGGATGTCTAACATAATAGCCAGAATGCAACTTCCTGCTGTTTCAGCTCTCTTGGACTGGTTACCCTGGTGACCAGGCAGTAACCAATCAGTGACTTGAGTGAGGGCCACACAGGCCATAACTGTTGCTTTTGAATCTGAGCTGAATGCTGAGGATCTATTGCAAATTGACTGAACAGTTATGTCCCATGTGGCCCTCCTTCAAGTCGCTGACTAACTTAAAGTTAAAGAGCTGAAAAGCAGGAAGTTGTGTTCTGGCTATTATATTAGACATCCAGTCACTCCAGCCTTTATAGTTTGCATTTTTCCCTGACTAACTATATTGGGAACATTTTTTTATTTTTGCACAGCCTATCTATTTATCCAGTTTTTATTTTTACACTGAACTATTCCTTTAAGGTGAAATACCCATTAAATAATACAGGCCAAATATATGTAACAGAGTTTGGCTTTGTTTGTAAATCAGTTGAGAAGCTCTAAAATTGATTGCTGAATTATTTAGCTGATGTGCATTAGAAATACATTTTGTGAGTTTGCTGTACCATACTCAGATAATGTAAGTGTATATGTATGTTTATATTGTCCTACAGCATGTGGTTCAGATCAGGGCTGTTTATCTGGTGGCCTGTGTGCTGAATTTGGCTTTCAGACTGATTTTTATAACCCCAGTCTTCCATAGACTCAGGGGGAGATTTGTTCTAGTTTGAACTGGAGAATCCAGAAGGCTTCTCAGCAGTTTGCTCTATTTTACTATTTTCTTAACAGTTAGGAAATCGTTTAATTAATCAACACATTTATTAAAGCTAATACCTGTGTCACTTTGTCAGAAAATGTTCAACTGCTTCAAGCTGCCAAAACCCATTCTGCTATGAGGTTGTGCTCAGTAGTAATGGATGAGTTGGCGCTATAGAAATACATGTTAATAATAATAATAATGATGCTTATGTTCTGCCTACCCTTCATGAACACAGCTCTGCTGAACTCAAGCAGTGCTGTATTCATGTTGGTGACCTGTGGAAATTCATAGAAGCTTGAAGGCAGAATGCAGAGTGCAAAAAATTACTGATTGCGCCTGTTATTTGCTGTTTGAACCCTCACCACTCAGTTTGCATATATATTTGAGCTCATTATCTGATGGTAGCATAACCTACCAGAATAACCATGGATATGATATTACACTTATCAGTGAAACAGTTAACTTTTGATCATACACGCTTAGGATATTGCTAATTCCTTTGACTTGTAGATATTTATTGTGTTCTTATTTGATACCCCTCCAGTAGCAATTAATCTTTACCCAGGGCTGTCTCATGAAGTAGCAGTTCATGTTTCTTTAATGACTGTATTTGTAATATAAATGGGACTTTATTAATATTCGGTCAGGCTGAGTTGGCACTGTCCCCTAGTTTTTTTTTAAAACAGCATTCTGATGTACAGTATCTTGAAGCAGATATTGAATGTCCCTCTATAGCCGCCTCCCTTTGTGTTGGCCTTATTCCAGGTAAATGTATACATCTTTCTTGAGCCACCCATATTTATATTTATTTATTCTCCAATAAGAAATGGTAAACCAAATCTCTCTGCCAAAGGAATGCTTTTAACTACAGTCTTCCAGTTAATAAACCAATTCATATTGTCCTTTATATGACACCAATATATTGCACAGAGCTTTACAAAGAATATTCAAGTGTTCACAATATCCCTTGCACTAGTGGGGGCAAATCATGTTATAAATTTATGTAATAACAGTTAGAGGGTTTTTTTTTCTATGTAATATCCACATTTTAATTGAAGAATTGATAGCGTCAACCTCCCCTTATTACTCTGGTTCAGAGTTGTCTATTGGTCAGTAGAGTAATGTGTGGTATTGTAAGTGAAGCCTGAGTTCAGGGCAGTTTGTTCTGGGCAATACATTTACAAGTACCATTAGGAAGAAACAGGCTGGAGGAACAGGCCAGTCCACCCCTGCAATTACAAACTTTTTATATCTATTGGTTAAATAAGCTCTGAAACAGAAAGTATAAATGTACAAGTGAAAAAGTAAATGTCAATAATGTAATGATCGTTATCAACTTTCTGCGTAACAATTAAGATTGTTAAATTGTGCTGCACTTCCTTTGCTCTGGACAAAGTGTGACTGTCGGATAAAAATCACTCCTAAACTCAAGACACTTGACAGAAGAACTGAAAACTTCTGGTCCATCTAACTGCCCTGCATCTCGAATAACACTAATGCCCAGAATTCGTTTATGAAATGATCTCTGATTAATAGCAGTCAAAAAAAAGCATATTGTTCTCTGTTATATTATCTTTTGTTGTTTGTGTTTGCTACTGTATATATGGATTACTATTTCTGTCATAATTTATGATTTTTGTATGAATCTTGAGAAAAATTAGATATCTTCTTAATTTTTGCCTTACTTGATTTTTTTCAGTGTGGCTGTACTTACACAGACGCATTGAGGCGCTGAACGCAGGTTGAGACATAACATGCTGCATTTTACCTGCGTTCGCCACTTACACGATTCTGTGTGGGTACAGCCCCCTTCAAAAGAATTGAGTGCATCTACTCCTGTGGCAGAATGGAATGATACGTAACGCAAAAACCCCATGTGAAAGAGCCCTCAAAGGGGCTGTTTACAGTCCAATTCTTTTTCCAGTTCAATTGGTTTCAGATATTTCATCAGAAATAAAGATCGTTTTTCAATTACTTTCTATTTTCTAGTTGTGACTTTTTTTTAATATTTAAGTTTCATTTTTCACCTTTTTATATCTTTCTGAAGCAGCTCTGGTAGTGGGGGTTGCCAACTCTGTAAGCAGTTCTAAATTGATATATTTAGTATATACATTTCTCATCTTTGGCCCTGCTGATCAGAATCCCTGAGTTTCATTGAAGGCATCTGTTATAATTGATATAATAGTTTAGTAATATTTCACGGATGCTGCTGAAAAATGCAGGAATTGGTAACCCTTCAGAATCTGCTCGTGAATTACTGAGCTGCCAGCCTGAAACACCAGAGACACGAACAATTAACCTTCATACTTCAGTTCTGGAAAAACAATCATAAAGAAAACATGGAAAGTTGAAAAAAAGTTTTTTTTTCTGATGAACAGTCTGAAAATAACTGAACTGAAAAACAAGTGTTTGAAAGTTGAACAACCCCTTGAAGAGCTCTTACACAGGGGCACTTGATGCACTATCTAGTTTGGCATTTACATGTGCTACCATCACAACAGTCTCCATTGAAAAGACTGGGGTCAGTTTATTCCTGCATCTCCATGCAGTGGAATGCAAACAAACTACTGTACTGCATGGAAATGCAGTTAAAAACCCTGTGTGTAAAAAATGACATCATACTGACATTGAAAGGGAACTTGTGTGCAATACTTCAGTGTTGACTATAATGAGTTCCTGCAATAGTAAAGCGCACACAAATTGTGGCAGACGTTTTTGGTGGAAGCACACTAGTACACTGAAAGATGGTACAATGCAGATTTGAATAAAAATGGCATGTGAAGTGCACTGCATTTGTGCATTGGCATTTGTAAATGAGACCTTTGGAATTATGTGTGCTTTATTATCACATTGCTTTGAGCCCTAAAGTGTTGATTTCTGTTGATACTATAATTCTGCTTGACTCAGGACTTGGCAACAAATGGTGGTGTCCATAATTATGTTTTTTTTTTTTTTGAAGAATTGACATTACAAATGAACTGCTTGTAGCATCAAGGGAATTTTTTTTGTTGACACAGTACAGCTTACATTATAGTAACAGCTTACAATATTTTACACAGAGTTAAAAGAGCCAGGAAAATTGCCCCAATTCCCAACTTTTTTTTTTTTGCAGTTTTAATGATAAAACTTATTACCAACCATGACTGAAAGAAAGTAAAGAAAATGTGAGAATAGCCATAATATCTCAACGGTATAATTATTAAGAGACAAACAGAAAAGATGATGCGTGATTGTAAAATCTGGTAGGACAGTAGAAGTGAAGGGTTACTGGGTAAAGAATTCTCCATTACACAGCAATATGCTGGGAATCAGCTTGCTGAGACCAGGCTACATTGGCAGTCTTTGTTGAGAGGTCTTGTTAAGTATTAACTAGAGAACGACAGAGCCCGGCCTACTCCATGGGAACACTTTATCTCCTCTTCTCTGGAGCCACAGCCTGTGGTGTTTAATTTTTCTCTCTCAGTTGGGCAGCGGTCCTGTGTCGTTCCTGCCAAAAAAATGCTCATATTTGAGAAAGCTTAACTCTCCCTTGGTTGCCAGGTATTAAACGAAAACTTGTCTGTCACAGGAGGAGAGGGTCACGAAGTGAGAATAAGGGGTCATGTTAACTACTAAGGCAAAAAACAAACGGCAGGCTAGCTAATCACGTGAAGCAACTTTAGCTATGGAGAGAGAAATGGAGCTGAGAGAGTCAGAGACTTAGTAAAGACCCTTGGGAGGTATGTGCATAGATACAACAGTGCCTTGTCTCTTATTACAAACTGCTATACAAGACCTGCTCATATAGGGAGAGTTTAGCATGGGTCCCTAGTCTCAGCAGTGGTCCCTTGTCAAAATAATTTGACATAATATCACAATTTTCTTGGAAATACATTGTGCAGTAAATTAGTAAGTAGTCAGTATTTTTACAGCTGTCACTGTTTTCCAGCTGCTATATAACTACAGGTATGGGATCCCTTATCCAGAAACCTGTTTTCCAGAAAGCTCTAAATTATGGAAATGTTATTCCCCATACAGTCCATACTGTGCAAATAATTCTAATTGCTTTCAGCATTACGTTTTTCTCTGTAATAATAAAACAGTATATTATACTTGTTTCTAGATAAGTTGTATAAATTCATCTTGGTGGTAAAATTATCCTATTGGTTTGATTACATTTCTAAATGTTTTTAGCAGACTTAATAAGGTATGGAGTTTTTTTGGAAAACTCCTGGTTCTAAGCATTCCAGATAATAGATGTCATACATGTAGAACATTCCGTTGATAACTAAAAACAAGTAAACTGTGGAATTTTTTATGAATATTTATATTAATGGTTGTCAAATGGATCTAGTCTTGTGATCTAGAATTGGCACCTGACTCCTTTAATAATTTGGGTGTGCATTTTATACCTACACTAAACAGATCTTAAAGGGGCCTTATGTTCTGCAGTAGTATTTTATGTACTTGTTGCATTCAGTGTTGCATTAAATGTTTCTCAGGTATATAATGACTACCGCAACGCTTCACAAATGGGGGTCAATACAAAAAGACAAACAAAACCCTGCATATGGAACAATTGGATTTTGGTCAGCCATAGTCAGAATACAGAGGATCTCTGCACATTTTCCCCATTAGTATTGTAGATCAGTAAACACTCAGAGGACCTGGGACACCCTATGACCATCCCAAGATAAAAAAGAAATAAAGTATAGAAACATGTCTACCAAGGTTACCAAAGTACCGAAGCTCACTGGTGATAAAATTGCACACATATGTGTGTATGTGTTAAGTGTATGGTATTGTTATCGTCCCCCTACAATAACAAACTGGAAAGCACCACAGAATGCCATAGCTCAGTTTCAGCCTTCTGTATCCTCCTCTGTTTTATCATTGGATGTCTAACCAGAATATTGAGAATCCAGATAGGGTCATATTTTAAAATAAATTCTGCAGGAAAAATACCATGTTGACACAGTGACAGACAAAATCTGAACAATCTGGCCATATATTAGTCTGTTTCATGATCAGTTCCGAATGCCTGGTCTGTGTAGGTGGCCATAGGTGTAACCAGAGCCGCCATCAGAAATCACGGGGCCCCGCACAACAAAATTGTCGGGGCCCCCTGGGCTCCGCCCACCCAGGCATCTAAGCCCCGCCCCAATCCCCGCCGAATCCACATCAAAGTTAAAAAGACCAAACAGACATCAGCGCTAAAAAAGTAAACCCCCCCAGGGCTCACTTATAAGTTAAAAAAAAAATGGTGCAAGCCCCCCCCCATAAAAGCATTTTTAAAGCTTTGGTGCCAGAGCCCCTCATACAAGTTTAAAAAAATTTGGGCCCCAAAAATATTTTTTTAATAAAACATTAGCGACAGGGCCCCCCTTGCAAGTTAAAAAAATTGGGGCCCCAAAATTTTTTTTTTTTAAACATTGGTGGCAGGGCCCCTGTTAACAAGTTAAAAAAAAATTATTGGAGCCCCATAAAATAAAAAATTGGTGACAGGGGCCTATAGAGTATTAAAAGAAAACATTTGAGGCCAGGGGATTAAAAAAAAAAAAAAAAACCACATTGGTGTTGGTGGAATTGAACTCATGGCTGCAGGACTTCAGTATACTTGCTTGACTTCAGGTATTTTCTTTAGTGCTGGCTCCTCGTGACTTCAGGACTTTAAGTGTCGGCTCCTTCGCATCTGTTCGGCACTTCCGCATCGGCTCGGCGCTGGTAAGGGGTGCCCGGCTCTTCGGAAAATGCAGCACTGCCGGGCCCCCCTTCAGCCCCGGGCCCGGGACACTTGTCCCCCCAGTCCCCCCCTGATGGCGGCCCTTGGTGTAACTATTATGATCTTTCTTGGTGATTCAGCTCAATAAACATGTGTAGAGCTGAATCATCTTCTGCTGATATCGGTCAGCTTGTTTCCCACCATACACATGTTGAATATCGTACAAAAATGTATTTTGTATTATATTATCTGTGTGTCTATGGCCACATTAAAGAGGTTTGTTTAGGGGGAATGCTTGAAGGTAATGGGGAAGATCACATGGGCCATACATCAGAATTATCCCTTGATAACATGGAGGCAGGAATAAAAAGGAGTTGGAACAGATTTTTTAGTGGGCAGAAGATTATATTTAACATTATTTATTATGACTGTGCTAAACAGATAAATAGGAGAATATTTATCAAAGAGTGAAGTTAGAGATCACCACAGTTTGCTAGAGTGAAACTCTGCCTCTCACCATTCATTTCTTTGGGATTTTAAAAACAGTATTTATCAATGGGTGAAAGCTGAAAGTTCACTCTTTAATAAATACACCTTTCAAAATCCCATAGAAATTAACGGAGAGCAGCATTTCACTCTAGCAAACTGTGGTGATCTCTAACTTCACTCTTTGATAAATATACCCCACAGAGAGCAAAGCTCTGGGACAGTGGTTTTATAGTGTGTCTGATACATTTGAGGTGAGACATTTGGTTTGACATCTTGGAGACAACACTGCAGGTGAAAATTCTTACTTAGTTCCTCTTTATACCTGCCAGCAAAGCTAATGTTCATAAACAAAACACTGAATCTGTTTTGTTAAATTCTAATCCCCTATCTTAATTAAAGCAAAATAAAAATACAGAGTACGTAAATCAGTCTATTGTTGGACTTCTTGAACATAATGTCAACCGGTAATAACTCAGTAGGGGAGGATAAACCCATGAAGGAATCTATAAGGTCCATGTGTTAAATCCTCTTATCCCTTTCCCTCCTCCTTCCTTCCTTCGCCACTGTCCTGCTGTGAATGGAAACCTGACAGTATGCAGTTAACTGCCAACACAGTGACCCCAGATCTAGTTAATACTGAAAGTTAGCCATGAAAATGCACTGTTAAATTAAGCTGAATCAAGCACAACAGCCAAATGCCTGAAGAGAAGCTGCCCAAGCTCGGACTGTGAGGAGACGTACAAATGCAATTGATCCCAAATCCTTGTGTATACCCCATTACATCATGCAAGTATTTAAAATGCACTAGTAATTTGCTCTTACACATTACACCACAGATATTTATAAAATAAGTGAACATAATAGGTTTACAGAGCTCTTCTTAACATTAATTGTATTTAGAATGGTACATTTACAGTTGACTTCTGTTTGTAGATCACCTGTAGAAGGTATATGTGGAATTGGAGACCACAAATTTTAAATTACTCAATTAGAAGCATGAAATAATATTTACAGGGACAATTAACCCTTATCCCATTTTGTGTTCTTTGGACACTCTTTTCCCTCTTGACCCTACATTCAATCTTGATATATTGAAAGTTATTAGGCTCATGATATAGAGGGGCACATCCTTTACTGGGGTCTTTCAGTTGATAACATATTTATAATTATTATACTTTATTTATGTAGTACTGACATATTGCACATAGTACTACAGCGATTATACATCACTAACATCAGTCCCTACTTCAGTGGAGTTTATAGTATGAAACCCGATCACGTTCACACTCTGTAGTCTGTTTTATCAGAAGTCAATTAACCTGGTTGGAGATTTTGCAGTGTGAGAGGACACTATAATACCAGGTAGAAACCCACCTTAGCTCAAAGATGCACCTGAAGCTTGCTACCAAGTCTGTCATTGGCTTGAATGGCAATCTGTCATTTGCTGTGATCAATAAATGTGCATTAAACATGTATTTTGGGACAGATTTTACTTAATGTACTTCTGATGTAAATGAGTTCCTGTTCCATATGATTTGGGACTAGAACTGACAGAAAAAGGTGTGCTTTATGGCTGCCTTAATTAGTTGTGATAATTTTCTTTGCTCACGTGATCTGTCTTTATAAATTATATCTGGCAGTGACTGTACAAAGACCTATTCTGACAACTGATTTATTGGATATTTCGTTTTAAATTCAGTTTATTATAATGAAGATACATTAATGTTGCTTGTACTCCTCCAAAGAGACTGGTCCTTCTTACATAAATTAATGACCATTATCATTGGTTATATAACTGAAATGCTAGACTTAAAATGGACCAATAATTAATAAGAAGTACATTCAGTTCCCCCGATTGCAATGATTTTCATATATTTTGAATTTGCCACATGCACCAGGCTATATTTTTGTATACAACAAGGACTGATTATATATACTATAATGATGGTGTGTCAAAGGGGGGGGTGGTATTTGTTAAAACTTAAAACATTATTTTAAAATTAAAAATTCACCCTAACTCCCAACCACAATTTGGTTTCATTTACTAAAACATCTGAACAATTGTATGTGCGGAAAAGATCTTAACAAAAATGTGCAACAATGCGAATCTTGCAACTTATTCGAATTATTATAAAACCACACATTTTGGGGATTTTTTTTGGAAAACCAGCATCAGACAACTCAAAACCCTTGAAAATCATGAAAGCAAAAAGCATCTTCCAGTTGTAAAAGGGACATCTGCCATTGACCTTTACTTCACTTCAGCAGGTTTTAGCTAGAGTATTTTCGGATTCAGATTTTTCTTTATACATAGGCCCCTAAAGTTGTACTGTATCACCTGCAATAGGAAAATATTTATATTTGAGTCAATTTCCTGCAAAAAGGGGTTAATTAATATGCTAGGGTAATCTGACTAGGCAGGATGGGGAGTTCTCTGCAGAGAGATTGATGGTCTCTGACCTTGGAAACTTGTTTGGTGTCTGCAAGGAGCAGTAATTCTTTCACCAACAGAATACTTTCCCGCCCTCCTTATCAAGCGGTTTCCTGAAATTTAAATGTATAAATGTGTAGGATGGGAAAACATTGGCTTGTTGGAATATTGTTATATCTTTATCTTTTCGTTTGATTGTCTGCTCCTTTTACAGTAACAAAGAGTTCCTAACTGCTGGACAGCCACTTTGATCATTAACACCGTGTCCCAAAAACTGAGTGATATTTACATTCCTAATAACTGAGCCCTGACAGATTGTCCTTTATCTTATTACAGAATGTTCTTCTGCTTTGTTAATCACTAGGGCAGAGATGACAGTTCATTTGAGTGGACAGAGATTTTTGTACAGTGAGACGTTCCTGGGACTGGTTGCCATCACTGTAATCCTCGTGATGTTCATGTTCAAGTGCACTGTTTAGGAAATAGAAGGAATTCTGGGAGCTAGAGGAGACCATGAATAGATGGAGGAGTGCAGTTGTTTATTAGTGATTTTGTAATTATTAAAAAAAAATATTATAAGTATGTTGTTGCTTCCCCTTTAATTACTAAGATGAATACTTTAAATTACTTCAAAAACATGTTGCTATAGTATCCTTGTTTCTTTGCTAGTGAAATGTCATCATTTTTATGATCGTTTGCTCTTATCGCATTTCATGGTGGTCAAGCCAAAATTACAATTAGAGCAAGATTTGTGGTGCTTGGAACTATCAACATTATACAACAGTGAAGCGAGATAGATACTTGTAACCTAAAGTATCCAACAAGCACTTCAAAGCAAACCAGTTCAGTGGGTGGCACATACAAAGTAGCTAGTGGTTAAAACATAACTTTTAATTCAGTTGTCCTTAAAGGGAAACTGTCATGGGAAAACATGTTTTTTTTAAAACGCATCATATAATAGTGCTGCTCCAGTAGACTTCTGCACCGAAATCCATTTCTCAAAAGAGGAAACAGATTTTTTTATATTCAGTTTTGAAATCTGACATGGGGCTAGACATTTTGTCAATTTCCCAGCTGCCCCTGGTCATGTGACTTGTGCCAGCACTTTAGGAGGGAACTGCTTTCTGGCAGGCTGTTGTTTGTCCTTCTCAATGTAACTGAATAGTACGCAGTGGGACATCTACCAGTCAGCTGTTATCTTGTGTTAGGGAGCTGTTATCTGGTTACCTTCTCATTGTTCTATTGTTAGGCTGCTGGGTGGGAGAAAGGGAGGGTGTGATATCACTCTAACTTGCAGTACAGCAGTAAAGAGTGATTGAAGTTTATCAGAGCACAAGTCACGTGACTTGGGGCAGCTGGGAAATTGACAATATGTCTAGCCCCATGTCAGATTTCAAAATGAAATATAAAAAAAATCTGTTTACTCTTTTGAGAAATGGATTCCAGTGCAGAATTCTTCTGGAACAGCACTATTTACTGATGCATTTTGAAATTTTTTTTTTTCCCATGACCCCTTTAAAAAGCATAAAAACTGAAATTGGTGGAACGGTGGAGTCAAAAGTATAATTATATGCACCCACCAGTTCATTTAGGCATTTAGCAATGAAGTCACAAGCTCCATTTTCAAGTGTAAATGCTTGGAATTTTAGAAGAATGATTGATAAAGACACAGATTTTGTATATCTTTACTGTTGTCATGGGGTAAAGGTGCCTTGCCTTGTTGTACCTCAAAGTTGACCAAGAAGTTGAAAAACCTTTGACAGAGTTTATTGACACTGACATCTTGTATCTATCTTCAGTGTTTTACAGCTTTATTCAAATGTATATGCTTTTTTTTTTTAATGTATCCCTTTAATTTAGGGTTCATTATTATTTCATTCACTTGCCTTATTCCAGCGCCAACACTTGGACATGATGAAAGGCATGATTTTAATTGAAAATGTAGATTTTTGCCTAAAACTGTTTGTGGGATCAGTGGCCCCTGTGCTGCTACTGCTTAAACAGCTGGCTAGGATCAGGGATTGGAATGATTCTCTTGTAGGCTATGTGTGGTTGTACAATATTAAACTAGAGGCCATGTTATCCTGTCATGTTATTGCTGGAGTTAAGCAGATTAACTCAGTACCAAACCTTTAATGAGCTCTGTAAACATTCATTCCTCCTCCTCCTCCTGACTTGACACTTTCTGGGGAAATATAAAGTGACCAGCCACCAAAGCTGTGACCAGCAAATTCATGATGTACAATACATGTTTACATACTTTATTGGCAGGCAATACCACCATTTCCAATGGTGCAAATTATACAAGACATATATAACATTAATTAAACCTACTGTATAAAACACATGTATACCCATGATATTCTCAGTTATTATTATTATTATTATTAACGTGTATTTCTATAGTGCCAACTTATTTTGTAGTGCTGTAGTTACAGTATTTTCTGTGGAAACAATGAGTAAGATTTAAGTAGGGGCTCAATAGATTGTATATTTATTGCAACCAATACCTGTAAGTTATTATTGCTATCTAAAATTTCCATAAGCCCTTGTTCAGGCAGCTGGATATTTCTAGGAGAGATATTTATTTGTTATTTTTTCCCATTCTTCAGCAAGTGGCAAATCCGAATCTGAAGACTTGCCTGCATGCCACTTGGTAGGGAAGCTCATTTTTATATTTTCAGTATAGATGGAAGCCCATGGTGATTCCCAGGGTTGATATGATAGCGAACTGCAAGGAAAAGCCTTTGTTTCAACACCTTTTCTTAGTAACATTGATGTCTGTTTAAACATGGGTATGGCCCAAAAATGCTGGATGCCAAATATGGGTCTTTCTAATTTAGGTTGTTTAGGCTAGTAAGTTCCTTCTTTGTGTCGCTTTAAATTTGGGAGCTCTCTTCCTATCATGCCATGGTGCAAGCACTGAAGAGTTTATGTGTATCTCACAATTCCTTTTTCTTAGCTCTCAGAATGAAATAATTTTTTTCTGTATTTAAAAAGATTTAATTGCTTCCTTAGGCTAAGGCCAGACGGGGAGATTCGGGGGCATTTTGACGCCTGGCGACTTCTCGCCGCGACTTGTAGCCCCCGAACCTCCCCGAATAGCGAAGTACCCAAGCGCACCGGCGTTGCTTGAAAACGCCGGGGCGTATTCACACGGAGTGGCGCGATTTTTGAAATCGCTCCAAATTGCCTCGCCAGGCAATTTGGAGCGATTTCAAAAATCGCACCGCTCCGTGTGAATACACCAGGCGAATACACCCCCGAATCTCCCCATCTGGCCTAGCCCTTAGTGCCTTAGTACTTATCTGCTCTTATCGCTAAAAGTGTTTAGGTAGTAAACAGTTTCTCTTCATTTCCTACAGGCTGTTTGCTGTGAAATGCGGATCGTGCCTAGATACCATCACATCCAGCGAGTTTGTCATGAGAGCCCAGAAAAATGTCTACCACTTGGGCTGCTTCTGCTGCTGTGTCTGTGATAGGCAGCTCCAGAAGGGCGATGAGTTTGTTCTGAAAGATGGACAGCTGCTGTGCAAGAGTGATTATGAAAGAGAAAGAGACTTGCTCAGCCTGGTGAGCCCAGCAGCCTCTGATTCAGGTACAACATTCACTGGAACACTGGCACACACTGAAACAAATGGGAAAAATAATTAATGGGTTGCAGCTCTCATTTTATACAATTTTAGTTTTTATATATATAGTTCAAGGTGCAAAGTGCAAAAACAAACAATGTCCACCATTATTTATGCTTTTATTTGATATGCATCCCCCATTCTTTCACTTCTGTCTATTGGCTAACTTTCAAAGAGCTTTTTTTATAAACAAGATTGTGTGTGAGAGAGAGAGAGAGAGATCGTAAGCTAAACCCAATTTTATTGGAAAAATGCAGAGGGGGAGAGTGGACCAGCCGATCCCATATGCTGAGACTAATCTCCAAAGCTCTTACTTCTATTACAGACTCTGACTACTCTAGCACTCAATCCTAGGTAAACAGCAGCAACTCAAAAACCATCCCCATTTCCAATTAAGTGCCCTAACTCTGCCTCTCCCCTTAATTCCTCCAAGCCAAAGAAGTGGCTATTCAAAGTACTGAAAGAGATGATCTACGCAGCTTCATTATACAGATGTCCCCTACCCCTTATCCCACATTGATGACAATCTCCTTTTGTGTAAAATGGACCACAGAATCATGTAAAGCAATCCATGCCCAGCTCATGAAAGGTCATCCGCACACAATATGTTTTTCGCTTCTTCCTCTGGAGCCAGGGATGAGGTTTAAGGCTTAATTAAGCACCATTTCTAGCGCCTGAGACGTTTAAGGAGGCACAGATTTAGCTAATTAAAACTAAGTCTCCTGTCCTTGAATTTGCATTGCTTTTATTAGCTGTCTACTTTATCTGCAAGCCTGTTTTCATTTATAGCAGGTGGTGACAAGCTGGGCAATATTAGGGCCCTAGTGTGTAAGCAATCCCTTGTGTGCTAATGTCTGCTCTTTCTCAGGCAGCTCCTGCACCAGGCATATCTGTAGATAGACTATTGGATACATTGTTCTAAGTAAGATCTAGAGATAAAGACAGTCTGTCATCATGGAGAGAACAGATTAGCCACTTCATTTAATCCTACACTTTTTCCACTAGAATATAGTCAACTACTGCAAGAGAGACCTTTGGGAAATCTTTTTATTAAAGGGGAATTGCTGTAGGAATAAGCCCTATCCAAGCTCCTTGAAGTAATATTGTTAGATTTATATGTTTGCTTTGAAGTATTTCATCCTGCCAGAATTTGAGTTGAAATGTTTTTTATAAAAAAACAAGATATGATAATATGGGAGTCCACTAAGTATGACCCAATAAATGTCATAGCAAATATAGTTAATATAGCTAATAATAAACTGATTTCCACACGGCAGCTATCATTAAGACCATAGAAATTATTTATTCATTATTAATAATTATTTATTATATAGTGAATAAAGTACACCCTCTTGTAAATTATAAGGATAAGTTACCAAGAAGTTTCATGACCTTCGGCCTCGTGTTTTTATACAGTTCATGGAACTCCAAGGTAACTTCTAATATCCTCATATTTTCCAACTGGGGGTTCTTTTATTTATTATAATACACACGTTTCAGTGAGTCGTGACAGAAATGACATCAGAACCGTTTATAACTGATGACATCAGAAGTCACCTTTTATAAGGATATCATTTACAAGATATTCACGGTTTTTGAATTATTTATATAAGCACTCTATATCATTAATAAAACAATCTACATTAGTACGTTTCATTGGGAGTCAATTAACCCGTCTGCTAATTTTTTGGAGTGTGAGTAATAACTGAGGTACACCAAGTGGACTTTGGAGAACTCATCAGAACTTATCATGCTAGTATTACACGGCAGAGGTGCTAACCACTAAGTTTCCATGCAATGCAGATTATTATTATTATTAATAATTTTCAAATTGGACAATCCAGATTCTGCTGAACTGTGTTGCAGTCATCCTCATTTATTTGTCAATTTAATATATATATGAATATAGAATCTCTAGTTTTAAAAAATACTAAAAGTTAAAAATTATACTGTGCAAATAATATGCATCTTGGCAAAAGTAGAAATTGAAACATAATTAAAAATGAAAGTTTAATTAGAAAAAGCCATTTGAGAAGCAGATGTTTCTTGCATGTCACTTATAACTGCCACCATCACCTTTCCTGTTGTTAGGTAAAAGTGAAGATGAAGAGGATTCTGGGAAATTTGATGACAGCAAGGGCACAGAGGATGGAAAAGACCAAAAACGTGCCAAGAGGCCAAGAACTATATTAACTACGCAGCAGCGGAGGGCATTCAAGGCGTCCTTTGAGGTCTCCTCCAAACCTTGCAGGAAGGTATGATTTTATCTATTTACTGGTATTATACTGAGGAAAACATACATTTTGGAGCAGATTTATCAAGGGTCTCAATTTCGAATTTCAAAAAAATCAAAATACTAATTCAAAAAGACCAACCAAAATGTTCGAATTCGAACAAATTGCACAAATCAAAGTAATAGCGCATTCAATTGAATTAGATTCAATGTTATTTTCCAAAAAACTTTGAATTTTCAAAGTCCACCATTTGACTCCAAATAGGTTCTAGGATGCCCCCCATAGGCTAAAACAGCAATTAGGCAGGTTTGAGATGGGGAATGGTTGAAGTTCAATTTTTAAAGAGACAGTACATAATAAATTTAAAATTCGAATTTTTTAATTTTTTGCAAATTCAAATTGATTTGGACTATTTCCTAGTCGAAGTATACAAAAATCACTTGAAATTCACTTTGACTATTGATAAATCTGCCCCTTAGTGTTCCATTGAACAACACTCATTTCTCAAGTGATCATCTAAATGTATACTATCCAAAAGAGTGATCTCATTGAGTTGTATGTTGGATTACTGTTAATTACCGGGCACTAATTCAAGATCTACAATTATATTGCAATCTATATTTTGATGATTAAGAGTAGCTTCAACACAGCAGTGAGTACTAGGTGGCTGGTGTATCCTTAGGCACACTAAGCAATTAGTTGCAAAGGAAGGACTAAATTGTGCTGCTATCAAGTTTCCAAGTATGACATAAACATAGTCTTCTAAAGCTTTGTATATGTACAGATGAAGTCACTTTGAATTATGTGTTTGACACAGAATAACTTAACTCAGACTTCACACTTGTCTCATTTAACACAGAAAATTGTGTCACAGCATCCCATCTAATTAAAGAGTTCACCATTGAAAACAATGGGGCTTTGGTATGATAATGAAAAGGTTAAATGCATTAAATGAGTTAAGATAACGTTAGATAACACAGTTTCTTCAATTAAGCCTGAGTCATGACGCATTTAACACACAAATCCAAGTGGCTGCATCTGTATTATCCAAAAAGAAGAAGCTATACAATTCACCTTCTGAAAATACTTTGGTTTGCTTCTTTGAAAAGGTGAGGGAGACCTTGGCAGCTGAAACAGGCCTCAGTGTTCGTGTGGTACAAGTCTGGTTCCAGAATCAAAGAGCCAAGGTAAGAATAGACAAATATTGATGATATTAGCCACGGATGGGTGAATTTGACCTGCTTTGCTGCACCAAAGATTCACGCCTCAGAAAATTCACTGAAATGCATTAAAGTCTATGGGCAACAAATTTTTTTGACGCCCGGAGATTATATTTTTAGACGCGCGTTTTTTTTTTTTTTTTACTCCCATTGGAATCTATGGGCATCATTTCCACAACGAAACTTTTTAATGTACAACAACAAAGAGGAATCTGAGTTTATGCATGATGTTGTTGGAAATGAAAATTAAAAAGATAACATTTACAAACAAATCCATTGAATTCACTATTCTACCGTTTATACAGTAGCACATCAACTGGCAATGGCATTTTCCTTCCCTTTTACTATTTTGTAATGCACTCAACTACAATACTCAATAATTGATTTTCATAAATATCATTTTTTGCACAGTTTTATATACATAGTTAATTTTTTTGTTGACCTGCTAAACCATGCTTTTTGTGAGCAGTACACAGCAAACTGCTCACAGCATTAGCGTGTTGGTTGCAGTTGCAGAAAAAGTTCCACTGGGTAACCCATAGATAAATCTAATATATATTGCACTGCTAGTCATTTGGCCTTAGTACCATACATGAAATAGTTTTATTTGGTGGTAAATGTTCATTGCCTGACACTGAGTTGGGGAAGATGTAATGAACTTATAGCACACTCTCTCTGTTTGCTGCTCTTCATGCTCAGTGGCAATTCTTTGCCTCGTGCCTGAAGTGGCTCCTGTGAAGTTGCCCCCCCCCCCCTCACTCCCCAGCAATTGCCTTTTTTGAGCAAAAGCAGGTACAGGGGGGCCACATCACTAGTGCAGAGAGCACAATTGCACCTTCTGCACTAGAAGAGCCGGATTTATGGTTTAATGACTGGAAAAACAGGTTTCTAAAACCTTTAAAATTGAAATATTGAAATAGGCCTCCCCATTTAAAAAGGACATGTTTTACATGGACATAGATACGGTAAAGATCAATAAGGAATATTGCAAAGTATCTTCCCAACAAGAATTGAGAAATATGCTTATAGCCTGTCTGAAGAACTTACTGTAAAAAAATCACATACTGTCAATGACAAGAAACCCAATCTAGTGCTTTATTTATAACAGATGAAAAAGCTGGCAAGGAGACAGCAGCAACAGCAGCAGCAAGATCAGCAGAACCCAAGCCACATTCCTTCAGGTAACAGTGTTTCTCAGCAGTAATAACTGGATGCAATTGAGCCACTAGGGAAGAGAACAATATTATATCTCTGCCATTAATAATGCTAACCTTATTATTGGACTTTATTTAGATTTCTTTGTTTTACACACCTCTGTAAGCTGAATTTCAAGTCATGCTGATTTCTTGTACTGCACTGATTAAAATCTAGTCCTGTTACATACATACTGTTTCCCAAAAAGATAACATAGGGACTGATGAGTAGGACAGCCATAACTTAGTTTGGCAGTAGTGATGGGCGAATCTGGGGCGTTCCTGAGGGAAAACATTTGTGAAACACTGCCGGTGCCTCGTTTGGGACATGGGCGTCCGGTTTTGGACAATACCGCACATTCGCACTGGCCTCCAAAGAAAAACGGGTGCCGGCGTTGAATAAACGGACACAGACAAATTTTTGCCAGGCGAATTTTCGCAGGTGTCGAATCGCAGGAATTCGCAGCGAATTCAAGCCAGGCAAATAAAACTGCCCATCACTATTTGCCAGTAATATACCAGAATGTTTCATCAGTCAAACTGACAATGCACCTGCCATGTTGCTGGGTCAGCTGACCCTTGGATTCAAATTTAGAAATAAAAAAATAGCCATATTCTGGCATTCCCGGTATTGCTTTCTAAACAACAAATCTCTGCACCCTTAAATTGCTTTTTCCTCTAGGAGATAAGAGTTAATGGGGATGCATTTACAATTCTTTTTACGTGCATTTACTGCAATTCTTTTCTTTTAATGCAACTGTTAATACTGCCTGCTAATACTAACAGCATATACATATGATGCTAAACATAATTGTAACATAATTGACACTCATTATTGTCACTGATGTATATGTAAGTTCTCATGATATATATATATATTTTTTACAGCTCAAACACATAATTCAAGCAGCTCTAGTGTTGAAGGAATCATGACTGTTTTCACTACCCTGCCACAGCAACAACTTCTATCCTTAGAGCAGAATATGTACAGTTCTGACCCATTTCAGCAAGGTCTTACTCCCCCACAGATGCCTGGAGACCACATGCACCCCTATGGTATGAAATATTTTGTTAGTTCTCTGAGACACAGTCCAGTACGCACCAACTCACAGGGGCTTATGAAGAAATATTTTATTTATTGCATATAAGTGGGCAATTTATTAGTGATGATCTTTGAGTGCAAATACTGTTCAGAAAATCTTTTCTACAGGTAATACAACAAAAAAAAATATTAATAGGAAAGATTACATTATCATTAGCACATTTTGCCACTGTAAAACAACCATATATTCCTGCTTTGATAGTGGTCCTCCTGATTTTTCTGCTAAGTATTATATGAGATAAATGCCCTTCTTTGCTGTATACGCCCTTTAGGGCTGTCCAGATTGAGGCCAGTAGGCCAAATGTGGGTACCAATGGTATTTTTCAGCTCACTTCTATGATATATAAAATTCAGGCAATACATAGGAAATGTTGGATGGCACTGTCTTAGTATTGTCCCAATAACTAGTAGGTGCATAACACTTCTTATGCTTTAATGATTGTATAGCATTAAAGAATAGTAATTTTCTCTTTCTTTTCTAAGGTGGAGAATCCCTTTTTCATGATATTGACAGTGATGATGCTTCCCTTAACAACCTGAGTGAGTGCCTTCTACAAGGACCAGAATTAGGACCTATCCAGAGCAGAATTGGAAACCCAATTGATCGCCTTTACTCCATGCAAAACTCTTATTTTACATCTTGAAAAAACAATCTTAGAGATGCTGCTATAATCCGTACACTTGGATTCTGGATTTCTAATTAATTATAATAATGATGATTAGCGTAACACAGAGTATAATCTAAATGTTTTTCCCAACATACAGTAGCTGACATCTTCATGGGAACCAGGGACAATAAAAAAACCACTCTGCTACTGTATGTATGCATGCAGTGTTACCAAAAGGAATATATAAACACTGTGCAACATTTCTAACAACTGTGAACATCACCAGCAATGGTCCAACATGAATGCAATTCTCTGTGAGTCCACTTTGAAACAATACCAATGCCTAATACCGGAAAACCAGACTTGCTATAGAGAAGACATCTTCGTTGATACTTATGCCATCAGCCATACACTGGAAAATAGTAGACTGATAATTATATTTTTCGTATCCATTTAACTAACTGAATTATTCTGCTATGGACTGCACAGACAGGTCTTTGGGATATATATTTAATATTGCACATATGTGCCCTTAACTTATACAAAATAGTCATTTGCATTATAATCTTGTGGTAGATAGGAACATTTTGTGTGAAATTCTCTATGTGAATTAAATTTTCTTGTGTTTCATTCAGTATGAGCATACTACTGTATTTCAGTTATTTATTAAGATTATGAATGAAATAGTCATTAGTTAAAATTTGAGATCTCTGTAATTTGAGAAAATCACCTAAAATACATTTGAGCTTAAGCTTTCAAAACTTGAATTTTCAAGATTTCATCATAATCATCATCATCATCATTAAAGCAAACATCTGATTAGCAACCTATCAAAATTGCATTCAGGTTCCCTAAATAGTAAGACATGAACTAATATGTAAAACCTAACTAATAAAAACAAGAGGTGTAAGCTAGGTGTTCATAAATTTGTCCCAAAAGATATTTAAATATATGTCAAAAGGACTGAATAATTTATTGTAAAATCCTGTAACAATTATCACATTATTATTAGTGCCCCATTATAAATACAAGTCCATGCGTTCATAGGTAAAGGACACAGACTGGGTGATGGAGAATAATTTTTTTTTTTTAAACTTGTTTTTATTCGGAATGTTATGCAGAACAATTACATGAGTAGAAGTAAACAGTAAGATTCTATGATGTTCTGTTAACGTAGCGAATCAAATATGCAGTATCGAAATAATAATAGCAACCATATTTCAATATTAACTTTCAGCTCAAATGACAGTCAGCATATAAGGCCCTGGTTAACCGATATGTAGATAAGAGGATAATAATCGGTTTATTTGGTGGCTCCTGGGAGGTTCACAATCCGGCCCTCGTTGTCCTTGTGGTTGGACATTATCATGTTGGGACGATTCCATGACCAGTGGCATTTCTTTCAGCAATGTTGTATCATACCAGGTGGTGTACTGGAATGTTTGTACCGTGATGTGTCTAATTTGTTGTGGCAAAGACTCTATGTAAGGTGTCCATAGCTTGAAAAATTTTGTGGAGTTTTGTTCTCAGTTAGTCATGGTTTCCAATCAATCCATGTGGAAAAGATAGTGTAGTTTCTGTTTTACTAACAGTATGGGAGGGGGGTCTTTGTTTAGCCAAAGTTGGAAAATTGTTTTTCGGGCTGCTGCTGACAGTTTTCTGATTAGAGTTTTATCTGATGTTCCTAATTGTGTGTAAGTTGTAGCATCGCTAAACATTGCCCATTCTAGGATGGAGAATAATTTAAAGATTAATGACCACAAGTTTGGGAGTAGTCATAGTATCCTTGCCTATGACAAAGCTTGCAAGCTGAGTGAAAAGAATGTCAGGTTATTTTACTTTTGAGTTAGGAGAACTTGTATTCATAATGGAGCAATAATAATAATACATTTTTAAAGCAATCAATCAGAGTAATAGGTGCAATGGTTATGGAAAGATGTTAGTCTGATATACCATTTTAGGCCTGTTTGTAAGATATTGCATGTGTGCCACCCATAATGATTGCTTGAGATAAATTGTTCTTTCTTAGATCTTGGTAATAGAAGCAATGTTTTTTGTAAATCCACAGCATTGCATTCATTCAATCCTTTTGATACTAATGCAGCTTATTGCTTAACAGCAATTGAGTTATTCAGAAGACGTGCTTTGAATTGATTAATAACAAACAGGTTTTCAGGGTAAACAGGCAGTGGCATAACTACCAGGGGTGCAGGGGGTGCAATTGCACCAGGACCCCCACCCCTTGGGGCCCATTGGAGCCACAAAAATGGTTTATCTAGGGGGAGATTTTACAGCACACATACCATCAATACTCCAGCATGAGATTTATAGAGGTAAAGGCCTGACAGGGGGGCCCAGGTGCCCATCCTGTACCACCAGGGAGTAGTTACGCCACTGTAAACAGGTTTTACAATAATTTAAAACACAAGAGTTACAAAATAAGCATGGAATCAGAGGGTCCTGCCCAGTATTCTACAGTCTAAAAGGTCAGGGAACATCTGAAACATAATGATTATGAAAACAATTGGTGATTCTCTATGAAAAGTTGATCTCTGATCAATCAGGATGCACTGAATATGCTTCTCTGTACAGGTTTGCATTTGAAGGTTTGTAGAGAAGGGGAGAGTCTGGTAGGTCCAGACAAAGAGTTTCAATGACAGGCAGAAGTGTGCAATTGGGAATGAGATGAAGCGATGAGAAGAGAGATCAAGACCAGAAGCAGAGCAGTTTCTGTTCTCTTCTAAATGTTGCAGATAATTCCATATGATGTTTGGCACTTGTGTGAAGACTGTAGACAGAGTTGAATATAGTCTGCTATAGCATCTCCTAATCTCCCTTACTGGAAGGAAACAACCACCTGTCTATGTTTTTTGGTCATAATTAAATAAAATAATTTAAAGGGCAAGGAAAGTATAAATTAGAATAAGGCTAGAAATGCTGTATTTTGTATACTAAACATAAACATGAACTTACTGCACCACAAGCCTAATCAAACAAATGATTTATGCTTTCAAAGTTGGCCACAGGTAGCTTCTTAGGGATCGTCATAAATTATCAAAAAACAAAGCTGCTTGAGTTCTGCATGGCTGATAAGTAAGGCTGGGGCTCCCCCTGCTGTTCATAGGTATGATTGTTTCCCTGCCAGAATGTAGGAACTGTCTGACAATTCCTATACACAGCACTAAATGAAGGGAGAATTTCACTGCATACAGTCAGGTTTCTTATAAAAAAACGGTACACATTTTTAAATTAAAGTATATTGGAGATAGATTTCTTTTTCATTAAAGAAAGTAAAAATGGGATTCTATTTCTTTGCCTTTCCTTGCCCTTTAATAAATGTAGTTAAAGGTAAGGCAACAGACTGTGATTGCTGAATAACTGGTTTTGAATCTGCTTGTGATGACAGGGATTATGCATGGGGTTGGAGATGGCGCAGCCTCCTTGGTTCACATTGATACAACTGGCAAAGACGTTAATAGCTAGACAGAAATGAGAAGCTAATGAGTGGTTAAGGGGGTGAAGCATGACTACAGATCCAAAACTGTTATAGAATTTAAGTTACATGAGTAACTTTAGTCAAGATGGCTAGAAGGTTGGATGAGATATTAAATTGTGACAAGTTAACTGCGATTTAGTCTAATATTCCAACATGGTAAAGGGGCAGTATAGATAAAGCTTAGGATGAGGCCCCAAAATAATTCTTGGTCTTCCTTTCAATTGGACCAATTTCATTGTAATTACTCTTGATGCCTGCACTGACCCAGAAGGGATGTCTTGTGGCAGATTTACAGTAGAGGGCAGAGATTTCACATTACAGTGAGAATGGATTATCTGGTCACAGAATTCTTAGGGGCAGATTTACTAAAGGGTGAAGTGACTAACGCTGGTGATAATTCACATTCTAGTGAATTAGAGTTGTCCTGGCGAATGTACGCCTCATGAAGTGTTGCGATGTGAGTGAAGTGAGCAAACTTTCACCCCTTTAGTGAATCTGCCCCATAGTCTCTTTGTGTTTTAACACATTCTTTTTGCAACACACTGGAATCAGAGACATGAACTAACTCCAGATCATCAGACTTATGATCCAGACCTGGCACGTAACTAACAGCATCCACTTAAACCAAATAATTACATGGAATAGGGTCAGAGCTAGTGGTCATTATCACCCCTATGACATGCAGTTAGTTTCTATCTCTGTAACAACTCCTCTTAACCCATTTTATTGTGATTTTCAGTAAAGTCAGCTTTAGAATTCCTGTGATTTTCAGTAAAGTCAGTTTTAGAATTCCTCTGATTTTCAGTAAAGTCAGCTTTAGAATTCCTGTGATTTTCAGTAAAGTCAGCTTTAGAATTCCTGCTATTGTCATTTTGAAATCTTTGTTCTAGTAGTTATGGGACATATTAATTGTGCTTGCTTATCATTATACAACAGAGGCAGATTATCAAAAGCAGTAGTGAGGAGTATATGTGACCTTCATCTCAAATTTTATCTAGTCAAGGGGCGACTCATTTATTACTGGAATATTACTAGATATTTAGGACCGGACTTTCAAAACCCATAATCTGCAAACAGAGGTCACATCTTTATTGTATCCCTTCAGTTATGGCTGGATTCCAGGTGACACCTGTTCCAAATGTTCAGATAAAGGGGAGTGGATCAGCCAGCGCATAAATTAGCACCCGATGACAGACTTAACTACAGAACTGACCTGTGTGCAGCTTATCAGCTCAACAAGGAGGTGGGGTGGGGGAGTATGTAGAGATGTTTGTGGAGACAGTGTAAGGATTTCAAATCAGATTCAGCACTCAAATGTATTGTATAGCATGAATATATGATCATTTAGATGGATTTGCTAAATATTGTACAAAAGTTCTGCATGCTCCAAGAAGCCGCCTGACTGTGATGTATAGAAATAGTAATTTAAAGGAATAGTAACACCAAAAGATGACATTGTTTCAAAGAAATGATAATGTAATGTACTTTTGCACTGCATGTGTACAACTGGTGTGTATGCTTCAGAAACACTGCAATAGTTTATATAAACAAGCTGCTGTGTAGTCATAGGGGCAGCCATTCAAAGCTGAAAAAAGGGAAAAGGCACAGGATAGGATTCTTCAGCACTTATCTGTTATCTATTGTATATCCAGTGTTTGTGAAGCTGATACACCAGTGTTACCAGAGCAGGGTAAAAGCCATCAAGGGGGCACAGGTGGCTGCAATTTTCAAAACAGCCGGGCCCCCCCATGAATGCACGAAGCCTTGCTTCTCCTGACGTTCCTGAAGTCCCCAAGCCCCGAAAAGACCTGAAGTCACGAAAACAAATGAAGTTGAAATCCTTAAGTGGCAAAAAGACCCAAAGTCACGAAAACAGCTACAATTGAAGTCCTGAAGTGGCAGAAAGAACAAAAATCACAAAAATAGTCAATATTAAGTCCTGAAGCAGGGAAAAAGCCTAAAGTCATGAAAGGAGGTGAAGTTGAAGTCCTGAAGCTTCAATACTGTGTGTTTCTTTATTTTTTAATCCCCTGGCCACCAATGTATTATTTTAATACTCCATAGGCTGTGCCACCAATGTTTTTCTTTTTAAATATTCTCTGGGGCCCCAATTTGTTATTAATTTGTCAGGGAGGCCCTGGTACCAATGCTTTTTAAAAAAATATTCTCTGGGGCCCCTATTTTTTTATACTTATAAGGGGACCCTGCCCATCAATAGCTTTTTATAACTTGTGTGTGTGGGGGGGGTTGCCTTTTTTAGCACTGATGTGTGTGTTGTGTTTTAACTGTGGTGTGGAGTGGGCAGGATCTGGGGTGGGGCTTGGGGTTCGGACTGGGTGGGGCCCAGGGGGCTCCAAAAAATTTGTTGTACTGGCCCCCCTGTTTTCTAATGGTGGCCCTGTCTCTCGTTATAACCCATGCTTTATAAACTGACCCCTGCAGTGCAAAAGTGCAGAGTGAGATCTATGTACTCACTGGGGGAAAATAGGTTACACGGAATTGAACAGATTGCACCTATACGTTTTAACACAACAATGTAAACATCATAAAGAAAACAGCATCATAGATGAATACCACTCAAGGAGGAATTTTATAGAGAGGTAAATATAAATAGAATTTGATATGTACAGTATTTCTATTGGCAATGCCACAGAAAACAGGAAAATTAATTTGAGACTGTGGAATCTTCTAGAACGAACCCTTGCAATACTCCCCCTTGTCTTACTTGTTTTCCTCTATTGACAAATGACATTAAATAACATTTTGTTAAGATGGAAAAATTGAGTATTCGATGACCTTACAAATAGCAGCTGCTTGGATTATAGCTACCAAAATCCAATATTTTTCTGTGTGCATTTGAGATACTGAGCTATTGTTTTGTGCTGTATCTACATTAATTTGTATATTTCAGCCAGAAAATGTAGTTGGCAAGGGCAGTGATATCTTTATAAACCTCCTTACAGTATGTTTTTTTATGAACTGCAGTATACAGTAGCCTGTTGTCTAAGCAGCCAAAGATTTGAATTTCAGCAAATTTGTTCATCCCATTCTGGCCATGTACACTTGAAAGGCCAGAAATGGAATTCAGTATAAAAATGTGCCCCAGACCCCATGAAGGCAAATAGTGCATCCTGTAAGCTTTACAAGGCAGAGACTGGGTCACAGCTGGCTGGACCCGGGAAATTGAACAGTTGGCAGTGTGTATTATGTGCAATGTAGATATTGCAGATCCACTGTATTCCACCTTACTAATATATTAAAGGGATCGTGTCATGGGAAAACATGTTTCAGTTTCATCAGTTAATAGTGCTGCTCCAGCAGACTTCTACACTGAAACCATTTCTCAAAAACAAACTGATTTTATATTTTCAATTTTGAAATCTGACATGGAGCTAGACATTTTGTCAATTTCCCAGCTGCCCCTGGTCATGTGACTTGTGCCAGGGAACAGCTTTCTGGGAGGCTGTTGTTTTTCCTTCTCAATGTATCTGAAGGAGTCAAAGGGGGACATGGGTTTTTACTATTGAGTGCTGTTCTTAGATCTACCAGGCAGCTTTTATCTTGTGTTAGGGAGCTGTTATCTGGTTACCTTCCTATAGTTATGTTGTTAGGCTGCTGAGGGGGGGGGGGTATCATTCAAACTTGCAGTACAGGAGTAAAGAGTGATTGTAGTTTATCAGAGGACAAGTCACATGACTTGGGGCAGCTGGGAAATTGACAATATATCTAGCCTCATGTCAGATTTCAAAATGAAATATAAAAAAATCTGTTTGCTCTTTTGAGAAATGGATATCAATGCAGAATTCTTCTGGAACAGCACTATTAACTGATGCCTTTTGGAAAAAAAAAATTCCCATGATAGATCCCCTTTAAGAGACAAAAAACTGCTAAAAATATCTCTCTTCTTGAGAATTAAGCGGATGAACTATTTGTCCAGTATATTGCAATATTTTTAATGAACCAAAGTCATTGCTAATCTGGCCACTTCCATCTGATTTATTCTGAACTGCAGCATTTTACTGTCCATTTAAATAGAGACTAACTGTATTTTGCATGCAGATTAGAGACATTATAGTAAGCCAGATCAATTCCCTCCAGTTGCCAAAACTTTATGGACTGCTGCATGCTCTGCATTACACTACTGTAATAACATGCTTCTAGACATAGCCTGTAGCTTCAATAGCTGCAGCATAATGTATGTGTTGTGTTTGGTAGCCGAGGATGAGGAGGGTATAACAATGCTTTATTAGCAGGTTCATGCAGCCATTACATAACAGCAGTAAGTCTTACTTTCACTTTCAAGTTGTACAGAAAGTCCTGTGTATGCACAGTGACACCTGCAGGCCATTTGTATAAACACCACAGTATGCTCACTCCTAAATAATTCATTTATAAAGCAGGGGTAAGTGAGGCTTTAATTCCACAACCCAAACGACCCCATAGCACACTAAAACAGTGTTTTCCATTATCAACAGACATCTTCTGCATAAATCTACTTAGAAATGTCCTCCCTACTATTTAAACAGGCTTTGTTTGTCATTTTAATGCAACACATTTTAGCTGGACAACTGCTTCCCTCATCACAGGCCAGAACAGTTCTACACTCTACTTCATTAATTTATTCCAAACTCCAACATGTTCTAAAAATTCCTGTTGTGTCCAAAAGGAAAGGCAATAATTTGGGCATCTTCTTGCATAGGGTGGTTCTCTTCATGGTAGCTCAGGGATATATTAGCAGTTATTTCTGGTTAATAGAACAAGTCTACTATCTCACTGTTTAACACAGCAACAAAACAGAAAAAAATGATTGTGGCTTTCACATTTCAAGCGGTTTAACAAGTCATGAGGGCAGATACAAACAGCTGAATAATAGCTCCTGTCTGAGATTTGGGCTGGTGAGTAGAGCCCTCCATGTTTCTGCTCCCACTGGTGAGATTGACATGCAGAACTACTATTCACCCTGCACAGCAGTGTGAGCACAAAGGCTATGTCACAACAATGAAAGTGATCAAATACCACCATGCAGTTACAATGAGGAGAAAATACATTTTCAAGAAGTTCATGGGTACTCTGAAATATATCCTGTTTCTTGCCTGTTTGAAATATTTTGCTGCAGACAAGGGGTCATTCATTCCATAGGAGCCACTATGGGAGCAGTGTTCAGCCGTGCATTAAGTTTACACTAAGACATATGAAATGAATGGCATTGTTCTCAAGGATGAACCCCAACTCATGCCAGCCCTGAGATACGGAGCATCTTCTCTTCACTAGCAGTGGTTTGTATGAAATTGTAAAAGAGATACTAATTATACTACTTTTATATCATAATTGTGGCCTTTAATGATAATGTTTTTCTATTATAATTGCTAAGTGTAATAGTACTCATTAACTAAGCCTTGCAACTGTAAAATTGCAACAATGCCAATAAAGTTTCAATAATACAAAGTAAAAAATGTATATAAAGAAATCAAATAATAAACACCAAATAAGCCAATGGTTGCCAAATAAATACATTATATAGCCCACCCAGTGGTACCAAAGGCAGTAGTTGTGGGATCCCTGCATAAAGTCTAGTTGTAGTGAAATCGCCTCTCATAGATACTCCTGTAAATTCAGCCTTATGGTCTGTTAGGAGGAGGATTAAATTATTTGCTGTTTTAAATATTCTGGCAGCTATGGTTTAATTACTTACACCTGACCAATGTTTTTCTTAAGTCTATTGCTGTGCTAGGATCTATACATTTCCTTGGCCAAATTTTGAACCTCAAAACCAGGCTTGAATTTATAAAGTCTAAAAACCCCTGAAACTGACTATAAGAGTCTATACATTAATCATATAGAGCTATAGTGTTGTGTTTGGTAGCGGAGGATGAGGAGGGTATAACAATGCTTTATTAGCAGGTTCATGCAGCCATTACATAACAGCAGTAAGTCTTACTTTCACTTTCAAGCTGTACAGAAAGTCCTATGTATGCACAGTGACACCTGCAGGCCATTTGTATAAACACCACATATAGGATGCATTATCTATAAACAAATCTGTTTTCCTGAAACTCCAAACTATGGGAAAACCATCTCCCATAGGCGCAAATTCACTAAGCGCGCTAGCATTGGCTTCGTCGACACACTTTGTCAGGTGTAGTTTCGGCAGCGCTACACAAATTCAATAAAATGCGAAGTTGCGCTTAAGGAGGCGAACGGTATAGCGAAGTTGCGCTACCGTTACTTCGTCAGGCAAAGCTCATTTACACTAGCAATGCCTAATTAGCATATGGCGGGAAGTTTAAAGTATAATACAAGTATATGCTACCGCCAGTACATTACACTACACAAGCCCAGGAAACCTTTAAGAAATATAATTAAGTTGCCCTATTGCCCTAAACATGTGCCCCCTGTATAGTTGAGTTGCCATATGTTAGGAAATGTAGGGGGGAAGGAGGGTAACCAAAAAATCATGCTATTTTTCAGACTATCACCCTAAAAAAATAAAAGATGCTTGTGGTTTTTTTTTTTCAAACTCCTATCTATTGTATTGAACTTCGCCAGGTCTGACCTGGAGAAGTAAAGTCTAGCGCAAGGGGTAACGTTCAGTAAAATGGTCATCTTAGTGAATTTGCGTAATTATGTCCCTTTGTCAGTGCGCAACTTCGACCGGCATAAGGGTGCGAAGTTGTTCTAGTCTATCTACTTTGCTAGTGAAATTTTCACGGCGAAGTTGTGAAATTATGTCACACTGGCGACTTAGCGCTAGCCCCATAGCCCCATAGACTCCAGTGTAATCAAATAATTAATTTTGTTCCTTTTTCTGTACAATTATAAAAAAGGAACCTTGTACTTGATCCCAACTAAGAAAACATTAATCCTTATTTGAGGCAGAACAATCCTATTGTGTTTAATTAATGTCATTAATCATTTTTTAGATTTAAGATATGGATCCAAATTATGGAAAGATCCCTTATCCTCCTAATCCTTAGCATTTGGGGTATGGTACATACTTGTATTTTAAAATAAAACCACACATGCCTGTGAAGATTAATGCATTATGTATAACTAAGGGGCAGACTTACTATTGGTCGAATTTGAGGGTGAATTAACCCTCAAATTCGACCAATCGATTGTGGTTGAATTTAAAACCATCAAATTTGAATATCGAATTTGAGTGGTTTTACCGCAATTTGATCGATTGAATGATTTTTTTTTTATTCGATCTAAAAAACTTTTAAAAAACC
Organism: Xenopus borealis; assembly: GCA_024363595.1. NCBI lineage: Eukaryota > Metazoa > Chordata > Amphibia > Anura > Pipidae > Xenopus > Xenopus borealis. The sequence continues at coordinate 88,612,713 of CM044438.1, read as the reverse complement.
TATGGGAGCTTCCCATAGGGTTTAATAGCAATTCGGTAGGTAGGCAGTCAAATTTAAATTTAAAGGGCAAGTAATTTGACTGTCAAATAATTCCCAGCATTAAATAGTTCAATTTAAAATGGTGATCCTCAGAATTAAATGGCGCAGAGACCAAGAGTATAAAACCACTCACAAATTCTAGTATTATTGGGACACTTACTCCCAGCCACAAATAGCACAGTTACTAATGTTTCTAAAGTTTAAAGTGATTTCCTACATCAAGTGGGGGAAATAACCAGCAGCACCCACAACGCTGATAACTGAAAGTCACCATAGACATTAAGATTTTTTTCTCCTGAAAGGGGAATTCAATCCCTTGAGCGCTAACCTCCTCCCTTGCGGGGAAAGGTCAGCCGGGGGGGAAGAGGGAGGGGGGCCTACGGAGGTGTGGGGGGGAGGAGGTTAGCGCCCGAGGGATTGAATTCCCCTTTAAAGGAAAATTCTACCCGAAATAGAAAAAAACCCTACTCCCCTACCCTGGGAAGACTTCCCTCCTCCCCCTCAGCCTAACAGCCCCCGGGTAAATGCCCCTAATTTTTTACTTACCCTTCCATGCAGATTCTGGCCTTGAGAATTCACAGGTGCTGTTTTCTTTTTTCAGTCTTCTTTGGAATCTGTTCGGATAGATAGGACATCTAATGATTCTGATAATGGTCAGGAAATCGGTTGGGCAGGTTAGAAAATTTTCATCGGTCACAGTAAAATGTATCCATTGTTTGCAGAGCCAAGCAGGCGGCTACCCACAGTTTTCCTGGCTTCAGGTAGACAATATTGCTTGAAATGGTCTTTTTAGTTGTACAAATAGTGACTACAAACTGGCTACAAACAGAAGGCAGGTAGAAAACAGCATTATGAAGCTTTTTTAAAAGATTTTTTCGTTATAGTAAGACCAAGCTTATCTTGAAACGATCATTCTTTAAACAAGCCTTATAAATGAGATGAACATCTGCAAATCACTGTACAAGGAAGGGGTGGCTCACTGTAAGATTAAAACTATTGTTATATGTACATATGTACCACCTCTCTATATTACACAAACTCCACTGTGCAGTATTGTGAAGGTAGAAGACAATTACCTAGCCCACCTTGGAATAAACACTGTGTGACCACGTGCAGGAGGCCAGTCCTAATGTGATAACATCTCACCCAAAATAGTATGTGCATTGTGCACCTTCAGAGATCCAGTTACTCGGCACTGGCTGGCAGAGTCGAGTTCAAGCTGGGGATGACTAGCCAGACGCATTCAAGGGTTTTGTTATTGAAACTCTAGATGAAGCAAAAAGAGCAAGCTTGCTGAGCCTGGTGGGGCTTCTCTACAGCACAGACTGATGCATAGCATTCAAAATCTACCACTGGGGATCTAGGTATTGGCCATCCTACACTCTTTACTTGTGTGACTATTACACCACAAGGTACCATATCATTTCTAATGTAATACATCCATGAAGGTGCAGCAATTCCAACACAGAAACATTTACTGATTTGATCCTTACAAAAGTACAGTTTTAACTCTAAGGTATCCGGTGGAGGGGGGGGGGGTTCTGACAGCAAAGAGAATGAAAAATGCTAAAAAATTATTTTACAAAACAAATATATCCTATGTTTGATTGAGTGGATGTATCAGTGAGTCAACTTTGGAAACTCACCTTTTAGATATGGCTGGTATAGGCCATTGCCCTGGGTTGCTTTTCCTTAACCCCAACTCTTTTTCCATGGGTTTTGGGCTATTCTTTGACTTATTTTACATTGCTATAGACATGAGGGGTTATTTATCAAAATCAAAAATTTTCAGAGTTTTTAAAATAAAAAAGCCAGTCCAAACTAGAATCCACGATTATTAAAAAAATCACAATTTAATAGGATCAGGGGAAACCTCGATAAAATTTAACAAAAACTTGAATCGTATGATTTTTTTGAAGGTTCTTCCCAAATCATACCAATTGTCCAGATTTTTGCAAAAGAGCCCAAAATAGTAGGATTTTCCGGCTAATTCCAGCGCAGACCACAGAAACTTTAAAATAGGATAAGGACCTCTCCCGTTAACTTATATACAGCCTCGGCAGGTCTGAGATGGAGGATTTTTGGATTCAGACTTTTTTGCAGCCTCTTTAGCATTTAGGGGTATATTTATCAAAGAGTGAAGTTAAGAGTGAAATTCCACCACTCTCCATTCATTTCTATGGGATTTTCAAAGTCGTATTTATCAAAGGGTGAAATTTCACTTTCACCCATTGATGAATATGCCTTTCAAAATCCCATAGAAATCAACAGAGAGTGGCGTAATTTCACCCTAGTGGTGGAACTTCACTCTTTGATAAATTTACCCCTTAGCGTTTTTAGCATTCATTCTTTAATAAACAACCCCTATCATGTGTGCAGATTGCAACCCTTTATGGTCCATACTTCACTATATATTTTAACACTGCATGTCTGCTGTACAGAGCTGCTTACATAAGCAGTGCTATATAAATAATAATTCTGTACATATGGTGGTTTACACTGAATCCTGGATTTGGTTTGAATGCAGTTTCATCAGGATTTAGCATAACATTTTTGAATAAAATTGGTATTTTTCCCAAACTAGGAAAAGTTCTATACTTTATTAAAGCATTTTTTGAAAACCACAGTATACATTCTTTTCGTATAATGCAACATTAGACAATTGCATTTATCTAATCATTTTTGCACCTAAAACTGTTTGCCATCTCTGAGGTGGTGAAACCATTATAACCTAAATGTCCACTGCATGCAAACATTTCTTATAACAACAATTTTCAGAAATTGAAGGAGCATTTTTACCTGTAGCATAAAAATACAGGCAGAGTAGGAGATTATTTCCCACAGGGAAGATGCTTTTCCCCTAAAATATTCATTTGAACTAAATGTAAACCGTTATTGGAGTCATATAATGAAAGAGAAACATTTCTGGTAAAAATAAGAATGAAAATTGCAAATCACAGTGGAGTATTGTTTATTATTCTTGTTCTTGTTTATTGCGAATTATAAATGCCAATAAGCACATTTTTTATACCGTCCCTGAAGGAGACATGTCCAAAATTCTCACAATATTCAGAAAACTACCCTGACCAAATCTGCACAGATTTCACCCCCCATTTATCAATCAGTATTTCTTGTGCAGGAAAAACTCAATAAAATTGTGGGGAAAAAAAATCTGAATTGAATGAATTTTTTCGGATTATTCATCTGAAAACCACATTGCATTTTTAAAAATTACATTCCTGCCTATTTGTCATATGACTTAAAAGTTTCAAGAGTGACAATGTTTTTGAATTTTGCTTAAAGGGGTTGTTCACCTTTGAGTTAACTTTTAGTATAATGTAGAGAGTGATATTCTGAGACAATTTGCAATTAGTTTTCATTTTTTATTGTTTGTGGTTTTATAGATATTTAGCTTTTTATTCAGCAGCTCTCTAGTTTGCAGTGTCAGCAATTTGATTTCTAGGTTACAAATTACCCTAGTAACCCTGCATTGATTTGAATAAGAGACTGGAATATGAATAGGAGAGGGACTGAATAGAATGATAAGTAATAAAAAGTGGCAATAACAATAGATTTGTAGCCTTACAGAGCATTTGTTTTTAGATGGTGTCAGTGACCCCCATTTGAAAGCTGCAAAGAAACAGAAGAAAATTGCAAATCATTAAAAAACTATGAAAAATAAATAATGAAGACCAATTGAAAAGTTTCTTATAATTGGCCCCTTCTACAATATACCAAAAGTTAACTTGAAGGTGAACCACCCCTTTAAGTTTAATACATGCATTGGAGTTTGTAGATGATCTTTATCACACTGCAAATGCTTTAGGATTCTAAAACTGTTGGTGATCAATTCAGTAATGGAAAAATCCTAGCACAGAAGGCTGCATGAAATGCTAAGGTGTATGCCGATGCTGCCTATCAAAAGCCTAAATCCCTTACATTCCTGTGTGCTAAGCCCAGGTGCACATGACTATAAACTCCTTGTACACATTGCAGCCCACCTCAGAGATAGGCCTGTCAGGGAAACAAGGCGCCTTTTGTACTGCTCTGGCCAAACTGAACTACAGATTGAAACGTTCTCCCAAAACATAGCTCTCCTGTTTATTGCTACAAACCTGTAACTTCTTTCAGCACCTTGGCACAGTGTATTCTCAGTCTTTTTTCAGGTTATATTCTACATCTTTGATCTTACTCAAGGAATTATGCCTTGCACTTCATGTAATGTTAATGTAATGTAATGTTATACTGTGCCTGCTGTATACTAAAGTGCAACACACATTCAGGAATATAACATAGTTCTGTTTATCAAACAAAATTGATCTTAATTTGATTCTCATTGACTTTATAGACCATGGTCTAAGGAAAGGAATTTTCAACTTGCACCAGCCCAGGTTTATTCCAGTGAGCACCACAGAGTGATCATCTTCCGGCTTCTGCTTGCAGCTGCACATGCACAGGAGAAAAGTCAAACTTTTTTAAAAGTCAGCAATTTTGTTCCACTGCGTATGCGTCTGCCCCGGAAATTTGAAGAAAGAAGAGCAGGAAGATGATCCATGGTGCTTGCTGGAATAACCCTGGGCCAGTGCAGTTTTCTCCTGATAGGATCACCGCCCCTGGGTGTCAGATAGGTAGATACAATCACTTGTAGGTGCCTATCTTTTGGCACCTCCAAGTAAAAACACCTTTTTTACTCCTTTAACTACTGAAAGTGCACTAAAAATGCACCGCTTGCCACTCATTCACATTAGATAATGCTGCACTGTGCATCTGGAATATAATGTGCAGATTGGAGTGCCAATGGAGATAAGGCAGCCCTCTTCTTACCTTAAAGATGCAGAAGTAATGGGGACACCTATTTAACTCTTTCCAGTTGTTTGTGCCATGCTCTGTACTTTGTAAATAAGGCCTTTGGACTTTTTACTAATGATGGGCGAATTTATTTGCCTAGCTCGAATTCACAGCGAATTCCCGCGATTCACCGTGGGAATAAATTCGTGAAATGGCCGTGAAAATTCGCCAGAGAAAATTTGGCGGCATCAATTTCCGTTTTTCACAAATTTTTGTCAAATGAATTTATAGTGAAATCGTTCGAAATATAGTGAAATAGTTTTGAAATTCTCGAATTTATAGTAAAAACTTTTGAATTTCACGAATTTAGTGAAATAGTTCAAAATTCACGGATTTATAGGGAAGTGGAAATTCACAAATTTATAGTGAAATCCCTCAAAGTTCACAAATTTATAGTGAGATAATTTGAATTTCACAAATTTTTTGTGATTCGCGAAAAATTTGGTGAAGCAAAATGCCCAAGATTCAACCATCACTACTTTTTACACTTAAGTGTAAGTGTTAAAATTGTTAAGTGTATCCTTATATAGCGCCAACATATTTCATAGTGCACCAACTGTCAATGTTTATCTCCATGAACCATAAAGAGAGGTCTATCTAAGATGGGGATTGGTGACAGAGTGATGTCATAAGCAGAATGATGAGGTCAGAAAAGGATTGATGTCATCCACAGTCAATTGGTCACACTGGGTCGGCCTTTGGTCGCTTTTTTGCGCTGAGCGGGGCCTTGGTATACGGTGTGACTGTAGGGCAGGAAGCAAGAGACTCTTGTACTCTTTGTACATGTATATTAATCAAATATATTTGTATTTTGTATGTATTTCATGTATTGCCATCAAATAATAAATAAAAGAAAACAAATGTAGATGATGCGCTCTGCAGTAGAGAACGCAGTCCAGAGGGGATTTGGGCGACTGGCTTATTAAAGCTAAATGCTAATAAAGGCCAAGCAAACCACAGTACATTACTGTAATAACCTCTGTCTGTAAGTATTAGTTGTCTGTAAGTCGTTAGTATGTAACTCGAGGACTCCCTGTAATTGCTACTGAAAGCAATATCTGTCTCATTATTTATATTCATTGTACTTCTGCCTCTGGTTCCTAAATTAATGTAGCAGAAATCAACTCATTAACATACCTAGGGGTTACCTGACTTCTGCTACATTATTTCAAGTCTGAGAGCAAATAGTGCTGCCATAGCAATTACCTTTACAAATAACTTTCAAATCATTGAACATGTTAACAAAGGCATATTCATTCAAGTATTTAGAAAATCAGCTTAGAATGATATTTTTTCATTATACAAAAAAGAGGTTTTTAATGGAACACAGTTTTGTCTATTTAATAGTATAATACAATACTATATAGTTTTACTGACTCCCAGTCAGAGGTCAGGAGGGAGTTTACTGCCACCTACAGGTAGATTACATTACAGGAAATGTTCTTATCGCTAGGTTGAGAGTAAGTGTTTTGTATTGAATTGGGCGGCAGGCTTATAAATTTATATTAAAATCAAGTTGCCCTCTAGTGAAAACTCTTGCACCCCTTAGCACTCCACTGCTTGCACTTTATTTCATACAGTTGATACATTTCTTATCTTTTGCCCTGCTGAGCAAAATCCCTCAATCTTTCAATTATCGTAGCAAATTGTTGACAAATTGTTACAAATTTCTCTAAGCAGATATTAGAAATTTATAAAGTACAAAAAAAACTGTAAAAATGTAAAAGCTGCCAATTAGTGATGCGTGAATCTGTCTCATTGCACCTCATTATAAAATTGCAAAGTGGTGAAAATGCACTAAGCTCATTGAAGGGTGTTTTTCAGGACTTTTACAGCACGCAATATATTAGAGTCTATAGGCATTTATTTTTCTTGCTGTGAAACCTGCCAAAAAATATTTGGGCATCACAACTGCCAAGTTCATGTAATCATGAATCTGCACCATATTTTTCACACTGCCATTTGCTTCATTTGTGCATAAAAAATGGTATAATCTGTGAACAAAAAATTATTGCCTTTGTGAACTCTTTAATGTTGCATGACCTTATCAAAAAATGTAACAAAAACACATTTTCCTTTGCAAAATTGAATCTAGTTCCCTACTACTACTACTATTTAGACCTCATCCTGCACATTTTATAGATTGCACAAATGTGCAGTGTATGTAATAAAACCACTTCCTGGAAAAGGATATACCGCTTTTAAGAAATCCTTAGAAACGTAATGTGCACAATTGTAATCTGCAATGCAATAACTGTGTAATAAAGAATATTACACTGCTAAGTTAAAAATGTATGCATTTTTGTTTCATTCGTGGCTTTTGTTCCACTTGGATTTGGTTCACCTACAGACCAAAGATCAAATCTATATCCCGAACTAGATTTTGATAATCACTTCAAACCCAAATGGAATCAATGGCTTGGTGACTCCCTTAGAAAAGATGACAATTTGTTGATGAGAAACAAGTCAACACAACAGAAACACATTTAGCTGTCATACATGTAACCGTACTATGCACAATAAATCAAAATGTCTTTTTTTTAATTCTAGTAAGTTTGTGGAGATGCTATTTTAATAACTATAGATGGCACATAGCTAGAGGTTAAAGCACTCAGTCCACCCTCTGCAATACTGCAGTAATGTAACTAGCGGGGGGGTGGACCCTGGCACGGGACGTGCAGCTGGGCCCCCTCACCCACCTCCGTACGCAATTTTCTGGACAGAATCCTGCCGGAAACAGCGGCACATGAGTTGCGGGGGGTGGGGGCTCAGGGCATATGGGCCCTGGCCCAACAGCACCCCCTGCTCCCCTGGTAGTTAATCCACTGCCCCTCTGCCCACAACGCCCTCTCACCAAGTTCATGGTTTGTGGGACTGAGAGTTTATCTATATTTCCCCTCTGTTTTATTCCAATGATAACAGGCATAATTGTCCCTCAGATCATACCTGTGACTACACCTCCATGCGCAAAGGCAAACAAATTGCTGCAGCAGTGAGATATGTGTTAGAGCAAGCACACAATATTTCCATTTACAGCCAGATAAAGCAAGTCAAGGCTACTCACATTTATACAGAGCTGCGGAGAGTGCACAGTACTCACATTTATACACATAGGGGGATATTCGACTATTAGACTGTCGAAGTACTTCCCCTTTTTTTCGACCACCTAGTTCGCCAGATCAAAGCTACTGAATTGGGTTGAGTTTTGATCGAATAAAAAAAATTCGATCGATCGAAAAAGTCGTTTGAATCGATCGATTTGACCAATTTAACGGTCAAATTTTTCCTATTCGATCGTTCAACCAAACAAATTGCGTTAAAATCTTTCGAATTCGATTCAAAGGATTTTACTTCCATACCTATTCACATGGCCGAATTTTGAATTTTTTTAAATTCAAAATTCGGCCAATAGTAAATCTGCCCCATAGAGTACCCATAATTATATACAGCCAGGGAGCACAGTGCTCACATTTATATAGAGCTAGAGAAAAGGCAAAGTACTCACATTTATACCCAGTTAAAGTCTAGAGTACTCACCTCTACTGTACATACACTTTGACAAAGTGCACGGTTTAGTGACGGGAGAATTTATTTCATAGTCATGGATTGCGAATTTTCAGCTGGCCTTACATGTAAGAGCTACTTTTTGTCTGAGGTTGCCAAATTAGTGGATTTTCCCTAATATGCCCGCATTGAACTGACTATTGAGCTTACTGGATCACAACGATGGGAATGCAGGCCACCAGGGACCACATCAACTAGCCAATGGGATTTTTAAACCTTTCTGATCAATACTTTCCTAATATCAATTGACAGATTTTGTTGGTCTGTAGATGGCCACCTGGGACTGTCCAATCTTGGAGTCAGGAAGGAATTTTTCCCCCTCTGAGGCAACTTGGAGAGGCTTTCAATGGGGTGTTTCGCCTTCCTCTGGATCAACTAGCAGTTAGGCAGGTTAGACTTAAAAGGTTGAACTTGATGAACGTGTGTGCTTTTTCAAAAGAACTTACTATGTTACCTTTAGAGCAAGAATACAGTACTCACATCAAACAAATATATTGTACACTGTGGCAAGATCCACTTATTTACTGAGGTCACCAATTTGGCATATTACATCCATAAATATAGATATATTGTCTATATATAATCTAGCAACTGGCTCTGATAATGTTTGGTTTGAACTTTCATTATGTGCAAGATCTGTTGCTGGCAGAAGAAATATGGGGCAAATTCACTAAAGAGTGCAATTTCACCAGCAACGCTTCACCAGGTGAAAATCCGCTCAGACAATGCTAAACTCAGACAATGCTAATTCACTAAAGTACAAAGTTGCGTCCAGGGCACTAAATGCTGGCAAATTTTCTCTAGCGTTACTTCGGCACAGCGAGCAAATCAAAGTGAAGCTGCGCTAGTGTTCAATTCTGCCTAGCACAACTTTGCTAGACAACTTGCGCTCAGGCTAATTTGCATACGATGGGCAATTTAAAGTGTAATGGAGCTATTTATGTTACATGGTGCATCTAATACATAAAATTTACACTGATAACTAGACATGCCAAGGGAACCTTAATCAAGTCAATACAGTTGTAAAATCTGCATCTTAGTGAATTTGTGGAGTTGCGTCCATTCGTCTGGCGTTAGATTGCGAAGCAACACTATCGTACATCTCTTTCGCTAGCAAAGGGCCGTCTACGCTCATTAGTAAATCGGCAAAGTAACAACATGACGTCACACTGGCGAATTTGTGCTAGCATTAGTCACTTCGTCCCTTAGTGAAGTTCGCTAAAGGCCTTTATTAGTTATAAACTTGACAGCATAACTTGCTAGTGCCATATATATAAATGTTGATAATCATGATGGATTATGCTTAGAATAGGCACTCGTGCCCCAGAGTCAGACCTGGCGAAGTTAAATACAATAGATAGGAGCTTGAAGTCCCAAAAAAACGCTGGCGTTTTACCATTCTAGGGTGATAGTCTGAAAAAGATCAAATTTTTTTTTGGTGGGGTTTCCCTTCTTCCCCCCTACGTTTCCTAACATATGGCAACACAACTATACAGGGGGCACATGTAGGGCAATAGGACAACTTTATTTTATTTATTAAAGGTTTCCTGGGCTTGTGTAGTGGAATGTAGTGGCTGTAACATATACTTCTATTATACGCTTAAGTTCATGCCGTATTCAAATTAGGCATCGCTAGCGTAAATGCGCTTTGCCTGGTGAACTAATGGTAGCGCTACTTTGCTAACGTTCACCGTCCTGAGCGCAAATTCGCATCTTAGTGAATTTGTGTAGTGCTGGCAAAAATGCGCCTGGCGAAGTGCGGCAAACATTAGTGAATTTTCGCCGCTTAGTGAATTTCCCCCTATGTGAGGCTAAAGCAAAAGAAAAAGAGCAAAGGCAAGGGGCATATAGGCTGAGAGGGAAGAAAAAAATATTTTGTGATCAAACATCCAAAGAACACTTTACGTATTGTGTATAAATAACATATTTGGTGGTGGCTACAAATACTCTGTTATTATTTGCAATTAATAGTGATACAAAGGATGATTCCTTTGAAGTCAGCTGCTGAGGCGAAGCAGTAGCATCAGAGAGATGGGTGGGAGATATCCACAGGAACAGACAGACTCTTTCATTTGGTCTCGGTCCAGTCCCGGCTGCTCTTTATAGACTTCGGATGACAGACAGGTGGCCGGCTGACCTTACTGCTGCTCCATCACTCAGGCTGAGCTGGGTCCTGCTCAGAACAATCCTGCTTTGTGGACACAATGTGCAGGTGAATCCTCACGGCTCATTGGCTTGAAGTAGCAGCTTCTTCATTCTGCAGCAATCTAACAGCAGTCAGCCATGTAGCACAGTGTCTACAGTATTGTGTTCACATGAAAGAAGATGAAAGATGCTGATCTCTGAACTGATTCTCAATAGCTTGTTAAAACAGAACTATTCTCAAGGATAGTGAAGGGTCATGATGAGCACAGTATTAATTAAATAGCATTGCGAACCCCACTGCACCAGAAATGTTTTGTTAATCATGTGCTGCTCTTCTGCTGTCATTTTGCATTGGTCAAATCAAATGTATTCCCCTATGTCTCTCTATATATATATATATGGCACATGGAGCTTTGCCACCTCTGCATTTGTCTGTATATCGAGCTGAAACTCAAAGGGGGATGTAAACTGAATTTTAAATACTGTAAAAAAAAAACTGTTATTTGCCTTTTTCTATGCCTTTCAAATGGGATCACTGACCCCATCAAAACAAATGCTCTGTAAGGCTACACATGTATAGTTATTGTTACTTTTTATTACTCAACTTTCTATTCACGGCCTCTACATTAAACTAAAAGTTATGTTAAAGGTGAACAACCCCTTTAAACAATTGACTTTATAGATTCTCAGAAACGTAACTGCTATTCAATAACAGTATTTCTTTGACCCTTGATGCTCCCGGCACTAAAGTTTCTGACTTTGAAATAATGTTGCACAAGCCAGCTGCTTGTATTGGCTGGAGGAGAGCTGACTGCTGCGACATTGTATCAAAGAACCAGGAGGGCAGAAGGAGACAGAACAATGATGCCTTCACTTTCATTTACATTTTACAAATAACTGCAAAAACACCTGAGAATTTCTATTTAAGGAATACTGGAAAAATGTCTTAAAATATTTTTTTTTACATTTTATTTGTGGGTATACATCCCCTTTAATCTGTAGTCTAAAGGTAAACTATACATTCTGATATATTAGACGTATTCAAAGGTAAATGACCAGGCAATTAAGCTTTATACACTACAGAGGAAGCAGACCCTGTGGCTTCAGAGGGATGGGGAGTTATATGGGCCCCATGATGCCCTAATTCATACACAATTTCAATACATATTGGTAAAACAAATCAACCTGTAGACTTATTTGGGGCCCTGAAAAATAATTTGCTGCGTGGCCCAGTAACAACTAATTACACCACTTAATTTATAGCTCATTATGTAGACAGAATCCGACTGCTCTGAAGAAAAATATGCTTTTGAATATGGCTTATTCTTGGTAGATTAACCCTCAGCATATAAAAATAAGGGAAAAATTAAATAAGATCGAAAAATAAAGTAGTTCAGTATATTAAGCAAACAGTTTTTATTTAAACAATATTTGCTCTTGACTTTCAAGTGTTTAGCTTAGATTGTGTATTACTGAATATAATTAGGCACTGTTTTATCGACCCTCTACCCACTTAATCTGCAGATGGTCTTCACATTTGATACTATGGAGAGGAAGTTTTATTATACAGATGTAGCTATAACACATTCATTGTATTATACCATAATGTCAGCCTCTAACGAGATGTTTTGACTTTGGCCGAGTGTTGGCCTTTTCCCAGGCACTGCTATTTTCTGATAACATAAGCTGGTTTATCACTAGAGGAGCTGGTCCAGTTGTCAGGACAACTCAGTAACAGATGACATAGCAACGGGTGGCATTGTCCCTTCTTACAGATGAGCTGTGAATTTTTTAACACATTGTGACATGCTGTCCCTTGCAGGGTCCAGCTGAGAAATTTTAATTACAAGCTATAGTTTGGCCGTATTCAGACAACAACAAAACAGTATGTTGGACTATTTTTTTTTCTTTAGTTTTAATTTAAGTCAGACATTATTGGTTCTCCTTAATTAAGTTCCAATGACCGAATAGTAAGAAAAGAAGAAGAGTAAAAGTGGATAATAGTGGTTTCCTTTTGCTTCTACAAGGTTCCATAGTTGAACCTGTGCCTCTGAGTATCTTACATTATTAATGTACATACAGTACAACAACTGGATATACCATGATTTTTGGATATGGACTAAATTGCGGACTATGGGTTGAAGCACTAAGGGGTTGATTGACCACATATGATTGTTTCACATGTTAAGGAATGTATTTAAGCATATGGTTTCATTGAGTGTGTATTTCACCTGAGGAAGGGGGTACCCCGCGAAAGCTTGTTCTGTATTTTCTGCTGTAATAAATGGATTGAAAGGCATTGCCAGGTAAGTGTGCTCCTTCCATACAAACATCCCCCTCCATAGCATAAGTCATAACTCGTGTAAATGCCTTTATCAAATTAATTATCAACAATCCAAACAGTGCAAAAAATCATCTAGTTATCACTAATTACTACATAAATATACTCTTGGTGCCAAAGTCCCTTTATCAGTTACATAAAAAAAAAAATAAGAAAACCAAGTGATATTGTAAATCCAAACTGGAAATGTTACTTAGAATTGAATAATTTTCATTATGCAAATCACAGTTTTTGGTTGGACATCCCACTGAAAGACTTATGGGTCGGCATATGATACCACCTAAGAGACTACAGGTGTCAGGAAAAGATGTGCAACGATACCTTTGAAAAATGCAAGAACTCTAGCACATTTTGATCCTCTTCACACATCTTCTTAAATAATAAGGACATTAATAAAAAAGAAAATCTACTTTTGTTTTTAAATGGGGAACAATGGGATTTGGAAGGGAAGCGTTTCCCAAACTTCTGCACATTGGGTGTGGGGGACACTGACTTTACAAAAAACTGTGGACTTAAATTGTATAGTTATTGTAAGTTTTTATTAACAGAAGTGCTTTTTCTGGAGTCCTGTAACAAAGGAGATTATAATTAGTGATGGGCGAATCTCAACCGTTTCGCTTCACCGAAAAATTAGCGAATTTCCAGCGAAATTCGCGAATTGGCAAAAAAATTTGCGAAACGAGTCACGCGTCGTTTTTGACGCGCGTCGCGTCATGCGCGTTGATTCCGTCGCGTCATTTTCGGCGCGCGTCGCGTCAAAAACGGCGCGCAACTCGTTTTTTTGGTGAATTTTTGCTGGCGAATTTTTGCTGGTGTTTCGCAAATTTATTCGCCAGCGTCGAATCGTGGGAATTCGCAGCGAATTCGCCCATCACTAATTATAATTAATTATGGCGATTCTGTCCCTATTTTATTAGCAGTCAATTATAAAGTATATTGAAATGATTATACATAATGAGTTCCCTGATGTTGCAATTTAGGTGGCTCATGCATGATGGAATACACTGAGAGTACAGCTTGGCCATGCTTCCATACATTAACAAGGTGCCACGTGTTCCTTTAAGTTGCAACCCATAAACACATTGAGACATACTGGTGATAAATTCCAAGAAGCAGCCAGTTTGTTACGCTGAGGTGTTTTCTGGTCAGACAGACTGTACTGTAATTGGTAAATAAATATATTCAGCCAATTTTAAATTTAAGCTTTTTTTTTTTACTTTGCCAAGCTGGATGATCTTCAAATACATCAAATGCATCTTCAAATACACTGTGCCTGTATGAATAATAAGATTATTCAAATTGGAGTTTATTCTGCAAAAGCAGTTATGCTTGTTAGTGTATGTTTGTTTCAGGTAATAGAGATGAGCACAGTAAGTTCTCTGCATAATGTGATAGGGTCACACAGTGTACAGTATGAGCAAGGACTTCTGCACTGAAATCCATTTCTTAAAAGAGAAAACAGATTTTTTAATATTCAGTTTTGAAATCTGACATGGGGCTAGACATTTTGTCAATTTTCCAGCTGCCCCTGGTCATGTGACTTGTGCCAGCACTTTAGGGGGGAACTGCTTTCTGGCAGGCTGTTGTTTTTCTTTCTCAATGTAACTGAAGGAGTCACAGTGGGACATGGGTTTTTACTATTGAGTGCTGTACTTAGATCTACCAGGCAGCTGTTATCTTGTGTTAGGGAGCTGTTATCTGGTTACCTTCCCATTGTTCTTTTGTTAGGCTGCTGGGTGAGGGAAAGGGAGGGGTTGATATCACTCCAACTTGCAGTACAGCAGTAAAGAGTGACTAAAGTTTATCAGAGCACAAGTCATATGGGAAACTGACAATATGTCTAGCCTCATGTCAGATTTCAAAATGAAATTAAGTAAATTTATACTTACCGTAATTTACTTTTCCCTTAGTCCCTTCGGCAGCA